>OX336389.2:298522402-299722402 GCA_946902985.2 Meconema thalassinum
ATAAACTGTCTTTACTTCACTGTACGGATTATAGAATCCTGAATTGAAACTAATAATACTGAAAAAGAGATAGCAAAGTGGAGATTTTCAATATTTTTAAAGAATTAAGCTGAGATAAGAAGGAGTAGAGAATGTAAATATTTTTCAAGTTTGAAGTTGGCATTCTTGCCAATTGTAAATAATTTGTTCAAGATATTAGTTGACGAAATACGTCGTAGACATTTGTGTTGTATATAAAATGTGTTAAATATTTATAGGGATTTTTCATTACATAATTTAATGCGTATTTTATTATAATTTATTGTAGAAGTTTTATCGCTTCTAAGGGAGGATTTCACGAAAATTGGAGACGGGAGTTATATTGTATAGATTAATAAATAGTTATTGTAATGGCCTACGGCACGGGTAAATTCATTTATTTTGCGTTTTTTTAAATTAAACACATTAATTTATTTTTTGTTGTTAACTGACGTTGTCTAGGCCACAGCAGTTGTTTGCCATAACTTAAATATTATGGCATAATTTGAGCTTGTGAAGCATTTTACTTTTTATTATTGTTTCCAAGGGAAACTTATACGCAAACTATTTTAACTTGAAGCCATTTACGTAATATTTAAGATTTCTACAAACATAAATATTTTATTCATTGTTTGAATTCTATTTCGTGTAATCGTGTCATAAATAAATGACAGGCACGTGACCTATTTTTTTCTGACATTTTTATTGAAATTTGGCATTGTCTTTAGTAGATTATTGTTATAGGAATGTGCTATAGGGTGATGGTTTATCCCAGGGACCTGATCCGTATCTTTACGCCCAAGATTTTTTATTCTCGTACTCCCAAGTATTGTTGAGAACCCTTGTGTTTTGTAGTTAGTTACTATAGCACATTCAGTTAATTCCCCTGTCCCTTATCCGGAGTGTATTCGCCAGTAGCACTGTGTAGTTTTTCTAGCCGGGGACTTCAAGATGCTACGATCCATTTTCCAGCTGCGGATTTTGGTGGATCATTCCAGGATTACGGGTACAGTAACAATATGAATCTTACCTTATATCTACACTACGTAAAAAGATCCCCAAATTATTCGGTTGTTGTTGCTTATTGATTTCGGGAACTTGCGACAACGTGGTCATGCAGCCCTATGCACTTGGGTGATGTTGAATCTGTCTGACAACCTGTGCGATTGTGATATCTCTACTTGCAGGATTTGGGCGGAGGTTACCGTGGTCTTAATGTACTATTGGTACAATACCATTATTTCATAGCTCGCGCGCCACTAGTTGATGAGTTTTGAACGGGATTCCGTGTAGGAATATATGGTGGCGACCACTACGTTTATGACGTGCATATGAAAGAAACCGAATGTAAACGAGACTGCGCGAGATTGCCCAACGCAAAGCGCCAGAAAAGAATTTGAGTCATGACACAGTGGACTGTAATCTTCGTGACGTCAGAAAACCTCGACACCTGCATTCAGGAAGTGAATTTAGCATTAAGGCCAAATAAAGTATTTTACGCAGTATGAGTGAGACTAAATATCATGTTAGAATACTAGAATGTGTATACATGTATTTATTGAATTATTAAGACGCCTGTAATACGAAGAAATGAGTATATTGCACTCAAGCGGAGAGCAACGTCGAACTGGGATACCCCAGGGTGGGGGTAAGAGTTCTGATGCGCAGTACGACAGGAGTGGAGTGGACAAATCATATATTAATGTGAATTCGAGTCGGAACTATCTCCAAAATTCGGAAGTGTTTAAAAGTGACATCGTGTTTCGAGAGATATTTTAAAACGGACCGTGAACATTCCGAACGGTGGAACTACCGAATAGACTGCGCATTCAGAGTATGTGAATATGGTGTATGACTATTTTCATATCGTATGCGAGGCTCCAATATATGAGCAGAACATTTCACGTTTTCTTACCACGCGGAATTATACCAGGCGCAGTGAAGCGAGTGTGGAAGACAGCCATTGTCAACTATTAGTCCATGCGGAATTATTTTCGCTACACACCGGTTGAGTGTAACTTCAGAACAGGCTGTGATTCTTGCACAGTTCTGTTGGCAGAAACAGTATATTTTCCGTGCATTATGTTGAGAGACCAGACGTCAAGGGGAATGTATAATGACTTTATTATGTTTATAGTCACGTGTGGCTAAATCCCAGACGTAAGCACTAAATTCACAGCAGCAAAGAACTCTCATAAGGTGACCATTACTTAACATGTGGTCTGAGAACACGACTTTCTGTTATAGACAGCTTGATATTGTGAAAATATTTTACCAACCTCTAGTAGAGATGAGTATCACACATGGTTAAAAGCTAATGCTTTCTCGCCGCTATAAACTGTTATACTTCAACCAAAAGACGCGTGTTCGTGATCATATGTCGAAATGCCATCGCACGGCAGGGGCGTACGGACAATCTGACGCGCGGGGGCTTGTTGGAGATCGAGTTCCTGGTTCGAGGCCCGGGATCGTTGGAGGATGGAGATCATGCCTTGGAGGAGATGGGAGATATTTACCATGGCATATTACTATATCCTTTTTAACATCGCAACAGAACTTTGCTGAAGGTAGAAGACACTCAGTTAAATATGTAGTGGCTTAGCGGGCATTGTACAGTAACCATAATTGCTTTATGTTGTCTTGATCTGTAGTATGGTTGGATAGGGGTCTAGGTTCGACATCTGGTCGTTTCTGACTTTCAGCTCACCCGGATTTTGGTTTATTTTTAGTAAACGCATCCATTTGTTTAATATTGTGGCAATTATTTTTGGCTTAATTTAGTAGTTTAATAGTAATAATATGCATATTTTCATTCTCGAGAAGATGAATTATAGGAGAAGACATTTACATTTCCAAGCAGACTTAGAACTATTTTTTGTGTTTTTCACACGTGTTTGTGATTATAGATTGGACTGCTAGATTTTTATAACTGATTAGAGTGGTTTCTTATACACTCAATGTGCGTTAACGTTGATATAATAAAGTATCTGAATGAGCATACTATTAACGAACTTTTCTCATGTCGTTTCGACACAGGGTGTTCCTGAAGTCAGGTCTTATGAAGAGTTTTGTTCAGTTATTCTTGTAGGGACTTCACTTTATTTATGAAGGGCGAAATATGTTCACAGTGTGTCCTAATGAATCAATTAGACTTTAACTTAATTGTGTTAACTAAGATTCATGGTGTAGGGGGAATTGTTGAATATTTTGAGTTGATCTCTCTTTTCGATTTTGATCAATTTTCACTTCGATTGAGCCACGTGTTTTATGTGCATTTTGTTATTTGAGATTTAATGACATAATTATTATTATCGATTTCTCATTTGATTGGATATATTTTTGATGAACAGCAAATATATTTTATACGCAATTTCGTAGATTAGACTTTATGAAAGTCTATATAACAATAATAATAGGACATGATTTGTAATGAAATATTGTAAGTCAAGACTTTAATCTAGTCAGGATATGTTTATACCATTTTGAATATGATTTCACGCAGTTATTTAATTCAGATTTAACTAGGGAGAGTGAACTTTACTTTTGTGCAGTATAATAAGAGGTTAAACAATTTATTCTGTATTTTTATGATCACTAATGAATGATACAGACCATTGATTGAGGTATATAATAGGAGGTTTCAAAATATAGCTGTACATTATCGTTCAGCATGCCAGTGGGTAGTGCTATAATTATTGTTATGGTAAACAGTGATGGTACTGTTAAATAGAAAGTAGATTGATGGAATTGAGCCAGTGAGAGCCAAGTATTACAGATTTTTATGAAAATCTACGTCGCCGTATAATTATTTAATTAATCCTTGTGATAGGATTTGAGATCAGCTGTTTGGTCACAGATGTTTTAATACCTCACTGCTACAATCACTATGCGTATTGTAATATGCCAGCCTCTCAATACTTCTATACGTACGGGGTGCGTGGGGGTTAAATACCTGTACGATAATACCAACAGCAATATACATTCACACCTAACTACTCCTAAGTGACCTAATAAAGAAAACCCTTCAGCTTCTGGTAAAATAGATAATATATTTTTATACCAGACATAAAACACACATTTCGCAGGATCCACCTCGTACAGAATAATTGCACTCCCTATCGTATTTACACAGATACACATATGACATGATATAGATGACCGTCAGGAATAAAGTTGACGGGTACTTACAGATGTTGGCTTCAGTAGTGGTGACCTATCTCTACTAATTCTGGGGTAATTGCTCCCAAAATAATTAGTCCTATTACTCGCAGCACAATTAATTTTGTTTCACACGCCGTTTCTACTGTTATGATGAATATTATGTTCGTTACTTTTGTAACTAGCATCCAACGATTTAATTTGCGTCGTGGATCTAGTCTCATACAAATGCTTGGAATCCGTTTTGAAACGTCGCATTAACTCCGCTTGTGAATTTAATAATGCTTGGCATATTTGACCAGCATTCCTGTACGAATAAATTGCCGCTATAGTTGAAATGCAGATTTACAGATATCAGATTCCAATAATTTGTGCTGTTCGAATCAAGTAATCTTGGCGATATACTTAAGACTAGGCTCATCATTCAATCAATAACTTATAGCCAGCAACTTGGTAATTGTATCAAACACGACTAGTGTTATACTCTAATGTCTCTTCCTCAACACACAAAACCAAAAGACAAGTTCTACTGACAAACACTTTCCGCTCACACGCGGTCTGAAAACTGAGTCGACCGCACCGTGGTCCAAAAATGAGTCTACCTCCTCCCGCGGAGTTCTAAAATTGAGTGTCCTCCACTGGATTCCACAAAATCTAAGTACCGTCATCATCCCCCACCAATACATCGGTTTACCTGGGTTGATCCACGGACTCAAACCAACCCCAACGCCTGATTCTCAACATCAAATATGGAACACAGTCCATCGTCCTCGCTCATACATAGATGCCAAGTCTCGCCCCTGACTCACCCTAACTGGCGCTCGGGTTTTGAAAATGAAAATCCACAGCCTGCTTCCAGTCTCCGACCGGGTCAGGAATGGAATGAATGAAGCCCCGATCTAGCGGCGAGGATATGAACGTGCCGGCTGCCGAGGCCTGACGCACTCCTCTGGGGCAATGATTAAATGAATGACAGATGAAATGAAATGATAGTGGAGAGTGTTGCTGGAATGAAATTGTGACAGGGAAAACCGGAGTACCCGGAGAAAAACCTGTCTGCCTCCGTTTTGTCCAGCACAGATCTCACATGGAGTGACCGGGATTTGAACCACGGACCCAGCGGTGAGAGGCCGGCGTGCTGCCGCCTAAGCCACGGAGGCTCTGCTCGGGTTTTACCTAGGGTTAAAGCACCAACTCGTATTTCCTCGTACAGAATACATTTTCCAGTTACAAAACTCTTAGATTATTCCAATGTTAAAATATTCCAACTTCCCTAGATTTGGATCCTGCTAAACTATAATACTTAAAAGCTAAACAAATTACTTGTAAATCAAGCACGTCATAATATACATTCTGATAAATAATTATAAGACACATAAAGACCTCAAATAAAAATATACACATCACATTAATAAAATCCGTAACTCCTCAGAACACGGGTTCAGTCTCTTTGTAACTTGGGAAGGTTACAGTATAATACTGCACCAAAATCGTTATAGATGGATAGATTATCTTTGATGGAGTTAAATTAAAGCCAACATTATTAATTTATTGATTGTTCTAAAATAATTCACATGGAGTGGACAATTAAAACTTTCAATTAGCTTTATTGCTCGTTAGTTACTAGCACAATCAGTTAATTCCCCTGACAAATTGAAACTAATTATGAAAGGATTAAACGAATTGTTAGGTTGCAACAAGCCAAGTCAAGTAATAAACCAGGTTATTTATAAGACAAATAACTTATAAAATATTAACATATGGTTAATAAAACAAGCATGCCTACGTGATGCATTAATATGGATAGTATATGTAAATAAGTAAATCATTGAATAATTTTGATAATTTTGATCAGTTGTATATATGATACATTTGCGAATTAATTATAAAATTGTGTTAAGGTGTGCGACAACCCAAAATTCTTAGATTTAGGGTTGTATAAGATATTAGATGTTGTATAGATTTTTTGACGTGTCAAGTTTGACACGAGGCGATTCCTTGTTTTTTCTGGATTGATATTCGGATAGCATTACCCTATTGGAGGGGTGTTTTTTGGGCATTCTTTTGAATGCTAGGATTTTTCTTGTTTTATGTTTACTTTTGAGAATAAATTCCTTTTCTTATTTAAAATCTTGATGGAGTGATGCTTTACAGAAGTGGTGGAAGCTTGAATTATGAAGGCCATCGCTGGGTATTTCGGGGTATTCCACGCTTCCGAAGTGCTTCATTTTTGGAATTTCATTTTCTTTGAGCTACTTTTGCTTTTGTGGCCATGGTCTTTCATAATACTACCTTGTTAGGTGTATTTATGCCCTATTATCCAATTCACTTGTGAGTAGGACCTGGGGGTTTTTCTAGCCGGGAATTTTCAGGTTCTACGATCCGGCAGTCTTCGTGGGATGCAGCAGGTAATGGTAGGTAATTACGGGTACAGTACCATCCTGGTATTTGCCTGAGTAGAAGTGGGTAATCCCGAAAAATTACTTCCAGAATGGCTGAGATGATATCGAACTCAACTCTTATCTATTCAGTCTTAGGAGACTGAGTGAACCGCAGTTTAAAACAGTAAAAATAACTTTCACATGAAAATGGTTTTGTGTTAATGTTGCCCATTGTATTTTCATAAGCACGTTCACTTTTCTTTTGAATTAGGTTACAGTCACTTCTGTTCAAATCCGCAACTTAAGCCTCCAGAACCGCCTCTGCCCACGAGGAAAATTGAGAAGTTGATTGATATGAGAAATAATGCTTTGTATTTCCTAACCAATGTATTACGAAAGAGAATGTCATCATTACAGCCTAGCGTCCCACCTAGACCACATACTACAGGCCGGACGTTTGTTTTAGACGATTGCCCTTGACCTTGAACCCTGTGGGTGAGCCTACACACACTCACTCTCTCACCCTATCACTTCACACTTGTCACCACCGATCTGATGTAATGGAATTCCAGACTTGAGCAGACAGTACAATCCACGTCGAAGTATTGTGTGACACGGAAGTACACGTTACGTAGTTACGAACAGAACGTCATTATATTTGCCAATGACTGTACTTCAGGAGTAGTGTGAAACAGCTTCGTCAATCATCGGACCGCTTGGGGCAGCTGATAACAACACAGGTACTGTAGTAACTCGCCTCCTGGCTTCCATTAAGATTTTTCACTCGTCTAAAACAAACGTCCGGCCTGTACGAGCAGAAAGGCAGTCGTACTTGGATTATCTTGGTCCCCCGGGCTCAATCGGGGTTTTGTGGTCGGTTTTTGTTTTGTAACTGGAAAGGACTCATTTCGATGATGAAGTAATCTATTGATAAATCTGAAGTGATAGTTTTCATTCAGTATTATCTCGTCGTATAGATACAGACACGATGTTGGTGCTGAGTTTTGATTGTGTCACGCTCAATGTTTAAAAATGGTGAATTATTATGAAATTGAAATTGCTTTGACATCAACCGTCCATCACGGTATGTAATTGACCCCTGTTGTTTATGGTTTCCATTAATTATGAAGCGATATTGAAAGTGATTGCAGGTTGTTTGAGGGTGATTGCATAGATTATAGACATATAAACAGTTGGGTGGTAAAATTGTAACAGCGTGCATTAACTTTAAAATGACAAAGACTCTGTATATTAATAATCATGTTTCAGTATTTTCGTTATTTTATTAGCAACATAATTTAAGATAATTATTGTGGTCATTGGTAATTCTATTGACATTTATTGTATAGATAATTAATATCAAGGAAAATCAACATCTGATAAGAGTATCGAAGTTTGTTATCAAAGCATGTGGCAAATTTCATTCTTTTTCTCTGGGCAAAACTTAACACGGACAGTCTGGCTCGCTAACTCACGAGACTACTATGACAGAAAAATGAATTTCTTTTCGGAATAGTTATCAATATGAGCAGTTGTTGTTGTTCATTCGTTACGGGTTTTGCGACACCTTCGTCATGCATCCCCATGTTCTTGGGTGTGTGTACAATTTGTCTGATAATCTGTGTCCCTGTGATGGCTGTACTAATGTGTGTACTTGTAATTGAAGTAGGATTTGGGAAGTATCATCCTAGCATTTGCCTGAAGTAGAAGTGGGAATCCACAGAAAACCACTTCCAGGATGGTTGAGGTAGAAATTGAACCAGCCTCTTCTCTGGTTTGGCTTACGAGGCTAAGTGTAACCCGTTCCATCCCTCAGACCAAAATTAAATTCATTGGCAAAGCCGGAAGTCAAACCCGGGCTTCCGCGGTGACAGACAATAATCCTGGCCACTACGTAACTACGCAGACGTTCAATAAGAAAAGTAGATACGATATGAAGCCACAAATAAATGTACGGTCAACTTCGAAGTTATCGTTAGCAAGCTGTGTTGCTTGAGGTAACTAATTTGGTCACACATATCTAAAAGACCATGCATGACACACATCAATCACATTATTTATTTTGAAATATATACATACTGAGACCGTGAGGCTCATTGTCCATAAAAAGGTTTCGATGGATTGAAGTTTAACTTTCATTGGATGATTCAATGGAAATTTAAAGATATGCCAAACTGGGAACCTAACTCCAAGCATACTAATTTATACCTCGGAATGTCAGGGGAAGTCGCCGAACTATTTTGAAGATGATAAATTTATGAGATTATTGGATATAAAAGTGTTATGTTATTTAGGAGCACCAGGGTGTTCGCGGGAATTTTCGACCATTTTTTATAAGATGGTGGCTGAAATAACACAGGAGATAATTAACAGTCTTATTAAATAGTCATGGAACGACCTACGTCGTATGCACCATGCGGTCAGGGAAGAAGGCAGATGTCATTATCAGTTTGAGAGCTTTATGTGTTTGACAGTTTTACTAGTCTGCCAGATTCAGAGTGTTATAATATTACATCTGGTATCGTACCATATTTTTACACGGGATCGTGAACGTTGCTAAAAGCATCAAAGTGAGATAACGCCCGAATATTTAGGATCCCGCTTGCTATAGTGGAGCAGAACAGTGAAAAGGGTCAGTAATATTATATCTCCATTCACGACGTACGAGTGAGTTTTGTGAAGCTCAGGAGTTGAGTTAGAATTCGCACGTGGTGCAGTGAAAAGTTGTAAAACTATCTAATATTTCAATATCTTTGGAACTATTCGTAATCTAATAAAACAGTGACTTGCTTAACCATAAGTTGGTGAACTACAAAGCCGACCGAACTATTAAAATTATAACTAGTGAGATTGCCAAAGTACAAGATTCTGAGAGTATACGGTGCAGAAGCATCGATAACTTCTGTGGCGGATATATGGGCAATTTCAATGGATCCTCAAAGTGTCGAATCAATGTAGATTTCCATATATTTACATCAACGTCATTGCGCCAAACATCTACATTAGTGGTCTCCACATGGTAACCACTACAGTCCTCATGGCGAGGAAAATGCAGGAGTAGAGACCATATCCATGGGGAAATTCTAACCAATTAATACCATGAGGAGAAGGAAACGTTGCACAAAATGGTCCGGGAACCAAGGCATGGTTCGAGCCCAAGACCATTCTCCACAAAACTTCAGCGACGGCAATGTAATTTATGCAGATTCTTTTGTATGGTAGAATTGTTGGTGGAATAGTTGTAGTAATTACTTGACCGCACAACGAACAGTTGGACTAGGTAGGATGTTTATCTGTAGATAGTTATATTTCTTTTCTTTTTTTAATTAGATGGAAGACGGTCAAATTTATGGCTGAATGTGTACAGTGAAGTGTCACAGGAACATTGGGAGCTCAATGCAATATTGAAAAGCCGACGTATCACTTTAAAACACCAAGGAAACGGATAGGTATTTTATCTTCAACAACATTAGCTTTGACAAGGCACGACCATTAAACGATAGTTCAGATGACAACATGTTTTTAATGAACATTGCAGGAACCTCCCTGGCATCAATTTATAATATATGGGAAAAGTAGACCAGTGAAACATCTCCGTTTCAGTATTGTTTGCTATTTAGTTATTTTTGACAGACCTCTGATCTTGCCTTACTGCGAGGAGACATCTGCGTGTGTTGGACTTAATACAGAATAGAGCATGTGTTGGGCCAGGCAGTAGCTCGCTTGTCTTTTGTCAGCGTGACGTATTCGCAAGGCTGCGGATAGCCGAGTTGAGACCTTGGAAATATGTACCGGCTACTAGTGCCTGCGAGGGGTTGAAAAGTTGATTATTTACATATCATTCACGCTCACTATGAATACAGCGAAGGCTTTGGAAATTGTATAAGCAGAATGTTACATTTATTTTTGGCAGTGAACTGCATAATAAAATTTAATACATGGATTCATCCCACAATTGCTACGGTATATCTGATTGTTATACGCATTTGGGAATATTCAAGCCATACTTTTAAGAGCCATGAATGGCTGATAGCTGGTAGCCATTTAATGAAGTTTTATACAGACCGTATTGTATCAGACTAGGGTGATGTTGTTGTATGATTAGTTAATTGTATTCCATGCAGCAGACATTGGTCGCTCATGGTGAAGTTGCATATTTTAGGCAACAAATGATAGTTTTTCCACTGTTGGCCTTGATGGAACCATGCGAGCGCAAGGTTGCCGCATAGGGTGTTACTAAAACAGGTGTTAGTGGACGACTGACGGGTACTATGTTTTGAGTGGTTTTTGCTCAAGGGTATTGTTGTGTTAACCGAGACAGTGTTTTTGTTTCTCGAGTTGAATATTTACGGTCTGATTTACAATCGTTGATTATGATGATGCACTTAAATGCACCACGAGGGCTAAATAAAGTAATTAAATAAGATGAATAATAATCATGGAATAGTATTTTTATTATTCTAAAGTAAACAAAAAATAATTAATTGAATATTTAAATATTTTTTCTAAATTTAATTTGAGTTTTGAACTTTATGTGATCTTCGGCTTTCACCTGTGGGTGATTTACTAAATACATCACAGATCGAGCTGAAACTTTTTGTATCTACAATTGCAATTTCTGGAGCGAATCCTAGGAGGCTCAGATTTTGACAATAAGCGACATTAGCCGAGATTATGATCACGCTTTCGCCAACCTAATCACACATGCACGCAGATGACGATCATTTGCAAAGAGCCAATGATTCGTGCAGGGAGGGCGCAACGTGCGCAAACATAGAAGTGTATAATATTTTGTTTTATTTGTTGTTAACTTACCTGTGTCCAATATTTATGTCTTTAATGATTGTTTTTGTAAGTAATCCAATTGTGCATTAGCTTTGTTCTTTTTTGGGGTAGGCGCGTCTTGCCTACGACTAATTTTCAAATAGGCGTAAATAGATTTCAGTAATTTAACGTTAAATGTAAGGGATAACACCAACGTAACGAAGATTATACTTATTGTTGCTCGTAAGTGTAAATTAATATTCTTTTTATTGTCAACGCTTAAAATAACTTTTGAGGTAGATTCAGGGTTGTGACTATTCGTATTATTAATTGATTTTGTAATTGCTTAGGGCTTTATTTACGTATTATTCCCGTAGCTTTTTTATATTTATGAAATAGGACTTCACGATGGTGTAATTTAAATTCAGTTTAGGGTTGGTGTTTTTTATATAGCATTGCGGACTAGCCGATTTTACCCTCGGAAGTAAGTTAGGGTTAATTATTTTTAATTAACATACGAAAATAACTTAAGACTGGACTTGTCGAGAGGGCTGTTGCTGTATAGCAACCCACAACCTTCTTGTCTGGCGGGCACAATATATCATCAATTCAATTATATTAATTATTACGGTACCTAATATAAGCAAGTTTGTGTCGAAGTGCATTGATACGTCCGTGTTCCTGAGATACCTTAGAATTAGCAGTTATCATCGATGTTATTTCAATGAGCCATGCTTACTTGCTTTTCGTCTAAGGGGTAAGAGGTACATGACATTTCTATAGTATGCAGTGTTTGAATACCTGACTAATTTTCCAATGAACAAGGAGATTCACAGGTACACATGGAAGGTTAGAAGAACCCAGGTCAATAATAGACCATTGGTCACATTGCATTAGGTAAAATAATAAGGAAATGTGGGGCATTCAGGGGCATTTTTGATGAAAGAGACCACACACTGTTCTGCTGTGAATTAAGCATAGTTATACCAACCAGTACGCGTAGAAACAACTCGTCAAAACTGTATTTAAATGAATATGCAATATTATAGCCTATATGTTTGCCAACTTTAATACATTTTCCATTAACACTTTCCCAGATTTCCAGACTGGGGTTCAAATTTCACTTGAGTTTTAATAACAGTTGGCAGCAATTATGCCATGTTAAAATATGGCGTTGAGAATTCCTGGTACGCATCTTCACACGTACCAAACTTGTTATCGAAATCAGCCTCGTGAGGTAAAACTGATAACAGGTTCATTTTCATCTCAGAAATGGGTTTTCTTGGTTCCCCACGTCTGTTCCAGATAAATGCCAGGATCGTAATTAAAGCTTCCGGAGTGCGTTCTACACATTATCGGTGTAATGAACATGTGCCTGGCATGGAAGTTATCGGTCCCTAATGGTTTGGGTGATAGTGAAAATGATAGATGATGGCATGAAACCTACAACTAAAATATTAACTACTGACTTAACAACTAACTTACGGTACGTACGAGAAGAAGGAGAAAATATGAAAAAATACAGACAGGGAAAAGAAATGCCCTCCGTACTTGAAGAATGAAGATTGAGGGATGCGGAAAGAAGTAAAGCCATGAACGGTAGATAGGAAAGGGAAAGAAGAGAAGCCAACACCTGGCTTCAGATACTCTTTTGACTTTGGTACTGCATTCCAATATTATTCCTGGATGCATACATTTATATCTTCGTTTTATACATTCCATATTATTCCTCATTCTGCATAACTTACCACGTTACAGTGAGCCCTTGAGGGTGTAGCACTATCCAAGGAACACCATACGTGCTGGAGCTACACACACCCTGTCCCTTTAAGGCTTTGTGCAGAAGGTAGGAGATATCATGAAAAGAATGTCAAGATTCTGACACCTCGATGAATGAGGGTATCACGAAATAATATGAGCCAAGGGGAAAATTGAAAGACTACCTAAACATCGGGGTAAGAATCTACAATCTACCTCCCTCTAGTCGTGAGCACTTGAGGGGTGAGGTAGAAGAGGGACACCACGTGAAAACTCTTCAAGGGTGGCTGAGTGGTAATCGAGCACCCCTTATGCCAGTTTGGCCTCACGAGACCGAGACTGAAGGGGTGTGATTAAATGATTGTATTAGGGCTAGGTAAATAGATAGATGCCCTGGGACTTGAAATAGCTTATATATTTGGCATTTGTCTGGAGAGAGTATGAAGAATACCACTGACAGTTTCGGGTTTCAAACCTCCGACCTCCAACTTTCTGCAACTCCCCTATACATTTGTGATACGTATCCTAACGGGCACAGCTAAACCAATGAGTTTATCTAATTAAATGAAATTCAACCACCCTGTACCAGTACATTATTCGAAACAGCTCTTCTTTCTAATACGTCCGCCTCATTGCAGAGTGGCTAGTACTCTCGGCTGTCACCGTGGAGGCCCGAGTTCGATTCCCGGCTCAGCCAAGAAATTTATTTCTAGTCTGAGGGCTGGAATAGGGTACAGTCAGCCTCGTGAGGCAAATCTGAAAAGAGGCGGGTTCGATTCACACCTCAGCCACCCCTCAGCCACCCTGGAAGTGGTATTCCGTGGTTTCCCAATTTTACTCCTGGCGAAAGCCGGTAGAGTTCCTAACTGGAAACCACGGCCGCTCCCTTCGCAATCCTCATCTGAATTACAACTACACACACTAATACAGTCATCTCAATAACACATGTATCAAACAAATTCCACACATACCTAAGTACACGGAGCTACATGACAACGATGTAGCAAGGCCCCTAAATGAATCAACAAAAAACAACTCTTTCTAATGCAGTACTAGGCAACTCGTTTAGAGGTTTTGGTAATAGTAGAGTGATGGAGCGCAAACCAAGCAGAGTTCGTAGTGCAGTACCACGTAATTCTAGCCTCTCAAACATGCAGCTACTAACAAATGAAAAAGGAAGCAAAAAGAATGAAAGATGAGGAGAGAGTGAGAGACAGACAAGAAAAAGAGAAAAATCCTGGCGCGATGTTACAAAACGATCCGTGTCATTTGTTAAAATTGTCCCCTCGCTGTGCAGAATCGATCTGTCGTCCTCCCCTTCCCCTTCATCGTACAGCGAACAAAGAGAAAAGAGGGCATGCGGTGAAAGACGTTGGTCTGACATGAACAAACACCATATAATATTGAATTAAGGGTCACGGAGGCTATGTAACTTTACTTGGTAAATCACGCTGGCAAATTCTAGAGGGTATTTTGCAGCAAAATGAGGGCGATATGCACTGAAAGGCCTGCAATGGCGTGAGTCGGCATCATGATTAGCATATCATAATGCTGCATTACAATTTGACGTAATAGAGAGTGGAGAACCGATAAATGATAACACGGTATGGAACAACAGGTTAAACATTAGACCGTATAAACAGCAAAGGACCATTTTTCATTATATACAGTAGATTACTTTTTAACGGGCACTAGAATATTCATTAAAAGTAGCTACGATAAACCAGGGCCTTCTTTACTAAATCTGTCATTCAAAATATTTGCAGCATAAAGGAAAGGAATGATATATCATTCCAGGATATTGAACGTATAATAACAATGAAATAGTTATTTCAAGAATAAATGATGGCACAGCATCGGATAATATGAATATTTCATAAAAATATAACGCCTCAGTAAACGGATAGGCGAGTATGTATAATTCTGGTTAATCCATTGTGCTTTGTGCTACGTGTTGGAGTACTGGATGACCATAAAATGTAATTCTTCGTCCGGTACACAGTGTTCATTGAATTATTCGATAATAGCCTTACGCACGAATCGTTGGTGAGTTCATATTCAAAAGTCGGTATATCTTACCTCAACGCTCCCACGACTGTTGGCTGAGGGAAGCCTTTTCTAGGTTGTGGACCGTGTTCGACTGGCATCGGTGTGATTTCATCCAGTACGTCAGGGTAGGCCAGGAACTTCACACGGATGAAGTGCCCTTGCTTTCGTGCAAAATGTGTTTCCGCTAGGTCACACACCTCCCCTTCTCATTCACAGCGAGGACGCTATGTTGGATTGTTTCATATAGAGGCTCTAGAATTCTATGCCAGCAGATGAATATTCCAATGATAATTTATTATACCAACCTATATTGCTATTGCTTGATTAGGACACGAGAAATTTAAAAAAATTCACAGCCTCCACTTTTGAGTTCTCGTGAAATTCCATCCAATTAGATGATGATGATGATAATTATTGTTTTAAGGGGCCTATCATCTAGGTTATCGGCCCCTGATGGTTTGGGTGATCGTGAAGATGAAAATGGAAAGCAAAACTAAAACTAACTACTAACCTACATACTAGAAGAAGAAATGGAAAACTAAATGGGAATAAGGCAAATAAAAGGACAGAAGGAAAAGAAATGCCCTCAACCCTCGGAGAAGGCGGATTGAGGGACATGGAAGGAAGGAGGGCCATGAAAGGCATATAGGAAAGTGAAAGAGGAGAGGGTCCGCCCCATAGGTAAGGGACAAAAGGGGAAAACGGACCCAGCTCGGGAATCCCTCGGGGTCGCCAACTCCCGAACTCACCAGCCGTGAGCCCCTGATGGTGTAGCATTATCTAGGGTGCACCAGAAGTGGTGGGGCTACATACACTCTGCCTCCTTAAGAGCCTAGAGCACAAGGCAGGAGGTAAAAGGAAAAGAAAAAGAAGGCTGACCCCTCGCAGAAGGAGGGTATCAGAAAAGATGAGACAAGGGCCAATTAAGGCGGGAAAGGAAGAGACTCCCTAGGCCTCGGATACCCTAATACCGTCGGGGTCAGAAGAGAACAAGAGTTGACCAAGTGAGGTCGACAGGAAAGAAGACAGAGAGGAGCCCGGCACAAGTAAGTGGAAGCAATGCCGGACTCAGCTGGGGCCCCGTGGTCGCCAACCCACGCCCATCCAATTAGACGTTAATATACTAAGGCCTATATAAGGATAAACCATGCCAAGCTTCACAGCGCTCGGATGATTAAGTCGAAGAGAAGAATCGATATAATTATTTAAATTTCCCGTCACCCCCGTGTTGATTATGTGCTCATAACACACAACATTTCAATTTGATTGCTGTAATAGATTCGAAGATATTGAGAACCGTATAAACATTACGGATGGTCGCCATGTTGGATTGCTCTATATGACGGCCGTAGAGTCATTTATTATAAGACTAGCAACCCAGCCCGGCTTCGCCCGGGAAAAGTTGTGAATGCATTACGTGATAAGCGCTTCTTTACGATGTCAATGAACTACGATCTATATCCTTTTTACGTCTCGGCATGAAGGGTTAAAATCACTGACTGGACTATTAACTATATTATCATGGAGATGCATGAGCAACAAATTCTTGTCAGACGTAATTTAAGAATGTCGAGGTGCATGAAACACAAATCCTCCTTCCGTCCAATCTAAAGACACTTATAGTGGACGATATATTGAATATAGAGATGTGCTCTGTCGTACGTTTTTGTAGAACATTTCATGCTGAACAATTATTACACTCAGTGTACCTGTATATTGATATTTTCAACGGTTTGCCCAGTGTAAGCTTTAAAAAGCGCACGAACGCTAGGTTATTTTTCGACTTTTTCTCTGACATTGTTACTGCTCGGCTTCCTTTGATCATAAATAAATTATTTTCTACAGAAACCTTCCTCAAGGTATCCTTTACAGAATGGTGAAAACCGCATCAAAATCCATCCAGTGGTTCTCGAGTTTACCCGTAACATCAAAGAATCGGGGACTTTGTTTTCTACTTAGTAGAGAGTAGAGATTAAGATTTCAGCGTACGTTCATTATTCAAACATTTGGTGGGGGGGGGGGCAGCGGTCAAGCTATTGGCCTCTCACCAAGGTAGACTGGGTTCGATTCCTGGTCAGTGCATGTGCGATTTTCTAAGTGAAATGCCATGTCCTGTGGTTCAGATTCCACGTAAAAATGGAGGTCCCGTGGTTCATAATCACAACACTCACGGTCACGTAAAACTACAATTTTCCTTCTTCCATTTATTCAAACATTCACTTCAATCACACGATTAGGACACAAAATATAGAAACCTTATTTTAAAAGGTAATAAAGGTAATAAAAACAATTTAATTTAAATAGCCTAGATGCCCGTAGATTAAATATTGAATGGAAATTTACCGTTCCAAGTTTCACTGCGCTTTGATGATGTAATTGCGAAAAATTAAAATAAAATATATTAAATTTGCCTGGCTGCCATGTTGGTTTTGTACTTAATAGGTTTTTAAACGTCATATAGGTGAACAAATAGAAGTATTCTTTATCATCGTACAAAATTTCAGGTTGAAATCTGTTGTTGCGGAGATATGGAATGTCGGTGGAATATTCACGTGGCCACCATATTAAATTTGTGATACGTATTAATACTTCTAGGCAGGTCGGGATTGGACAAAGTAGTAGTATGTCCGTGCCGAGTTTCATTCAAATCGCTCTAGCCGTTTAGATTATATTTGTGACATACACTCATAAATACACCCCCGGACAAACGGTGATCACACAGGACTATTTATAGCCTACTTTTCACATTTTGCAAAAATGAGGAAAAAGTAGACTTATGAGATCGGGCAAATGTGTGTCTGTCTGTCTGTCTGGCTGGCTGGCTGGCTGTGTGTGTGTGTCCCCCTATCAACTCCTAAACGGCTGAAGCAATCGAAACAAAATTTGGTAGGAGTAAAGATCTATACCTGAATATCTCACGGCCATATTTGAAAATGATGACAATGCTACCAACTGCTGAAAAATCACAGTTGAAATTTGAGCTCCATGTTGAATATCTTGGAAGCTATAAATGGAAGCTATTTCAAAATTGGCACACATAAAGATAATAATATTGCAGTTTAATTTCTAGGATGCCATACATGTCAGTGTTGCCAAAATGATTATAAGCCTGCTGATAGGTCCAATTTTAAATGCATATAACTTCTACACTATCGATTGGAATTCAATCAAATTTCGTATATGCTATGTGTACATAAACAGATATGACTGAGCGTATTCTTAAGATCCTCCATGGCTGCCAACTGTTAATAAATGCTCTCAATTTTTTAATCCAAATACCCATATATCAGAAAGTATGCAAGCCGACAGCTTTAAACTATGCACACGTATAGTACTTGACATTCTATATTAATTTGGAGTAACTTATATACGTCAGTGCTACCAACATGATTCTAAGCCTGCTGAGAGGTCCAACTTTAAATACATGTAAATTCTATACTATCATTTGGATTTCAACCAAATTTCGTGTGTGCTATGTGTACCATAACATATATGACTATGCCGATTCTTAAGAGAAACCAGGGCTGCCAACTGTTAAAAAATGCTGTCTCTATTTTTGTTACCCTAATATCAATATATCAGAAAGTATGCAAGCCAATAGCTCTAAACTTGGCACACGTATAATACCTGGCATTCTAGATTAAATTGGAGTAACTAATATAGGCCTACGCCAGTGCTGCCAAAATGATTCTAAGCCTGCTGATAGGTCCAATTTTAAAATGCATGTAACTTCTATACTAACTAAGGGATTTCTTTTCAAAATTGACACAACAATAGATCACATTATTTCAGATTATTTCTGACCAATACATGTATGTCATTGTTGCCAACATGATTTTACGGGCGCTGTTAGATCCAATGTTTAACTGCATGTAACGTCCATGCTATCCATTGGACTTCAACCAAATTTTGTATTCTGTACCTTAAGAGATGGAACTAAGAATATATTCAGTCACCAGGGCTGCCAACTGCAGTTCTCTATTAGGCTACATTATGCCAGGTATACAGTATTTCGAACTAATTAGAAATGTCGATGTTACCAACTTAATTTCGTCATTATTCTAGATAGATCCATATACACACATCAAAAAAAGTTTTGCATCACCTCGGTTCCCAGATCTCCGGCATATAGACGTTGACTGTGTATATTGTATCCAAGATACAGTCCCTTTGACTGTTCATAGATGTCACTAAAACTGCTCAAAGATGTAAACAACCATGCATGAGCAGGGCCTATTAGACGGAGGGGGTACGACAGCCGATCAGTTCCAGTCATTCCACCAGGACGAAGGTACGCTGCTCATGTTGTCTGTAGTTCTACCATGCCTAGAAGGTCAATACCGCAGTTCGATCGCGTCCGCATTGTTACTTTGTGTCAAGAAGGGCTCTCAACAAGGGAAGTTTCCAGGCGTCTCAGAGTGAACCAAAGCGATGTTGTTCGGACATGGAGGAGGAACAGAGATACAGGAACTGTCGATGACAGGCCTCGCTCAGGCCGCCCAAGGGCTACTACTGTAGTGGATGACCGCTACTTACGGATTGCCGCTCGGAGGAACCCTGACAGCAATGCCACCATGTTGAATAATGCGTTTCGTTCAGCCACAGGACGTCGTGTTTCAACTCAAACTGTGCGCAATAGGCTGCATGATGCGCAACTTCACTCCCGACGTCCATGGCGAGGTCCAGCTTTGCAACCCCGACACCATGCAGCGCGGTACAGATGGGCCCAACAACATGCTGAATGGACCCCACGGAATTGGCATCACGTTCTCTTCACCGATGAGTGTCGCATATGCCTTCAACCAGACAATCGTCGGAGACGTGTTTGGAGGCACCCTGGTCAGGCTGAACGTCTTAGACACACTGTCCAGCGAGTGCAGCAAGGTGGTGGTTCCCTGATGTTTTGGGGTGGCATTATGTGGGGCCGACGTACGCCACTGGTGGTCATGGAAGGCTCCGAAACGGCTTTACGATACCTGAATGACATCCTCCGACCCATAGTGCAACCATATCGGCAGAATATTGGAGAGGCATTTGTCTTCATGGACGACAATTCTCGACCTCATCGTGCACATCTTGTGTATGCGTTCCTTCAAGATAACGACATCGCTCGACTACAGTGGCCAGCATGTTCGCCAGACATGAACCCTATCGAACATGCCTGGGATATGTTGAAAAGGGCTGTTTATGGACGTCTTGACCCACCAACCACTCTGAGAGATTTACGCCGAATTGTCGTTGAGGAGTGGGACAATTTGGACCAACAGTGTCTTGATGAACTTGTGGATAGTATGCCACGGCGAATACAGGCATGCATCAATGCAAGAGGACGTGCTACTGGGTATTAGAGGTAGTGGTGTGTACTGCAATCTGGACCACAAATGCTGAAAGTCTAGCTGTATGATGGTACAACATGCAATGTGTGGGTCTCATGAGCAATAAAACGAGCTGAAATGTTGTTTGTGTTGATCTCTATTCCCTTTGTATTTAACGGTTCCGGAACTCTTGGAACCGAGGTGATGCAAAACTTTTTTTGATGTGTGTAGATTAATCATTGGCATGAATCTTAAATTTTAAGAAAAGTAGGCTCTTTAGTTCGTCACGGAACTTCTTGCTTCATATAGGAAATAGGCTAGAGGCATAGGTTTATAATTTTGCACAGCCGCCGTCTTGAGGTTACGAAAAAAAAAATGAAATGAATTAGATATCAGTGGATTGAAATTTGTATAAGCGTTTACCGTACCAAGTTTCTCTGTGCTCGGAAGGTTAAATCGCGAGAAATGTTGGATTTGTGCCAACCAGGTTATTGAAAGTCCCATAAGAGAAACGGTGACGGTTTCGATTAACATACAAAATTTCAGTGTGCTGCCATAGATTGGTTGATATTGAGAACCGTCTAAATATTTCGGATGGTCCCCATTTGGATTTTTATATATAAAGGCGATATATTTATGTATTACTAGGAACCCGACCCTGCTTCGCCCAGTAACAGTTATGAATGCATTACGGGATAAGCGCTTTTATTCCATTGTCAATGAACAACGACCTACATGCGATTTACGTCTCGGCATGATGGGTTAAATTACTGACTGGACTATTAATTATATTATCATGGAGATGCATGTGCAACAAATTCTTGTCATACGTAATTTAAGAATGGCGAGGTGCATGAAACACAAATCCCCCATCCGTCCAATCTTCGTTCCGCAAAATTCACAGGCGAAATTAAGAAAAGCCGAGTTGCACTTCCAGGGAATCTCCAAACACAACCACTCTTCTGTAAAGTTTTTAACTCAACACGACTCGACAGTTTCCTGCTGGCTGTATCTGGGGCAATAAGCTCGTCCGCTAGCTAAACTGTAACAGAGTTGATAGACTCGCCCCTATCTAGCTCGTAAACTGTCGCCTCAGTAACTGAATGGAGGTTGTTGGAAGGAATGAAAACGTAAAAAACACTTATAGTAGGCGATGTATTGAAGATAGAGATATGCTCTCCTGGGCTTTTTTGAAGAACTTTTCATGCTGAACAATTCTTACACTCATAGTACCTATATATTTTTAACGGTTTGCCCAGGGCAAGCTTAAAAAGCGCACGGACGCCAGTTTTTTTCGAACTTTTCACTTAAATCGTTAGTGCTTGACTTCCTTTGGCCATATTATACATTATTTTCTACATAAACCTTCCTCGAGATATCCTTTACAGAATGGTGAAAGCCGCATCAACATACATTCAGTGGTTCTCGATATTACCCGTTACATCCAAGAATCGGGGACTTTGTTTTATACTAAGTAAAGATAGAGATTATACGCCAATCAGTATAATTTAATATAATATAATCCCCCTTCCGTCCAATCTTAAATTGACTGTGCATTTTGCGGAACGAAAAGTTCACAGGCAAAATGAGAGTTGTACTTCCAGGGAATGGCGAGGAGAATGAAACTCAAATCCCCCTTCCGTCCAATCTTAACTTGACTGTGTCTCACAGTCGAAATGAAGAAAACCCGAGTTGCATTTCCAGGGAAACTCCAAACACAACCACCCTTCTAAGAAGTCTTAACTCAACACGACTCAGCGGTTTTCTGCTGGTTATATCTGGGGCAATAGGTTCGCCTGCTATCTAGGGTATAATAGGGATGATAGACTCGCTCTTAGCTAGCTCCTAAACTGTCGCCTCTGTAGTTGAATGGACATGGTTGGAAGAAATTTAAACGTACATACACTTACAGCGGGCGATGTATTGAAGATAGACATAAGCTCTCGCAGACTTTTTTGTAGAACTTTTCATGCTGAACAATTCTTACACTTATAGTATTTATATATTTTTAACGGTTTGCCCAGCGTAAGCTAAGTTTTTTTTCGACTTTTCAACTGAAATCGTCACTGCTCAGCTTCCTTTGATCATAAACTAATTATTTTCTACAGAAACCATCCTCTAGATATCCTTTACAGAATGGTGAAACCTCATCAAAATCCATCGAGTGGTTCTCGAGTTTACCCGTAACATCCAAGAATCGGGGACTTTGTTTTATACTAAAAAGATTAGAGATTAGATGACAATTAATGCGTAGGTTCATTATTCAAACGTTGACTTTGATCACATGATTAAGACACAAGAAATTAAAAATCAATTTTAAAATTTCTCACTGCCACCATCTTGAGGTTATGTAACCAATTAAATTAAATTGGATGTCAGTGCATTTCAATGTGTACACAAATTAGCTGTACCATGTTTCCGGAAGGCCTTGTTAGAGCGATTTCTGATGGATTCTTAGCCGGAGCCTTATTAGAAATAAGCAATCCAGTTCTGCTATGGATTTCCGACAGGCAACTTCCCGAATTTACGGGTACAGTACTGTACCCGTAAAATCAAGGAGGTACTCGCTGGACATCCAAAGCACAGCTGGATTATAAAATAGTGCATGTCCCGGTTGAATGATCTTATCACAATCTCGCCAACGAGCTCTCCAAGATTATACAAAGTAGGCTTGAAACATGTAATGGATAAAACAAACTAGCTTTTAAACGGAAGAGTACAAACTTACCTTCTTTTGTCGGGGCTTTGTTGGATAAAAAGACATCCTATCTATGTTAGGTCGTTCCATAACACGTCTCCATTTATATAATAACTAGCAGAAGTACCCATTCTTCGGACGGTCTTCGGTATTAATAACCAGATGTTACCAATTGATCTACTGCTGCAATGTTTAGGGGCTTGGAACCTGTTTGTTGGCAAAGAAAAATGATAAGCTAAAATGTGCTCTCAAACTAAATTTACCTAACGTGTTCTTCCTGGCGTGAAAATAAAATTGTAAACCTCGTAGACGAATCGCAATACACGCTACATACGAACTGACCCTAACCGTTGTGTCAATTGCCCAACTACAGGAAGACCCCTTTTATAAATTATAAAGGCTTGTGGTGCATGAAAATTCAGTTTCCTTTAGCCTCCAATGGCCCAAATTCCTAAAATCAGCAAAAAAATGTCTATTATATCAAATCAGGAATTTTTGAAAATAATGTTGCAGTTTGGAGATATAATAGACCTTCTGTACGACATATCGCACGTGTTAGTCGTGTGAAAAAAATCTAGGGTACTCCTTGAACCCCTTAAGCGCATTGCTGAATTTTACAGTTTTAGTGGGTTCCGTGATAACCTTATAGCCATTTGCAACCTTTCACAGAAATGTAATAAATGGAGTGGCAATACTTATTCCAGAAATAGATGGAAAGTTGGATGCCATCTCTTGAGATACTTTTGCCATGGTTAGTGGCTTGCATTCGTTCTTTAGTTTATTAAATGAAATTAGTTTTCAGGGAATATCTAAGTAACTGTAGGGTTTAGAGCCTTAAAATATAGTTTTCGGGGACCCTTTACGGCTCTTGAGGGGCCCCGAGTTTTGTTTCTGACACCAAGGGTTTGAAAATGAGTTTGTCTCGTCGTTGTACGCCATAATAATGATAATAATTAAAATAATAGTAATAATAATATAACAATATAGGGATAGGGATGTAATAGACCTTCCGTATCATATCCGCACGTGTAAATCGCGTAAAAAAATTCTAGAGTACCCCTTGACCCCTTAAGCGCATTATATGTATTGATGAATATTTCAGCTTAATTTGGATCCGTTATAACCTTATTGTCGTTTGAAAACCTTCACAGTAATATAATAAATGGAATTGCATTGCGTCTTACAGAAATAGATGGACCTCTGAGATTCTGTTGCCATTGTTACCGGCATGCATTCCTTCATTAATTTATTAAGTGCAATTAGTTTTTTGGGAATATATCGAAAAATGTTGGTTATAGGGCCTTAAAATGTTGTTTTCGGGGTTCTTTTAGGGCCCCCGAGTTTCGTTTCTCACATCGAGGGGCTGAAAATGAGCTTTGTTTTACCCTTCTACGCCTATTTCAGCATGTATTTTAAGGGGGTAGGGCCCCTTTTATGAGAGGTACGGAGAAGAGTTACATCAATGATTAGTGTCGTGCCTCTGAAGGATATCTGTATCAAATTTTACGTTGATCCACTCAGCCGTTCTCGAGTTATAAGGACACAAAAAATTGACCACAGGCAAACAGACAGACAGACAGACAGACAGACAAAAAATTATTTTTACGCGCATCCATCATAAAACAGTCTGAAATGCGCAAATATCGCAAATTTCCGTGGAAATTCAGAAAAAACAGACAAACTTTCTTTTATATATATTGAGAGATTCTACGCTTATTTCAGCATGTATTTTAAGGGGGTAGGTCCCCTCTTATGAGAGGTACGGAGAAGAGTTACATCAATGATTAGTGTCGTGCCTCTGGTGGATATCTGTATCAAATTTTACGTTAATCCACCCAGCCGTTCTCGAGTTATAAGGACACAAAATATTGTCCACAGACAAACAGACAGACAAAAAAAAAATTGCGTGCATCCGTCTCAAAACAGTCTGAAACGGGCAAATATGTCAAATTTTCGTGGAAATGCAGAAAAAACAGACATTCATTTTTATATAATAGAGAAGGGATATAATAGAACTTCCGTACCACACCCGCACGTGGAAATCGCGTGAAAACATTCTAGAGTACCCCTTGACCTCTTAAGCGCATTGTATGTATTGATGCATATTTCAGCTTAATTTGGATCCGTTATAACCTTATAGCCGTTTGCAAACCTTCACAGTAATGTAATAAATGGAATTGCATTGCGTCTTACAGAAATAGATGGACCTCTGAGATTCAGTTGCCATGGTTACCGGCATGCATTCTTTCATTAATTTATTAAGTGAAAATAGTTTTCTGGGAATATCTCAAAAACTGTTGGTTTTAAGGCCTTAAAATGTGGTTTTCGGGGTCCCTTTTGGGCCCCCAGTTTCGTTTCTCACATTGAGGGGCTGAAAATTAGCTTTGTTTCACCCTTCTACGCCTATTTCAGCATGTATTTTAAGGGGGTAGGGCCCCTTTAATGAGAGGCACGGAGAAGAGTTACATCAATGATTGGTGTCGTGCCTCTGAAGGATATTTGTATCAAATTTGACGTTGATCCACTCAGCCGTCCTCGAGTTATAAGGACACAAAAAATTGACCACAGACAAACAAACAAAAAAACAAACAAACAGACAGACAGACAAAAATTTTATTTTTGCGCGCATCCATCATAAAACAGTTTGAAACGCGCAAATATCGCAAATTTCCGTGGAAATTCAGAAAAAACAGACAAACTTTCATTTTTATATATATAGAGATTAAGGTACACCGAACAAGACGTAGAAAAATATAAATGTATTAATAAAACTAGATAACAATCACAAACAAAATAACATCATATAATACATATCCATTTACGCCACTGACGCTGTTAAATCTTCTCACATTCATACTAACATAATCGGTTGAAAATAAAAATATTCTGCCGTCTGCAAATTTTTAAAAACAGATCTACTGGTGCTCCATTGAGACGGGCATTCCATTTAAAATTATCGACATTCTTTGTCGCGTGGCTGTCTGCATAGTTCAACTGGTTATTATATAAAGGCAACGGCTTGATCGTCAGCCCCTCACACACACAGCTGTGAGAACTGGGCTCATTTGTTTCCCAGACCTTGCTATGAACGGGACTTGCTTGTTTGCCACCTGCTGTGTTCTCTGTTCTTAGCATACACAATGCGAGAAATGAAACGCGATGAAGCATCTCGTGTTTCAAACAATAACCTTTACAAACTTGATTCTATTTAAGCTAATTCTCATTTAAACACATCCATACTTACAAACAATCTTACTAACATTCTCTAACGTCGTTCATGACCGACGAAGCCCTCATACACACAGTAATCATAATTAAAATCAAACACTCATATCAAAAACATTCACTCTTTTTAATTATTATCGATATCAAAAACATGTAAAAATATTAATTATTACAAATAATTCAAAGCCCTTAATATAAACAAATGGAGATATTTATACACTATTTGCATGTGTCTATCTCTTCAAAAAGAATGACTCTCAAGTGATATGACCTTGTTAATATAATTATTAACGTTCCTTCTTCCATATAGTTTTCTTCTACTATAACTTTCTCTTTACAGTACAAATGCTAAACCACTTTCATGTCTTATCAGGTTAATAGTCATTATTGGTATACAAATGACCAATCATTTAAGATTAGTTCATTGTTGTTACAATTCCAGTTTAATACAATTTAATAATGGTTTAGAGAATAAGGATAATATATTTTTTCCCCATGAAGTTCCGCCTACAAACGACTTTCGTGTCGCAGATCTGATCACATTAGGAGTCTTCCCTGACTCTACTATAATACAACAATGCTTTTATTATTCAAACCGCAGTACTTCATGACAATGAATACGTTATCACCCTCGTATTCCAAACACTTATATATGGCAAAATATACGTATATCTCTACTACATGATATCAACTCAATTGTTCCCAACAATTGTTCCACAGTACTGGCATAACTTCCTTCTAGCATTGATCTTATTGTTGTTACAATCCACTGCTTATAAATGAACAGCAATATCTGTTCTACAATTACATTGTTGGTTCTCAAACAATTATAATGATAGATCTTTTAAGGTTTACTAACCGAGGTTACTAAGGTATAAAATACCATGTCACTATACATTTAATAACAATAAAAACACATGTTCCTTCATACTGGTCATTCCTACAAATATACACGGCTGCAATTCTACGTTGACAAATAACGTATAGTTACATTTGTGTATTAATAACACCTCGTGTTATTTTATCGCTCAATAAAGATCAATCACGACCGGATGAGATTTTATCTAATTTTCCTATGGTCGGATGAATTATCTTTCAAAGATATGTCTCAAATAATTTACATTTAATGAAGAGCAAAGCCTTCCTTCAATTCAATATTAGTTTTTCATCGACTGAATGTAACTTCGTTCTACACAAAGAATGTTCATAAATGTTTAACTTCACGTCGTAATCATAACGAATGTAACTTGCTAGATCGACGAATTGTTTATAGTACTGGTGATATTTCACTTTATATCACGCGTAGATTTCTTCTCCTAACTATGAATTCTTCTTACAAAAAGAGTTCCTAATTCATTTTTACTAAAATTTACTAAAAATTATCAAAGAATGAGTCAAAATGTCTGAAATCTTGAATAAAAATCGAAAATCGTCGAATAATAACTTCCTTTAAAATTTTCCCATTGGAAAATAAATTTCTCAAACAGCTGACTTCAGTTCAGAAACTGAATCATAAAATATTTTCAAGTATAGATGACCAAAGATTATAGGCTAATCCTAATCAATCTTGAAGAATAAAACTCATTAAACATCGAAGTGAAAATACATGAATCAAATATGGAGAATTGTTGTTCACAAATGCCGTCAAAAATACTCAAACTATAAAGTAATGCAAAACATTTCTACCTTAGTATTGTAGACAACCGAAGTTTATCATCAGGTATTCGAGAACACCTGGCTGGATCATCTCCCAGGTATGATTTGAAGAAATCGAACCCGTTCCACACCATCGGATAAGAACTGCGACCTCGAGAATGGGAATATTTCCTTCTCAGCATACTCGTCTCCTCCGGACGTCGAATCTCGTTCCTCGAACCTGGATTCCGTCTCGAACAATCATCAGGCCAAGTATCTTCTATCTTCTGTCTCCCCGTTGATGATTCTTCAATAGCCGACATCACTCGAAAGTCCTCCATCATTATCGTGGAATATTTTCTTAATAGCATCATCGTTACAAATAAATTTGTAAGTTGTACGTCGAATCACTATCGTGGATGTTAATGTTCATTTGGTTGGTCAATGGAAGATTATAACTGCTCATAGTCGAGAATTAATGTACATGGACGTACATTAAATGTACTGGATGAAAGTGTACATAAAGTCTTATGTAGTCTCGGCATTCTATAATTCTAGATGTTATTCATATTCTCGTTGTTCCTTAACGTTTTTCAATGTTGCTATTCACAACCCTGTCTCGACATATCCCAATCGCGTAATAGTTTTAATCCATCATCTCACTCATACTTAACGTGTTATAAACTAATTCCACTTAATAATTGTATCTAGCCATCATAGTGTTCATATACAATAAAGTGACAATGTTCATACAATATCACTTTACTTACGTATCGCTGCAACGTGGACTTGACTATGTTGAAGTCTCACGGCACTAAAATGATTCTCTCTGCGTTGAGATAAGTAACTTTCTTTGACAACACAAAGTGTCCTGTAACTTCCGAATTTCTCGATGAATTTCCATAAATCTTCATATGATGAAGCCTTATAATTGGATAAATGTAATGTATACTATTAGCTTTCCACAAAGCCGTACACTTAACTTACTATCCTCCGCTCAACTTCACTTAGTTTCAGCGGGGCTCTCAATAACAAATGACCGGGATCGTCGCTGTCTCTCGTGTCGCGTAGGACCGCACTCAGTATCGTGTCTACGGGAATGAACTACCCCGGGTAAAACGTCTTGTACCTTCGAAGTGAGTCAAGGGAAGAACGCTTCTACAAGCCGTCCCCCCTTCAACTCGACTGAAATTCGGCGCCATTGTTGGTCGCGCGTAATTATGGGCGCGCACTTGTAATAAAGCTTATTACAGTGAAATTCTTCCATTTTGCGTCATTTAAAGTAGTAGAAATATCTTCTTTTAATTTTCTTGATGATTTCAATGGAGTAAAATTGTTACATAGGGCTTAAATGGAATAGTTATTCACACTAACTAGGTAAAATCCATATCTGCTTCCATAAACCCTTTTCTCATTGGCTGTAAGCATATATCCAATGATATATTTTATAACAATTAACTGGTAATATTTCGCGGTATTTTCTTGTTGCTAGTCACTTTTCAATGATCGAGAATATTCTGGGGCGTCTCTGATCACGTGACTGGTTTCTCCCACCGCCTGCATTCGCTAACAAAGCTCTCTTGGGCCAACTTACAAGATTTATATTGCAATGTTAAACTTTATCATGGGCTCGGAAAATAACATCATTTTCATCATGAAGCATTCAAAATTCGGGCGCAGTACCTACTGTACGGCCACGGCCGCCTCCTCCCCGTTTCCTTGCCTATCCTTCCCCGTCTCTCCCCTCCCTTCCCATCCCCCATCAGGCCCCTGTTCGCTTTGCAGGTGAGGCCACCTGGGCGAGGTGCTGATCACACTCCTCAGTTGTATCCACACCGACCACTTGTTCCCAGCTCTAGGACACTGCCCGTAGAGGCGGTAGTGGTGAGTTCCCTCGCTGAGTCCGTGGAAAACACCAACCTGGAGGGTAAAATCGATAATCAAAGAAATATATTTAGAAACTTGTGTAACGTGTCAATCTTATTTTCAGATATTAGTGCTCACTTCTATAGTTGTTGCGTTATTGTTAATGTAGTTTAAGTATGTTAACCTGAGATATATTGGATTATTAATGCGACTAACTTCAGGAATGATGTTGTCTACAGCATTTTGTTATTTATGTCCCAAATCAACCGTTCCTATTTAAACTGGTAGCCTCTTATAATGTGGTCATCATTGTCAATGTGGATAATACACAAATGATACACTGCACTAGAATGGAATAATATTTTGTAAACTTCGCTGGTATTTGAATCTTCAGTCTTACACGGCGTCCATTCTCGTTCACTGATTTCACTTTTATCACTTTTTTCACACCTAATGTAATTGGGCACAATTTGTGTTGACCGACTGAAAAGCTTTCTTTAAAACAACTAGGAAACACTGGTAAATGGCTTCCATCACTTCAATATGCATTAATAAAGTTAATTTCCTACACCGGGAATATCGATTCCAATGGACTGGTACATAAGGAATTATTTGGGGTTTATAGAGTTCGTTTAGCCTAATGTGATTATTTCGAAATTCGAATATCATCAGTTGTTCTTTACTGTAGAATAAGATAGGCTATTTAAGCCGACTTGTGGTCTTTTCTTCAGGCCCCTGACATTAGAAAGGGACTGTTGGGAACTTAAATGAATCCATGGATTGTTAATACACTAAAATCCTTCTCTCCCCTTTAGCAAGGGGAGACGTGCACGAAAATGCATTGACTTGCTAAACTTTCTATAACGTGGATGATATTTGTGTTAGAATCATGAAAATTTGCACACTGATTTAAAATATATTGTTATTTGCTACTAAAATTAATCAGTTAATATAGGTAGAACGTTTTTGAAAAAAAAATGAAATTTGAATTTTGGACACATAGATGTACCTTTTTCTCAGCAACACTAAGGTCCTGGAACTTGTAATTCTTTTAGTGGTTTCTATAACCTTGTTAATGTAATCCCTGGAGGCGTTTTTAATTCCATGCCTATTTAGATTGAAATTTTGAAAAATTCACAAAATATGCATACATATTGAACCCTTCAGAATAGCAGTGTTTAATATAAGAAATCTTAATCAAGGGGTCGCGCTCAGTTCCTATGTGATGTTTACGTTCGCCAAACAACATGCTCTACTGAGGTAAGGGTCATAGGATTAAAACTATCATTAAGAAAGAAAGGTGACAAGATGTAAAATAATAACATGATTTAATGAATAATAGTGCATAAAAAGAATATATAAAACAATAATAAAAAAATCCTCCCTGAACTTTCCCATGACAGGAATATCTATCAATGCTGAGGAGTCAGACGGATCTCCCCTTTATTAAATGTGGATCCTGGTTCCACTAACTTGCAATTTGGATTTTATGTATGCGTAATGACTAACTACAAGGAATGAGTACTTTGGATGACTGTTCGTTTACAACGGGTTAACAGCCACGGTGCTCACGTACAATCATCTCGTAAATCAACGTTTACGGATATGGAACATGGCACTAATAAAAACCCTTAAAAATGTAATGCTGACACACACACTAAAATCTACTATTTACAGGTATCTCTCTCGAGACCCTCATTTAGCGCGATGACGCACTTGACAATGAGCTGCCAACCGGCCAATTGCTCAATACACAAGCAAGGAAATACAGCATAGCACGTGACTTCACGGGTCACTGAATGGAATATAAACATGGGCTAAACCAACAACAGCAAAAGCCTGACCAGCTGATATTATTTTATATGAACAAAACTGCATGTTAAGCTAACGCTTCGGAGATTATCGTGATTCGTAGGCAACTCCCATTTATTTAAACAAGTTTTATCATTGATCAGTTCTTAATTCTGTATTTCAAGTAATTACTGAGCCACACAAGCGCTCTCCACTAATGACCTCGCTAGCAACCTTCAGTCCGTCTTGTGAAACATCTCCCCCTTTCCTCATTACCTGTCATCGTCCCAACTCCAGTGTGTAAAAATAACTGACAGCTGTGCCGTTATCTCAAAGAATCAACAGCAGCAAAATCTCAACCACCTCAACATATGCTCAGACATTAATCAAATATCCACAATTGCCCTCGCAAGGTTACAATATGGACATGGCACCAAGCTGACAGAAATCAGTCTACGCTGAAATTCCCGCTTGTAATAACCACAAAATACACACACACACACACTTCTGGGAATGACATCACTTTTTTTTTACACAGATCGGCTGAATAGATGCTCGCAAACATTTTAAAAAAATATTAAAACCTACGATAGAGCTGACTGCTCTTCGTCACAACTCACATTGCTCCAAAGGCAATACTCTCACTGAATCTGATCAATAATAAACCTTTAACAAATTTAATTACCCTCCAATCTATTGTATAATTATATTAATTCAGTCCTACTTCTGAAACAAAACATATCTCCGAGAGACGTTTTAACCGCATTGCGTAACATATGCAAACACGGTCGTTCACATAGCTACGTTAGTTAAAAAAACAAACAAAAACAAGAACCTTCCACTAATTACATATGCGAGCTGCTTCCATGCAAAAGGTGTGTCAGACCAAAACTAAATATACTACGTTAATCACACAAGCAAATTATTTACAAAACAAAATATGTCCCATACACCATAAGTTAATTTATCAGATAATAAGAATATTATTCAGTACTCATCCTCAGCTAGTCACCCGTCAAAGAACATCAGCAGCCATCTCCCAACTGGATGCTTCTTATCTCATCTCAACCATCTTGACGGAGTGTTGATAGTTCCAGGCTTCTTCAATGGTAAGCGATGTCATCTCTCGTGCTGATTCAAAAAGTTAAATATTTATACACTTGATATCTGACTACTAAATTCGCCGTTTCAGGTACTACTTTCCCCGTAACAGTTTGTTGGCGAATGGTCGACGATACTGCCCCTACAAAATATAGTACTGTGACTATCTATCACTGAATTTAACACATTTATAATAATTTCTGTGTCCTCATGACACGCAAAAGTATAACAGCCTACGTCCTTAGACGCACAAAAGTAATAAGCCCTGTGTCCACGACACACAAAAAATAAGCCTACGTCCGTAGACGCACAAAGTAATCGTCAATGTCTTGGCTCTTCACGCCACTTATAAATGAACTGGCCCTAGGTCTTGATGGGGGGGGGGGAATTATATAAAAATTTCTCGAAATAATGGTGGTACAGGAATGAAATAAATATCACTGAACTCGTAACATTGCACAGGTCAAGAATATGCCCATTAATCCTAGAATCGATCGTAGAGATTTTGTCTAGGCGATTTCCCGCGTGAATGCTAGCCACCGCGTACCCAAGCTGGACTTGCCGCGCTCGTAGGCATTCATTTCTCATTGGTTCCACATTTTCTGTAACTTGGCGGTTTTTATCAGACCTTGGCCTAGTAGGAGTGTCTAGTATTTTCATCAGCCACTCACGTTACTGCATCATATTTTTTCTAGGCGCGAATATCACAATGAACATACCAGAAGCGTGCCTCACTGCGCGTCGCTTCTATTTTGAGGTGGCCACCACCTGTCCTTCTGAATCATTGCTAGGGTTTTTCTTTTCACAATCCTAAGTATTTAGCCTTTTGTCAAACATCTGCAGGTATTTCCTCATTGTCTCCAACCAATGCTTGAAATTTCCTCATCTCCGTCTGGCTATTTTCATGATGCTGGTGGAAATATTTATTAATTGAAGAAATAAAACATAGAATCATTTATCCAACAGAGGATAAAGGGTTCACAACTCTCCCACTCACAAAATTTCGAACTTAGGAATAAAGTCGACAATTTTAAAAGACTTCCGTAGGCCAAATTGTTTTATTTCAGAATCACCCCTTTATTATTACTTGGTCTTGCCGCTCCTGTCTTGAATGGCATTTACTCGTTTTATTTTCCTGCTTGGACCTCGCCCCTCCAACTGCTTGCATGACGCACTGGTGCCTTAGGCAACACTCTGCTCGTCTCGTTAATGTTTGTCAACACCAATTCCACTTCCTTCTTCACGTGCCGTACTCAACTGCTCCCCGTTCACTTGGTTGATATTGGACGTCCATATATTCAAACTGCATCATTATTTCGGCGCTCTCATGGTTCACTTCTTCGATACTTTTTTAGGTTGGCAGCGTTGTAGACCGACATTGTTCCTGTGCTTAATACTTTCACTATGTGTGTCTGGATTCTTCATGTTCCCAATGGCTTTTTCCCATCTTCCGAGCTCTCCACCTTTACTAGCGTGTAACTCCTCTGGTTAATTTTGCGATTGAGCGTGCCTATCATCCCAGTCATTTCGATAATTACGTGGCTCTCCTTGATTTTGATCTCTCCTTCCTTTCCATCTTTGATTAGCATTGTAATCACCGTTCTTCCATAAGGCCTTTCATTTCTTCGATTTTCACGCCATTGCTGATATCCTCTCTGTTGATATCTATTGTTGCCTTGATATGACCTATTGTTGTAGTTATTCTCGTTACGCTGGTATGGTCTGTTTTCTCCTTCTTCCTGGTTTCGCCTAGGTGTGGAGGTGCTTGTATTAGTACCCTGCCTTTTAGTGTTTGCCTGTTTAGATTTTATGACCTCTGTCGTATTGACTAATTCCAGCTGTCTTCCTCCTCTATAATGATTATCAGATGTAGTCTCATCTATCTGGCGTAATATCTGCTCTGCATGTATGGCCGTACTAACGTTCGCTGCGACTAGTACTTGCTGCACGTTGACTGGTAATTGCCTCGCTATCGTCATCACCAGATCCGCTTCATTTAAAGGGTAATCAAGGTCGCGAAATTTTAGCATTTGCATGTTAAAGAAATCTGAGTATTTCGTTTGCTGGGTGGTTTGGTATTTTCTAGAGTAAAGTTCCATTCTTAGACTCTGTTGTATTGCTGGCGACCAGTAATTGCGCAGAAACGCTAATTTGAAATCTGACATGGTTCCAAATGTATATTTGAAGCTTAAAAACCATGTAAGGACATTTCCTGATAAAAATCTCTCCATCATCCTCAATCTACGTGCTTCAGGTACCCCAGTGTCATTGTAATGGTCTTCAATCTCTTTGATAAAAGCTTTAGGCGTCACCCCTGAATTCTCCGTGTACTTCTGCAGTTTATAATCGTTCGAGCGAATTACTTGGATAAGTTGTGTGGGCTGATGACCGTCTTGTGGCGTGGAACTCCTTTCAATATTCTTGCGAAACCCTTCCGTGTTTGCTGTTAATGGGCTCTCCGTCTGAGCTTGACTCCCTGCTGTGCTTTCCTCCCCGGGGCTATTTGAGTCGTCCTGCCTATCTCTCATTGTTCCTGTTTTAAATATCGAGGATTTTTCTAATGACCTCAGTTCAGCTTTAATGATCCTGTCTGTTTGCTCTTTAAGTTTACTCTTAATCTCTTGCTCTAATGCTTCAATACGAGTATGATTTTCGCCTACTGTTTTTAGAATGGTTGATCTTTCCTCTTTAGAATCGATATTCATTTTTCGCCAATCTTTCCTTATCTGCTCCTTAATCGTGCTTACTTTCTCTTCAATCTGGCTTTTAGTGTCGTCTAAGGTACTCTTTAATTGCTCCTGATCCGCTTCTAGGCTTTTCCATTGTTCCGCTGATTTTATTTCGAGACGGTCCATATCTTTAATTATGCCGGATATGTTTTCATCTACTGCTGATAATTGTTGTTGAATTACCCTGCCGCTTTTCTCCATCTCCTTAAATCGTCCTTCCAACTTATCCTGAGCTATCTTGACCTCGCTTGTATTCATAGTACATGCTATTTCAATTTGCTCTAATTTAGCTATCACCGTTTCATGCAGAATGCTAAGTTTTTGATCAAAAATACAGTCCATTTTCTTAATCTGATCTAATTGTTTCTCATTATTTTTACTATCATCTAGGGCCAGAAATACCATCTGTTGATTAGTGTGATCTTTCATCTCTGCGGTTAACGAAGCTAATTGGTTCGTGTTTTTAATATTCTGCGCCTCTAACTGCGAATTGATAGTGTCATTAATTTCACTTTTTAATAATCTAGCTTGTTCCGCCTGATATTCATTTTGTTCAATCCTATTGTTATTTAATTGTGTCCGCAATGATTCACTTTGTTCGGCTAGTTTAGTTTTTAGTGATTCACTCTGCTCGGATAATTTGTTTATAGACTCACTTTGTTCCAGCCTACTATTGTTTAATTGTGTCCGCAATGATTCACTTTGTTCAGACAATTTGTTTATAGCTTCACTTTGTTCTAGCCTACTACTGTTTAATTGTTCAGATAACTTCGCGTTTAATGCTTCACTTTGTTCTGATAGTTTAGTGTTTAATTGTTCAGATAATTTCGTGTTTAGCGATTCACTTTGTTCTGATAGTTTAGTGTTTATTTGTTCAGATAATTTTGCGTTCAGCGATTCACTTTGTTCTGATAGTTTAAAGTTTAGTGATTCACTTTGTTCTGCCAATTTAGTGTCCAACAATTTCTGTGTTCTCCTAGCCGCACTCTCAATGATTTCTTGAATCTGTTCCACCGTTGCCATGTTATACAATTTATATGAGACATTAGGGAAATGTCATAAAGCAATGCCCTTTGACACATACACACAATCCAATGCACATATAATTTCTTTACCCTACTCAGTTCATTTATTTTTACATTTAACCCCACTAGTCGATTGCATCTCTGAGTAGTTCTAGTTTTACCCAATTTAATTTTAAACCCAAGCACATCTTTAGTCATTAAATTGTTATCCTGATCTGATATTAACGCTGACTAATTAACAAAGTATTAATTGTCATTTAAGGCTACCAGCCTCCTAACATTTTCATGAGTTTGACTTTCTAAACAAATCTAGTTTTAACTTTAATCATTGGGCGCCCGGTATCACGTATATTAATTTATTTTAATTCAATACACAAAAATGTGAACCGTATTTTACATTGCAAACTCCTGATTTTAATTTATATTTCACACATTTGGCGGTATCACCTTCGCCTCAATTACTTTTAATAAATATCACTTTCCGGTGATTAAATACTGTCATATCTGCCTGCACTTGCGGCATGTCAGTTTTACTCAAATACGCCAATATTGACATGTGTAATTTCTCCGCCGTTACACCACAGTGAATGGCCCCACGCTTGGCCGCGCCAGTTTTACTCCTATGAACCCTTAAAATAGCAGTGTTTAATATAAGAAATCTGAATCAAGGGGTCGCGCTCAGTTCCTATGTGATGTTTACGTTCGCCAAACAACATGCTCTACTGAGGTAAGGGTCATAGGATTAAAACTATAATTAAGAAAGAAAGGTGACAAGATGTAAAATAATAACATGATTTAATGAATAATAGTGCATAAAAAGAATATATAAAACAATAATAAAAAAATCCTCCCTGAACTTTCCCATGACAGGAATATCTATCAATGCTGAGGAGTCAGACGGATCTCCCCTTTATTAAATGTGGATCCTGGTTCCACTAACTTGCAATTTGGATTTTATGTATGCGTAATGACTAACTACAAGGAATGAGTACTTTGGATGACTGTTCGTTTACAACGGGTTAACAGCCACGGTGCTCACGAACAATCATCTCGTAAATCAACGTTTACGGATATGGAACATGGCACTAATAAAAACCCTTAAAAATGTAATGCTGACACACACACTAAAATCTACTATTTACAGGTATCTCTCTCGAGACCCTCATTTAGCGCGATGACGCACTTGACAATGAGCTGCCAACCGGCCAATTGCTCAATACACAAGCAAGGAAATACAGCATAGCACGTGACTTCACGGGTCACTGAATGGAATATAAACATGGGCTAAACCAACAACAGCAAAAGCCTGACCAGCTGATATTATTTTATATGAACAAAACTGCATGTTAATCTAACGCTTCGAAGATTATCGTGATTCGTAGGCAACTCCCATTTATTTAAACAAGTTTTATCATTGATCAGTTCTTAATTCTGTATTTCAAGTAATTACTGAGCCACACAAGCGCTCTCCACTAATGACCTCGCTAGCAACCTTCAGTCCGTCTTGTGAAACATCTCCCCCTTTCCTCATTACCTGTCATCGTCCCAACTCCAGTGTGTAAAAATAACTGACAGCTGTGCCGTTATCTCAAGGAATCAACAGCATCAAAATCTCAACCACCTCAACATATGGTCAGACATTAATCAAATATCCACAATTGCCCTCGCAAGGTTACAATATGGACATGGCACCAAGCTGACAGAAATCAGTCTACGCTGAAATTCCCGCTTGTAATAACCACAAAATACACACACACACACACACACTTCTGGGAATGACATCACTTTTTTTTACACAGATCGGCTGAATAGATGCTCGCAAACATTAAAAAAAAATATTAAAACCTACGATAGAGCTGACTGCTCTTCGTCACAACTCACATTGCTCCAAAGGCAATACTCTCACTGAATCTGATCAATAATAAACCTTTAACAAATTTAATTACCCTCCAATCTATTGTATAATTATATTAATTCAGTCCTACTTCTGAAACACAACATATCTCCGAGAGACGTTTTTAACCGCATTGCGTAACATATGCAAACACGGTTGTCCACATAGCTACGTTAGTTAAAACAACAAACAAAAACAAGAACCTTCCACTAATTACATATGCGAGCTGCTTCCATGCAAAAGGTGTGTCAGACCAAAACTAAATATACTACGTTAATCACACAAGCAAATTATTTACAAAACAAAATATGTCCCATACACCATAAGTTAATTTATCAGATAATAAGAATATTATTCAGTACTCATCCTCAGCTAGTCACCCGTCAAAGAACATCAGCAGCCATCTCCCAACTGGATGCTTCTTATCTCATCTCAACCATCTTGACGGAGTGTTGATAGTTCCAGGCTTCTTCAATGGTAAGCGATGTCATCTCTCGTGCTGATTCAAAAAGTTAAATATTTATACACTTGATATCTGACTACTAAATTCGCCGTTTCAGGTACTACTTTCCCCGTAACAGTTTGTTGGCGAATGGTCGACGATACTGCCCCTACAAAATATAGTACTGTGACTATCTATCACTGAATTTAACACATTTATAATAATTTCTGTGTCCTCATGACACGCAAAAGTATAACAGCCTACGTCCTTAGACGCACAAAAGTAATAAGCCCTGTGTCCATGACACACAAAAAAATAAGCCTACGTCCGTAGACGCACAAAGTAATAGTCAATGTCTTGGCTCTTCACGCCACTTATAAATGAACTGGCCCTAGGTCTTGATGGGGGGGGGGGGAAATTATATAAAAATTTCTCGAAATAACGGTGGTACAGGAATGAAATAAATATCACTGAACTCGTAACATTGCACAGGTCAAGAATATGCCCATTAATCCTAGAATCGATCGTAGAGATTTTGTCTAGGCGATTTCCCGCGTGAATGCTAGCCACCGCGTACCCAAGCTGGACTTGCCGCGCTCGTAGGCATTCATTTCTCATTGGTTCCACATTTTCTGTAACTTGGCGGTTTTTATCAGACCTTGGCCTAGTAGGAGTGTCTAGTATTTTCATCAGCCACTCACGTTACTGCATCATACTTTTTCTAGGCGCGAATATCACAATGAACATGCCAGAAGCGTGCCTCACTGCGCGTCGCTTCTATTTTGAGGTGGCCACCACCTGTCCTTCTGAATCATTGCTAGGTCTTTCTTTTCACAATCCTAAGTATTTAGCCTTTTGTCAAACATCTGCAGGTATTTCCTCATTGTCTCCAACCAATGCTTGAAATTTCCTCATCTCCGTCTGGCTATTTTCATGATGCTGGTGGAAATATTTATTAATTGAAGAAATAAAACATAGAATCATTTATCCAACAGAGGATAAAGGGTTCAATATGAACCTCTGAAATCCATAAAATTACATATTTTGTAATTCCCTTCCATTAAAATGTGTAACAATGTTTAATCTGTCTGTCTACCAAGTTTTGAATTGATATCTTTAGTAATTTAAGTGGAAAAGGTACATTTGTTTGGGAAAAAGGAAGTCCAGAAAATGACAATTGAATGTTAGCAAGGTAGACATGCTACTTGTCTCGACTCAACAACATCAAAATTGACCATATCCATTATACTCATTATCCACCACTTCATCTGCTTTCCTCTCAGGTGTTTTCTTTTGCCTGGCCTCCTTATGGACGTCATCCACAGCCTTGTTTGCAGAATCAATACGCCTCTTGTCGATGACCTGTAGAATGTTCTCCATGAAGAAGCGAGCGACTCACAGCCGAAAAAGTAGTTCCGTGAAGAACTAAATAGCCTATTTTCATACTTCCAACTTATGTTAATTGCCTCTATCAATATAAAAAAATCAGTTTGATTGCTGTAATAGATTCGTAGATATTGAGAACCGTCTAAATATTTCGCATTGTCGCCATGTTGGATTTTATATATGTAGGCCATAGAGTTATATACTATTAGATGACGATTATTGCGTAGGTTCAATATTCAATCGTTGACTTCGATCGTATGATTAGGACACAAGAAATAGAAAAAATAATTTCAAAATTTCGCACAGCCACCATCTTGATGTTATGTAAACAATTGGACTAAATTAGATAAGCCCGGTATATTTTTCTTTGTATTCAATACAATAACTCTTTTAACCTTCTTGAACACTCTAGCAGACATGCCCATTTTTATTAATAATGTCTCTTACAAATTTTGATGAAATAACAACACATACCTCGAACTGTATCTCTGAAATCAAAACAAACTTTCCGCGGTAATCGCCAGGCTTGATCAACCGGAAGTGCGCGCCACAGCCTTCTTCAATATTCCCTAGTGTGATACCGCCAACTGCCTGACTAAAATGGAGTTAAGTGTTTTCAGCAAAGATTAAAAATAGCAATGCATTGAAAAGGGGGATGTGGCAACTGACGCGCATATGTTAGGAATTTAAATTTTTAAATGGACTTAGGCATTGAATTCAATCAAATTCTTTTGGGAATAGATTCCCAAGATAATAAGCATGCAATTTCAGGAAAAACAAAAAAATCATATTTCTGAAGGATTTCGTGCACGTCTCCCCTTGTTTGCAGAATATGTCTGCGCATATGTTAAACTATAAACTATCAATTTATACTTTTCAGTCGGTCAACACGCGATAGCGACTGAAAAGTAAAATTTGATAGCATGTGTGCTTATTTTATTTGTCGCTTAACCTGTGTTATTAGCATGACTGTTGAGGTGTGTGTACCTGTACTCTTTTTTATATAAGACTAGGCAGGGTGCCGTAGGACTAGAAGTAATGCACCACCCAGGCATTTCCAAGGTGGAAATAAGGTTACTTGTTTAAGACTAGCGGATTTGGAGATTCATAGTTTTCCTAAAAGGCATGAAATATTATTTATTCGCACTAAACACCCAACACTATCCGTCTGTTTAACTGTTTAATTTACTCGCTAAGTAATCGCACTTGCCTTGAAAAAATACTGTAGCCTATGTAGGCTACAAGCATTCTTTTTTTTTACATTACACTGGAAGGTGTACTTACCTCTTTTCAATTCTGCCCCTTCAGAACGTTTGCTTGTCAGATGATGATTGCTTCTGGAGGTCTTACTACTTTTCGAAAAGCCATTTCGAAACTGAAGAATTCACCTATCTGTTGCTTACTTCTCTGAATCTTGCTTATTTTCAAATTTACTCTTCCTTATACTAGCATATCTCTTTTCGTATACCAATCTGGTAGTTTCTCTAAGTATAAGGATTGAGATGCTTCTGAAAAATATTTAATTTCAGTTGTCGACTGCTTTCCTAGGACTTATTCGATTTCCTTGCTAGAAATTCAATTGTTCTTCTTAAATATGATACCAACAGCGAGCCCACTAATAATGTCAAGGTGGGTAAGTAAGGCCATTCGTATTTTTGACCCATCTATAGGCTACTTAGTGAATACATCCCAACAAGTTAACAGAAGGATGATCATGGTGATGAATTCCCGGTAATGGCCTGTACTGTGATGTGTTCTATTCGATAGGCTATACGGTATACCAATCAATTGTGAACCACACTCTGCTAATGTAGTAAATGTCTCATGCCTGTAATTACTAGAATATGGAGTGCTATACCTCAAGCCATATATTGCCTCACTCCTACAACAAACTGTAATTATACGTATTTACTCTTCCTTACACTAGCATACCTCTTTTCGTTTACCAATCTGGTAGTTTCTCTAAGTATAAGGATTGAGATGCTTCTGCGCACACGATTTTGCAATATTCGATATCAAGCAATGCTTGCTGTGTACGTAAGAATTGGTTAACCAACGTTTCACTCTCCACTCCTGGAGGGCATTTTTAAGGTAGAATTCAGATATTAATAATGTTAAATAGTTTGGAGTTCAGTGGTTAATGTGGGTTGCAGGAGTTTCATGTTAGGTAATATAGAAGAGGCTGATGTTGGTTTGACCAACTCATGAGTTCCATGTTAGGCTATGTAACATCATATCGGGAGTTTCATGTTTTGTAGCGGCTGATGTGGGTTTGATCAGTTCAAAAGCTTCATATTATTTAGCTCTGAATTCAGAGGCTGATGTGTGTTTCATCAATTCAGACATTTCATGTTATGTAGCTTAAAATTCAGAGGCTGATGTCACAATAGTCAATTCAAAAGTTTCATATTATTTAGCTTAGAATTCAGAGGGTGATGACGGTATAGTCATTTCAGGAGTATCGTGATCAATCACACATCAAACTCTGAATGCTGTCACACTCCAACCACTTGCGATTCCCACTATGAAAGTGTCCTCCACTAATAATGTATGTTTATATTGACTCGTTTTAGGGACTTTGGAGATATTGTTTAGCAGTCCCGTGTAGTTGGGTGTGTGTGTTGAACTCGTCCGATAACCTGCATTTATTTTATGAATCTAGTATATTAGGGACAAAGATGAGGTAGGCACCCCGGCACATGAAATAAGGGACTATCCCGGAATTTGCCTGGATGAAGTGTGGAAAAATCGGACTTGCTGCAGTTGCTCACGTAGTCGTGGTGAACGATTAAACGAGTACGGCTAAATGGTGGGACTGTGTAAAGAGCAAAACCTAAGTTAACCGGTTAATACAAATTTGGCAAGAAACTCCAAAAATGATCTTCATTATCGATAACATCCGTGAAGCTTATAAAGCTGTCGTTTTGAATAACTCAACCATTCCGAAAGTGGTTTATTATACCAATTATTTTTATTTATTTTATTTATAACTCATCCATCAATTTTTCATTTCCTATGATGTATACTAAACCTCTTTCAGTTGCAACGTTGCAGTTGCAGTTGAAAATCCAAAAACTGTGAGCAAGTTTAATCTAAATACCTATGACGTACTACTCGGAATTTAGTTACGTCTAACCATTTTTGCATTAACAAAGTTTACGAATTCGTAAGGCGTACACATGGCAAATGAGAATATGGTAAATGTTCTGGGTGTACACCATATTTCAATCCGTATCCACACCGTACATTAGCTCAGAAGGTAAGCCTCAAAATGAGAGCCTTGGACTTCCCGTGCAGTTCATGTCCTCAACCTTTCCTTCCATCTTTGCTTCGCCCATCACTTATTATTTTACTTCCCAAAGTAGTGGAAATTCCCTACCTACTTAAGCCTCTTTGCTACCAATTCTATGTCAATAGACGTATCTGATTTATTCTGCTGCATTCCATCATTTTATAAATATTTATTGATTATAATATTTTTAAACGAAGAATATTATATAAATATGAATGGGCTAAAAGTTCAGATGTTCATTCATCAGAGCGAAGATAATTCTATTACGTTTGGTGGTAACCTTGTAACGTGGACTATTATGAACGCGTGGTGGTGCAGCCAAGTGCGAAATGCGCTAATACTGCGATTAACTACGGACGAAAGTTTGTCTCACTAAGGCTTAGGAGGTTAAAACGAGATAGAACACCGTAACCGACGGACTAACTTCTGAAGTAACTTTGTCCAGATATGCAGGCTACAGCAGGCAAAACTTATTTACAATATCACGGATGCCACTGATTTTCAGCTCTTGTCAGAATAGCTTCTCTCTTCAACGCGGCAGTTCATCAACATCGTGCATCGATTGAATGGCTTACATCGTAAGTGATTTAATGGCTACACGTAATTGGGCTGTTGTACATTCAATTAGGAATTGCAATATCATGGTAATGTAGTCCTTTGTACTTGGGTGATTATGGAAACTGCCCGATAACCTGTGTCACTGCATTGACTCTCCTAGTGTGTAGGCCATTTGTAATTGAGGCTAGGATTTACCTAGGAGGTAGCCGTGACTTTACTTTTGGTGCAACCCTGCCATTTGACTTGAGTAGAAGTGCAAATCACTGGAAAACCACTTCAAGATTTTCTGAGGTAGGATTGAAACCCGTTTTTTTTTTTTCAATCCTTCTTCACAAAGCTGCGAGAATCTCGTTCCAGGCCTCTGACAAAAATTGAATATTTTGGCAGAGCTAGAAATCGAACTCGGATTTCCGTGTAAGAGTCATTCACTTATCAATAATTTTAGTTTTTCTATTTCTAAATGATAGATGATGATGATAATTATTGTTTTAAGGGGCCTAACATCTAGGTTATCGGCCACTAATGATCTGTGTGATAGCGAAAACGACAATGAAATGGAAACCATAACGAAAATTAAGCTGGACTGAAAATACCGACAAAATGGAACTCAGATAGAAATGACTCACAAAATGTAGAGTGGAAATACTTACAAAAGGAACTGGTAATATGGAAGGAAAATACTCATAAAAAGAATTTAGATTGAAAAATACGCACAAAATGTAGTTTAGATTGAAAGTACTTACAAAATGCCATGTAGATTAGAAATATTCAACAAAATGCAATTCATATTCAATATACTTACAAAATGCAATTGAAATTGAATATACGTACAAAATGTAATTGAGGTTCAAAATACTTACAAAATGCAATTGAAATTGAAAATACACAATGCAAGTGCGATTGAAAAAGGCCGGTTCAGATTTAAAATACTCACAAAGTGCAATTGAAATTCACAATACTTACCAAATGCAATTGAATTTGAAAATGCTCACAAAATGTATGGTAGATTCAAAATACTCACAATATGTGGAAGCCCGCAATTCAAAATACTGTACTTACAAAATGCAATTTAGATTGAAAATACTTACAAAATGGAGTTTAGATCGAAAATACTTACAAAATGCAATGTAGATTAAAGAAAATTACAAAATGTGGTTGAGTTAAAAAAAAACTCACAAAATGTAATATGGAGACACCGGGAGCCAATTCATAAAAACAGGGCGGGAATCTTAAAGAGAAAAGGAACTAGTCTATACTGAAAAGAAAATGAAGGCTGATCCCTCGAAGAATATGGGATCAGGAAAGATTGGAGAAATGCTAATGAAGGCAGGAAAGGAAGAGACTCCTGAGGCCTCGGATACCATAATACCGTCGGGGTCGGAGGAGAACAAGAGTTGTCCAAGAGAGGTCGACAGGACAGAAGACGGAGTGGTGCCCAGTACAAGTACGTTAAAGCAATGCCGGCCTCAGCTGGGGTCCCGTGGTCGTCAACCAACGTCCCTAAATGATAGAAAGTCACTTATTCTTAAATTTTGAAATTACAAGATGGCCGCTGCACGCTATATTCTGTGTGCTAAATTTAACACTAGCTCTACTGATGCCCCTTATAAAATACTCCTCTTCTAGCAAGTTTCGCCTGAATACTGCAATTACATCCTGAGTGACTAATTCGTATACGTTAATAGTACGCCTAGACACCATCTTGAATATATGGCGTAACTGTTCCTCTGCTTTGAGCATGTGTGTGTGTGAGTCTTCAGTCTTTTGACTGGTTTGATGCAGCTCTCCATACCTCCCAGTCCTGAGCTAATCGTTTCATCTCTACATAGCTACCACACCCCACATCCGAGGCAATCTGTTTAACATATTCTAACCTTGGTCTACCCCTACAGTTCTTGTCCTCGACCCTTCCTTCCATAACTAAGCTTGCTATTCCTGGGTGTCTTAGTATGTGTCCTACCAACCTATCTCTTCTCTTCAATAGCAGTCGCCAGAAACATCTCTCCTCTCCCACTCGGCTTAATACCTCTTTGTTTGTAACCCTATCTACCCATCTGATCTTCATCATTCTCCTGTAACACCACATTTCAAATGCTTCAATTCTCCTCTTTTCTGCTACACCAATAGTCCAAGTTTCACTTCCATAGAGCGCCACGCTCCAGACAAAGGCTTTCAAAAATGACTTCCTAATACCTAAATCTATATTCGATGTCAGCAGATTCCTTTTTTGTAGAAATGCTTTCTTTGCCTGAGTCAACCTACTTTTTATATCCTCTTTGCTTCGTCCATCACTGGTTATTCTGCTTCCTAAGTAACAGAAGTCTCCTGCTTCCTTCAGCTTTTCCCCTGCCAATTTGATCTCCACAGAGGTTTCTGATTTATTTCGGCTGCATTCCTGTATTTTTGTTTTACATTTATTAATTTTCATCATGAATTCTTTCCGTAAGACGGAGTCCATACCATTCAAAAACTCATTCAAATCCTCAGGCTTGTCGGCCAAGATGACGATGTCATCAGCAAATCTCAGAGTTGAAATTATTTCTCCTTGAATCTTCACTCCCACTTTAAATTTTTCTCTAATTTCCTGCATTGCTTGTTCAATGTAAAGATTGAAAAGTATGGGTGATAAGTTGCAGCCTTGCCTTACACCTTTCTGAATACCAGCTTCTCTCTCATGTCCTTCAACTCGAATGACTGCTGTCTGGTTTCTGTACAGATTGTATATCACCCTCCTATCCCTGTACTTTATTCCAATCGATTTCAAAATGTCAAACAATTTAGTCCAATCAACGTTATCAAAAGCCTTTTCTAAGTCTACAAAAGCCATGAATGTTCTCTTATCTTTCCTTATTCTACCTTCCAAAATCAGCCTAAGACTTAGTACAGCTTCCCTTGTCCCTACATTTCTCCTGAAACCAAACTGGTCTTCACCCAACTCCGTTTCTATCTGGCTTTCAATCCTCTTGTAAATTATTCTAGACAGGATCTTTGAAGCATGAGTAATCAAACTGATTGTACGGTAATCTTCACATCTGTCAGCTCCCACTTTCTTTGGTATAGGGATGATTACATTCTTCTTGAAATCAGGGGGTACCTCACCTGTCTCATAAATCCTACACACCAAGTGAAATAACCTGATCAGACCTTCATCTCCTATGCAGCGTAGCAACTCAATCGGTATATCATCTATGCCTGGTGCTTTGTTCCTGCTTAAGTCTTCCAAAGCTCTATCAAATTCTGATCTCAATATTAAATCTCCTTTCGCATCCTCATCAATTTCCTCCTCCCTTTCCATTACATGATTCTCAATCTCCTTTCCCTTATACAAACTCTCTATGTAAGCTTTCCATCTCTCAACCTTTTCTTCCCTATCTGTTAGAGGCTTTCCATTTGTGTCCTTAATATTACAGCACTTAGTCTTCTTTTCCCCAAAAGTATTCTTAATCCTTCGATAAGCTGTGTCTACTTTTCCTAATTTCAGACAATTTTCTATACCTGCACATTTCTCTTTCAACCATTCTTCTTTCGCTTCCTTGCACTTCTTGTTAACCTCATTTCTCAGACGTCTGTATTCTGCTTTCCCCTTTTCATCTCTTAGATTCTTGTGTTTCCGCCTTTCATCCATCAATTCTAGTATATCCTGAGTGATCCACGGTTTTCTACCTATTCTTTCTTTCCTACCAATGTTTTCTTCTGCGGATTTTGTTATTTCATTCTTCAAAAGTGCCCATTCGTCTGCAATTGAAGTTTGTTTAGGGGTTTTCATTAGTCCTTCCTTTATACTCTTCTTGAATCTTTCGTTTACATCCTTCTCTTTCAGTCTGTCTATTGCCCACCTTTTTGGCTTTTGACTTTTCTTAAGTTTCTTCAACTTTAATCTGCATTTCATTACAACCAGATTGTGGTCAGAGTTAATGTCAGCACCAGGATATGTTTTACAATCCAAAATCTGGTTTCGAAACCTCTGCTTGACCATAATGAAGTCGATTTGGTAACGCCCTGTATCTCCTGGTCTCATCCATGTGTATATTCTTCTATTGTGGTTATTGAATAAGGTGTTAGCTATGACCAACTTATGCTCGGTGCAGAATTCTACCAGCCTGCTTCCTCGATCATTCCTTTCACCTAATCCGAAATCTCCTACTATCTTCCCTTCTCTCCCTTTTCCTACCACAGCATTCCAATCTCCCATTACTATAACATTTTCATCACCCTTGATATACCTCAGAATTTCGTCTATTTCTTCGTAGACCTTTTCAACATCCTCATCATCAGCTTGACTGGTAGGCATATAGACTTGTACCACTGTGGTGCAGGTAGGTTTAGTATTGATTTTTGCTACAATAATCCGTTCACTTTGAGCATATGACGCAACTTATAAGGAACTACTGTATTACTAAATTGCGTTATTATGGCTCTAAGATACCGAACGTTATTAATTTATGTTAACACTTCAAGATGGCCATTGTGCGCTATATTTAGTGTGATAATGTTTCGACCATCGCAGGTGAGCGCTCATATATGATGCTCACCTCATGGCGAGAATCATCGTAATTAGCCAATTTCATTCTGAGTTGTCGATTTTAATGTTCAAATAACTCACACAGCCGCTAACTTGAATGAATAAAGGGTCTGTTCTTTTGCCTTGGCCGTAAAAGGTCACATCTACGGTCCTACCTTGTGGCTAATTTTCATTACTGCTGCTTTTTGGTACTTTGCGAGTTATTGATATTATTTATATTTTATAATTTCAAAATAGCAGCTGCGTGTAATTTTCACGCTCATATAGTCATAACGTTGGTAACACAGAGTACTTATATAAGACTATGTGTATGCCAAGTACTGTGATCATTGAATTATGTCATGGATTATAATGTTTGCATAATTTGCACAGTCACCATCTTGAAATTTGTTGACTGATGACCTTATAGCTTGGGCACCAAACGCTTTCCATACGATGGTATGTTCTTCTAAACTATTGTAGAGGACCATGATTTATTCAGTCGTAATATGAATTAAGGTTTAAACAATTAAGATGGCTGCCATTTAATATTCATTAGGGTGGCGGCGATATATAACATGACACTGAGGTGCCTTTTGCAAGTGCTATGTACAACATTTGGTTTCGTCTTTTTTAATTGATAGAAGGGATACACACACACACATACAGACAGACAGACAGACAGACAGACACACGAAAATATAACCCGTGTAGAACTCATAAGTCAAATTTAATTTTTTACAATGTTCGAAAGTAGCCTAAAGAGGTGATTCACTTGTTTGCTGAACTATTTGCTTAGTGAGAGGAGGTGCGCAAGAACAGCGTTCTATTCAATGACAAAGCCACACTTTTCCTCAGATTTTGATTGTTTGCATTGAAAAGTTGAAATACTTATTTAACTATATTTATTTTATTTTATAGCTAATTCAAGCTAAACAGCACGCCATCAATGTACATTATTATTATTATTATTATTATTATTATTATTATTATTATTATTATTGCTGTAGCATTATACCTAAGGGAACGGTGAGAGTAGATATTTAAATACTCTTACGCTAAGTAACGTAGATATTAAATAAATTTCCCCTGACAATGAGAGACGAAGGAATTTGATAAAATGTTCTACTGAGAAACCAGATCCATAACCTCATATTAAACGAGAGGCGATTGACTTTGGCGCCTTTGCAACATATAAAACGCGAGGGAGAAAGAGAGGGTATTTGGTGGCTGCTTCGACCGGGCTGCAGCCATCCATCTAGCCTCGAGGGCCCGCCCATTGTCTCCTAGACAATAAAGTAGCCTTCGAGCTGGTCGCCAACACTGTCGCCACAACACATTCTTTATGTGCGGTTCATCTTGAAGTGTGCCTATTGTGTTCGGCAGTACAAGTGCTCAGTCTCCTCTTCAACAAAGGCAAGATATTGTTCTACTTTCACCACAGATGGTATGTTATTACTCATTGTAATTCAGGTTCGTGCCATTTTATATTATATATGGTGTTTCTATTGCCCCGGCTGTTTGTTATTACTGTTTCTAATGAATCAAACGGTATTGGCACTAAATGGTACTCCTTCAGAACAGGTGCCAAAATTGGATAAAAAAGAAACTCGTGGCTCGGCCGGACTTTGGGGTACCAAATGATCACTGCTCATCCATGTGGCCAACGGATTGCACGTTTCATAACTAGAGTCACCACATCTCAGATCAGTTAACAACTCAGTTTTCAACACAAGGCTGAGTGCACCCTATTCCCATTGCCAAGGCAATTCTAAAATCCATAACGAAGCCGGGGTTCCAATATGCCTTCCAGGTTAGAGGAAAGCGTACTAACCCTGCACCTTGGGACGGCCCTACAAATGCCACAGCCGTGGTAGGACCAGTGAATAGAAGATATTAATTTGCATATTCCAGGGGGGGGGATGCTGATATGCACCTCGATTGCATGCCTTTTTTTTATTAATTCGTTAATTCAAAATTGAAATGTAATATTTTTTGGATCATTCCACTCAGCACATTACTCTCTTCATGTGAATATCCAATAAAAGATTGAACAAAGGCAACGGTGTGCTGCAACCAATGTAAATATGAGTCCCCCATGATAGTTTGATTTAGGCTATTGATATTATTAATATTATTATATATTATACAATATATATGAATGTCGTATCGTGTTGACGACGTGTCCAATTGCATTGGAATGGAACCAGGGTGTGACACTCGTCTTGGGCTCTTCATTAGCGTGGAACAACTGACCGGATCATGTCGCGGAACTGCTCGCCGACATCAAGGTATTGCCACTACCAAGCCTTGAATTTTGTGGTCGTGTGTCAGTTTTTCCGTCACCTGAACAACAGATGCTTAGAGGCAAGTGATTTGTGAGCTGAGGACGACTGTCACACAATGGCTCCATTCCCAGGTGGCAGACTTCTTCGACACAGGAATACTAAAGTAGATCTCACAATATGACATTGCCCCAGGGGTGTGCGACAGGCTTCGGCAGCCAGCACAGTTCATATCCTCACCGCTAGATGGAGGCTTCGTTCATTCCATTCCCTAACCCGGTCAGTTAACTAGAAGCAGGCTGTTTATTTTCATTCATCTCACGATATGACAGGTGTCTCAATTCTGGTGTTGACTATGTCGAAACATAGCTCAAGCATTGCTGTATTTTTTGATAATACAGTTTTTCTTGTAACTATGTTTTATTTTTATTGAAAGAAAGGAGACTTAATTTTGGATGGGTCTCGTAAAAGGAAGAAAATCTCCTAGCATTACAAAACCTTCACTAAGTTATGCAGCTTTCATATTGAAATCCTTTCTAAACGTTATATCTTTCTGCATTAATGGAAGATTGAATCTCCTAGAAGGTTTTTCTGAGCCATAAGTACCTTGCGGAAGGATGGCCAGCATCTTCCCTTCCTCAGCCAACAGCACGTGGTCCCTCAAAACTGGTCTCCCCCCCCCCCCCCCCCCAAGATCCGTCTACGCCCAATGTTCCTTTACTTCACAGATCTCACGGAATCCGTGGTGAAACGTCATGATAACTCAAGTTAAAATTTACGAACCTCTAGTAGAAGACTTCAGCAATTAGAGGAACTACGTACAATATTAGATCAGTTGTCCACTCTACTTAGCCATGGTACTGAAATTCCTTCCAGTTCCGTGTTCGAGTGAAATGGAAATTTAACATGATTTCCTTCAGATGTTATCTGTATATGTATCTTAAGTGTAGGAGTTTCGTAATAAATGTAAGCAACAGGAAAGTTAACTAGTGAAGAAGTGAACTACTGTATAAGAAGGGGAAAAGGACGGCGAAGCGAGTTACACATTTATCAACGGCGCCTTCGTGCGGCAAGCTTTTATATTCCAAGTTGGTTCCGATCCGATAATACAAACATGAGGTGGTAAGGCTGGGTAGCTTGTCAGTTTACCCTATCCTACGGTACTGTTCGAGTCCTATAGTGTACCAGCTAATGGGTTGACGACCAAGTGGGAGGAACCAAGCACACTCGGCTTTCTTATCTATTGAAATGAGCTGTATTGTTACTCTACAGTAATAGACGGCATCATGAACAGTATTTAAAGCAACAAATTAGAGGCAATATCAATGGTTATTAGCATACAATATCTTAATGAATTTAGTGCCACTGAATGCAGTAGTAGGAGTATGCAGCAAAGAGGACCTGCGAACAGCACAGTACTGGTTCATTGCAGCGGCACTGAAGTGTTATGAACATCAATCTTAAAGTCGGTCTGTCTTATTATCAGCGTTTCTTTCACGCAAATACTAGTTGCCCACTGAGCATAAATTGTGCATAGTTTAGTTTAAATGGTTTGGCTAACACATAGGGCTATTCATAATTTGGTAAAGCCAAACATTTTACTAAACTTGCTCTTGTCTTCTTTACTAAGAAAAAAAAAGGGTAACCACAATTAACCATTCAACAGAACGAACCCCGACACGTGTACCGAAAATTCGTTTTTGTACAAGAAAGTTTATAAATATATCCTCTTCGTAACTACTATATTTGCACGAAATTAAGGTTTTTCTTAAACTTGCGAATGTCTTAACAGCTTAGAGACGAATGAATGATTGAAGGGTCAATGGTATCATGAAATTTAGCCCTCCATATTGAGCCCGCTGAGCTCATGCTCTGTGATATTTTTCCTTGCAACACATTTGCTAATGTAATGCATCATCCTTGAACGCACCCGAAGACCAGCGCATGGCTGGAGATGATTATGGATGTACTTTTGACTTTGAAGAAATCCACGATTTTTTTTCTGAGTCCTTATTAACATGTCTCCATTTTTTCACAAGGCTCAGATCATCTCATTTTGTAATTCAGCATATTCTGAACATTCTTTTGAATGTGATTTTATATTATGGCAAGGTATTTTACATCGCAGATACGCGAAACGGAAGGAGTTTGTCGCTAAACGACTCATGTATTCACTAGATCCAGCAGGTAGGAGCGCCGCACTACGCACTCGAGTTTGGTATATCGTCCACACTGGACGTGTGAAATTGTCCGTCTTGTTAGACGAGGAAATAGTCCGCCTGGAAGGCGAGGAAATTATCAGCGTTCATCGTTGCGTTTTTATGCACCAAGTAGTGTGCCATCGAGTGATATTTAACGCCTGTGTGTGCGTGAATAATGTTATTATTAAATTTGTGAAAACTTGTGAAAATTACGACGCCGTGGAACAGCACATGTCAACCACGAGGCCGTCGGAATTCTATGTCCACGAGGGGCACAAAATATTCTAAAGTTAGTGAACAAATAACAGTTCCTGTGGTTAACTTGAACGCCACAAACAGTGAGAACATTGCAGCCGCTATTGCGATCATTTTTAACCGTGGATCGCTAGGATGCCACGTGATTCAGTGTAACAGTAAAATCTGTGAGAACACGCCAAGTAGGCGAGATAATGGAAGCTGTGAAAGCAGACAGTGCATGGGCAATTTGATAAAGTCTGCATAGTGTAATCTCAGTGAGTTTGTTACTGTTAATTATTTTAGCTTCAGTAAAAGCTGTCTAATAATTGTGATTTCTACGAGTGAAAATAGCCACCAATCATGTATTATTCAACTGACCACGTGTATGAAGTGATTATTCATCTATCTACGATGGGGATGATGGAGTGAGAACCCCATAATATGAAGGAACCGTTCTAAGGAAACTACAACATGACGGAAGACCCAGAGGTACCGCACGTGGAAGAGATGGACGTGTTGGAATATGAATAATGACCACTACCACCATGGAAGAGAAGCAGATGACATCATTACGTCGACCATGAGGACGCATCAAGACCCTGGTCATGGGTAAGGCCTGGAATGGTAGCCTAGTTTGGACAACCCTTGTCCGGAAACCAGAGGATGATTTTTACCCCTCAGTTCTTTGGAAAGAACGAGGTGATGGTGCCTTAATTCAGTAAGTCCGTTCCTTCTCTCTTTGTACGATTATTTTTGTGGTGGAGTAGTTTAGTTAAACAAACCGAACTCCTCTTGACTGCCAATAGGTAGGATTTTGTATTTAGCACTCATTTATTTGTCATTCACATACAGTGATAGTTAGCCACCCTTTTGATCGAACAAGGTTCAATCGGTGCATTCTTTTGGACGTCGAAAGATGTCAAGTCTATTTGCTAGCTAAACGTGACTGCAGTTTTTGAGCTACTTTGTTTAACCCTGGTATGGGGGATTTTTGTTTGTTTTCTTCGATACGACGATTAGCCGTATTTTTAGTGGTATTTTTTGGGACACCCATTCTTGGTAATTTCATGTCACGCCTCTGATCTGTTTAGATTAGGCCGTATCGGTTGATGGTCAACAGAAACCATCAGTTTTGTAACTATGCTATAATTGTTTCATTATGATGAGCTTTGATGCCATCCAGTTCTTGGTGAAGAACATAGTCAGGGAATTAACGTGTATGCAACTAGAGCATCGAACCCTGGATTAACATCGTATCATTAGCAAACTCATCAGATGTGACAATTTGCGTATTTGTCTGTATTATTTGTGTCGAGTGATTTTGCACAAGATTTTTGTTGGTTATGATAATGTAAACAATTCTTGAAGTGACATCTCTGTCATGTCAAAGACACTCCGATTGAGTGACATTAATACCTTTTACTACTATTTGTTCTGAAAGACATGTTACGTCTTATTTTTTACTGCGTGTTTCTACGTAGTACAATTGTGTTATTAGATGTTATATTGGGATAAGCCACAGACCAGTTCATATAGGACTTTCTTTGGAGAGAACTGAGGCCTACATGTGAATCTAGTGTTTTGTTAAAGTTGCCTGACGCAACGGAGATTACGAGCACAAGCTCATTGCTATGAACAGGTTGAGATATTACCCAGCGACCACCGAGTGCACAGAAGTGAGACATACTTATTTGAGACCCTAGACGAATGCTTATAGCATCGATTTCTGTTAGTTTTGTATTTTCATTATTTGGGTCAAATTTTCAGCAGCCATTTTGTATAACTCAGATATTTTGATCTTATAATGGGTGACTGGCAGAAGTCACATACTTGATCGCTTTGCATAGCGACTACGTTTAACACTATTTGAGAGTGTACTTTTACTATTCAGATAAGGTTTATTCTTTGTTATTTGACTAGTGTGAACACCCTTGTTGGAGGCTATTCATGGTATTGTAGTGCTTGTAATTCACGGATGTCCAGACTCAGTTCTGTGGACTTGTTATTAACGGGAGGTAACTGAAGTGTTTCCCAGGCCTGCCTGAGGTTAATCAGATGTGCCGAGCGCCACTGATAACTTGTGTTATTGTATTGTCCGAGCGATGGGAGCTCGTTGAAGGTATTCCGACATTTATGTCATTTTACAGCAGATAAGTGATCTCACAGGAGACGCTACTACTCATCCCAGGTGTCTAAGATCGTCAGCACTATCGTCATAAACCGTCAACGAATTTAAACCTATGGAATAATAATCAAGGTTATAATTACTCTAATCAAGCTAATATTTAATTAATTAATTGTTTCTGATAATCTTGAAATGCTCGGCACATGGGTCCGGCAGTTGAGGTGTCTGGGAAGTCACTTCGGTTATTGGCAACCCTGACGGCTCCTCTAGCGGGCACAATATGCACTCAAAATTGAAGGAACGTTAACAGCCAAAGTAGTCACAGCAATTTATTTGTAACTTTAGATGGTTTTCCAGGAAATTATGAGTTTCCGTGTTCAAGTCGCATCGAGCACTGTATCCTTCCACTTCCGTCTTAGAGGATACTTAGCTATAGTTAACACATCGTCCCATTTACATTTTGACACAACCAACCATTTCTAGATTACAGCCATTTTCCTTGCGAGCCGCATATTTGGAAGGCTTCGTTTTAAGTCAACCTTTTCACTAAAGGAGTGAACTCTGGAATTTCGCTCTTGCACTGCAGGCACACTCTAATTCTGCACATCTTTTACGCAGTGCTGAGTAATTTATCAGTCCCTTCTTGCACTCCTAGAAGTGTGTGAAAGTTAAGTCCTATCGCAAATAATGCCCATGAAATGTACCGTATTTCAAATCTATTTTTAAATTCCGACGGAAGCTGTAAACAATTATAAAAATCCTGCTGGGTAGTATTCATTTCATCGACATAAATCAAAAAAGTGTTTTTCAATTTTTATCTTCAGTATCCGATCCAGTTAAAAACATTTTACTTTACGTCAACGCTTTTTGATTGAATTGAAAGAAAATATACTAGAGGAATTTCGGACATGATGTACTTCTAGGAGTGCAAGAAGGGGCTGATAAATTACTCAGCACTGCGTAAAAGATGTGCAGAATTAGAGTGTGCCTGCAGTGCAAGAGCGAAATTCCAGAGTTCACTCCTTTAGTGAAATGGTTGACTTAAAACGAAGCCTTCCAAATATGCGGCTCGCAAGGAAAATTATACTTTTTAAAAACTATCCATGCAATTCAATGATGCGGCGATTGTTTCAGCAGCAGATTTATGTGCAGAGATTACTGCTCATCCATCACACAGTGAGCAATCTGCTGCGTATGCCTCAAACATTACTCCACAAGCGAATTGTACGTTTTTAGGCCTTTTAACCAGATGACCGTAGCTGAAGAAAGCAAACATGACGGGGAAAAATAGGTGGAATAACATTTTTGTAAACTGGTTATGAATTATCTTGCAGTGTCAAACAACGCTATGGCATAGTAATGTCATATCTACATAATTATAATATGCACTGCGAATGGCATATCTAAAGCGGAACACCGCTACGTTCTTAGATAACATGCTCTTAACCACCATTGGGATCCGTGTACTTGATATAAGGTGCTGTCATCTGCTGTATTCTTAGGACATTTTTGGATGGGCCAGAATCTTGAAATCTAATTCGTGCATAAAATGTACGGCCTGTCACCAATATGCGGGAAAACAAGAATACCTAATATCAGAGTTTGGACAAGCAATGAACAGAATGAGTATTAAACATTTCCTTACTTGTATTCACTGCCTGTTGTAACGCTGCTGCTGTAAATTGTGTTTACTATGGACCGATATTTGGTATTCTGGTTTTCCCGCTCGAGGAATCACGCCTTTCTCGATTCTGTTAATGACATAGCGTGCCTTCGCATTTTGGATCGGTTGTGGCGTCACGTACTTTGAAAATACGTCCAAAGTCACCATCCATATTTCTCAATCCTTCTTCAGCTTAGGCTCACTTGTTGGTTTCTTGCATCATTTTAAGTCAGTCATCAGATCCATCGTTGCCAAAGTTTCCTTGAGCCAAGCCATATCGATGAAACCTACCAACAGGATCGGTCATTCAGAGAAATTCAGCGATATATGCTGAATTGTGTGGCACAATTTACGAACCGTCCGGTAATTGTCTGCAGAATAAGAGGGAAATCACGGGAAACCTTTTCTATGTTGGCTAAGGTGGGAAACAAACCCTTCCTCTTCTCAGCTCTGCCGCACGAGTTTGGTGAAGAGCATTCCAACCATCATACCTGAATTACATTCATTGTCAGAGCAGGGAATCAATCAAGGACGTCAGGATAGCCAGCCAAATAAGCTAGTCACTACACTACACAGTGGACTGATTATATATTTATTATATTCCGACAAAAAGAGGAGACTTAATATAATCCATTATTTTGAAAAGTAATACTAATTTCATTACCAAGATCGAAGTATATGAAGCCATTTTAGTTGTACCTATTTCAATTATGGAAAGCTATTCAGTTTGTCAACACAAATTGCACATCACACGTGAATTATTATTTCAGTTTAGTTACTACCGGATGAGCGTCCCTTAGCGTGGAATGAGGCTGAGAAATGAGGGCCAAATGTCCTCCTTTACAAATCGTTGGTTTCATCCCACGCTCAAATAAAACACAAATGAAGGTAGGCCTTGCGAAAGAGGCCTCAGGTATTATCCGAGCTTCCACTTTGGATTGAAGCCATAAACTACGTAAACCACACCTTGAATGGCTGAGAGAGGACTTCGATCCCATTTATCAGCTCAGTTATACTCACGAGGTAGTGGATCCCGTTTCAAACCTCGTATGAGGAATCAAAACTCTCCACGAAGGTGTTACAAACCAGAATCAGGCAAACGACGTGGATTACTCTCATACTCAACTTTATAGCCCCGTAGTGGGCTGTTCCTATGAAAAGTCGAAGGAGCATAAAATTTTGCATGGAGGTTGTTGAAGTCCCGTCGGGCATCCTCGACTCGTCAAACTTCGCTACAAGCCATGGGAACCCGATCGTTCTGACAATGCCCACGTCGAGTTGTATCGTCAATATTCTACCAGGGAGACGAGCATGCACAACATTAACCAGTTACACCAACACAGGAGAGTGCAAGGGTAATATAGGACGTCGACAACAACAGAGTTGTACATCATATTTTGATGTGACGGCGGCGAGCGCACATGTGCTGGAACTGTTGCCAGTAGACCAGCCGTTGTGTACGCGCCTTCAGCTGTAAATCTTTTGATCATCCCACATCGGTTGTTTCCAAAGGCTCAGACTGCAGTAGCCCCTCTCGATTAGTGTAACTTAAATTTATATTTATTGTGGTCCCCAGAAGGGTTATAGTATAGATGGAATTAGAATGCTATCCAACCACCGTGATTCAATCTCACATCCAGTGAGGCCTAATAGACTTTCATCGTATCTCATCCCCGACCCCATTGAATACGGGAATAACAATGGGTAGATACAGGACTATCTGTCTACAGTATATATATAAAAATCAATGTTACGTGATAGTATGTATGTGGGTGTGTGGGTGTGTATTTCTCCTATGCGTTCATACACCACCCATCCGATTGCGATGAAACTTGGGTGAGATGTTGAGTACACTCCAAGGAAGGTTTCTGGCTTAGTAAATCCATTTTACAATAGGCAGCGCACGAGTAGATTCGACAAATGAGCTACGACGCGCGAAGCGTTTCAAAAAAGTCTGTTATGCATTCATATACCATTCATCCGATTGCGATGAAACTTGGATGAGATGTTGAATACAGTCCAGGAAAGGTTTCCGGCTAAGTAAATCCATTTTACAATAGGCAGCGCACGAGCAGATTCAACAAATGAGCGATGGCACGACAATTGTTTTAACTAAGTCACGTATGCGTTCATATACCAATCATACGATTACGATGAAACTTAGGTGAGATGTTGAGTACACCCAAGGAAGGTTTCTGGATTAGTAAATCCATTTTAGAATAGGTAGCGCACGAGTAGATTCAACCAATGAGTGACGACGCGAGAAGCGTTTGAATAAAGTACCGTATGCGATCACATACCATTCATTCGATTTCGATGAAACTTGGGAGAGATGTTGAGTACACCACTCCAAGGAAGGTTTCTGGCTTAGTAAATCCACTTTACAATAGGTAGCGCACGAGTAGATTCAACAAATGAGCGACGACGCGCGAAGCGTTTCAATAAAGTCCCGTATGCGTTCACATAGTATTCATCAGATTGCGATGAAACCTGGGTGAGATATTAAGTACACCCCAAGGAAGGTTTCAGGATTAGTACTTCCATTTTACAATAGGTAGCACACGTGTAGATTCAACAAATGAGTGACGACGCGCGAAGCGTTTCAATAAATTACCGTATGCGTTCGTAAACCATTTATTCGATTTCGATGAAACTTTGGAGAGATGTTGAGTACACTCCAAGGAAGGTTTCTGGCTTAGTAAATTCATTTTACAATAGGTAGCGCACGTGTAGATTCAACAAATGAGAGGCGATGCGCGAAGCGTTTCATAAAGTCCCGTATGCGGTCATATACCATTCGTCCGATAGCGATGAAACTTGGGTTAGATGTTGTGTACACGCCATGGAAGGTTTTTGGCTTAGTACATGCATTTTACAATAGGTAGCGCACGAGTAGATTCAACAAATGAGCGATGGCACGACAATTTTTTTAACTAAGTCACGTATGCGTTCATATACCAATCATACGATTGCGATGAAGCTTTGTTGAATCTTGAGTACACTCCAGGGAAGGTTATTGATTTAGTAAATCCATTTCACAATAGGTAGCGCACGAGTAGATGCCACAAATGATTGACGACGCACGAAGCGTTTCAACAAAATCCCGTATGCGATCTTATAACATTCATCGATTGGGAAGAAACTTTGGTGAGCTGTTGTGTACATTCATGTGAACGTTTCTAACGTACTAAATCCATTTCACAATAGGTAGCACACGAGTAGATTCAACAAATGTGTGACAACGCACGAATCGTTTAAATAAAGTCCCGTATTTGTTCATATGCCATTCATCCGATTGCCATGAAACGTTAATGATTTGTTGTGTACAAGCCAGGGAAGGTTTTCGACTTGGTAAATCCATTTCTCAATAGGTGGAGCACGCGTATATGCAACAAATGAGTGACGACGCGCGAAGCGTTTGAACATAATTGCGTATGCGTTCATATACCATTCATCGATTGCGTGAAACTTTGATGAGTTGTTCTGTATACGTATGTGAACATTTCTAACTTAGTAAATCCAATTCACTGTAGGTAGCGAACGAGTAGATTCAACAAATGTGTGACAACACACGAATCATTTAAACAAAATCCCGTATATGTTCATATGCCATTCATCCGATTGCGATGAAACTTTGATGAGTTGTTGTGTACACGCCAGGAAAGGTTTTCGATTTAGTAAATCAATTTCACAATAGGTAGCGCACGCGTTGATGCAACAATTGGGTGACGACGCGCGAAGCGTTTCAACCAAGTCCCATATGCGTTCATATACCATTCATCGATTGCGATGAAACATTGATGAGTTGTTGTGTACACCTATGTGTAGGTTGCTAACTTAGTATATCCATATCTCAATAGGTAGCGCACGAGTAGATTCAACACATGGGTGACAGCGCACGAGTCGTTTAAACAAAATCCCGTATGCGTTCATCTGCCATTCAACCGATTGCGATGAAACTTATGATGAGTTGTTGTGTACACGCCAGAGAAGGTTTTCGACTTAATAAATCCATTTTACAATAGGTAGCGCACGAGTAGATTCAACCAATGAGTGACAGCGCACGAATCGTTTGAACAAAATCCCGTTTGCGTTTTATGCCATTCATCCGATTGCGGTGAAACTTCGGTGAGTTGCTGTGCATGCTCCCACGAATGTTTCTAAAGTAGTAAAACCATTTTACGATAGCTTAGAGGCAGTTAACGGAAATTGAAAAACATATTGTGTATCCAAAAGCACTTCAAGAAACGAAATTTCAACGCCAACACTTTTTTTGATTGGCATTTCAACGCATGCCGGGTACAGCTAGTACTTAGTATAATAAAGCTGAAGAGTTTGTGTGTTTGTGTGCTTAAACGCGCTAATATCTGGAACTACCAGTCCGATTCGAAAAATTCTTTTTTTTATATGATAGCCAGATTCAAGAGGAATAGTTTAGGCTCTGTAACATTAGGCTACACCTCTCAGGTAACCTGAAAGATTGATTTTTGTTCAGTAAGTCGGTAGAACAAGCGATCCCAAACAGCCCTATCCGCATGTGCTGGCGTTATGGTTAGTGATACGTACACCGTTTCATTGATATGTACCAAAATTAGTATACTTACCCTTTGGAACCCTGCGAGTAACTCTGTCTACGTGAAATTTATGACAGACCAGTCCATTCCCTGCATATAGGCCCATTGGCACAAATCAACACCTTTTCACCGATCTGAACCAAAATTTGTATACTTACCCTTTGAAACCCTGCGAGTAACACAGTCTGCATGAAATTTTGGACAGACCACTCCATTCCCTTCAATTAGACCCTTTGGCACAAATCTACACCGTATCACCAATCTGAACCAAAATTTGTATAGTTACACTTTGGAACCCTGCGAGAAAGACTGCCTACATGAAATTTATGACAGACCAGTCCATTCCCCGTATTTAGGCCCTTTGGCACAAATCTATACCTTTTCATCAATCTGAACCAAAATTTGTATACTTACCCTTTGAAACCCTGCGAGTAACCCTGTTTACATGATATTTCGGACAGACCACTCTATTCCCTGCATTTAGGCCCTTTGGCACAATTCTACCCCGTTTCACCGATCTGAACCAAAATGTGTATACTTACCCTTTGGAACCCTGCGAGTAATGTCTGCATGAAATTTTGGACATACCCTTCCATTCCCCGCATTTAGGCCCTTTGGCACAAATCTACACCTTTTCACCAATATGAACCAAAATTGTTATACTTAACCTTTGAAACCCTGCGAGTAACCCTGTTTACATGACATTTCGGACAGACCACTCCATTCTCTGAATTTAGGCCCTTTGGCACAATTCTACAACGATTCACCGATCTCAACCAAAATTTGTATACTTACCCTTTGGAACCCTGCGAGTAACACTGTCTGCATGAAATTTGGGACATACCCCTCCATTTCCTGTATTTAGGCCCTTTGGCACAAATATACTCCGTTTCATCGATCTGAACCAAATTTTACATACTTACCCTTTGGAACACGACGAGTAATACTGTCTGCTTGAAATTTCGGACGGACCACTCCATTCCCTGCATTAAGGTCCTTTGGCACAAATCCACACCGTTTCACCGACCTGAACCACATTTTGTATACCTACCTTTTGGTACCCTGCGGGTGTCACTGTCCACTTTAAATTTTGGACAGACCACTCCATTCCCTGCATTTAGGCACTTTATCACAAATCTACACCATTTCTCCGATTGCACCAAATTTTACATACACTTTGAAACCCTGCTGATGACACTGTCCACCTGATATTTTGGACAACGCTCTCCATTCAATTGATTTAGAATAACAGACGAAATTAACTTGAGAACCACGTATTAAGGCCCTAGAACCATTCATGTCCGTAGTAGTGTACCAGTAAGGGTATTTTAATAAGTCTATTGTTGTCGGGCAGTTCGGGCTGCATCACGTCTCCCCTACCAGTCTTCTGGTGCACAATTGCGAAAATAGTTGCATCTTGCGCTGTTTATGGATTGCAGTCATGGGGAGTAATTAGTGCAAAAAGATTTTTTAGGCCCCTTAAAACAGTTATCATCATGAAAATATTATGCTTCTGTGTGAGTGCAATGGTGTTGGTGCAGTACATTGAGGTTACCAGCTGCAATAAGCGTTGGTGCTTTCAAATTTACCCGCATTTATTTCGAACCTTATCGTTGAGCGCTATGTAGCGATAAATGATTATATTGCTACCTCTGTAGCTCGGGACAGCCGAAGTTTTCCAAAGTGTTCTGATTATTTTCATACGGCGCTATGCGGCAAAAGACGACAATATTGGTCTCTACATTTCTAACAGCCAATGAGATATTGGCCCCAGGCAGTGTCTTTTATTTCTCATACTCCTCCTTCTAATCATTTTTTAAATTTGTTTGTAAATTACTTGTGTCAGTGCTGTAGTTAGTAAATATCTGTTTCCCTATTCATAATTCTCATTATTATCATTACGAGAAAATGACCTGAATGTTACGTCCATTATAATGAACTAATTATCACCCCCACTACAATCCCCACCACCACCTCCACCACCACCACAAAAAGTTATATTTTGATTTTTTTCTGTTAGTTTAAGTATCATGTGCCAGTTCTGTAGTTGTAGGCTATTCATTATCTTCCATAAAACAAATAAATCCACTGGGCGACGCCGGGCACTACTGCTAGTATAAGATATTACAGGATAATAAACAATTATAATTTTAAAGTAGGATTATTGTTAATTCATTTCCGTAGGATCTATTTACGTTGCGCTCGCAATGTATCAATGGACAATTCTGTGAGAAAAGTATGTAAGACTATGTGCACATGAACCCCAATTGGTTCACTCTCGTTCTGATTTCTCCAACGCTACCACGGCTCCGCAATTTAGCTTGCACGGTAGTACTGTTACAAGTGCGGCAAATGTAGTGGCGCCGCCTTAAGGGTCGTTGCGATTCCTATGGTGCGACTGAAAACAAAACTTTGTTGTTGTTATTGATTTGTTTAGGGACTTTGCGACAACGTGTTAGATCACATTGTGGTGTAGCGGCTAGAATCTTTGACTGTCGCCCCGTAGGTCCAGGTTCGATTCCTGGCTTTGCCAAGATCTTTAATTCCGGTTTGACGGCTCGAATTGTGTACACTCAGCCTCGTGCGGCAAAACTGATTATTAGAGGTGTCTTCGAATCCCAACTTATCCATCATGAAAAATGTTTACCGTGGTTTACCTCATCTACTACAGGCAGATGCAGGGATGGTTCGTAACTTAAGGTCATGGCCGTCGCCTTGCTAATCCTGACATAAATTACAAATACACAATCCAATACAGCCGCCATAATAACATAGGTTAACAGAGAAGATTTCCACCCACACTTAAGTACACGAGGACGAATAATCACGATATTCAGGGTGTTGGCGAATTGAGCCTGCTAATCTTCCGAGTGGATCTTTCTTATCTTGTCATTCCATCCCACAGTCCTTTTTCGCCAGTTGCCCCAGGCCAAGTTCTGGTTCATCCGCTGAAATTATCCTCCCTTCCGTCCCCCAGGGCACCACTGTGAAAACCCAAAATCTAAGGTAACTTATTTGTTCTTGCAGAATGACCCGCTGGCTCTGGGATTTCCTGTAAACACTCTGCCATGCAGGGCTGTACAAATTGCACAATTCACTGAAACAAACATTAGCTATGCCTTAATTCTTTTAAAAGGTCACATCAGTTAAAAGTTACCTTAAACCCGTTACATTATTATTACTATTTTAATTATTATTGTCCCCCGTGGTGTATGGATAGCACGCTTTTCTCTTACCGAGGAGGCTCTGGATTAGATTCCAGCCAGAAACTTAAGATTTATATGTAATGTTATTGGTTTTACGTCCCTTTTAACTACTATGGCCGGGGTGCCGGAATTTTGTCCTGAAGATCTTTAACGTGCCAGTAAACCTACTGACACGGCTCCATCGCAATTACGCACCCACAAATGCCAAGTGACTGTGCCAGGATTCAATCCTGCAGCCTTGGACTCAGTAGGCAAGAACGTTACCGCTGAGCAACGCAGCCAGTCATACTTAACATCTGATTTGAGGGCTGAAAACAATTGTCGCTTATTCATTTAGAAGGCTTGGCGATCATGTAGTGCTGTGTACTCTGGTGTGTGTGGAATCTGTCTGATAATCTGTGTTATTGTAACTGCTGTAGCGTACTATTTTGTACTTTTAATTTGGCTAGGATATGGTTAGAAGGGCGCCATGACCTTAATTTAGGTACAATCTAGGCATCTGCCTGGAATACAAATGAGAAACCATGAAAAACCACTTCCAGCATGGCTGAGGTAGGAATCAAACCCGCCTATTCTCAATTCTGCATCAGGAGAAGGAAAGCCTCGTGAGGACAATTAAGTACCTGCTTGATATGAGAAGTAGTGGTCCATGATCTAAAATCAAAGTGATGTGGCTAAGGGTGTCGTCGCGCAGGTTATTCGTCCCCCACAATTTATAGGCTATGAACTGGGTTGCAGTCGGCTTGATGTTTGGGTGCTCACGGGTTTGTTAGACCATTATTGTTGATTCATGGAGGGGCTTTGCGACATCGTCGTCATGTAACCCCGTGTACTTGGTTGTGTGTGTGGAATTTGTCTGATAACTTGTCTTATTGTGATGGCTGTATTATTGCGTGTAGTTGTAATTAAGATGAGGATTGGGAAGGAGGCAGCCGTGGCCTTCAGTCAGGACTCAATCCGGTATTTGCCTGGAGTAGAAGTGGGAAACCACGGAAAACTACTTCCAGGATGGCGGAGGTGGGACGAACCCTCCTCCTCCTCTCAGTTTTACCTCACGAGGCTGAGTGTAACCAGTTCCAGCCCTCAAATCAGATTTTTTTTTTTTGGCAGAGCCGGTAATCGAACCCGGGCCTCCGCGGTGATAGCCACTACGTAACGAGGCGGACATATAATGCTCATTGAAATGTCATCTAAAAAAAACTACTAAAATGAATGAAAATGACTTTTAAAAAACTATTCCATCAAACTGAAATATGGCGACAGTTTTACAGAGGATTCATAGAAGGAATCCTGTTTTATTCACTGCACAATTACCTACTCTCATTAAAATATACTTGAATTTAACAAGGAAATGGCAGTTAAAATGTTATTCTTAATCTTAGTGTATTTTTGAACCATATTAATTAAAATCTCAATAAAACAAACTTCCCGGATAGACAATAAAGGAAAAACTACTTACTCTCATTAAAATATACTTGAACTTAACAAGGAAATGGCAGTTAAAATGTCATTCGAATTAATGAACTGAAGAAGGAAGCAGCCGTGGCCTATTGGAAGGGACAGTTCCTGGAATTGTATAAAAAAAACTAACCCCGTGGCACTACAGCCCTTGAAGGGCCTAGGCCTACCAAGCGACCGCTGCCCAGCCAATTGACGTGCAGATATTGGGGAGACGCGTGGTCAGCACGTTGGATCCCCTTGGCCGTTAATCTTGGTTTTCGTGACCGAGGCATTGTCTCACTGTCAGGCAGCTACTCAATTGTCCTCACGAGGCTGAGTGCACCCCGTTCCAACCCTCACGTCAGCTTTAAAATCCCTGACGGAGCAGGGGATCGAACCCGGGGCCTCCGGGTGAGAGGCAGGCGCGCTACCCCAACACCACGGGGCCGGCCCTGGATTTGTATAGAGTTGAAAATAGAAAAAACGGAAAACCATTTCAGGCTGGCTGCATGGTCGAAATATAATTGCTAAATAATATTGTGACCCTTGGTTAGTATATAAATATAATTTACACCAATTAAAAATTCAGTTCACCGGGCTGATGGCCAAGCGACCCCAGCCCTTAAAATGAATCTCCAACTATTAATTATGGTACTGGTATTAAGTATGTTTTAATTTCATCTAATAGGTTAGGGTATGCAATGAAAATTGTTCACTTGGTTTATTAAAATTTAATTTTGTTCATTTATTAGTGTATGCAATGAAGATCGGGTAAAATGTTAGAGCTTGCACTTACAGTAGGTTGTATTAACGTGGTCAGCTTATCGAACACAATCTCATGGATGTCCATATTTGTGAAACTATTGAGGACATACCGTATTCTTTGAATAAAGCTCCTCCACAGACAGTAGTTGTCACCATATCCAGAAAGCTAGGTCATACATATGTGACTTTATAGTAATTGACACCCCTGGGACCGTCAAACTGAGAGTCACCTCCCCTACAACAGTTTAATGACAAAATGTTGGAACGTGTGTACAGTATGGCTGCAGAGTGGGGGAAGGTAGGGGAGGTTGCTAATGAGCTATCGCTGGCCGAATTGGACTATGACTTATCAAAGGGGCAGATCATGGTGGCCAGAAAAGTCTGTCCGATTTTATCAGTGTAATTGACTGGCCGAATTGGACTGCGCCCGATATTCAAGCCCATCATATTAAACAACAACAACAACGTGTTATTGTAATCCCGGGTACTTGGGTGCGTGATAAATCTATCTAATAGCCTGGGTCATTGTGGTGGCTGACACAGCGTGTGTCTAATTCAGACTATGACTTGGAAGGGCGCAACCGTGGTCTCAAGATAAGAACGATCCCAGTATTTCCCTGAAGTAGAAGTGAGAATCCGACTACCTGCAGAGCGCTACGGTAACATTCTCGTCCAAGGTTGCAGGATCATATCCTGGCGAAGTCAGTTGTCATTGGAGTGGATTTACTGGCACGTTAGATATCCCCTTCAAGGAGAATTTCCGGCACCTCGTCGTCTCTAATAGCCCCAGTTGCCAAACAGGTACATAATCAATACCATTATTATTATTATTATTATTATTATTATTATTATTATTATTATTAAGAAACCACAAAAACCTATTCTAGGACGGCTGAGGTCGGGAACAAACCTACTCATTCTCAATTTTGAATCACAAGGCTGAGTGTACAATGCTCCAGCCCTCAGGCTAGAATTAAATTTATTGACAGAGCCGGGAATCGAACTCGGGGATAACTATATCACGAAGCAAATGCATCCGAGTTCACCAAGACATCCAAACTTTAATGTTCGTTAGTCCACCAAGATATATAATATATATAAAAAACAGAAGAAGATGACGATTCCCCTAAATGAATAGATTCATTGCTGATTTTCTCATATACTATGCTTGATGGGCATGATCTGCTGAAGTATTTAAAGCCTCCATTAATGATGAGTGACATGTTGGTGATACCGTATACATAAAGGAATATCGGTTAATGTTGCTTATGTACTAAAAGTAAGGAACATCTTGTGTATGACTTTCTCTGTGTACTGTATAAATTAGTCCGGGAAGATTTTAATAATATCTTCCCATGACTTCTATAAGTTTCACACACGAAGAACGAAGCAGATTTATAGCGATTCCCAAGTTAAAACAAACTTCCTTCACTTCCATCATGCAAATCGGGCACATCATTTGAGGGAGAAGTTGAACATGATGTAAAGTTTACTCGACAGGAAATGAAACCCAGTGCCGGCTTGCGGGCTGTCAAGAGAATTTTCTTAAACAAGCCGTAGTCTGGCGCTCCTTGAAATATATATTTCGAGAACGGTGAATTCGTTTGAGAGGTGGTAAGTTTAACTCAATTTCGGCAGCACTCACACTTGCTTTGTTATACATAGTTACTTGAAACCGTTAGTGTTGTTTTAAGTGTGGACACCCTACCTGTCAGGATTTGTGGCTAATACAAGTAGCAAGGCAGCGACTAACAGAAGCATCGATTTAAGAATATCAAAATGGAAATATAATTCCTGAAATATAATGTGTTTAATTGTGAACTTGATTGTTTTTCTAGACCTCACACCACACTTAATGCATGAATAGCAATCAATAATTGTACTTATAATTGACTTAACGCTGTTGTTTCATTTTTATGCTATGGATATCGCAGTCATCAGCACGCAAAGGTAATGCATGAAAGTACTTCAAGAATTTTACCCGGTAACCTGAATTATTGAGGTATCGTTACAAGATTAACAAGAAGTTCCGTGACGAACTAAAGAGCCTATTTTTCTCAAAATTTAAGATTCATGCCAATGATTAATCTACTGTATATGGATCTATCTAGAATAATGACGAAATTAAGTTGGTAATATCGAAATTTCTAATAAGTTCGAAATACTGTATACCTGGCATAATGTAGCCTAATAGAGAACTACAGTTGGCAGCCCTGGTGTCTGAATATATTCCTAGTTCCATCTCTTAAGGTACAGATTACAAAATTTGGTTGAAGTCCAATGGATAGCATGGTCGTTACATACAGTTAAACATTGGATCTAACAGCGCGCGTAAAATCATGTTGGCAACAATGACATACATGTATTGGTCAGAGATAATCTGAAATAATATGATCTATTGTTGTGTCAATTTTGAATGAAATCCATTAGTTAGTATAGAAGTTACATGCATTTTAAAATTGGACCTATCAGAAGGCTTAGAATCATGTTGGCAGCACTGACGTATATTAGTTACTCCAAATTAATCTAGAATGCCAGGTACTATACGTGTGCAACGTTTAGAGCTATTGGCTTGCATACTTTCTGATATATTGATATTAGGGTAACAATAATAGAGACAGTATTTATTAACAGTTGGCAGCCCTGGTTACTCTTAAGAATCGGCATAGACATATCTGGTATGGTACACATAGCACACACGAAATTTGGTTGAAATCCAAATGATAGTATAGAAGTTACATGTATTTAAATTTGGACCTCTCAGCAGGCTTAGAATCATGTTGGTAGTACTGACGTATATAAGTTACTCCAAATTAATATAGAATGTCAGGTACTATACGTGTGCATAGTTTAAAGCTGTCGGCTTGCACACTTTCTGATATATTGGTATTTGGATAAAATAATTTGAGAGCATTTATTATCAGTTGGCAGCCCTGGTGGATCTTAAGAATACGTTCAGTCATATCTGTTTATATACACATAGCACATACGAAATTTGGTTGAAATCCATTTGATAGTATAGAAGTTATATGTTTTTAAAATTTGGACCTATCAGCAGGCTTATAATCATTTTGGCATCACTGCGATGTATGGCCTCCTGGAAATTAAACTGCAATATTATTATCTATATGTGTGCCAATTTTGAAATAGCTCCATTTCATACCTTCCAAGATATCCAACATGGAGCTCAAATTTCAATTGCGATTTCTCAGCAGTTGGTAGCACTGACATCATTTTCAAATATGGCCGAGAGATATTCAAGCATAGATCTTTACTCCTAACACATTTTGTTACGATTGCTGCAGCCGTTTAGGAGTTGATAGGGGGGACACACACACAGCCAGACAGACAGAAGGATAGACAGACAGACACACATTTGCCCGATCTCATAAGTCTACTTTTTCCTCATTTTTGCAAAATGTGAAAAGTAGGCTAAAAATTGTAAACCCAATGACAGCTTCGGCCGCCTATAGACGGTCCATGATAACTATTTATTTTCATTTTCCCCGTTCGCTCTCGAGTGCTAAGTCGATCTCTGGCATGTTCTTCTATATTTTGGGCATTAGCCTATGCAGTAGCCTACTACTTGAGTTCGGATATTTGTTTCCGGAAGTAACTAACAAATAATTTTTAGAGGTATGTCCACTACAGCAGGAGTTAATTTCTAATGTAAACATGCATGTCAGAACAACAAGTAAGTTCGTCACGCCGCGCCGTGTTGCGATTTTAGATCAAAGAATTCTCTAGTTATTAACCACTCGTAAGGAGCATCATGTATTGGTTGACTATTGGGCCCTTTACCTGGTATGGAACCAACAGTGGTGGCTCTGCTCGCTAAAGCGAGGGGCCAAGCTCCTCCACTGACTTGGTAGACCCGTGGGTTCAAGCCCAACAGTCGGCTGTTCTTGAAATGGTTTCCCGTGGTTACCCATTGTTAACGCCAGGCAAATGCTGGGACGGTATCTTCTGACAGGCCACGGCCGCATCTCTCATCCCGGTGCGCAGGTCGCCCAAGGGCGTCGATCTGACAGACCTGCACTCGGCCTCTCAGGAGGCACCACGACAAAAATAAGTCGTAACATATGGAGATGATCCACGCGAGAGAGCACTTTACGTTCAGTATTCGTTTGCATAAAAATAAAATAATACAGGTAGGATTTAGAATTTGCTCTTAAAATAATAAATATCCAAACCAATAAAACGTTTAAGCGTATCACCGCTCTGATAAGCTAAGAATTACGGACGTTACAATTGTTTTACATGCGGATTAAAAAACTCAGAATTGAGGTCATCAACATTTACTTACGGCAAAGGCTTGTCGCAGCAGCCACATTTTACGGTTTTCTGCTAGTCTCTTCAAGCTGCCATAAGAGCCACATGCCAGTTCTCCAATGGAGATCTCGATGTAGGACATTCTTTCCCAATATGTTGCCCTCGATAATGGTTTGGAGAAGAGAGACGTGCCTGAGTACGTGTCCAAGGAACTTTGCTTTCCTCTTCTTTATTGTTTTTAATAAACATCGATCCTCCTTCACACCCTGCAGAACCAAATCATTTGTTCTCCTGTCCATCCAACTGGTTCTTGTCATTCTTCTCCAAAATAAACAATTAGCTAGTAACTTATCATTTAAAGGGTTAAAGACTTGACGATATGATAGCGAAGGAAGTGGCTAAGATATTTCCACAAGGTATCACCCAATAATTCGGATGTAAATAAGATAGCATCTCAGTGAAGAATAACGATGATGAAATTCTAAGCCACCTTTTGCCGAAGCCTGTGAAGAGCGCCATGTCTTCATATATCCAAACAAACTGATAATCTGCCCATCATATTACAGTAAATTGCAATTTGAAGAAGAGTTTTCATATTATTGCTAAAATATTATTTTGTTTCTCACTTCCCAGTAATTCTAAATATTGATGAGAAATGATAGTTCTGAACACGAATAGGGGTAGCAGTGTGGTAAATACAGCTCCGGCTGTCTATCTGAAGTAAAAACACGTGAGGAAGACCAATTCATTCTGTGTGAAGCACCATCCATGGTAAATGCCACATTCTGCCAGTTCCCCTAGTTCACAATATTTTCCCCAAGGGAATTATGTAAAGGAAAATGAAGTAAAATGAAACAATTGTCCCAGGTTTTGAGCATTTTTGTTATTGTCAGACCGGTAATTGTTGAAAATATTGTTAACTTCCACAGCTTAGCCAAGCGTATGAGGGCACGTTCATTGTGCGGAGTGAACAGCACGGCCTGTGATTCGAGTTTTTGAAACCAGGCATTGACTGTAGTCATCCTGGTTAGTGTATTTATCAAAACTTACTCGTTTCACATCAGACAAGAGCTTGTAACTCAATATTCTAGAAGATAATAACGAAAGTTACTCGACTTAAGGACTCGCACACATTAATGGGACTAATATCCCAAGTGTGTATTTTCCCAGGTTCATTCCACACTTTCTACAGGCAAATGCAGGAATAGTACCTTACTTCAAGTGCCGAAGCACCTACCTCATCCCTGTCCCTAATGCATTTATCAGACAATTTCAACACACACCCAAATACACGGAGCTGATAACTAAGATGCCCCAAGCTCCTTAAAATGAATTAACAAAAACACATATCCCACGAGGATTGGCCATGGATAGCCGATAATCCTTGTGATTCAGCTGGTTTCTATAGTCACCAGAGCACACAATACACAACAAATACCAACACGTCAAATGGCGTTAATGCTCCTATGTTTTATGCACTGTACTTGAGTTCATGTAACTTGTAGCTGAATCATACGTGGGATTATTGTCGTTGTCTCTTTATTCAGGTTCTTGTCGTTAATTCGCATTGGGAGCTTGGCCATCCTTGGTTATCAGCGCCGGTAATTTAAATGTGTGATGAAATAGTTTGATAAGCTATAATTATTTAGTGACTAAAGTAGTATCATATCAGTCCCAAGCCTATCCTAGGACCAAGAGTCCACTTGACAGCCTGAACAGTGAATTATGCAAAGGTACTCCAAATCCAAAGTCACGCAAGCAGACCGACGTATGTTACCAACCGTCCAGTGTCTGGTATCATACTCTGCCCACATGTTGGACAGCTTGCGTGGTGTTGCCTAGTTAACAACAGGTTTGTTTCGATTTCAAACCAGCTGCCGTGTTATTGTTATTACTATTATTATTATTATTATGATTGATATAAGGTCTGGATGATTTATATGGGTGTGCCAGTCACACACAAGCTGGAAATACTGTAACTTGACAGGAATAGTGCCGTAAAGGCCAAAACGTTTGTGAAAATTAAGCAAAGTCATTATCATCCAACTCTTCATCATTCAAGAAATTTACGGGCCTACCAGGACTCAATTGGGCTCTCAAACCAGCTCCGTCATGCAGAAAGCAGTAATATTACAAAAGTGCCAAATTATGAAAAAAAAAAGTATATCTCTACTTAGTATAAAACAATATCACCGATCCTTGGATGTTAGGGTAAACTCGAGAACCACTGGATGGATTTTGATGCGGTGTTCACCATTCCGTAAACGATATCTCGAGTATGATTTCTGTAGAAAAAAAAATATTTATGATCAAAGGAAGCCGAGCAGTAACGATTTCAGTGGAAAAGTCGAAAAAAAAACTGGCGTCCGAGCGCTTTGTAAGCTTACGCTGGACAAACCGTTAAAAATATCTAAATACTATGAGTGTAAGAATTGTTCAGCATGAAACGTTCTACAAAAATGTCCGCGAGAGCATATGTCTATCTTCAATTCATCGCCCACTATAAGTGTTTTTACGTTTTAATTTCTTCCAACCATGTCCATTCAACTATTGAGGCGACAGTTTACGAGCTAGCTAAGGGCGAGTCTATCATCCCTGTTACAGCCTAGCTAGCAGGCGAAACAATTGCCCCAGATACAGCCAGCAGCAAACCGTTGAGTCGTGTTGAGTTAAGATTTCTGAGAAGAGTGGTTGTGATTGGAGTTTACCTGGAAGTGAAACGCGGGTTTTCTTCATTTCGCCTGTGAAACACAGTCAAGTTAAGATTGGAAGGAAGGGGGATTTGAGTTTAATTCACTTCGCAATTCCCTGGAAGTGCAACTCTGATTTCGCGTGTGAACTTTTCGTTCCGCAAAATTCACAGTCAATTTAAGATTGGACGGAAGGGGGATTATATTATATTAAATTATACTGATTGGCGTATAATCTCTACTTAGTATAAAACGAAGTCCCCGATTCTTGGATGCCACGGGTAATCTCGAGAACCACTGAATGGATTTTGATGCGGTTTTCCCCAATCTGTAAATGATATCTCGAGGAAATTTTCTGTAGAAAATAATTGATTTATGACCATAGGAAGTCAAGCACTAACGATTTCAGTGAAAAGGTCGAAAAAAAACTGGCGTCCGTGCGCTTTTTAAGCTTACGCTGGGGAAACCGTTAAAAATATCTATATACTATGAGTGTAAGAATTGTTCAGCATGAAGAGTTCTTAAAAAAGCCCGGGAGAGCATATCTCTATCTTCAGTACATCGCCAACTATAAGTGTTTTTACGTTTTCATTACTTCCAACAATTTCCATTCAGTATCTGAGGCGACAGTTTACGAGCTAGCTAGGGGCGAGTCTATCACCCCAGTTACAGCTTAGCTAGCGGATGAGCTTATTGCTCCAGATACAGCCAGCAGCAAACTGTCGAGTCGTGTTGAGTTAAAAACTTTAGAGAAGAGTGGTTGTGGGTTGTGTTTGGAGTTTCCCTGGTAGTGCAACTCGGCTTTTCTTCATTTCGCCTGTGAACTTTTCGTTCCGCAATATTCACAGTCAAGTTAAGATTGGACGGAGGGGGGATTTGTGTTTCATGCACCTCGCCATTCTTAAATTACGTCTGACAAGAATTTGTTGCACATGCACCTCCACGATAATATAATTAATAGTCCAGTCAGTGATTTTAACCCATTATGCCAAGACGTAAAACGGACATTGGTCGTTGTTCATTGACACTGAAAAAAAAAGCGCTTATCACGTAATGCATTCATAACTGTTCCCGGGCGAAGCCGGGTTGGGTTGCTAGTATGTGTGTGTATATATATATATCATATAAACATTAATGGTGGTGGTGGAAGCGGCATCCGTAAGTTGTGAACTTCATGTTCTCTGTCATGGTCAGTATGTTTTGCCTTCTCGTGTCCAAAGGTTGTAATGCTAAATTGCTTTGACACAGATAATACAACGTTGCACGACATGTAGTTTGGACTAATTCGAGTCTCAGTGAATGAATACCCTGTTTCGATTCTCACCATGAATTAAGCCACAGATCAGCTGACGTTTCTATTCTCCTCCGATCATCATCAGTATCATCGTTCATAATTTGCGTAAGAGTTGTTAAGTAACACTGTTCAAGACTCAGCGTATGCTACAGAGGAGCAAATGGGGAGAGGAATCGTGGGTGGCGAGGTGACAGTAGGATGACCAGAAGAGGGGGAGTGTGAACCGGGGTTGTGGGCGGATATAAGCCGGTGAGACCTAGGAGCTTTCGGGTGGAGCAAAATGGAAGTGTGTAGCTCCTTTCACTGCATGGCAGCGCCGTCCAAGGTCGAGCCAGACGGTGCAGGCAGTGTGTGTCTTGGAATAGCAGGTGTGCTTCCCCTCCTTTACCGTACGTCCTTACTTCCCATCCACTCCGCGCGGGGGAAGAGTGTCCTTGTTCAAGAAACGTGTAGAGGTCAAATCGTAGGTGACGAATGTATTTTGCAGGCAACGTGCCGAGAACACCGAACATATTGTTCATGAAATGTTAATTTCCATTAATCAAATTGCTTGTCATAAGAAGGGAGGGGCTAGGAAAGATTGGCAAAACGTTTCCTTTAATAATTATGCTCACGCTAACTCTGGACTGTTACACGCACAACATGTAGTCATTCGTGTACATGTCTCCCTTCTTATGTAAAAGGGAAAAATACAACATATTTTCGCTGTGCCAAATATCACACAATAACATCTTTACTGAATGACAAAATAAGTTACATAATGTTTCTACAATGGCAAACGTACAAGTAGTTTCACACACCAATTAAAAACTAGTACAGTACATGTTTGCTGATACGCATAATGCAAATTTGCAATACGTCTTTTTGTGTGCGTTAACAATTTTGTTACAATTATACTCAAATGAACGTGTTCAGACAAGCGTAAACAACTTCTCAAATTCTCATCTGAAATGCCTGATCGGAACCTCGGTTTTGTACGTTTTAATATCGAAAAAAACATTTCACATACATTGGTAGAACCGAACATACTCATAAGTTCGGCGGCTTCGTGATGAAGGCAAGGAAATTCACTATGGGGAAAGGTTTCGTAGAATTCAGTCAAGTTTCTAGCAGCAAAGAACTTGTCCCTCAACCACACATTGCACTGTAAATCAATTAATTCCAATTGGGAGTTAGTTGGTGCGCTATTTACTGAGATAGAAAATGGCCGTGTAAAAAAATCAAACACAGGAAACAAAGCTGAATGTTCATGAAATATGATTACAAATTGCTCTGACGTGTCTTTGATAATACATACTGCCCTACCAGCGAATTGTTACCGGTGGCGGAAATCGGAACTAATTCGCTCCGCCCAGCCACACGACTGCGATAGACGTGCAGTCGTCGCCAGCGAAACCTCTTCGCCTGTCATTTGTGTGCATGATTCATGCCAGGGGGAGCCACTCCGGGCTCCGCGCTTCGGCTTGCCAGAGAATAGGCTGCTGCGTGACGTCATCGGTTGGGTACTGTCGTGGCGACCATGTATAACAAACAGTTCTCAGCTGTCTCTAGCAACGAAAAGGGACGCTTTTGAAGAGAAATATGCATCTGGTAGTCCTCGCATGCCCTTCTGCAGTCAACTAGGCGTATCACTACAGTCTGTACCATTAAACTTGCTACCCTCCTGTCAGGAGACTGATAAAATAACCCGGTCAATGCATGTGAGATTTTCGAAGTGAAATGCCATGTCCTGTGGTTCGGATTCCACGTAAAAAAAAAGCAGGTCCTGTGGCTCATAATCCCAAGATTCACGTTTACGTGAAACTAATAAATAGAACTCCAAAATGGTAATGTTGAAAATTAATCAGTGAGGTAAACAACATTGAACCAAAAGCTAAACGGTTATCGGAGTCCCAAGTCAGACTACTGTGTGACCACCACGTAGTGTAGCGGATAGTATTTGTGGCTGTCCTGGTACACTCAGCCTCGTGAGGCAAATCTGAGAAGATGTGGGTTCGATTCCCACCTCAGCCGGCCTGGAAGTGGTTTTCCATGGGTTGCCACTGCCGGGTTGGTTCCTAACTTAGGCCACGGCTGCCTTCTTCTCAATCCTCATCTGATTTACAACTACACAAAGACACCACAATAACACAGGTTACCAGACAAATTTAACACACACCCAAGTGTGGGCTGCACCCAACTGATTTACTACTTCTTGAAAAGTACTGTAGTTTTAAATAAGGAATATAATAAAATGCTAAATAATCAATAAGCTAATTGCATTGGACAGTTAAATTCTTTGGCATTGTATCGTGAAAATAATTTGAAACGTGAGAGTATTCTGGACTCTCATAATATACATAGATCATACAAATGCACATCTTTTAAATAGGTTAAATATCGTAGTTCTCAGTTCTTAACATTTTCTAGGATCAAGCACACCCTAGCAGGAAGTTGTGGTACAGTTACAAAAGGACTCTCACGCTTACGAAACTATAGGGTCTTTCTTATCGGTGTAGTAATATATAGGCTGGCTGCGTGGTCAGCGGTAACGTTCTCGCCTGCTATGCCCAAGGTTGCTGGATCGAATCGTGGTGCAGTGGGCTGGCATTTGAGGGTAAGCAAATGCGAGGGAGCCGTGTTAACAGATTTACTGGCACGATAATGATCCCCTTAGAGGCAAAATTCCGGCACCCCGGCGTCTCTAAAAGCAGCAGTTAAAAGGGACGTTCAACCAATAACATTAATTATATTATCTAGCAATATAGCAGATGCATTAATGTAATCTCTCGGCTGTTAGTCACCCGGCTACGTGCGCATTTTGCCGGTCCCCGCTTTATTGCTAGACCGATAAAAATGTCTTTGTAATATTGTGAGCATCTGAGTTATAGTCTAGGCTACTTATCTTGGTATTGAGTCATCTAATGTGCTCGGCAGAAGCTGAAAATTAAAACTTGCTACCAGTTGCATCGGTAATACTTCTCCAGTGAAGATGACGTTTCGCTAAATGCACTTAAGTACTTTGCCGGTTATGTGGTATTCAAGAGTAGGTTCATTGATGAGAGTTTAAGTGTGAAGGGGGAAAATTTGTGTGTAACAGACGAGAGCAGAGATGATTGGATATCCATCATTTCAAAAGGGGGGGGGGACTTACTCGTTCAACACATGAGTGGCTCCATAAAATGATTGAATTTGAAGTTTTGTTCGGTTCTTTTCATGGACGAACTATATATATATATATATATAAAATGTAATGACCTATCTGACCACCTTAATAAAATCAATTTTCCCGGAAGTGGATGAGAAGATAATTCGTTTATACGTGAGGACAAGGACTTTTATCAGAATCCGTCACCTGAATATGCATATCAAGATCAAATTACTGGAGAAATATGCAGCAATAAAGAACAAACTCTGGGTCGTTTCGTCATCTAAAACTCAAGTCGCATAACAGGTAAGTGCTTATAAACTGATAATTTTCATACCAATGTTACATTAATAGTGTATGTTGTTGGGACTGGGACATCTTGATCATCAGCTCCGTGTACTTGTCTTCAATTTGTAATCCGTGCTTTTAAGGTGACTGTTGTAATGTGTGTGTGACCGTAATTATTAGGGACGGAAATGGGGTAAGTGCTCCGGAACTTGAAACAAGGCAGGCTACTATCTCGACATTTGACTGGAGAGAGTGTGGAAAGCCGCTGTCAGCGCCGGGATTTGAACCTCTGAACTCCCGACTTACTGCAGCTTCCCATCGCGGTCGTAGTGAGCAATATCACGCACTTGGCTACACCGCAGGATCGCTAAAGCATGATTATGTAGCTTATCGCTATTGCTAAATTTCGTATTTCCATCCTTTGCACGTCTTTTATTGTGTTTTGTGAGGCTTCTTGTAAGCTCAGCTGATACTAAGGTGCGGTAGCGTAGTTAATCTAACATATTTTTTGTGTGTGTTTATGAAGTATATTTCGCATTATAAACCACTGCAATATATTGTTTATACCTTTCTCTTTATAATGCGCATATTGCTATTATTGTGATTGAATACCACGAGCGGAAAAAAGAAGCGAAATATGACTGTGTTTCCCGTAAGAATGCATTGTAAATATCAGCTGGCATGCGCCTGCTACATCCGAGCTGCGTCACAGCTTATCAGCCAATGGGAGCGAGAGGCACCGGAGTGTCCTACCTTATAGTCTACTTACCTTGGATTCATGCTGGGTCGTGCGCTGTGCGGAGTGTTCTCATTTTATGACTGTACATGCATTCCCCTCTTGCCCCGCAAAGGCTCGCTGCAGCCATAACGAGGCGAGATGACGTAATGTATACACTACAGGACCACTCCACGTCTAGCGGTAACAATTCCCTGGTAGAGTAGTACGTAATTTTCAAGATTATCGCTTTCCCAACGAGTAGCATTGCAGGATATGTCCCTCCCATAATGCGCACGCACCTTTGTCTACCGACCAGGCACCACGCTTACCACAACTCTGCACTGTATATTCACAGGTGATGAGCTGTGTGACTTTGCACAGTGTGAGGCACTCTGGACGCTGCTGACCTATGGCGTCGATGTTAGGCTATTGAAGGCATCATCATCAGTATATCTGACTCCACATTGCACATGCTTTCTCTGAATGTTATCGTGGTTTGTAACCCTTTTAACATTCATTTCCATATTGGGTAGGAATATATTGTGTATATATTCCCTCACACACTTCACTACATAAGAAAGCGACGTGTGAAAAGCAATTAGCAGGAGAGGCAACATCCAATTTACAGTACAATCGTGAGTTGAGGATGCCATTCATTGAGTCCGGAAACAATCTGTGTAGAGCCTTTCATCTCGGTGGAAGTGAGATGGCTCTCTTCGTCATTAGGTCTACACTCTAACCTCATTTACTAACAACGAAGCCAAGTGTAAAATCCTTTGTCTATTTGTGTCTGTCTTGAATGAAGCGTGCATTATTTGATTTTCCCTTGGAACAATAAGTGCACTAAACACAAAAGTTTCTCCTCTTGACTGTCTAATGTCTTTATCCAGAGGAAAGAGTGAATAATAGCAGAGTTTTCTGAACACGATGGCAATAGGATGAAGAGGGTAATACTCTCGGCAATTTGCCTACCGCCAAACCTCCCCATTACCGTGCTCATTAAGCTATATTTGGTATTAATCTTGATATTACAGCTTATTTACAAATAACGAATGTAGTTCAAATCACGCTCCAAGTAACAAGCTCTTGGTTTCTTGAATGCCCCTCTGAGAACAGGCCGTTTATCATGAGCTCTCCTTTAAGGATAAATCGTCTCCCTCGTGATGAAATGGTTAGCGTTGTTGGCTGTGGTTCGAATCTCGGCTGTGCCAAGAAACTTAGTTGTGGCCTCAGAGGTGGAAGGGAATCCACTTAGCGTCGTGAGTCCTCAGTGATCCTATTAGAGGTTTCCCGTGGTTACCCAATCCAGGAAATTGCTTAGGTGGTTACTAAATTGAGGGCACAGTTGCCTCCTTCCCAATTGCAGCTTTCATTGCAAATACACACATACAAACATAAGACCAACACTATTTATAAGAATAATTGCAGGAACACACCCAATTACACAGGACTGATCAGCACAATATCAAATTCCGTCAATAAAATATTAAAATAACACCAACGACACGGTCAAATCCTAAAATACCACCTTAGAGGAAACGTTTCAACACAATTACAGACACCAAAATAACACTGGTTATCAAAATAATTAAAAACACACTCAAAGTACACGGGGCTGAAATGACCAAGAAGATCGGACGTTCAAATCCCACCGCTGGCAGTGGCTATCTGAGTGTAGTTGTTCTCCGGGGTTTCACACACTACAGTACCTCCTTATAAATGCCTGGACAGTCCCAGGGCACCTATCTCGTACTGATCCCATGATAATAATATGCGCGTAGAACGAACCAGGCTGATGTATTGTTTTAAACGAAGCGTTTATGAATTAGAGGTGATTATTCAAAAAACTAAACTCTATAATTTTCGAGCGTCATTGAATCAATTGCTGGAGTAAATTATGTTATGAATAATAATAATAATAATAATAGTAATAATAAACAAATTATTGTTAATTCAATGCAGTGTCATCATCCCAGTGTATTAAAGTAGGTATTCAATTTGTTTGATAACCTGTGTTTCTGTGTTGACTAGTATTGTGTGCAACTGTAATTATTACGGTCCAGAATAGGGTAGATACAGCAGGACTGAAATGGTGTCATATTCCGGCATTTTCCTGAAGAAGTGTGAGCAAATAATCAGCGAAATCGCAGTCAGGATAGCCACCCATCTCCGAAGTTGCCATCGAACTGAGCGATTTAACACACATGGCTACGCCACGGAGTTGGAAACATAAGGATCCAGCGGAATGAAAACGGAGCGGTGACGTAAATGACATCTTTTGTGGGATGCTGTTGTTAAGAGTGACACGGTGTGTTTGCTCCTGGAGAACGGATATACCGGCCTGGACAAAGTACGAATGTCTCGCAGGCCACACGCTTCTCAGCATCTGATTTAGCTGACTAAGCAGCCGTGATACCATTTACACTTCTATTACGTAAATGTTTTGTCTAAAACCGTGCACGTTCATGTGATTATCCTCATGCTGTCCTGTCCACACTCCCTCCATGTAAATGCCTGGACAGTACCTTATTTCAAGTCCCAGGGCACCTAAGTAGGGGAGCAAGGAGAATTCTGCTTCACCCCTTTTATTTGTACCCGACTGTACATGATAAAATAATTAATATCTCTCGAACGCATGGTCCGATTTTGACAAATGAGGTGTCGTTGAACTCGAGCTGACGTCCTCTTTCCTATGGACCACTCGTACATTTTTGAAGAAAAAAAATGAAAATTTTTGTTTTTGAAAGTAGGAGATAGCTTGAAAACCAAACATGATAGAATGTTGTGCCAAGGTTCAAACCAATGGTTTTTATTCCCTTTATTTTCTGTAATAAAACTTTTTTATTTTTTATGTTTTTTGAATGTTCAATATTGAAATTTTTATATTTTGGAAACTAAAGAGTTTACAAAAAAAATTGTTTGACATAAATGAATGGCCCTGACCCCCTCTACCCGCAAAATAAATTTCAAGCCTGTAGGACTAAAACTGTGCAGTAGTGTGGTAGGGATAGTTCTGAGTCGCCCCCTACTTTCATATAAACTTTGCCGATATCTCCCGAACGCGTGGTCGGATTTTAACGAACGAGGTATTGTTGGCGTTGGGATGACGTCCTCTTGGCTAAGCATGTGTGTTGGTATTTTAAAAAAATTGAAAATGTTTGTTTTTTGGATTGGCGCTATTTTGGAAACGGTGAATTGGAAAAAATAGTTTGTTTGACGTTAATGAAAGATGGGTATGCCCTCTAGGCGGACAGCAAGTTTCAAGGGTGTAGGAGGAAAAAAACAAAATAATAGCCTACTTTCTCGTGAACACTGGTGATCATTAGCGAACGAATGGTCGGAATTTAACAAATGAGGTGTCGTTGGACTCGAGTTGACGTCCTCTTTCCTATAGACCACTTGTTTTCGAAAGTAGGTGATAGTTTGAAAACCAAACATGATAGAATGTTATGCCATAGTTGAAACGAATGGCCTCTATGACCTTCATTTTTTTATAATAAAATTTTTATATTTTGAGATTTTTTGAAAACACTTAAATTTGAATTTTTACTATTTTGGAAACTAACACGTTGACAAATAAGTTTTTTGACATGAATGAAAGGTCCCTACCCCTCTACCCTGAAAATAAATGTCAAGTCTCTAGGACAAACAAAACTATGCATTTTATTTTTTTATTTTTATTTTTTTATAAAAGAGTGTTTGTTGGCAGAGAGGCGGTAGCTCTTGACGTATGTTACAACGAGGCTATGATTGGCCATGGTGGGTACGGGAAATGGCTATTTCGACGGGGCGATGTATGGCAAAACGAGGGGTCGCTTTTCGATATTTTTTCCTATGACAGATTAATGAAAGCGAATATTTTGAAATGTGACAAGAATGCTAAGATGTTTTACCCCTGAAGGGGATCTTTAACGTTTTAGTTAACGGTGACCTTACTAGAGCTTAGTCTATGCTTGACATTTGACATGGAAATATCAGTGATTATGTATGGTAAGCCTTATGCATACTATAAAGGATATTCATATATAGTGAAACAAACCAATAAAAACGGAACTGTTATTTGGCGTTGTTCAAAACAACGTTCCAAGCATTGTCGTGGTAACCTAAAAAGTAAAAATAGTGAGGTTCTAAGTGTCAGTGATCATCAATGTAGTGTACTGCATGAAACACAGTTGCCGTCGACAAAAAATCAAGAAAACCATATTGCTACTCAAAATAATGGATTGTTTAATGAGCAACGTTTAACCCCTGTTCTAAAAGTTATGTTTAATCCGTCTTCCACATCGCAAGAGCCATCAACATCACAAACTATACGAGATATGCAAAAAGGTACCGTAGAATTGCAAGAGGATCAAAATGACTAAATAGAAATAACAATAAGGTTTTTAAGCCTATAAAACCATTGCGACTTCCCCAGTTTTTGAAAACAACAGTGAATGGACATTGCTATAAAAGGATCTACAACAAGCCTTGTGTTTAAAAACTATAACAGACTATTGTAAAGAGAGAAAGAGTTGTATTAAGTGTGCATCTATTGTCATAATCATGTATACTCTGCAATGTTAAATATTCTAACTTTGTATAAAATAAAACTACATTGTAACATAATTTTGCATTTATTTACAAACTTTATATACATTTTTTTGGTTTCATGATAATATTTTTTAAGACAATACTAAAAACTAAAACATTATTATTCTATACACATATTTTTTTCTTTCAGTCCATTGTCATCACTTATATTTTCCATTATTATTTCACTTTTTTTTTCATTTAATTAAAACGAACCATGCACCTATTGTTTTTAAGACCTTCATAAGTTAAGTGTACAGGTTGTACAGCATTATTGACTTCATCAAAAACACTCTCCGAAATATCATTAAACCGTGTAGGCAGAAAAGTCTCAAAGTGTTCACATACACAAAGCACACGATCACCATATGCTGTTTTCAATTTCCGAATCTTGATAATGCGGAATGGAATATGCGTTGGCAATTCGCTGAGCTTCTTTGTCTCTAAGCCACATGCTTGACCCACAGCATTCAAAACATTCATTGTAGTAGTCAATAAACAAAAGAAAAGCATATCTCACTCTAAAACAGATTTAATAATATTGTGCAATTAGGGAATTTGCACTATGCATGGCTAATAAATTATACTATTTATGCAAGAAATGCCCTAACTGTAGCAGATACTGCTTTTCTGCATATAGCACAAGTGTTGAGTTCTAATGCACACTTGACACAGGCTATCATGTGACCACAAGGCAAAAATACAACACCTACTGTCGACCAAAGTATTATGTGCACTCGAGTTTGAAGGTTGTTTGTGAAGTAACCAAGAGACCTATATAAAATCCAATAACATCATCATTTTCGTCGTTCTATTGCACGTTAACTCATGTAGGTTTGGAATTTTTAATTTACATTTTAATATTTTTTGTCGCAATTGGAGCACAAAACGTGCACGTTTTTAAGCGTGTTTCAACCATGCGTCACATTTAAGAATTGTTATCTCAAAAACCCGTCATCAGATCGAATCCAAGTTTTAACACAATATACATTGGAATGTTAAATAACTGGTTTATTAATTTCAAAATTTTGCGTGTCCAAAAAAAAAGTTGTTATCATTTTTGTAAGGTAACTTTTTCTCGGCTCGGGGTGGTTGGAATATGTAGTTCTTGGTTGCGATGTAATCCTTATACATCAAAAAGTTATGCTGTATGACTGTGAAATACGTAAATTAACTCTCTTATTTTATATCGGTTTATATTTGTAGGCGGAAATAACACATCGTTCACCAGCTACCCTCTTCCGGTAAAGCTGTACAGCGTTGCCGAAATGGAGCCCATCACGCATCATGGCGTGCCTCGCTCGGAAGTGATGGGCTCCATCACAGCAACGCTGTCTGTCTGTCCTTCTGTCTGTCTGTCTGTCTGTCTGTCCTTCTGTCTGTCTGTCTGGCTGTGTGTGTGTGTCCCCTATCCACTCCTAAACGGCTGGAGCAATCGAAACAAAATTTTGTAGGAGTAAAGATCTATACCTGAATATCTCACGGCCATATTTGAAAATGATGTCAGTGCTACCAACTGCTAAAAATTCGCAATTGAAATTTGAGCTCCATGTTGGATATCTTGGAAGGTATGAATGGGAGCTATTTCAAAATTGGCACACTTATAGATAATAATATTGCAGTTTAATTTCCAGGAGGCCATACATGGCAGTGTTGCCGAAATGATTATAAGCCTGCTGATAAGTCCAATTTTTGAATGCATATAACATCAACACTATCAATTGGAATTCAACCAAATTTCGTATGTTGTATGTGTACATAACCAAATATGACTGAGCGTATTCTTAAGACCCAGCAGGGCTGCCAACTGATAATAAATGCTCTTAATTTCTTTTATCCAAATACCAATATATCAGAAAGTATGCAAGCCGACAGCTTTAAACTATGCACACGTATAGTACCTGACATTCTATATTAATTTTGAGTAACTTATATATGTCAGTACTACCAACATGATTCTAAGCCTGCTGAGAGGTCCAAGTTTAAATACATGTAACTTCCATACTATCATTTGGATTTCAACCAAATTTCGTGTGTGCTATGTGTACCATAACAGATATTACTATGCGTATTCTTAAGAGCAACCAGGGCTGCCAACTGTTAATATGTGCTGTCTCTATTTTTGTTAACTAATATCAATATATCAGAAAGTATGCAAGCCAATAGCTCTAAACTTTGCACACGTATAGTACCTGGCATTCTAGATGAATTTGGAGTAACTAATATACGTCAGTGCTGCCAACATGATTCTAAGCCTGCTGATAGTTCCAATTTTAAAATGCATATAACTTCTATACTAACTAATGGATTTCATTCAAAATTGGCACAACAATAGATCATATTATTTCAGATTATTTCTGACCATTGCATGCATGACATTGTTGCCAGAGTAATTTTACGCGCTCTGTTAGATCCAATGTTTTACTGCATGTAACGTCCATGCTATTCATTGGACTTCAACCAAACTTTGTATTCTGTACCTTAAGAGATGGAACAAAGAATATATTCAGTCACCAGGGCTGCCAACTGTAGTGCTCTATTAGGCTACGTTATGCCAGGTATACAGTATTTCGAACTAATTAGAAATTTCGATATTAGCAACTTAATTTCGTCATTATTCTAGATAGATTCATATAGATTAATCATTGGCATGAATCTTAAATTTTAAGAAAAATAGGCTCTTTAGTTCTTCATGGATCTTCTTGTTTTGTCTATGGTTTTTCATTAGTGGGAAAATGGAATAACATTTTTAAATTAGACTTGCCTGAGTTTTCAACAGTTCACTGCCTGGAAACAATGGTTGCACTCTACTGCGTCTTGGGTTTTTAGCAACTGCTACGGTGGTAAGGCTTTTCTTTCCAAGTTTCTAAAAATAAATAAAATAAACCGCTATAAATACCTAAATTCAGGTTAATACATACATTTCATAAAATAAAATAATATCAAACAAAAAATGAAACAAGTTAGTTTAAAAAATAATCTCACCTTTACTTGCAGTGGCTTGTTACTGTTTCCTTCTTGTATCACTGACATGTAAGGTATACTGGTTATCTGCAAACAAATAAATAAATAAAAATCATTAATTACCTAATCAATAACTACAAATTTAAGGTTCATTAGCAGTACATTATAAAAATAATCATTCATAGGTACTTACCAAAAAATTAAAAGGATTTTTCTTCCAAAATTCAGTTCAGAGCTCTACTGTATACGTCCGTGTGCTAAAATGGCAAGTGCATGACTAACGCAATCGTTATCAGTTAGCCTAGCAACAGAGAGAGTTGCATTTTCTCAGCGTTTTGACCTTGAAATGTTGTCTCTTTCACACGTTTTCCCACGCCTCTTCACATTCCTCAATCTGAATAAGATTCGTGTACCTTATACTAGTTTTATGTTTTTAATAAGGAACCAAAATGGCTGCCTCTTATACATCGGTAGTCCTACTGTCTCAGAACTAAAATGGCGGTCTCTGCTTAAACAGCACACCTGCTAGCCACCACGAGGCAAGTAAGCTGATATCACACTTCCTGCTGATGTAGACATTTTTTGTCTTATCAGCAGTCTCTCTCACGAGTCCTCCGGCTAGGTACAATATTCAGTCTCCAGTGAGCAGGACTGTGTGTGTGTGTTAGCATTGAAAACATGTGTGTTTTCTTCTTCTTCTTCTTCTTCTTCTTCTTATTATTATTATTATTAAACATTTTACTATAATAATAATAATTACTAGCAAGCGGCCATCCTCAATACATGATCATGTTAACCACATACTTTCACCCTAAAACACATGACTTTACCCAGTTCAATATTTAGTTTATAACATTTCAGGCCAATGACCTTACCGTTTTGGCTCTTTGCGTACATGCACATAACTTGGTCGAGCAAATGTTATAGGTTTCCATATTCTAAAACCATTTACTGTGCCAGACAGCAGTCTCGCTTATTACCGTTTACTAGCATGCTAAAGATCCCCTTCAGGGGTAAAAGAAAATCCTAACACACTGAGTTTTTAGGCAAAAATGACAAAATAACTGTTTTTTGTTTTTCCCATATATATATCTTATAGACACCTGTGTATCATTTCAGTAAAACAATTTTCATGCACCGCCATTTTTAAACGCACAGCGACATTTTTAAATCTCCTCTGCCTAAAAAGAAGATGGAAGGCAAATCATAGAAAGTAGGCTATACTTTTAAAACTAGAAATCCTAGAAAGTCGTAGGTTAACTCAAACGAAAGGTCTCCATGCTCTTTATCTCTACAACAAAACATTGTATTTTTCACATTTTTCCCACAAAAGTTTCATTGGGTGAGCCAAATTGGTTAATATAGTATGCGATTTTATAAAATTGCTTATATCTCCAAACATCGTTTTTAGATCATCAAAATTCTCCATGTGCATGAGGTATTCACCAATTTTACTAAAAGAATTCACTGGATATTCAGAAACACATGTGTTGCAAGATAACATTGCAATATCTCCAGCCTTTTTGTAAATTACAGACCAAAATATTATAAAACTATGAAAAATTATCAAAACCCATAAAACATGATGGCACATAAAGAAAAAATTATTCTGGCAGCATACATGTGTCAATTTCCTGAAATGTATCAATGTTATAATATTTAGAATAGTTTTATGTATATGTAATAAAAATATGAAGCGTTTTACACAATTCCTAATGCGCATGGAGCATTTTGATCACACGGTATATTTTAATAATATAATTAGTAAGAAATCAATTACATTTCATCCAATTGTTTTTAAATTTGGTATGTGACTTAGTGTTACTATTGTAAGTATGCAGTTTAAATTTCAACTCATTCTGATAATAAAAGTGGAAGTTGAAAAACTCAGCCCTAGTGTACCTTAACACATTTTCAAATATTCGCCTCTATCCGTCATAGGAAATGTCACAAAACCAACCGTCATAAGCTGCCCCCGCCATTCCACCAAAATAGCAATTCATTTCTTCCGGGCACGGTCACCGAGATCGCCAACGTCTAAGAATCACTTGGTCATATCCTACAACCGTCTGTTGTGTCAGAGAGCGATCTCGCTCATCACCGTTAACTAAAACGTTAAAGATCCCCTTCAGGGGTAAAAAATCGTAGCATTCTTGTCACATTTCAAAATAATCGCCTTCATTCATCTGTCATAGGAAAAAATATCGAAAAGCGACCCCTCGTTTTGCCATACATCGCCCCGTCGAAATGGCCATTTCCCGTATCCACCATGGCCAATCATAGCCTCGTTGTAACATACGTCAAGCGCTACCGCCTCTCTGTCTACAAACACTCTTTTATTTAAAAAAAAAATAAAAAAAATAAAATGCATAGTTTTTTTGTCCTAGAGACTTGACATTTATTTTCATGATAGAGGGGGTAGGTACCTTTCATTCATGTCAAATAAACTTATTTGTCAACGTGTTAGTCTCCAAAATAGTAAAAATTCAAAATTTAAGTGTTTTCAAAATATCTCAAAATATAAAAAGTTTTATTATAAAAAATAAAGGTCATAGAGGCCATTCGTTTCAACTATGACATATCATTCTATCATGTTTGGTTTTCAAACTATCACCTACTTTCGAAAACAAATTTAAAAAAAATGAAAAATATAACGAGTGGTCCATAGGAAAGAGGACGTCAGCTCGAGTCCAACGACACCTCATTTGTTAAATTACGACCATTCGTTCGCCAATGATCACCAATGTTCGCGAGAAAGTAGGCTATCATTTTGTTGTTTCCTCCTACACCCTTGAAACTTGCTGTCCGTCTAGAGGGCATACCCATCATTCGTTAACGTCAAACAAACTATTTTTTCCAATTCACCGTTTCCAAAATAGCGCAAATCCAAAAAACAAACATTTTTTAAAAATACCAACACACATGCTTAGCCAAGAGGACGTCATCCTAACGCCAACAATACCTCGTTCGTTAAAATCCGACCACGCGTTCGGGAGATATCGGCAAAGTTTATATGAAAGTAGGGGGCGACTCAGAACTGTCCCTACCACACTACTGCACAGTTTTAGTCCAACAGGCTTGAAATTTATTTTGCTGGTAGAGGGGGCCAGGGCCATTTATTTATGTCAAACAATTTTTTTGTAAACTGGTTAGTTTCCAAAATATAAAAATTTCAAAATTGAACTTAATTCAAAAAAACATTAAAAATAAAAAAGTTTTATTACAGAAAATAAAATACATAAAAACCATTGGTTTGAACCTTGGCACAACATTCTATCATGTTTAGTTTTCAAACTATCTCCTACTTTCGAAAACAAAAATTTTCAATTTTTTTACAAAAATATGACGAGTGGTCCATAGAAAAGAGGACGTTAGCTCGAGTTCAACGACACCTCATTTGTCAAAATCGGACCATGCGTTCGAGAGATATTAATTATTTTAACATGCACAGTCGGGTACAAATAAAATGGGTGAAGCAGAATTCTCCTTGCTCCCCTACTCACCTATCCGCTACTGATCCCATCGAAGCAAACAACTTCATCCTGTAGAAAACTCACCTCATACCTGAACCCATCAAAACAGGAATATATTCTAAATTCTAAAAGTACAAGTAAATCAATACTAATATATAAAAGTGTGGTGGGTGTGTACAGTATGTCTGTCTGTCTGTTACTCTTCCACATAAAAACTAATGAACATATATATACCCATGCCGCATCCCACCCAGCAAGCAGATTTCCAAGGCGGGTTGCATACATATAATCACACTTTCCCAAGCTTCTGACTGCTAAATTTTTGTTTTCAATTCATAGTTCATGTAGCCTACTTACAGTAGGTTTGAACTATAACAAGTAGTTCCGTGAAGAACTAAATAGCCTATTTTCATATATCCCACTGGTCTTTTCCATTAAAATTCCCCTGCCTATTACAAGGAATTTCCTGGAATCATCTATACAAATATTTAAATTCCGCATCGCCGCCATGTTGGATTTGTGTTCATCAGGTTATTGAAATGACCATAGGTGAACTTATGTTAATAGCCTCTATCAATATACAATATTTCAGTTTGATTACTCTAATAGAATCAGAGATATTCAGAACCTTCGAAATATTTCGGATGATGGCCATTTTGGATTGTTCTATATATATATAGTCATGTGCCATTAGATGAATAATATTACATTGGTCTAGTTTTCAAACGTTCAATTCATTCGCATGAGTAGGAAACAAAAACAAATTAATAATTTAAAAATTTCGCACAGACACCATCTTGTTGCTATGAAAAAATGGATAGAATGAGATGCCAGTATATTTAACATTTATTCTACCAAGTTTCGCTGAGCTATGTTGATTAAATCTCGAGAAAGTGCAATTTAAATATTTTAAATTCGCTTGTCCACCATGTTGGTTTTGTACGTTCCATGTTTTTAAGCATCACATAGCTGAACGTAACTAAAAACTTTCCATCTCCGTAAATTATTTCAGGGTGATATCGGTAATAATTTCGGAGATATACAATTCCGGTTAAATATTTCGCACAGCCGCCATTTTGGAATGGTGAGATGTATTAAAATTAGAAGGGCACGGTCAGGGCAGGAAAAATAGTAGTACGTACTTACTGAGATTCATTAAGATCACGCCTCCCCTAACGCAGACCAGAGGGGTCCAGCAAGGAGACCCGTTGAGTCCTTTGCTATTCAACATGATGACATCAGCCATCACAAATGCACTGGGGTCCGGAGAGGTCAAGTTAATAATGCATGCAGACGACATGACACTGATATCCAGGGATCCCACAGAAATCCAGACCGCATTATTTAAGTTAAGAACACTCCAGCCGTTTCAATTTTATAAGGGACACGCGCACACGTATACACACACACATACACACACGGACAAAAGGTTATCTCATTAGCCTATTCTTAGCCTACTTTCGATTGTTGCAAAAAATGAAAGTAGACTCATGAGATCAACACAGGGCCAAATATTGTGTGTCTGTGTGAGTGAGTGTGTGTATGTGTCTGTGTATGAGTGTGTACTATGCATGTCTGTCCGCCTCTATCAATTCAAGCACGGTGAAACTGCATTAAACGAAATTTGATACAGGGGTAGCACTAGCAAAGGGCACCTCAGTGCCATGTTTTATATCGCCGCCATCTTGACGGAAACGTAATGGTGGCCACCCAAATGTTCAAAGCCTAAATCGAATTACGAAAAACTTAATCAACTGATCTCTACCAAATTTTTCAACAACATGTCTGCATGAGGAAAGAGTCTCTTGACCAAACTACATGGTCATCAGCCCAATAGTTTGCAGATGGCGGCCATGTATGTGTGCAAATCTAATCCCCCTATCAATTCAAACACAACGAAGCCAATTCGAACCGCCTTTGCTACCCAGGTAACACTAGGAAGGAACAACTATATGTCATGTTGTATATTGCCGCTATAATAACAAAAAAGAAAAGGTGCCCACCCAAATGTACTGAGCTTAAATCAAATTACGAGTAACAAAATCGTCCGATCTCTACCAAATTTTCAACAATAGAACTTAATGTGAGAGGCGTATTTTGCCCAAACTACAAGGTCAACAGCCAAATAGTTTCAAGATGGCGGATGTATGAATCATGCAAGTATTATAGCCAAACCGTAACTTACGATTCAACGAGGCCTGGCCTTACCAAATACGAGGTTTAAACTATCCTCAAGGAGGTGACCGGTAGGATATTAGCATCTTAAAATAGAATATGTAACCGCAGTAGTGGCTAACAATTCAGGCTAACCGTGCTATATCATGCTTGTCCGTGCCATCCCGTGGGGTTCAATGGCCTCCATTGTTTGCTCGTAAATCAATATATTTCCGTAACTTCGTAAGTGTATGTCCTTTAAGTTATAAAATTAAGAAAATAATACATATTAATTATCAAATGGTTTATAGAAACGGCAGAGAACGCTAACGAAATCGTTTATTGCAAGACAGAATATTGTGGAGTATTACTAAACCAGTTGTAAACCATGTATAATTGTTCGGCATGTGTGGCGTACTGGTAGCGATCTGGACTCTTGGTCTGGAGGATCGTGGATCAAATCCAAGCAGGTTCATAACTTTTTTACTTACATATTGTGTATTTATTGATTTATAACTACTCACACGTTATAATGTTAAGCATATAAAGTGCGTATTTGCAATAGAAAATATTATATATATATATATATATATATATATATATATATATAGTCTATACTTATAACACCACATATTTCAACATTCGACTACAGCGATAAAAATTCGTCGTCCTTGATCCGCGGTAGAGTCTTTAGGGGTTTTGCGGCATCTTTGTCTTGAAGCCCCGTGTACTTGGGGGTGTGTAGAAGTTGTCTGATAACCTGTGTCAGTGTGATTTCTGTAGACTTACAAGTGTGCGTACTTTTATACGAGGAAGGATTTGGGTAGGAAGCTGTTGTTGTTTCATTTGAGTTGCATGGACATCATGGTCATTTAGCCCCGTGTACTTGGGTGAGTGTTGAATTTTGTCCGATAACCTGTGTTATTGTGATGGTTGTATAAGTGTATGTATATAAAATTCAGGTGAGGATTCAATCTATCAAAGTATAATATCCTTATAGCACGTCGTATTTCAACAAGCTACTACCACCAACACTCAATTATACTCCTTAAGAAGGACAAAGAGTTATAACTATACCCATGCATTTAGGAGAAAGTAGGCTATATTTTCTTTACTGATCATCTTGTTTCATAAATGAAAATCTTTAGAGCCTAAGTAATAAACACACACAACTACATATTTGCCCGCACGAAGGACGAGTAACCAGAAAATAGATAGATAGGTAAATCTACCAATAAATCAATGAATCAATCAGTAAACAAATAACAAATAATTAAATAAGTAAATAAATACAACTTTTATTATTATTATTGTTATTATTATACAAACACGCATGTTCCCTGATGGGAACGAAATAATATCAAATTGTGAAGTGAGGATACTAATTATTATGTAACCAGTCCTACTGTAACTTAGAAGGGGTAGGTGACAGAAAGTATTGTCGTCCAAAGTTAAGTTGTTCTCAACAATGTTATAAGAATGGAATAATATGATATTTCATTTTGCATCTGTGTATATTCTCCAGTACTAGCATTTTATGGAATATAACGCAATTAAACTATGTATATGTTGAAAAATAACAATAAAATATTTGTTTCGATTTGATATCAGAATGTGAATTTCCCAAAACAATACCGAGCTACGGTGTGGTTGTGATTGTTGTTGTAACTGGTGAACGGGCTCGCGGTATGCGTAACCAATTTCATTTGATATTCAATTTTGTGTCGGCATTCAAATAGCGAGAGGTGAAATAAAACAGATGCAGTTGGCTTCAAAGCAAACAATAACGCCGGCAATATTTATGTAAGACCAACACATAGCAAACTGTTGATCGATATCTTGCCTTATGGGAGCTGTATATAGTAACATCTTGCACATGAGAGAGTTGTTGTTGTTAATTATTTAGGGGCTATGCGACATCGTGGTCATGTAGTGCCGTGTACTTGGGTATATGTAGAATTCGTCTTATTATCTGTGCCACTGTGATGTCTGTACTAGTGTGTGTATTTGTAATTGAGTAAGGATTTGGGTAGGAAGCGGTGTGGCCTTAAGTTAAGAACCAACTGATAATTTTCCTGGAGTAGAAGTGGGAACCCACGGAAAGCCACTTACAGGATAGCTGAGGTAGGAAGCAGACCCGCCTCTTCTCATTTTATAACTTGTTATATTTTATTTGTTTGAATTGGCAGCTAAACGGTATGTCCAATACAGGTAGGCCGGAAACACATTCAACCGGGTATATGAGCGTTAGAAAATTGGTCATGGTCGTAAATCATTTGCAACAAAATAGGTTGATCTCTCGCGCCGGTATCAATTTATATCAGCCGCATAAGTTAGCTAATCAGATCACTTCGTGTGAAAATTCAAATGGGCTTTGCGGGGCGATGTTGCCTACTCTGGGCGTGGTCCAAGACCGGGTTGAGAGCGCCAATAGAAAAAAAATCGCCATGGGGTACATTTCAACACTTATCTCAAGGCTACCAGGATTGCGCTTTAGCAACTACGATACGGTGACACCGGCTTCAAGCCACGGTGTATTTGTTGATGTTGATTTCTCGGCAATGGTAGTTGCTAGGTGATCGGTCATTTCCGGAAATGTTCGTCAGCAGTCATGTGGCATGCGTGCAGTGGACATGACTCACATTGGAACTCAAGCTCAGTCACTCTCGTGTTGACATTACCTAGCAGCGGTTGACGTGGCCAGAGTGGCATAGTGATGTACCGTAGCTACGTCAGAATCCTATCAGCCCGAAAATCTGTGTGCAAACTCATTCCCAGGCAAATAATAGACTACGGCATTACTGACTTCCAATTTAGGAAATTCGTAAGGAATTCTTTGATATTCAGGCCTATTTCGATGAAACAAACCACAAACTGATTGTCTGTGAGTTAAGCAATACTAGACTTCAATATTTCCATTTAATGCAAAAAAATGTCTCTTTTCAGATGTATTAAGGTAAAAATATCTCCGCGTCTGGCTGCGTGGCTCAGGGGTAACGTTCTCGCTTGCTGAGCCCAAGGTTTCAGGTTCGAAACCTGGCGCAGTCAGCTGGCATTTGAGGGTGCGCAAATGCGAGGGAGCCGTGTCAGTACATTTACTGGCACGTTAAAGATCCCCTTCGGGGCAAAGTTCCGGCACCCCGGCGTCTCTAAAAGCCAGTGTAGTTAAAAGGGACGTAAAACCAATAACATTATTATTATTATTAAAAATATCTCCAGGATAAGGAATTTAGGTTGAAATATATGGAAATGATTCATAAGACATTCCAAAGAGTGGATGGTTAAGAATTGCAGGACATTGAAATGTAGTGGTTGGAATACAGGAATGCAGTACTAGAAATAACAAAGGCAGGTCGTGCGACAACAGTGTGTAATGACAGGATAAGGCACACTTCCTGGCGGAGTAACATAATGAAATCAGCTTGTAGAAGTGAAAAGAAGGTTTAGGAAAAATGACTCCGAACTAGGAATCCGGCTGACAGGAGAAGAACAAATATTAAGAGGTCCAAAAGGAAATATAGTACGAATTTGGAGATAATTTAGAAACGTTAGGTCAAGCGGCAGGAAAGTGTTATAAATGATCCGAGAAACAAACGAAAGAGTGAAAAGGGTAGTGTTTGGATATTTCAGGGTAACCAATGTAATGCCCACAAAGCACTGGAACGTTTGCAATATTACTTTGAAAATTTGCTAAGCTAACCGTAAATGGACATTTATCAGCAGAAATGGCAGAATTTCAGATTATGCGGCGGGTGAATGGGGACCGGATCACGATTGAGGAAGTAGAGAGGGTGGTAAACAAACTACAATGTAAGAAAATGGCAGGGCTAGATAACATTCGGCCTGAATTAATAAAGAATAGTGCAAAAGCAGGGATGAAATGGTTGCATAGGATTACTGAATTGCCATGGGTGAAGGGATAGGTTGCCCTGGACTGGACAAAAATAATATTGACCGCAATTTATAAGCAAGATTACATGGCAGATGGCAACAATAAAAGAGGCATATCTGTAACAGGTGTCCCGCTCAAAGAAACATAGGCATTGTAGAAAGGAAAGTTCGATCGTTGGATGAGAGTAAATGGATGAAAACCATTTGTTGTTGATTCATTTAGGGGCATTGAGGCATCGTGGTCATCAGGCCCCGTGTAGGCCTACTTAAGTGAGTGTGGAAATTGTCTGAAAACCTGTGTTATTGTTAGTGTGTGTAGATGTAATTCAGATGAGAATTGGAAAGGAGGCGGCCGTGGCCTTAATTTAGGAACCATCCTGGCACTCTCTTGGAGCAGAAGTGGGAAACCACTTCCAGGATGGCTGAGGTGGGTATCGAAACTAGCTCTTCTCAGTTTTGTTAAATGTCTAGCTCATTTTCCCGTAATTATGCAGACGATAATAAAAATATAACAACTTCTAAGTGACTTAAATCTAACTTACATACTTGGCGAGATGAAAAGAAAAGAATAAGGACAATAAAAGACAGGGAAAAGAAATGCCTCCGGCCCCCGAAAAATGGGATGATGATTTATTTAGGGGCTTTGCGACATCGTGGTCATGTAGCCCCATGTACTTGGGTGTGAGGTGAATTTGTCTGATAACCCGTCTTATTGTGATGGCTGTATTATACATTTTTTACAGATGTTTTGGACAGATTGTTTATTTCTTTTACTTATTTATTTACTTACAAATTTATTTATTTATTTTCTTATTTATTTACTTATTTATTTGCTTATTTATTTACGTATTTATTTACGTATTTGTTTATTTACTTACATGTTTATTTATTTAATTATGTATTTTATTATTTTCTTATTTATTTGTTTACTTGTTTATTTACTTATTTATTTATTCACGTATATATTTATTTACTCATTTACTTGCATATGTATTTATTTAATTATTTTTTATTTATTTCTTTATTTACTTACGTATTTATCTATTTAAATACTTATTAAATTAGCCTATTTATTTTCTTATCTATTGATTTACTTATTTATTTGCTTATTTATTTACTTATTTATTTGCTTGTTTATTCACTTATTTATTTACATATTTATTTAGTTACAAGCTGTACCCGGCGTGCGTTTATTTGTTTACTTATTTGTTTAGTTATTTATTTTCTTATTTATTTGTTTACTTATTTATTTGCTTATTTATTCACTTATTTATTTACTTATTTACTTACACATTTATTTATTTAATTATGTATTTTCTTATTTATTTGTTTACTTATTTATTTACTTATCTATTTTCTTATTTATTTGTTTACTTATTTATTTAATTATTTATTTTCTTATTTATTTACTTATTCGTTTACTTATTTATTTACTTATTTATTTGCCTATTTATTCACTTACATATTTCTTAAATTATTTATTTACTTACATACATATTTACTTACATATTTATTTACTTACATATTTATTTACTTACATATTTATTGTCTCACGTATTTATTCAATCATTCATTCATGTACCGGTATGTATTTATTTATTTATTTGCTTCCCCTGCGTCACCTTCTCTGGAAATTGCACGTAACCACTTCCCACGCAGTGAATTGTCCGATGGTATCTCATGAAATGAGATTCCCCGGTATTCTAACTTGCCCTGTTCTGATTTACAAAAGGGCACGCAGCAGTACAGCATTATAAAATCATTCAGAATACATTCTGAACACAACTTCGCCATTAACATCAATACAAATCTTATGTCTGCCACAGAGCCTTGGTGCTGCTTCCTAGCGCCTTTATTTGGAAACGAGGTTGTACGGTCAAACCAATGCTGTAATCGTCGAATGGGCAGGCAGTTTAAAGCAACCAGGAGTGTTGCGATCCAGCCGGCAGTGGTTTAAACAAATAAACATATTTATAGGAGCCCGCATAACAGTAAATCCAGGCGGGAGGTTACTGGACACGCGAGATTTCTCGCACAGGTCCCCTAATAAGTATTTATTTTGATAATCAGGTTGCAGTGAGATTTGATGGCTGTTGATGGTTTGAAGTTGTTACTTTTGTTGTTAATTTTATAAGATTATAAACTGTCTAAGTGAGATTGAATTAGGTGGAAACCAGATAAGCAGTCTGGCTGATGATGATGATCAGGATATAACGGCAGACTCCGTTGAAAGCTTACAAACCAACATGTTTATTCTTGAACTGAAATGTAGGGAATATGACACGGAAATCATCATTTCAAAAACAAAGGTAATGTCGGTAGGGAAGATACACCAAAAAGTAGAATTCCAGATAGGAGGAAATAAATGGAAGCATGTGGACCATTTCAAGTAGGCCTATGCTACTTACTGCAGGTTGTATATCCTCTCAGGATGGCAGTATGGGAAAAGAGATGGAGTCGATGTGCAGAAAAGCCAACGCAGTTGCCATCTACAGCGTTCTGCTGGAAAGAAGTTATAGTAGTGACGAAGTCCTCCCTATATCAGTCAGCATTTAGACCGGACTTGGTGTATGGAAATGAAAGCAGTGGAAATTTTAGACTATTTTTTTAATGCCAATCAAGTGAATTTCCCAATGTATTATCTGGAACAATCGCATTTATTAGATGAGCGGGATGTTGCAATCCTTCCTGCGTTTCAGTTTTCTTAGATGACTACCACTATGGCTCATACGATGGCATTTTACTTGTGTGCATATGATTGTAACAGATAATTAAACAACTTTGTATGCCATAAGTGTTTTCCCATTTCTTGTAATTTAAATGAACTTAGATTCGTACGCTGTTCAAAATACCATTTTTGTGCAAATACCGCGATAATTCTCATAGTTATTATATTAGTGGTAAAATACTACCAGAAACATTAAAATATTTTACTTATATACCGTTTATAAAAATATTTACATCATTCGAAAATATTTTGTAAGAAATTGAATAAGTACAAAAAAATCTAAACGAACAAATACGCCTTAAACACGAGCAGGTAGCGAGAATCGACCCCACAAACTTCCGGCTATAAATCCCGAGCCCTACCAAATGCGGTTACCGAAGAACTGAAAGGCCATATCGCGAAATCCGTAAGACCTGCTTTAAATATTTCAACGCCTCCTTTCTCATAACTGTTCGAATATTGGGTTGTAATACTTCGGAAAATATTCAGCGAGGGCAATGAGCTCTCTTTGGACAAATTATGAACCCCAACAAAAAGAAAAGAGATGTTTAATAACAAACATGTAGCCTACTCCCTCTTAATTGTTTCAGTATAGTAATCTCTTTGTCCTTAAGCAATGTAATTGAATGTTCTTGAGATGTACGTTAAGAGTGTTATCCTCAACTATCAGTAGTGCCTGGCTTCACCCGGTGGATTTATTTGTTTTATGAAAGATAATTAATACTACTACAGAACTGGCACATGATACTTAAACTAACACGAAAAAAATATTTTTAAATATAACTTTCTGTGGTGGTGGTGGTTGTAGTGGTGGTGATAAGTAGGACAGTATAATGGACGTAACATTCAGATCATTTTCCCGTTATGATAATAATGAATAGGGAAACTGCTGTTTACTAACTACAGCACTGACACATGTAATTTACAAACAAATTTTAAAATATGTTTAGAAAGAGGAGTAGGCTAAGTGAAATAAGACACTGTCTAGGGCCTATATCTCATTGGCTGTTAGAAATGTAGAGACCAATAGTGTCGTCTTTTTTCGCATAGCGCCGTAGGAAAATAATCAGAACACTTTGAAAAACTAAGGCTGTCCCGAACTCCTGAAGTAGAATGGTATAATTTACCGCCACATAGCGCTCAACGAAAAGTTTCGGAATAAATGAAGGTAAATTTGAAAGCACCAACGCTTATTGCAGCTGATAACCCCCATGAACTGCATCAACACCATTGCCTATAGAGGTATAATATGTTCATGATGATAACTGTTTTAAGGCGCCTAAGAAATCTTTTTGCACTAATTACTCCCCGTGACTGAAATTTAAAAGCAGCACAAGATTTAACTATGTTCGCAATTCTGCACCAGAACACTGGTAGGGGCGACGAGATACAGCCCGAATTGCCAGTCAACAATGGACTAATTAAAATTCTCTGACAGTTACACTACTACGGACATGAATGGTTGTAGCGCCTTAATACGTGGTATTCAAGTTAAGTTTGATTGTTATTCTTAATGTAGGGAATGAAGACTCTTTGAGTCCCTCATGATTTCAACCCCCAAAATGTTTTTGATCAGCACAAAATATCAAGTGGGCAATGTTACCAGCAGGGTCTCAAAGTGTAAGTAAAATTTGGTGCAAATGGGAGGAACGGTGTAGTTTTGTGATAAAGGGTCTAAATGCAGGGAATGGAGAGGTCTGTCGGAAATTTAATGTGGTCAGTGTCATTCGCAGGGTTCCAGAGGGTAAGTATACAAAATGTGGTTCAGATCGGTGAAACGGAGTAGATTTGTGTCAAAGGAGCTAAATGCAGGGAATGGAGTGGTCTGTCCGAAATTTCAAGCAGACAGAGTCAATCGTCGGGTTCTAAAGTGCAAGTTAGTAAAATTTGGTTCAGATCGGTGAAACGGTGTAGATTTGTGCCAAAGGGCCTCTATGCAGGGAATGGAGTTGTCTGTCCGAGATTTCATGCAGACAGTGTTACTCGCAGGGTTCCAAAGGGTAAGTATACACATTTTGGTCAAATCGGTGAAACGGAGTAGATTTGTGTCAAAGGAGCTAAATGCAGGGAATGGAGTGGTCTGTCCGAAATTTCAAGCAGACAGAGTCAATCGTCGGGTTCTAAAGTGCAAGTTAGTAAAATTTGGTTCAGATCGGTGAAACGGTGTAGATTTGTGCCAAAGGGCCTCTATGCAGGGAATGGAGTTGTCTGTCCGAGATTTCATGCAGACAGTGTTACTCGCAGGGTTCCAAAGGGTAAGTATACACATTTTGGTCAAATCGGTGAAACGGAGTAGATTTGTGTCAAAGGAGCTAAATGCAGGGAATGGAGTGGTCTGTCCGAAATTTCAAGCAGACAGAGTCAATCGTCGGGTTCTAAAGGGTAAGTATATACATTTTGGTTCCGATCGGTGAAAAGGTGTAAATTTGTGCCAAAGGGCCTAAATGCAGGGAATGGACGGGTCTGTCATAAATGTCATGTAGACAGTGTTACTCGCAGGGTTCCAAAGGGTAAGTATACACATTTTGGTTCAGATTAGTGAAACGGTGTAGATTTGAGCCAAATGGCCTAAATGCTGGGAATGGACTGGTCTGTCATGAATTTCATGTAGACAATGTTACTCGCAGGGTTCCAAAGGGTAAGTATACAAATTTTGGTTCTGATCGGTGAAATGGTGTAGTTTTGTGCCAAAGGGCCTAAATGCAGGGAATGGAGTGGTCTGTCCGAAATTTAGCATAGCCTAAACTATTCCTCTTGAATCTGGCTATCATATACAAAAAGAATGTTTTGAATCTGACTTGTAGTTCCAGAGATTAGCGCGTTTGAGCACACAAACAAACACACAAACTCTTCAGCTTTATTATATTAGTATAGATGACTGTCCTCGTTTCCTAATTTTCACTGTGATTCCACGTTTGCGTTGGAAGAATTGGTTCCGATGGTTCCGGGATGCCCTTTATGGTATTTCCAAAATTTGACTGCAATATGGTGGGCCTTTGTCGAGGTATAAAATGACAGACGGACAGACAAGCATCGGGGACTTTGTTTTATACTAAGTAGAGATTTTACGACAATCAGTATAATTTAATATAATATAATCCCCCTCCGTCCAATCTTAAATTGACTGTGAATATTGCGGAACGAAAAGTTCACAGGCGAAATGAGAGTTGCACTTCTAGGGAATGGCGAGGTGAATAAAACTCAAATCCCCCTTCCGTCCAATCTCAACTTGACTGTGATTCACATGCGAAATGAAGAAAACCCGAGTTGCACTTCCAGGGAAACTCCAAACACATCCAACCTTCTCACAAGTCTTAACTCAACACGATTCAACGGTTTGCTGCTGGATGTATCAGGGGCAATCAGTTCGATTAAAAGGTAAAAACACTTATAGTGGGCGATGTATTGAAGATAGACATATACTCTCCCGGACTTTTTTGTAGAACTTATCATGCTGAACAATTCTTACACTCATAGTATTTAGAGATTTTTAACGGTTTGCCCAACGTATGCTTACAAAGGGCTCGGACGCCAGGTTTTTTTTCGACTTTTCCACAGAAATCGTTACTGCTCGTTTTCCTTTGAACATAAATAAGTTATTTTCTACAGACATCATCCTCGAGATATCCTTTACAGAATGGTGAAAACCGCATCAAAATCCATCCAGTGGTTCTCGAGTTTACCCGTAACATCCAAGAATCGGGGACTTAGATTTATACTAAGCAGAGATTAGAGAAATATACATCAGTTCGATCGCAGGCTCAAATGTTTCCTTTAAGATCTAGGAGATAAAATGTGTATCAATTCTATTTGATAGAGTTAATGCCACAATTGTACTGGTTGGTCGACAGAAAATCTGCAGTTTGGAATAGGTATTGCAAAGCTTCTTATTTTTCCCATATCATCTTTCACAGTTTTCTTAACTTTTGATTTAATTCTGCTCAATATGTTTAAAATAACATCCCTTCATGCATATCCATGATTTTATACCCATACCTGCCAAATTTCAAAAAGGGCTTTCAGAAAAAGTCGTGTGCACAATAAAATCTAACAAATTTCGACATACCTCGGCTTGAAACAATCACCCTCCTGGGCTACAAAATACAGTAATTCATGCTTTGAACAGGATATTTCAATGAACTCTTATCTATTTACATCATACGCCAATTATTTGTAGACGAACATGACCCTCAAGAAGCAGGTGTGGTGAATTTTGGTTAGGAGCTTAGGTATAACAGGACTTCCTTGAAATAATATACCTAGGTAATACACTCATCACTCTCTGGAAATTACTTGCACTTTTAAATTGATAGCTGTGGCTTTTTTAGCTTCCTGCAAAAAGTCTGGAGAAAAGGTTCTGGCATAACAGGGACCAGAACTCCTGGACTCCAAAATAGAAATATGCTCCAGAGATTCATTCAAGGCAAAATTTATGTATTTTCTTTACTTCGGAAAGAAAAATAACGAGTTCAACAGAATTAATATAAAACACTACAGTAACCAATGACATTATAAGGGTCTGATTTAATAGCTTAAGTTGTGGCTTGCTTTGCTTTCTTCAGAAAGTAAATAGAATATGTGTTTGTATTGCTTCAGAAATTCTGGTCTTCAAAATGGAAATGGCTTCCACAGTTCTATTGGACATCAATGTCCTGTTCTTCTTAATCAGGTTAAAAATTCGTTCTTGTTCTGTCTTCGCAGTCAAGTACGGAGAAATATCAAGATGCTACTCGATCGGTGCAGGTCTCAGCCGTTGGACGAGATTCCCGTAGTTTTTACGATAGAACACGGAAAGAAATCGCAAATCACGATTTACAAAATCAGTGTCACTTTTAGTCGTTCGACTTGAGATCGGGCACGGGAAAATATAGCATTATTATGCAATCGGCGCCGCTTGCTGTCCGTTTGAGAAGAATCAAGTTGACTTCGTCATCGAATGCGGCGAAACATCGTGATGTATCGCAATCGCTGCCGTTCTCAACCGTTTTACGAGATTCACGTTGTTCTCGCGGTTGGACACTGAGAACGCGATAACACGCACCCGGCAGTCCTTGTGATCACAAGTTCGCGATCGGGCACGAGTTTTATGATTTTACGCAACTGGTGTCGATCACGGTCCGTTTGACGAGATTCCCGCAAGCAAGTCGTGTGGTCAGCCGGCCGTCTTCAGGATGTGATTTTGGAGGATGAACGTTGGAAGTAGGTATAGAATTTTACGAATTATTCTGAGAGGATTGCACGAATGATACAAGGGGGCACATTTTCTTTCGAATTCGTATCACGAATTATATAAGTTTTCGAGACAACCGGTTAGATTATAAATCCGATGGAACCAACGTTCGAAGGAAAAATCGACATATAACGAAATTTCGAATCAACCATACTGGATGTAGCAAATTTACGAGACGGTTAGATTTTTAAAATAAATGCATTTCGAAGCCTTTTCGTGATTCTTTTTCAAACCGGTACCGTATCATTTTGCAAAATTGCGACATTAAATTATTTCGCGTTATTTCTGGACTTATATTTGAGATAGTCTCCAAATGTACAGGTCAATAACAGAAATGAGAGGTTTCTGTTTTCGAGAGTTTTCGCGAATAAACGTGTCGCGAAAAGTCAGGTTTCCTAATAGCAAAGAAAAATATTTCACACAAAACTAAAAATTCTTCTTGATGCCAAAAATACCATTCAATGTATCATCAGTAGGCATTTCCTTGAGGGCGGGCTCGGGGAAATTTAGCTTATGCAATCGGCGCCGCTTGTGTGAAACTTGCCCTATCGGAATCTGTGAGCCTACTGGCGCGAGTGATTTAAACCGACCTCAGCGAATTTTCGTTACCTCCAAATATCCAGACAAAAGTTAGTTACTTTTCGTTACCGGTAGACACCCTGATAATTCACATGTTATTCGGTAACTACAACTCGACCTACGCTTTGCAATTTGTGGTGAATAAGCAAAGGACCTTTTTTATACAGAACGGTAAAGGTTATCGAACTAATCAACGCATTAAGGAACAAGTAAATGGTTATCCCAGAGCTTTCATTCAACACAAATAAATAGATATAGATCGACTAGGATTCAGGCAAATCAGGACGCATCTCGTATTCCCTGTTGAAGACTGTAACGATTGGATGAATATACTGTAGTTCAGAGCAATGTATCGAATGAGTGCTGATCACACAGCAATGTATCGGTGGCATGCGTAAGCTTGTTCTGGCACGAATTTTAAAAAGAACCTGGAAAGTAAATCCGTAAAATATTAAAGTTCATCCGTAAAACCGTAAAACGCGCTGCCTTTCCGTAAATTTTACGAAAAAACGTAAACGTTGGCAGGTATGTATATAATGCCATGCGGAAATGCATCCAACTGTTATATTTGACCGCTGATAACCCGGTAAATCCTGGAATCTGATCTCATTCTAAGCATCGTACGTGACATTTTGTGGCATTGTCGCATCACTAAAGGGATAACTAGCACCCAATGGCGAGCTCACACGTTCTGTTTGCTCTGAATAGTGAAATGAAAATCCACAGCCTGCTTCCAGTCTCCGACCGGGTCAGGAATGGAATGAATGAAGCCCCCATCAAGCGGCGAGGATATGAACTGTGCCGGCTGCCGAGGCCTGACGCACTCCTCTGGGGCAATGATTAAATGAATGACAGATGAAATGAAATGATAGTGGAGAGTGTTGCTGGAATGAAATTTTGACAGGGAAAACCGGAGTACCCGGAGAAAAACCTGTCTGCCTCCGTTTTGCCCAGCACAGATCTCACATGGAGTGACCGGGATTTGAACCACGAACCCAGCGGTGAGAGGCCGGCGTGCTGCCGCCTAAGTCACGGAGGCTTCCACTGTTTGCTCTGAATAATTGATGAAAAATTCTTCCATGCTATAATTATTCAAAAATTCATCGTTCATGAATCATAACGCAATGAAGAATATAAACTCTATTATATTTCCTCACTATCAGTCCTGGCTGTCTGTTTGGCTCAGCGATAACTTTCTCGCTTGCTGTACCCAAGGTTGCAGGATGGAATCCTGGCATAGTCAGTTGGCAATTGAGGGTGAGCAAATCCGAGGAAGCCGTGTCAGGAGATTTACTGGCACGTTAAAGATCCCCTTCGGGGCAAAATTCCAGCAATCTGGTGTCTCGAATAGCCAGAGTAGTTAAATGGGGCGTAAAACCAAAAGCAATATTGCACTAGCAGCCCCTTCAATTTAATAATAATAGCAATGATACATAAAATGACCACAAAACATCCGATATACAGCAGGTACCGAATACTGTTTTCACATGTTAACTAAATAAATGAATACGTTCCAAATTAAATATTATAATGATTACAAGGGATTGGTGCAAATTTTCTACAAAGATGCAGTCATGGTAGCTCCCCCACAAAAAATGTTTATCTACACCAGCTATAAGGAATGGATCAGTTAGCAAATATTGAGCTTTCCGCAGTTTGGATTTGTATATGATGGTCCGCTGATCCCAACAATTTCAGAAAACAATCAAATCAAACATTTTGTCCGTAAGAAGGATGGCTATAGCTACGTATATACAACTCATTTATGCAGCTAGAAAATAACATTTGTCCTTCAGACCATTACAAATCAGTGGGTTTGAGTTTTACCCATTATTATTATTAAGTACCCTTTGATATACAACGTTAAAACATTTCAGCTATTTGGCACTTGCGGAAGGACAGACATTGTTATGAGTGTTAGTGAATGCTTTTTCTATTGATTAAGAGTGATTCATGTTTTGAACGCATAAAATCTACCTAACAGAGAATGATATTACGTACAATAGCCTAAACTTGTTCTTGTATAAAAAATAACTAATCATTAACATTTACAAGCTGATAATGTTATGTACTTCTAAAATAATCCTTCAACAACTCACGTGCCGAAAAAAATGTGTTCGTTGGAGGAAGCCTTCAAAATATAGCGTTGTAGATGCCGTAATATCCTTGAATAATGGCGACTTGGGCAACATTAAAAGAACTACAAGATCTTGGAGTTGATCCTGGTGTCATTAGTTTAAGAGGAATGCAACTTTTGGACAGAATCCGAATACATAAAGCCAAAAATGCTGCTCAATTGAGAACGGATATAGTAGGATTAGCCAGGAGAAGAAGGAAGACCAGGAATAAGATCCCCATTAGGCAGAGGGTGGGCTTTAAGATTTAAAATCACAAAATAGTTAAATTTACAAACTAGTATTGTCCTACCGCCTTTTATGAAATGAGGATGATTTATCTACAATGAACAAAGAATAAAGGTCCTGCAACTTGTATTATTTTTACTGAATTTTATTTGGCTGTGATGATGTTTGATAAAAGATGGAGTTTGATATTACATCAACAGAGCCATGGCCTAGGTGCTATGACTACTGACCAAAGAGCGACCATTACTAAAACGTCTCTGAACGAGATAATTATATTGTTCTACCAGCGATGTGACCTCCACATTGGACAGGTCACAAGAGTTGCCATGAAAACGAATTATCAAGTGTATCCCATATCCCAATTCACGATAATTTCTAGTATCTCCATACCCCCACATCATAATATGTTTGGGATTAGATCCCGGGCTTGCGTAGTCGTAGGTTACTGATAAGTCCTCCCTGCAAATATCATCAAAATTGGAGGGTCGGTTCAGGCTCAATTCCCGGAAAAACTAATAAACAAACTTACACTAACTTTATATAGAGAGAATGTACGAAGCTAGGCTACATCAAAATCTTATATGCGTATATTATTGACTATCGTTCTAATAACTGTTTCAAGTACATTTTGTTTATTTTCAGCATAGTCCACTAATCATGGTGATATAGGCTATCCGTTTCCAATTAATGATTGTGAGATCCAATTTTTGAACATGCTACGAGTTTGAAACGCGATTTCATTTTGCTTGAGTCTCATCGGCCTACTTTCATCCTAATATGAAACATGGGCATATGAGACTGGCTTTTGACCATGTGTGTGTGTTCATCCATACCGACAATAGTTTTTGATCAACTGGAATGATATTATTAAAATTTGGTGGTAAGTGGGCACATTATCCCTGCTTTTATATTTCCATGATCAATACACGAGGGTGATGGCTGAGAGATCAAGCCGCTTGCCAACGTGGGTCGGGTTTCCTTCCCGATTCATTCATGTGAGATTTTCGAAATGGAATCTCACGTTCTCTGTTTCAGATTCCACGTAACATGAAAGTGTCTGGGCTCATGATCAAGAGAATAACGGTCATGTAAAATAAAAGCCTATTTCCGCTTTGTTTAACAAAGTTAAGGAAGTTTGTAGTTTTGCTTGACCGTTAATCTCGCGATCATTAGCCACGGGACCTCCTCTTTACGTGGAATCCGACCCACAGGATATGGCATTTGACTTTGGAAATCTCACATGCATTTACGGGAAATCGAACCCAGTCCACCGTGGTGAGAGGCCAACAGTTTGACCACTGCGCCACCACTCCCCACTTTGTTTAACAATCGAAAGCAAGCTAATAAGATGACCGCACAAATTATTGCACCAATATTCAACATCTCGGAGCCAATTTGAAATGCTAGTTTGAAATATTGTACCTTGATAGAGGTAACAAAACACGTACCCGTTTCATGGAGATTTAATTTAGCAAAGTTCTGAGATGGAAAGGACCAGTATAATAACGAAAATAAGCAGTTTACTTCTTCGCAGAATTAATATAATTAGTTAATTACAAATTCTAAATTATACCCTGTGATCCACCGGCCTTATATTATTTAGTTTTATTAATCACAACTAACATGGCATTTTTCCCGACGGTGCTCTGCGCGCTGCTTGTGTGCCAGAAATGTAACTTGAGCCATGGACTAAGAAAAATAAATTAATGATACTGTTTCCTTCAAGTTGGGTTCATCGACGGCATGACTTAAGAATTAATCCATGAAACTGTTGGTTAGAAAAATATGTACTCTATAATTTACAGAAGTCACCGAGATTTTTAATGGATTTAATCTATGTTTATTCACAATATTATTTTTCACATGACAGCTTGACGAATGTTTGTAGCAATGGAAACAAATTGTAACTGCGTTCCTTATTAAAATTTGTATTAGCACTGATCCGTAGTCCTGCAAATTTTGTTATAAAGATTCCTGATATATTTATTCACAGAAAGATGTCAGAGCAGACGGCGAAGCCTGTCCCAATGCATAAGCCGAGCAGCTGTGTCATTTGATCATGATTTCACTGGTGTAGTTCCGAGACGAAATAACCACATAGTCAATGCTCTCTGTCTGTCAAGACAGTGACATAAATATCACTGTGGCTCTAATTATATCCCTATTCGTAATTTGACTCCAAACTAGTAAGTTAGTGGTTCCATCGTGCCAGCCAAATATGGAGGATATTTCTTTGTGAGGGAGTCATTAGGAGTTACATCGTAGCAATATCAATACACATGAATCTCTCAGCAACAACATAATTACCTTTCCCCCATCATTAATTTCTCAAAGAAATGTACATTTGCAACTTGAACACGTCACAGAAGAGAGACAGGGGAAGGTAGAAGGAGAGAGAAAGAGTGAGAGAGAGAGACCGAAACGAAACCACACTGCACCGTCACCTACCTTAACAGAGGAAAACCACAGAAAGGAGTAACAAAGGGCCGGTGTTCAAATAAGCCCTCTCACAACTCGAGGGTTACCTCCCAAGGGAGGTGCTTCTTCATGTCGCGGGGCATTGCGGCTGGCAGTACAGTACGTGAGGTCCCACCTAAGTGCAGGCTGGGGAGCTAACAAACTCCAGGATTGTGCCCGTAATGTTATTGATCGTAGATATGGAGACCCTTTCTCATCTCTTGTCTTCGCACACCTCGAATGACCACCACGGGGACTTAACGTGGAGCCGACGATCGTATTTTCTGCAGCCAAGGAAATATTCCTTCAAAATATGACATTGGCTACTGCTCAGGGGATGCTGTTATGAGACGTATGTTGAGCCGGATAACAGGCAAGTTATGGCTTCAGAGGCCTCAGGCAATGCACTTATCAAGTCACAAAGGTGACATAAGACACACCCGACATATAAACCAGTAGAATGGCGAATAAAGCTTCATAGATTATTAAGTGAATATGCTACACAATTCATAAAGCATATGCTACTATTTAATCCTCAGTGAATACATGTTATCATAACCAATGTCGACGATAAAACAATATATGTAAACAGTGTAACTAATGTGCTGCATCTATTTTTTATTTTTTTATTTATCTAATAGTTATTAGATATAACCATGTTTCTAATTAACAAATCTTAAATAATATTAGCAACAACAAGTCATAAATGGAAGTGATGATGGCAAGAGTCAACTCTCGGGGATGCCGCAGGGGATGATGAGGTAGTAGCTGATCAGGAGGGAGAGGGGATATGAATTGAGGATGAAAGGGATTTTCTAAAGTTTTGTCTGAATGTTTTATAGGGAGAGAATATGTCAATGTTTGGAGGGGAGTTGCCAAGGGTAGGTAGGCGGTGGAAGTGAAGAAGAAGGAAATGGTTCACGGAGTCAAATGCTTTGGCCAGGTCAACGTTGATTACATCTAGCTAAGATTTGTGATCTATTGCAGAAATTATGAGGTGGTTGAGAGCAGTCATATTCGTCCAACATGATTTTCCAGGGACGAAGCCATGCTCTTCTGGGAGGTGTGGTTTTGCGAAAGTGAAGTAGAGACGCCAATGTATTATTCTTTCAAAGACTGAAGAGAATATAGGGACGATATATATAGGTTTGTATGAGGATATTTCGTGCTTGCTGCCTGATTTAAAGACATATGTGACATCAGCTCTTTTTCAAGAATCAGAAAAAGTACCGAAAGTCATGAGCCACTTAAAAATTACGGACAAGGGGATGCTGAGAGAATCAGAGGTGTTCTTTTTGAATATAGGGCTTATGTCTGATGGACCAGTGGATCGGTTTGCGGGTAGACTTTTTAGAATGTTTTGGACTTCATCGGGGTTCGTTGAAATTTGAGACAGTGCACATTATCCAAATTTCGAAACTTACCAACCTTGAAAAGATAGTCCTCAGGCACAACCACTACAGTAATTATAGATTTGACACATAGGTTTATATCCTTCCTTCGATTGGACAAACATTTTGATTCTTCTTCATTAAATTAACGCCCAGACTTCCCATAAGAGTACTCTTATATCACATGGCTATAGAAAAGTTGTATTCGGTATTACAAGGCAATTATTACTGAATGCATGCTAATGTAACCTTTCCTTCAATAATTATGAAGCAAACAATTGACATAGCTCAGTAATTAAAATTAAAATTGAAATATTTTTATCGTGTTGGAAACCACTTTCCAGCATTGCCTTAGGAAACGAAATTTGAAATGCTTTTCAGTCGGTCAGCACGATTGTACCCAAATTTAATGAGTGTTTATTCCCTTAAGCTCAAAAGAATACATCACATTAATGAAGTCACTATAAAACCTTGGATTTTCTCAATACCTGTTTTTAGCCTATTTTCATTTTATAAAAAAATAGGCTATTGAGATCACACTATATCCGTGTGTGTGTGTGTGTGTGTGTGTGTGCGCGTATGTGTGTGTCTGTGTGTCCCCCCCCCCCGTATTACTTCTAAACGGCTTGAGCGATTTCAATGAAACTCAGTAATGTCATAGTTCTATTACGGTCGACCCCGACCGTTCGCATTAAATTTTATTACGTAGCACCAATCCAACATGGCGGCTGTGCGAATTATTTAACCGACATTCTATATCTCCGAAACGATTACTGATATCACCCTAAAATTTTGTACGGTGATAAGGGACACTACTAGAAGTTCATCTATGAGATTTTCAAAAACCTGTTAAATACAAAACGAACATGGCGGCCAAACGAAGTTGAAACATGTAAATTGACTTTTCTAGCGATTTAACTATCCAAATGCAATAAAACTTGGTTCAGCTAATGTTTATACAGATTGTAATGCACTAAGGTCTAATTTAGTTCATTTGTTTACATAACCTCAAGATGGTGGCTGTGCGAAATATTTCACCGGCATTCTATATCTCCGAAACTATTACTGATATCAACCCGTTTTTTGTACGATACTAAAGGGCACTAAAAGTTTACCTAGGGGACAGTCAAAAATCTGTTAACTACAGAACGAAAATGGTGGCCAAGCGAAGTTGAAACACTTAAATAGACTTTTCTCGCGATTTAACCATCCAAACGAATTGAAACTGCATACAGCCAATGGTTAAACACATTGTAATGCACTGGCATTTAATTTAGTTCAATTGTCTACATAACTTCAAGATGGCGGTGGTGCGAAATATTCCACCGGCATTCTATATCTCCGAAACTATTTCCGATATCACTCTGAAATTTTGCATGGTGATAAAGGGTACTACTAGAAGGTCAACTATGAGACTTTCAAAACCTTTAAGATACGAAACGAACATGGTGGCCAAGTGAATGTGAAACATTTAAATGGACTTTTCTCGCGATTTAACCAACTGAGTGCAGTTAAATTTGATACAGTAAATGTTTATACACATTGCAATGTACTGGCATTTAATTTTGTTCAATTCTTTACATAACCGCTAGATGGCGGCTGTGCGCAATTTTAAAATTAAGTTTCTTTTTCTTGTGTATTAATCATGCTATCGAAGTGAACGTTTGAATATTGAACCTACGCGAAAATCGTTATCTAATAGTGCATATCTCTGGCCTACATATATAAAAATCCAACATGGCGACCAACCGAAATATTTAGACGGTTCTCAATATCTACGAATCTATTAGAGCAATCAAACTGAAATTTTGTATGTCGATAGAGGCAATTAACGTAGCCTAATTGGGATATATGAAAATAGGCTTTAGTTCTTCACGGAACTACTTGTTTCTAATGTTTTGAACGTTCCCATAAATTAACGCACTGTCTTCTGTATTGTCGATGTGCGACTTATGTAACAATGGAATATTACTGGCAATGATTCTCCTTCGTGTTGAAATAAGAGTGTCCTCATATGCGGACGCTGGGCGCTCGGGTGTTCTGAAGAATTTGATGAATGTTAGGCGGTAGATAAAAATTAACGATAGTGAAATACTGTCTGTTAGGTAGTCAGCCCGAAGGCTGGTTGGATCCTCAACAAGTACCGCCGTTAGGTTATGTGAGTAGATACCCACAAAACTTAAGGCAGCGCTATAGTGAGGCTTACTAGGCAAGATGATGAGTGGGGTAGTTAGTGAAATACTATTGGCACAATAACTTGAATCATTTTATCAAATGTAAGCCTAATAGATTTGTATACAAATTGTGGGCTCTTTGTGTAAAAAAGGGTTACTGTTCCAATGTCAACCTTCATGTGAAAGGATCAATCCGAGAGTGAATGACAATATATGCTATAAGGATCCCGTGTTGTTTTGAACATGGTGCACTGAGTGGAAAATCTCCAATAGTCACAGAGGGTTCTTTGATAACTTTCTTAATAATATACATCCTGAGCCATCTCTGAGTCTTAGGATATAGCGTAACATGTACTGTATGGGAGACTCGAACAGGTGACTTTCCACTAAAAACGAGCAACGAAATTTACAAAGAAGAATGCTGTTCCTACGACTACCGTTATGATAGGAACGGTGAAGTACAAATTGTAGGATGAAATAACAACAGATGTGTTACAGTCGCAACCAATCTAGACAGTACTCGTCCTCTGTCAAGCGTTTCAAAGTGGAACAAGAGCACCAAATAGCGGGTTTCTATACAACTGAAGCTCATAAAACCATACAATGAGCAAATGGGAGGAGTTGATCATCACAATTGGTTGGCAGGCAAATTTGACTTAAGGGTCTGAGTAGGCCTAGTTGGCACGGCAAAGGTAATTCTTGGGTTCTTTACAGTCATATATGTATAAGAGCAATTGATATTTTGAGCTTCAGACTCACTGTAAGAGGCGGTTAATTGAAATTACTTGCTAGAAACCGGACACTCAGGGAAAGGCCACAGCTATGTTACCATATTCAAGTAATTTGAAACATGTCGCTGACATAAAATTTGATGAAATTGGTCATCTGGTTGCTCGAAAAGACAAGCAGAAAAGGTGTGCACTTGAAGGATGCCCTGAAAAAGAAACCCTTGAGTATAACTATGTAAACTATGGCGTGGGTTTTCTTTTGCCTCTAGCATACAGAGCCCATACATGCCTTTTCTTATGTGAGCCTAATGAGTTAGGTAATTGTATACCTTGAACGCCCAGCGTCCTCATAAGAGGACGGTTATTATATGCTAATGTGTGATACTTATCCAAAATATTCCTAATACTCGATGCATTTTAACATTCTTTTATACTATTCAACAAAACGTTCCTTAGAAATTATAAAACCACGAGTTTCAGTAAAGAACATATGGCCTAATTATATATTATAGCTTTTTTCTATGAATGTAATTGAACGTTCTGGAAATGAACATTGGATGTTGTGCACGATATAAGACTTGTGGTTTACTAAGATTCGTTGCAATTCCGCTTTTTCACCCGAATAAAATTGATTAGAACATTAAAAAAAATACGCTTATTCACCATACTGTAGCTCGAATGTACGATATCGCTTATCCTAAGCCTTTTGCAGAGAAAGCCACTTATGTGGGACTACTATACAAATTAGCTGTGTTTTGTCATTGTAACTACAATAAATAATGGATTGGTGATAATAATATCTCATATAGGCTATTAATGATGGCCGCTGCGCGGTTTATGCAAAGTGATAATCTTATTACTAATGCAAGCGAAGATTCTGATCTGTTCCTCCCCTTCTCCATGGTAACCTTACGGAGTCACTATTGACTTGGGCATAGGAAACCCTACACAGGGTTCGATATTAATGCTATTTTTTACCGTAAAATACAATGAATTACTTATAATCATATCCTATGTTTTCAAGATGGCCGCCGCACGTTGTATCAGGTCTATTATTCTTATGGCTTATTACAGCACTGTTCCTTATACGGCACTTCCATTTTAACAAATTTCGTGTGAATTGCGCAGGTTCATTCTGAATGATTCACAGTTACGATTTAATACAGCACCCAGCCATCATCTTGAATGTTTTGAGTTATTGTAATTTTGCATTAGGCATACGACATTCCATATAGGTTTTCAATTTTTCACTAATATTCTTGATTGTGGTACTAAACCAAAGGAAGTTAATTATATTTCAATTATGAAATCTCAGGATATCCGCAGCTTGCTACATTCAGTATGATGAATTTACCACTTACATAATAATTGTTTTCTACCATTTTTTCCTTAATTGAGCTTCAAAAACATAAATTACTAATTAGTATATTGCAATAGTACACCTACCCAACAACTTGAATCTATGGAGTCACTGTTCTTATGCCTTAGGCATACGAAGTGACTTATAAGGTTCCGTTTTATTAGTAAATTTTGTAATTATAACTATACAGTAGGACACCGAAAGTTATAAATTTATTTTAAATTTTCAATATGGCTGATGTGCGCTATATTCAGTGTGATAATCGTTTGGCTAATAGAACTGAGAGGTCATATATGATACTCACTTTTTTTTTGGCAAGATTCGTCTTAAATACTACACTCAATAGTGATTTGTCGATTTTAATGTTTTAATAGTTTCCGGCCGCAGCCGCCATCATGGCTGTATGGAGAGTTCATTGTTTTGCCTTGGCCATACAAGGCCACATTGACTACCGTGTCAACATTTGTTTTATTATAGATCTTAAGTTTTGAGAGTTATTAAACTTTATATTTGGTAATTAAAAGATGACCACTGTGCATAATATTCACGGTTGTATAGTACTGACAATGGTAACAGAAGGTCCTCCTGAATGCTAAATATTGTGAACATTGATATATTGGATCATAAGTTGTGGATTATAATACTTGCTTGAGTTGCACGGCCACTTCCTTGAAATAATTTGGCTGATGGCGTTGTTGTTTGGGCGCCAGATACTTCCTAGATTTAGGTATAATTTGGTAGAGATTCGACGATTAGATTGGTCGTAATTTTATTTACAGTTCAAACAAAAGGGGTGGCCGTTATTTTGTTTCCGTTGAGATCGCTGCTATTTAAAACAAAATACTAAAGTTCCCTTTGCTAGCGCTACCTTTGTTTATTATTTGGTTCAATTCTGTTTTGTCGTTCTGGAATCGAAAAGAAGAGACATAAATACACAAACATGCCGGTATCTGCAAACGACACAAACACACAGACAGACATCTGGACATTTGGCCGGAGAAGATGTCGTAAGTCTACTTCCCTTTTTCTTGTTTAGCAAAACTCGATAATAGGCAAATAATTTGATCGTCAGTGGGTTGAAGGATATCAGTTCTGTATTTCTCCTCATTTCATATGACGTCCAATGCAGGGAAAGTTTGTCAAGCAAAATCATAATGAAATCATTTGGTTTTAATTTAAGTCGCCAAGCCAAGCTTGTAAATCATCTCCAATATCAAATGAGTTTTCTTGAAGATTGTTGGACAGAGGTTTGAATTAGGTGAGTTGGGGTCACCTACGAATGAAACTTCTGAATTTGCTGCAACTTACTTGTTATATTAGGGGAGTTCGATCGTGCATTATCCTGCAGAGGCATCACATGGTACAATCTTCCGAGCCATTCTTCTTCATCAAGTGCAACCAAAACGCGTTTCTTTGTCAATTAATGACAGCAGTTAAAATTACACTCCTTGAGTTCAATGTGAGGTACACGAAGCCTTGTTTGTCCCACCAAAGGCACAAAACACCTTCTGTGTATTAGAACAAGCTTTCGCTTTCAATTACGACTCAACGTTTCCTTTCAAGTTTATGAAATCAAAATAGGTACGATATTTCATACCAATAATAAAGGATGGTTAATGATGTGTTTCACAATTGTTACATGAACAGCAAGCACAGGATAATAAATGACTATCCACTGAATTCTGTTCTGTTCGCTTAAGGCAGGCCCAGACAACTCTTTGCACAGAGCCACTCCAGCTTTGTACACTCTTGCACAGTTCCCTTGCAGTCAGGATTTGGAACTAGAGAGGGGAAAGAAAATGTCCAGCATAGTTATTGACGTTTGAAATACGGGTGGACCTGCTACGTTATTTGATCTGTTTTCGCAGAACATGAAAACGATCAATAACATGACATGTGTGTCAAGCTTCATACGAGGGAAATTCCGGAAATACGTTTCGTCATTTTGTTCCCAGGGACCCTTTTTTTTACCGAACTGGCATACAACATGGCATCATGAACTATAGGCCCTACACGTGACACTATTTTTCGCCATAGTTGCCGCCAACATTTTGACACTTGTCGTGGCGTGCAATCAATTTGAAGAAATCACACTGGTAAAGCTCGGTGCCCTGCGATGCAAGGAATTGTCACACAGTCTGTTTCTCGGTAACCATCGTACGGACACATTTCTGTAACCCAACACATTATGGAGCATTTGATAAGCCTATGCACGACCAATAAGCAGTGTCGACGCCACGTCTGGCACTGTTATGCGCCTGTCTACTTCCACCATGTCCTGCACTCAAGGAATTCGTGGATGTGACACTTCGATCTTTATCCTCCACACTCTGCTGTCCTTCACTGAACATGCTACACCAGCGACTGAATATTGGACGAGACATGACCGCTTCACAATACACGGTCTGTAGGCTTAACAGTTTGGATATGATTTTAATCATTGACCTATAGCAATCACTCATATTTCCAAAACCAATGCCACCCTACGCACAGCAACAATTTGACATATACCATACATTGCAGCCTGACGGTGCTTCAATAATAAGATTGTACATTAATTTATTATGCATAAACCTGCTGACAATTGTTGGAAATGGAGGATAGCAATCCACAAGCAGAATACTGATAAATGAAAACAAACAAAGACAATGTAAACAACTCCGCAACTCGAATGAGATTTTCTAGTGCCTGAAAGTCTGACTTGTTAACCAATTCACTTGAGGGATAGATATGGATTGTCTCCACAATTCGAGCATTTATTACGATGCCTGGATAACACCGTCTGCTAATCATCCGTACTGTATATTGGTCGCTGAAGGAAAGTGTTCATCACACACGTTCTAGGTAAGCTAGTCCCAAGTAACTCTTTGCAAAAGAGGGACAAGCACATATTGTGATCTAAGGATACGGAAGGCTACGACGAACATTAGCATTAGGAGTCAAATTATTTCCTGAACATGTGAAGTGTCAATAGGAAATTATTGAGGTCACCGTGAGTGTTGGACTGTACCTTAAAACTACTGTATTCCCTCTCAAATGTGTCATTCAAAATGTGTTCACACTGGACAATCCTCGCTCCAATAAGTTTGGTATACCGAAGGAATCACTCCATAATCTGCAGCAGCTGAATAATAACCCGTAAGTTCAAGTAACACTCACTGGTGCATTTGTCACAATACAAACATAAGTAGGCCTACATAACAGTTAGTATGGGAATGGATTTGTATGTAAATGAATATTTTGTTTTCTTGCAGATAAAAGAAAGTAACTACCTACGACAGAAATTCCGAACTCGAACACTGTAATCTGCATATGACATTTGATACACATAAAAATAAAATTGTTGTGTTTTTTTATTGTAAATAAATATTTTATATCTTGAATATAAACGCATAAATTGTTATTTTTCTTTGTTCTAATTTTTTATTTATATTTAAAAATCATATTTCATATGCATTTGGTATTAATGAAAAATCAAAGCAAAATGCGACGCAGTAGGCCTATTCGTTAGTTCAGTCAGTCACTGCCCTTGGCAAGTTTGAACCCTACCGTTTATGAAGTTCCGGTATATTGAGTGAATTGTAAAATGATTGTGATTGGTGATAAAATGCCGAAATGAATGTAAAGTACATGTTCTCATTTTCAGCAATACTTAGCTGATTTAGTTGAATATTTATGAATAACGGCAAATTTCTATTCTACTCTATTTCTAATCTATTCTTCGCAGCATTTAGCAGGAAACAAGCATAAAATAGCCGTTTTACGTACTATCATGAGACAAGTGTTCTTTTTTTAGATGAAACAGCGTCCTCTTCATGTACCCCAGTTTCAACAAGTTACGAATAGTATGCAGATTCATGTAAAACTCGTCATCCTTGTGGTATTCCTTTATATAAATTAACAAGTTTTAGAAATGTTCATACCAAGTAGTATACACACATTTTTAAACATCTAATGAATCATGATTCAGAAAATTGTATGTCCCTGCGTGTCACGAAAAAATGGCAGGAAAGATCAGAAGACAATGTCAAAGTAAAACAAGTAGTTCCGTGAAGAAATAAATAGCCTATTTCCATATACATCTGGATCATTCCATTTAAACTCTCCTGCCTATTAAAAGGATTTTCCTTGTGATATACTAAATAGCTTTTGGTTTGCGACCTATGTCTTCACCAACGCCATTACATTGAGATGTTATGTGCTAGAATATATAGCTTTAATTATAGGTGTTAAGACTCCTCCCGCGAGATGGCATCTTTCTTTAACGAACCACGGGAATTAATTTTTAGAAAAGTTAATTGTTAATTTTGAAAAGTAAGCCACAGAATTTAGTGCCAAAACATAAGAATTCTTATCATAGCCCTTCAATCTAATGATCTTTTCAATCGCCTGATTAAGATACCAGAAATAAAAGAATATAAGGTTTCAAATTTCGAACAAATGCCATCTTCAATTTTTGAAAACAATGAACAACATTAGATGTCTCCACATTAAGCCCTGAATAAAGATTCGCTGTGCCAGGTTAATTGCACTCTGATGATTAGATCACCAGAAACATTATTTTTAATATTTGAAAATCACTTGGCCTCCATGATGTTTTTGTGTTTTCTGGGATTTGGAAAGTCGCATATTTTTTCTTACTTAACAGCCCTCTAACACCAAACAAAATGTCTGTTCTTTTACTTGAATAGTTTTGGAGATATTGAGAACCGGTGAAATGTGTCGTATGGACGCCATGTTGGATTGTTTTATATATACTCTATGGTATAGAATTTGATATAAGCAAATGAATATTACAATTGTGGCCCATGATACCAACATGCCTTTCAATCGCTGGTTTAGGAAATGAAAAATGTATACGTATTTTTTTACATTTCGCCCAGCCGCTATTTTTAAGTTCTGATAGGAATTGAAATAAGCCTTCAGTAAAGAGTTACCATGCTAAGTTTCACTGCCCTCGAATAATTAAGTCACGAGAAAAAAAACACGTACTGTATATACCTGTATATACATTTCGCGTCGCTGCCATATTATAATTATTTTTTCATTATTTAATTGAAAGTCCCAGTGATGAACGAATGTTCATACTCTCTATCAACATAAAAAAAATCCGTTTGATTGGTGTAATAAATTCGCAGATATTGAGAACAATCTAAATATTTTGGATAGTCGCCATGTTAGATTTTTGTATATGTAGGCCATAGAGTTATGTACTATTAGATATAGGTTATTGAGTCGGTTCATTGTTCAAACGTTCACTTCCTTCGTATGATTACGACACAAACAAATAAGTACTTAATTATGAAATTAAATAGATGCCAGTTGATTAAATATCTCTATACAAGGCTCAATATATTGGCGTCATATTTTATTTACTTTTATATGACAACCTTAAAATGGTGGCTGTGCAAAATGTTTAGAATTATGTTTTTATTTCTCGTATCCTAAACAAGTGATAGAAATGTACGTTGTTATAATGGGCCACGATTATAATATTCATCTGCTGGCATTCAATTCTATATCATATATACAGGGTGTATTTGATATGATGGAAGTCCGTTACACTGGTGATAGAAGAGACTATTCTAAGCTTCCTATGTAAAAAATTTGTCACCTATCTTGAAATTGATAATTAATCATTAAAAAGTCAATGTTTTTAGTTATTTCAGAAACTAATCAGGCAGAAAGTGGTGCGGCAGGCTGGGGTAAACGAGGCGGAGCCAGGAGAGACGACGCGCGAAGGGGAAGTTGTTACGTAATCGGAGCATTGACCTTACCGGTTGACTTGAGGGGTGGTAGGCTATCAGCTGTTATGAGGATGAGCTCTACCGTCTCGTATGAAAATGTGCATTGCCGTTGTTCTTGTTGTTGTTGTTGACAACGCACGCAATGCCTTGGGACGTTAGGACCGGTAGTATTGTGTAGCCTACTTTGTAAGTGTGGAGTTCATTGATTGATGTTCATGTGTAAAATAATTTCGATACTCAGCCCTGATGTATCATTGGCGTCCGTGTCGGACCTTCTGTTGACTAGTTTCTGAAAATACTAAAAACATTCACTTAATGAAATGCAGTGTGACAAAATTCCGACATCCCGTAGTCTGTTCAGAACTAGGCATTTAGGACGGAAGTAAAATACTTGATGTTTTGTTTGAGAGGCTTGGCGATTTTGGTCATTTAGCCCCATGTAGCTGGGTGTGGGTAGAATTTGTGTGATAACCTGTGTTTGGTGGTTTCTGTAGTAATGTGGGTATTTGTAATTCAGGTGAGGATTCGGAAGAAGGCGCCGGCCCTGTGGTGTTGGGGCAGTGCAACTGCCTCTCACCTGGAGGCCCTGGGTTCGATTTCTGGCTCCATCAGGGATATTAGAAACTGACGTGAGGACTGGAACGCAGTGCACTAAGCCTCGTGAGGGCAATTGAGTAGCTGTCTGACAGTGAGGCAGTGGCCGAGTCAGGAAAATCAAGATTAATGGCCGAGGGGACCCGATGCACTGACCACGCGTCACCCTAATATCTGCAGGCCAAATGGCTGGACAGCGGTCACTTAGTAGGCCTAGGCCCTTCATGGGCTGCACTGCCAGCGGTTATGATTATTGAGAAGAAGGCGGCCGTGGCCATAAGTTAGGAACAATCCCGACATTTGCCTGGGGTAGAAGTGGGAACCCACGGAAAACTACTTCCAAGATTTAATACTAGTACGGTACCACATGTTCATATTGTGAATTGTCCAATCCCATCTCCAGCCCTCGGGTGGCCATAAACTGGAGACGGGGGGGGGGGGGTGTTGATTTATTGGTCAATCAACAATGTACATACATATGAAAATACACGAAAATGAAAATAAAATACAAATACATTGTTATAATACAGTGTTATAATAATAATAATAATAATAATAATAATAATAATAATAATAATAATAGTCTAATAATAATAATAATAATAAGAGTCAGCATGTGTAGTTCTGGTGGAACAGTGCTAACCTTCCCGAGGGTGCGATCTACGTTCAGTCATATAGTAAATGAATGGGATCTAATACGATCATCTCCATGGATTTCATGGCACATACAAGAAATCCTTCGTACATTAAAGTCTGGCAACTCGACATACCAAAAAGAAACATAAAAGAAGTTAGTGTGTCTAAAAGCCTATTATTACTATTATTAGTATTATTAATATGTTTATTACAGTTGTTGCACTATCTTCACACAAAGATAGACCAACCGTTCCTTAAATTAATTTACCAAATCTTTAGGATTTCTATTTTCTATGCATAGTCCATGAAGCTGGCAAAATCCTAGACAGATCCACCATCACTAGTCATGTAGCCACTCCCCATGAAGGTGTGAATCAGCTGTTCAAAGGCTCGGTTTGTGTATTTCAATGTCATTGGCAGACAAGGCGAGGAGGTCACTCAACTGCAGACTCTAGTCAACATTCCTCAGCGTAGGAGGGGAGGGCGACGGGGAGAAGTCAGCTCTGCTGCTGAGGGGAACGAAGTGAAAGCCCGTTTCCAAGACATTGACCGACAATTTTTGTGATTTAATTCCACCTACACTAATTAAGATCCGACTTAATTTCATGAAGATATTTGCTTAGAATACCATCTTCTATCACCAGTGTAAAGGACTTCCATCATATCAAATACACCCTGTATAATAAAATTAACATGGTGCCCATGCTATGCATTCAACAGTTCTCGTTTTGTGTTGTGATAGAGGACTGCTATGTAAGGAAATATAGGGCAAAGTCGGTTTTAAAAAAGAAGATGATGTTCTTAGAGAGTTTTGTGGTCACATTAGTTATCAATAAAGACATATAGTTGATTACACATTTGTACATTATCTAAAAAAGATTTTTTTTAGAAAGATTGTTTATTTTTTATCTCTCCCACTGGGGTGGGTTAGATGACACAACTGTGAGGGAGAGATGATTGATGCGGAACACTCACGGACACTCTACTTTCTGAAATCTAAGCGTGTTTTTTCTTTCTTCTTCTGAATTCGCCTACATGATGAACAAATGTTGACCACCTCGTGCTGTAGCGACTAGCATTCTTGGTTGTCACCCCAAGGGTCCACGTTCGATTCCCGGCTCCGTCAGGGATCTTATAAACTTACGTGAGGACTGGAACGAGGTGCACTGAACTTCGTAAGGACAATGGAGTAGATATCTGACAGGGAGACAGCGCCCCTGTCAAGGAAACAACGATAAGAAGCAGAGGGGACCAACGCGGTGACCATGCGTCAACTATCGGCAAGCGGTGGGAGTGATGGTACAATATGGATAACGGGATTCGAAACTATGCTGGTAAAGGGAGAACTAAAACATTAGAATGCTAAACACGGCTTCATGAACGCACATAAGATGTGCCAGGATGATTAATATGTTATTCGAAGAACACGTCACATTTTTCACACACACCGAATCTCCTCTTTTATGAAAGCCACGTCTCAGAACGAATATATGTCACAAAATACGCTACAAAATTACTGGTACAACTCTCCCTCAGTGCTACTCCCTCTCAAGAATCTTCAAACAACCTACACCAACTACAGTCGTCTCGGAAGGAGGTCGCCATCTCTACTGATGCATCATCTTTCCCGACTTTACCCTATGTGAGTTTCCAAATCCTGAGAATCACAAAGACAACATGGCAGCCAAGTGATTTTCAAATAGGCTGGCTGCGTGGCTGAGCGGTAACGTTCTCGCTTGCTGAGCCCAAGGTTGCAGGTTCGTATCCTGGCACAGTCAGCTGGCATTTGAGGGTGCGCAAATGCGAGGGAACCGTGTCAGTAGATTTACTGGCACGTTAAAGATCCCCTTCGGGGCAAAATTCTGGCACCCCGGCGTCTCTAAAAGCCATAGTAGTTAAAAGGGACGTAAAACCAATAACATTATTATTATTATTATTATCATTTTCAAATATCTGGAATATGTTTCCTCCCGATCTAATGACCCGAATTCAATGAAACTTCGTACAGGGAAACTTTACTCTGAGTCTAGTAATGAATCGTCTTAATAAATTCAGGATGGAATCAGTTGGAAATTTTAAAACATCACTTTTCTAAATTTCTCGCATCTTATTCAGGCGGTTGCAGGAAGATCCGTACGATGGGCTACATCAGTGCACAATTCCTTACCGTTAATAGCTTTATCCTGTAATTTTGGACACCTTTTTCCAGCCTTAGAGGCGTGTTGAAGCGAATTATCTTGACGAACGATGAAAGCTTTGATTTAAAATAGGGCATGCAACGCGGGTAGTGCCATAGACAGATGATTATGCTTTCTTTATATTTCTTATCTATAATGACTACAACGTATGGATAGGTCTATTGAGTTTTAATTTTGATTTTCTTACTCTAGGCCTATAAAATAATAAATAACCCCTGCCACTACAGCCCGAGAAGTGCCTAGGCCTACCAAGCAACCGCTGCCCAGCCATTCGGCCTGCAGATATTGGGGTGACGCGTGATCAGCACATCGGGTCCCCTCGATGGTCAATCTTGGATTTTATGATCGGGGCGCTGCCTCACTGTCAAACAGCTACTCAATTGTCTTCACGAGGCTGAGTGCACCCAGTTCCAGTCCTCACGTCAGTTTCTAAACTCCCTGACGGAGCTGGGAATCGAACCCGGTGCCTCCGGGTGAGAGGCATGCTACCCCAACACCACGGGGCCGGCACTCTAGGCCTATGCTTTATCACAACGTAGGCCATTTATAAAACCTATTTAGTACAACAAAAGGAAAATGTTATCAATAGGAGGGAGAGTTTTTAATGGATATGACCAGTAGAATATATGAAAATAGGCTACTTACATCTTCACGGAACTACTTGTTATAAGTATTTGTATTTTTTTTACTACATAAGAATAAAACATTTTCCAGTTTCCAGTTTCTTAACACATAAAAATCCGTTCCCTAGTTGTTATTCAGTTAGTTAGCTAGTTAGTTTGTCGTGATCATTATGGTGTTTGAAGCCATTTTTCAGTGTTGCCTTAACACTTATTAATTTATTATTCTCACGTTTTTGTTTTCAGGATTAGGATTAACCCACCACAATTGGGTACAATCGTGTTGACCGACTGAAGAACACCAAACTTCGGTTAGTTAGTTAGATAGTTAGTCATAGGCTAGTTGTTTTAAGGGGCGGAACTGCGATGCCATCTGCCCCTCACGTGTACAGTGAATATAAGACAATAGCCTATTCACATACACACCCAAGCACTCGGAGTTGATGAACGCAATATCCCAAGCTCTTCTCTCGAAACATCATCAACTTCAGCTATTTGACAATTCATTAGAAAATGAGTGTTCTAAATGTATGAGGCGAGGGCTTGTCAATCTTGTCAGACTAAGCGGAGTGCAGTAAAGAGATGTCAGCTCGTGGGGTCGTGCAGTTGATCCTAGGAGACTCTAGAGAGTTATATTGCCCACATTGATCTTCTAGGACATTGCTGCCCAGCCAGAGCACATTAACCTTGTTTAGAGCCACCTTAATTGAGACAAACAATGAAACAGTAAATTACCGGTAACGGGGTTGCACATATGAGGTCATTCCCAGCAGCTGGTAGACCACGACAGGAATGTCGGAAGAATAGCCCTTCAATGACGTTCAGTAGCTGCTAGATATAAATAAGCTCCTAACAAGTGTACACATTATTATTTTATTGTTCGGCGCAATTAAACGATTTTCACAATTTTGGTTAATAAGCTTATATGGATTATTTTTTACACAGTAGAATCCCAATTACCCGGACTAATTGGTGTTAAATCAGTATAATTGGGTTAGAAATGAAAATCAGTATATCAGTTCGTTACTGTGTTCGGAAAGTGAAGTACGTTGGTGTATATTGTATTAAATGAACGAAAGTTACACATATTTCAACATAAAGGGTAGTTCGAAATACAACACAACAAACCATTTAAAACTGCTCTGCATATCACACTACAGAACAGCTTTACATACTTTACACTATATTGTACTGTATTTCCAAACAAGGCATTAATTCTAACACCTCTGACACCTAGCACCCGCAAGCATACAAAGATACTGGCGTGAGTATGTTATACAAGACATTAAACATTAGTTTGGAGCTACGAAAATTAATTTATCTTATTGAATAAATTATTACTACTTTTGCTGTAAACTGATCTGGATATTTTGTGTTCAACCAATTGAACCAATTGTTCAAAGACAATTATTAAACGTTTTATGTGTAAGAATAATTTTCATATAATTATAATTTTTCTTAGCTGAACCTCTTTGATCCCAAGATCTGTGATAGATTTACATAAGTCCAGAGCAATAATTATCATCGGGATTGATGATGATAAATATTATCATCGGGATTGATGATGGAAATCCCCCCGATGGTATCCTTGCCTTGAAGTGGCGGTGGAGCTTGCGTGCTCTGACAACCTCGAGAGCTATGCCGGCGGTAGCTTAGCTACTGGCAGGGCCTCCCATGCCGGACAGGTCATCGTGAGGTAGGAGCCAGACTAGAAGGGATACCCTGGTCCTCCAGGTTGGGGGTTAGGCGTAAGGCTAACAACCTTACCCTCTAAAAATCTTCTTGTTCAGAAACGCCAACAGTATGCCTCGGACTCGGACGGAAATAATGGAAACAGACCTAAGCTTGGTATTTCGGATTTGAGATTTGGTTTATGGAATGTAAGAACTCTGGCAACACCAGGAAAATTGGATTTAGTTACCAAGGAAATAGAAAAGTATAACATAGATCTAGTTGGCCTACAAGAGACAAGATGGCCATTAAATGGCCAAATTAACTCCAATAGCTATACCCTGTACTATAGTGGCTGTGATAATGGAAGTTACCATGCGGGTGTAGGAATTGCCATAGCCAAGAAATTTTTAAACACCTTAATTACGTTTGACCCAGTCAATGAAAGAATGTGCTACATGCGATTAAAAGGAAAGTTTCATAATATTTCTATAGTATGTTTTTACGCACCCACTGAGGAGGCAGAGGACGATGTTAAAGACTCTTTCTATGATAGTTTAGACCAACTGATGAACACCCTACCCAGCTATGACATAAAATTGTTTTTGAGAGATGCAAATGCAAAAGTTGGTAATGAAGAAATATGGAAACAGTACAACAGTACACAGGAGGCAACAGCCTTCATAATATTTTCAATGATAATGGACAAAGGCTAATCAGCTTTGCTATCGCCAAAAACCTTAAAAATATGTCGACTCACTTCCCTCGAAAAGATATTCATAAAGCAACATGGGTATCTCCTAATGGCATAACAAAAAATCAATTTGACCATGTTTTAGTGGAAAGTAGACACAAAAGTAGCATCGTAGATGTAAGAAGCAGGAGAGGTGCAGAATGTGGAACAGATCACTTACCTAGTCATTTTCAAACTTAGACAAAAACTATGTATAGTCAAAAGAGTGAAACAAACTACAGCTCCAAAAATTAATATCAAAAGGCTTACTGATCAAACTATAAAAAATTATTTTAAATTGAAGCTAACCAACAGATTCCACATTTTAGATCAAGAAGAATCAGAACAAACGGTAGAGGGAAAATGGCAAAAAATAAAGGATTCTATCACAACAATCGCCGAAGAAGTTGTAGGCTATCGAGAAAGTACAAAAGGGAAAAAAACCTTGGTTTAATGAGGATTGCCAAAGATTAATAGACGATAGATTAAGAGCAAAAATGTTGATGCTTACCAAACAAACTCTAACCAACAAACAAAATTACAAACAGATAAATAGGGAGACTAACAAAACATTACGAGCAGCTAAACGGAATTTTGTGAAAGATCAGCTAAGAAAAGCAGAAGAAGATAGCAACAAAAATAATACAAGAGAATTTTTTCGCTTTGTCAGATATTTTAAACAAAGGTACAATGCAAGATCAGTAGGGGTAAAAGATAGGAATGGCAATGTTGTTTACAACCAAACAGAAGTGCTAGCAACTTGGAAAATTACTTTGAAGACCTCTTAAATTGTGAAGAAGTGGCAACAAACATTGAAGAGGAATTATACCTAAATGTCCAGCCAAAGATTAACCCTCCTACCTATGAAGAAGTTGAAAAGGTAGTTAAAAGTTTAAAAAACAATAAAGCCCCTGTAGAGAATAACATAATAGCAGAACTTCTTAAAGCAGGTGGAAGCCCTTTGCTAAAAAGGTTACATAACTTAATTGTAGAAATCTGGGAGAAGGAAGAAATCCCAGTAGAATGGAAGATGGCAGTAGTAGTTCCGATTCACAAAAAGGGAGATAAATTCGAGTGCAATAATTACCGAGGGATATCATTAATAAGCAGCGCATATAAAGTATTCTCAAGAATAATCTACAACAGACTAGCATGTTATGCAGAAGAAATTCTTGGAGATCACCAAGCAGGATTTAGAAGCCAAAGATCTACAACAGACCAAATTTTTGTCTTAAAGCAAGTAATATCCAAATATTGGGAGTTGAACAAAACAGCCCATCTTCTTTTTGTAGATTTCAACAAGGCATACGATAGTGTCAATAGGAAACAAATGTGGAAATACATGCAGCGGAATGGAATACCAGAAAAACTTATCTCTATGGCAAAACTGTGCACAGAAGGGTCCAAATGCAAAATTAGAAAAAAATAATGAATATACCGAAGAATTTAATGTCAACACTGGAGTAAGACAGGGAGATGGACTCGCGCCTTTATTATTCAATTTAGCTTTAGAAGAATCATTGAAACGAGTAAACCAGCTCCACCCAGGCCTTGAAGTGGGAAACAAGATAAACATATTAGCTTATGCTGATGACATAACACTCATGGCAGAAAGCAAATACGATCTAAAAATACTCACAGAAACCCTTATTGAAGAAGCCAAGGAGGTAGGTCTAATGATAAATGAACAGAAAACAAAATATCTTGTTGTAGGAAGGAATGCAGCACAAGTACAAAACCCCTTAACAGTTGCTTCATACGCTTTTCACAGATGTACTGAGTTCAGATATCTGGGGATTATCATAGACCAGAATAATATGGAAGAATCAGAAATAAAATCAAGAATTCTCAGTGGCAACAAAAGCTACTGGTCTCTGCAAAATCTCTTAAAGAGTAAAATTATATCTAGAAAAACTAAAGTGAGAATTTATAAAAGCATTATACTTCCTGTTGTCACGTATGGCTCAGAAACCTGGGTATTGTCCAAGCAAACTGAAAGGAAATTAGTAACTTTTGAAAATAGAATACTACGACGCATTTTCGGACCGATAGTAGAAAATGGCCAGTGGAGAATTAGAACAAATAAGGAATTGAGGGATCTCTACAAAGAACCGGATATCGTCGCCCGTGCAAAAAGCCAAAGACTGCGCTGGGCCGGTCATGAACATAGAAGAAGTAGAGAATTGAATTTAAGGGCAGTTTTGGAAGGTGTACCCTGAGGAAGGCGACCATTGGGACGACCGAGACTTCGCTGGTGGGACCAAGTTCAAAAAGATATGAGAAAAATCGGAGTCACGGAGGACATAATGGATGATCGAGAAAGATGGCGCCGTGCTGTTGGCGAGGCCAAAAACCTGCTTAGGTTTGAGTGGCCATCTAGGTAAGGTATTGATGATGGAAATGATTAAGGATCAGTCAAAATAATCCTGGGATAAAGGCATGCGCATGAAGACGGGAACACTTGTCAAAAGAGAGAGCTAAGAAACTACAGAGGAGATTCCAAAATTCGAGGTTTCATACAGGATGAAGCGTTTAATTACATTGGCTTCTCTTTCAGTCAATCAATTATATATTTACGATGCGAATGTATTTAAGAAACATATACTTAGAATATCAAATCTTCCTACCTCCTCACTGGTACTTGTACCTGATCAGAAATTTGTTCTGATGACTACACTAACCCAGATATCCCTGACGTCCTTCCAGAAGGACAGACGAATAGTTCAAACTCGGTGTTCTCTAGTGGTAAAGAAAAGTAGCTATCTGCGCGCATGCATGTATTTACAGTCCTGCCAATAACTTGTCATCAGATTGTGACAGAATGCACTGCAGTGCAGACTGTTTGTTAGCAACAATAGCGTTAAAGGTGAACCGATGTTTCTGTGATGGGCGAATTCGCTGACATCATTGTAGAAAGGTAAGTATTATGACCACAGTTATGCCTGGATGATTAAAGAATATTGTCACATCAACTCTTTGGATGCTGTTCAACATATGTGATGATATTTTTGTTCGCTGTACCAATATTAGTTGAAGTTATTATCACCTACAACTGCGGATCCTTCCAGAAGGACGTCAGGGAAATACAATGTATTGTTACAGCTGTGAGTTTGTGTCATCACTCGCCGCATGAGTCACAACTGCCCCAGGGCTGGGCTGTGGCCTGCCTCCTGTATTGCGTGTGCCTTACGCAACAGGGCTACTAGGACAAAGGGGTAGTCCAGAATATTCGTGACTGGACCAGCGATGGAAACCTCGAGAAGCCGTGAACCCTGGATGGATCTAGAAGCATTTATTGAGTCACCGGCCTGCTATATAAGTGCGACCTGTCTAGCAGTTGTTGTTGTTGTGTTTTACGAGCTAGTGTGAGCGATTATCCTGAGCGACAGATGTGTGGTGACTTGTGAAACCCCTAGTGGAGCGGGGAAGTGAGACTCCTACAGAGGAACTGTGTCTTGAGCGAGTGTGCTTACTTAGTGCGAAGAGAAGTCATTGTGATTAGTTGCAAAACAGTGAGTGACAGAGCTAGTGCAGCTATTTCCATCCAGCGTACGGGGCCACCTCATTACGAGGGATTAACTGTGGTCTGTTGACAAGTGAAAGGGGAAGTATTCTCGACTTGAGGAAACTGGAGTAAGGTAATAATTGTTATTTGCTGTGGAGTAGTGTATATTTCTGGCCACAATAAAGTGAATTATTTCTTTAAAGCTGTAATTGGTGTTGTGCTTCCTACCCACCGTAATCCAGTTAACAAAAGTGCCACTAGGGGGGGTGGCACGTAACAGTATTTTTTGTTTTAGCAAGTTTCTTACTCTGAAAGAACTCCTAGCGATTATTGAAAGGAATGACACCCCTGATCTCTAGTCATTTGACATAACAGCAATTCCTCCTACTGGATACATCACAGAGGAGGACACAGGGGTGGAAGATTATCATACAATTGATCATCTTCCAGGTTCCCAACTGCAATCCGAAGCATTCCTCAGCATTTCAAATGATCCCTCGCTTATCGTGATTATACCTGAACCTCAGTCTTTACCACAAACTAGTAAGTGTACTGTCTTCATAATACATCCTTGTAATTTTGTATATACAGAAAATACTAAATATTAAATATTTGCATAGTAGGTACCACTTTATTCCATAAAGGATATATATCACGTTCATTTCTTGTTTTTAGTTTGCCAAGCTGCTCTAATCAAGAAAATCGGGGTAGATGTAAGAAATTTAGGAGAACTCGCCAACGCCCCAAACCTGCGGACTGTAAATGGATCAATAATGAACTAAAAGCCCCGTGTGTTGAATGGTTACCCATTCATACTTGCCAGGACCAAATTAAAACACCACTCGAATATTTCAAATTATTCCTTGATGAAGAAGTTGTCCAAACAATAATATGTTTTACCAATCAGTATGCTGCAAAGAAGAACAAAGTTCGTGATGTGTCTAAAGCTGAAACGTGGTCTTTCATCGGCATACTACTAACTTTGACAAGGTCAGCCCCTTGAGTAAGGTATCTCAATATTCCCGCCAGCAGAGAACAATAATCTCCGTACCTCAGCCAGGCTTGCTTTCCCCTTATAACTACGGAATGGGTGGCATTGATCGAACTCGTGAAAATGTGTTACTTTACAGAGTATCAATCAGAGGAAAAAAGTGGTATTTTCCCATAATACCACGTACTTGGCAGAGCAAAATTTGGCAGCTGTATCACTAGGATGGTGGGAAACTTGACCACTTGCACTTTAGGACTTTAGGAGTGTAACTAGATCTATCTAGGCATCCAATAGAAGAGTGAGCTCTGCCCAAGGACGTCCAAAACACGGAAACAAGGAAAACGGATGTCTGTTACGATGGAATACATCATTACGTCTCAGATCTTCCCACAGATACCTACACATACAAGAAGAAAAAACAACTTCATTGCAAACACTGCTCGAAAAAATGCGCTACAAGGTGCATAAAATGTGACTGTGCTTTGCATGTTTCTTGCTTTGTAGTGTTTCATACAAAGGTTTAACCATTCAATTGTTGTTTCATAAATAGTTCTAATGTAAAATTCAATTGTATTGTATTTTATGTATTAAAATGAATATTATGAATTAATTCACACGGATTTCCAATCAATTAATTTTGATAGTGAATATCCCTGACGTCCTTCTGGAATGATGTCTGATTTCCGGTAAACTAGGCATGGTACGTAATTAAAACCACTTTTTCGGCCTCCTCACAACTTCAAAAGAAGATCTTCATGGAACAAACACGAATTTTAACGGGAAAAAAATTCAGGGTTATCTGGGCTAATCTGGTCCACTCTCTATCTACCTAGGGGCGTGGTGGCGCAGCGATCAAGCTGTTGGCCTCTCACCAAGTTGGACCGGGGTCGATTCCGGTCAATGCATGTGAGATTTTCGAAGTGAAATGCCATGTCCAGTGGTTCAGAATCCACGTAAAAAGGAGGTCCCGTGTCTCATGACCGCATGATTAACGGTAACGTAAAACTAGAAAATTCTTCTTCTTTATCTACCCATTTCAGACCATTTCAATTTCCTATTTACCAACTACCATTTAAAAATGCCATTAAATATTATCAAAATATCACTCAAAGAAATTGAACTCTAATTACTGATATCGTCGACAGCGCCCTATGTCTTAACGCAACAAAGTGGGGAAACTCCAATCGAACATAATAGCGACTCGGATTGAATAAAGCTGCTAATTCCTATCTATTCGCTAATCGGACCCCCCTGGGGGAAATAACAGCATGTCTACGATCCCTAAAAATATAAATCGTGTTAAGAATCATTGGAACGACCTTCTCAATACAAGCGAAATTCGTCAAGATTATGATCATTGTGGTAAAAGGCGCTGTCGATGATATCAACAGGTAGAGTTCAATTTCTGTATATCTGTAATATTTACAAATTCCGGGAACTGTATGATGCGAGTACGTATGTAGCTTATACAGACATTATCAGATAACCGTTATTATTGTGGTGTCTGCAGGCTATTAGTGTGCGTATTGAGATGGAGTTGGCCTTAAGTTAGGAATCATCCTGGCATTTCCTGGCTCAATTATTCAATAGTCTACTAAAATTATAATAATCCTTTTTTCCCTTATTCTTCATATTCATTATTTCATTTGAAAATTTTATTAAACATAAAAAATGTAAAACCATATTTAGGATAGCTCAGGTAGAAACTGAACCAACCGCCATTAACTTTTGCCTCATGAGGCTGAGTGTATTTCGTTCTAGCCATCAAACTAGGATTACTTTTTTGCCTTAGCCGGAAATCGAATCGGGACCTCCAGGGCGACAACCAAGAATGTTAGCCGCTACACCACAAGATGGTCTAACTTCAATCAGTATACTGAGAATGTATGTTTGATTAAATATCATCTTTGTTGTTCTGAAATTTCATCACATATTTACCATGTAATTTGGCCATTGATGACAGCCCGTAATTGCGTAAAGTTGATGATTTTTAGAAAATGTATCATATTTATCTGTGTCAAGATTCCTGTTGAAAATGAATTTCAATTGCATCATAAATTCCTCGCTGCCACCAATGGTGCCAGTTACGTTATTTTCACAGATCAAATAATGTTACAACCTGTACTATTGGAATGCATAAATGATTGTTTGCTGACGAGGTATGCAAGCGAAAGTTTAGAATGCATACAACAAATGCCGCATACCTATCCTTTTAGTCTGTAATTGCGGCCCGATAAATTTGGGGAAATTTAATTGAATTGCATACATATTTTGTTCTAATTTTGATCAACAATTTTTCGCAAGTATTAAAGTAATTTATTTCTCCCTAATTGTTCTTATTCATTCTCCCAGTTGTTGATGGTGTCATTCATGATACTGGAGATGGAACTTGGTGATATTTGTGCTACCCATTGCCTAAATGTCAGTAAAGTAACTGGAAAACCAGAACCTCTCTTCGGAAACAAACGTTTCTACAAGAAGGGAGAAGGAAGATTGTAGTTTTACGTGACCGTGAATCTTGTGATTATGAGCCACGGGACCTCCTTTTTACGTGGAATCCGAACCACAGGACATGGCATTTCACTTCGAAAATCTCACATGCATTGACCGGGAATCGAACCCGGACCGCCTTGGTGAGAGGCATACAGCTAGACCGCTGAGCCACCACGCCCCCCGTTTCTACAAGAAGAATACTTCGTTATTTTACCGTGCACATATTTCATTCTAAATTATTCCTGTCGTTAGCTTCTTCAGCATATACTTGTGTTTAGGCCATGATGGTGTAATATGAACAGCTTGCAGTAATATGAAGAGTTGGCATTTTTATGGATCGAAATTGTTGATTGATAATTTATTTTTGAAGTAGACATAATGAAATATTTTTGCGTCATAGACGGAAAGTCATCAATTCTGTAAGTTTATACACATCGCGTACTTCTATGTCTGTCAGTTTGTCACTTCAACACGTCGGTTAGGTTAAGGAACTGATTCTTAGCAATGGCTGTTGCAGGAATGAGTCAGAGAGACATCCACTTGTAAGACGCGGGAAACAGCTGACCCTCGCAGTAAATCAAAATTAATTTACGCAGAGATAAATATAATTCATGGAATACTTCCTTCTCTATATTTGTAGAATGCAGAACAGCAAGATATAACTATTGTTGAGCGAATTGTTTTTACGAAGTGCTACAATTAAATACCTCTTGATATTGGCGGAAACAACAGCATTACTGAATTAGTATCTAAAGTCAGTGTTATTTAAAATGCCCTAACCCTTGGGTGTTTAGTAATTTTGCCACACTGGAAAGAGTTTGCACGTCTGCATTTGTTTTTATTCAATGAACGTGGCCGTCATATCCATTATCTTTCTCAACCTGGCAGCCTGATTTCTGGGATGGAATTTGATTATATTTCAGTTTTAGTACAACTTATGAATTTGAATTATAGCTCTTAATCTCTACGAATTTAGTTACATTTGAGAAAATATATTTTTTTGCTGCAGTGACTCAGGTATTTAACCGTGTGTTCTGCAGCGATCTTTAGAAATTTACAAGTTTAGGAGTTAACATTAAAATTTTCAGTGGAAGATGGCTTGGAAACCCGTAAATGTATGCGTGTGTAGGATAACCCTTCAGCAATAGAATTTGCAACGTAAAAAATTACACACCAGTTTCTGTTGCATAATACTCTTGAATGTATTCCCAAATCCTCTTGATAGATCCATTACACCTCCGATATTTATTTACTTTTGCTCTCTTTTAGTAAACTCGGGTATTACATTTGCAATCATAATAACTAGTGTAAATATTAGTTTTGAAGTCATGCGGATTTCTATTCGCCAATAGGACAACATTTATGGATTTATTAGTACTATGAAGTACACGGACCCATAGAATACACCTCAATTACCAACCCTACGAAGCAAACTTTTGCACAGGGTGGCAGTTCATTTGGAGAGGCTGGCTTGCGCTTGCTTGGGAGCCAACCTTCAAATTTAAGGTGTGAAATTTACAAAGTAGTTCACAAGGAATATTCTACATTCTATGTTAAAAAACGGACAAGGTTAAACTTTCGTTTAAATTGAAATTCTCGTAAATATAGAAAGCATTTAGTTATTCTTGTTGTTTCATTTCATGGTATTGGACATCGTAGTCATTCAGTCCAGTGTACTTGGGCGTGGGTAGAATGTTTCTGATAACCTGTATTATTGCGGTGTCTGTAATAGTGTGTATATGTAATTCGGGTGAGGATTGGAAAGAAGATGAATGTGGCCCTAAGTTATGAACCATTCCGGCATTAGTCTCGAGTAGAAGTGGGAAACATGGAAAATCACTTCCAAGATGGCTGAGGTTGGAAATGAATCTCAATTCAATCTCAATTTTGTCTCACGAGGCTGAGTGGACCCCGTTATAACCCTCAGACCAGAGTAACAATTCTTGACAGAGCCGGGAATGGAATCCGGACCTCTTGGGCGACAGCCAAGAATGCTAGCCGCTAAACCAAGAGCGCATTTAGACGAAACAGCTTATCTATGGAATGAATTAGTTGAGTAGCTCACATGGTAAGTCCTCGTAGTGTGTCACTCCGATTCTACCGACAGCAGTGGCTACGCTGGCTAAAACGCAGCGTTAGGTCATGGGGCAAACTCTCTGCTAACTTGGTAGACGCGTGGGTTTGAGCCCCACCGTCGACCGTCCACGAAATGCTTTTCCGTTGTTTCCCCATTTTCAACACCGGGCAAATGCTGGAACGGTACCTTATGACAGGCCACGGCCACTTCCTTCCACATACTTGCCCATTTTCATTCATCTTCATCCATTCTATCTCTCATCCTGACGCGCAGGTCGCCCACGGGCGTCGGCTAGAAGGACCTGCACTCGGCCTCTCAGGAGGCCACACGACAAAAAAAAAACGATTCTGTCCAGGGATCGAACCTCATGAATTATTAGATTTATGTCAATTTTCATTGAAAAATAACTAAGTCGTAAAAGTACAGTGCCAGTGATAAAATAATATGATAAAGTTATTGTTGACCTTAATACATTTTAAAAGGTTTCGAAATAGTTGTCATTCAGCCCCGTGTACTACGGTATCTGTAGAGTTTGTCTTATAACCTGTGTTATTGTGATGCCTGTAGTGGTGTATGTATTTGTAATTAAGGCTGGGATTGGTAGGGAGGTGTCCGTGGCTTTCGGTTATGATTCATTCGTACATTTGCCTAGCGTAGAAGCAAGAAAACTACTGAAAACCATTTCTAGGATGTCAGAGATGGGAACTGAACCCACCTCTTCCCGATTCTGCCTCACGAGTTGGAGTCTGCCCCGTTCCAGCCAGGGATGGTAAAGTGAACGAAATTTTACATTTCACTCCGGAGCAGGAGTTGAATTAAATTCAGTCAGACAAGTCAATACTATTCCGGCGTAGAATTAAACCTGGAGTGAAACATATAATTTCACTCTGACAAGGAATTAAATTGGGAATAAAATATTGAATTCTATTCAAGTCAGAATAAATCTCAGAATAACATTCAATCCAATTCCGCATGGAGTGAAATAAAATCCATTGCATTGCATGTTATTCCTCTCAGAATGAACTGTTGAAAGAAACACTCGATTTTGTTCCGAAGGGCATAAAATTAAATTAATTTCATTCTCCCCAGAATGAAACTCTGTAGGAAACATTAAAATCCACACCGTTTGGAATGAAATTAAATCTATACGCTTTAATTCTATTCCTCTCGGAATTAAATTGTGAATAAAACATTTAATTATATTACGAGAGGAATGAAATTAAATGCATGGATTTAATTCTATTCCTCTCGAAATGAAACTCAGAACAACATATTTTGGTTTATTCCCGCCGGAGTGACATGTAATCCATACAATTCAATTCTATTCTTCTCGGAACGAAACTCTGGACGAATATTTAATTTTATTCCAGCCGGAGTAACATTTTATCCATGGAATATAATTCAAACGAACATTCAATTCTATTCCGTTCAGAGTGAAATTAAATCCATACAATTTAATTATATTCCTCTCCGAAAAAACTTTGAACGAACTTTTAATTCTATTAAGTCGTGAATGATATAAATCCATGATATGTAAATATGAATCGAAATTACGGTTTATTGCTTGCGGAATGGCACTCCTAATGAAGAGTTTGTCTTATTCAATCTAATGAATGATAATGATCGTACGGTCTCCTGAGCGGCCGAGTGCTGGTATTTCTAGTTTGGAACCCGTGGGCGACCTATGTGCCGTAATGAGGATGAAGGGACGATGAAGACGTCACATACACCCAGTCCCCGAGCCATGGGAATTAACCCTAGGAGAACATAATCATTGATGGCCTGGCCGGAAATCGAACCCAGGACACGTCGGGCCAAAGCCTAGCGCGCTAACCATTTAGCCACGGAACCTATCACTCCAGTGATATTCTCGGATATATTGTTAATACCTGAGGCATTTTTCTCAATTTTATTTCACCGGATTTCACCAAGAATGCTAGCTGCTACAGCTGGAGGTGGATACTTAAAAAGGAAGGTAGTTTCACGTGACCGTAAATCTCGTGATTATAAGCTAAGGGACAACCATCTCATCTTATGAAATATAGACTTGTGAGATCACCTTGTATTCGTGTATGTATGTGCGTACGTGAGTTTGTTCTCATAAAATCTCAATGGCTAGATCGATTGCATTGAAACTAGGTGAGGACGTAGTACTATCTTGTCCAACCACGACTGTGACTTTCTATTCAATACGTTTCACAAATTCATCATGATGGCCGCGCGAATAATTACACAAGCATTCAATATCTCCTACAGGATTTGTTATTAGGAATCATTTGTGTACGAAATAGACCGTCAGCGTTAGTTACACTCGCTAACGCGGAGCGCTAGGCCATGGCGCCAAGCTCTCTGAGGACTCGGTATACGTGAAATGGTTTTCCGTGGTTTCCCTTTTCTACTCAAAGCGAATGGTGGGACGATTCTTAAATTAAGACCACGGCCGCCTATTTCCCAATCCTCAGCTGCATTACAACTACACACACTAATACAGCCATCCTAATAACACGGATCATGAGACGAACTTTGCACACACACCCAAGTACACGGGGATCAACAACAACTCGGTACTAACTGACTGTAGTAATTAGGTACCGGTATTTTTCTATCTACAGTAACTATCTAATAATACGAGTATCTACATAATTTTGCGAGTGTTTTGATGGACTGCAGGATATACGTTACAATATCAAGAATTACTCAATTATTTATTTAGTTACCGGTATTTTAATTCAGACATATTGCCTTTAGTCAAATATAGTTGAAGTAATCAGGGAACCCAATTTTGTCCCCCTCCCCCTTCTCTTAAATCCGTCTGCACGTTGAATGTTTCACATGGCCTACATCAGACAAAATGTCCATGTTGATTGATCAAAATCTGGAATACTGTATATTGTGTCCAATCCATTCTTCCCGCCTTGTGATTGTTGTTGTTGTTTCATTTGAGTGGCTTGGACATTGAGATCATTTAGCCCCATACACTAGGGTGGGTGGAATTCTTATCTGATAACCTTTGTTATTGTGATGGTTGGATTGGTGTGTGTATTTGTAAATCACGTGAGGATTGGGATGGAGGTGGCTCTGGCCTTAAGATACGAACCATCCCGGCATTTGCCTGGAGTAGAATTGGGGAACCATGGAAAACCACATCAAGGATGGCTGGGATGGGAATCGAATCCCCCCTCTTCTCACAATCAGTTGTGTCTCACGGGGCTGTGTGTACCCCGTTCCAGCCATCAGATCACAATTTAATTTCTTGATGGAGCCGGGGATCGAACCTGGACCTCCGGGGCGACAGCCAAGAATGCTATCCGCTACAGCAGCAGGTGGGCACTTAAACATGAAGGCAGCCTGTAGTTTCACGAGACCGTAAATCTCGTGATTATAAGCTACGGGACAACCATCTGAACCACAGAACGTGGTCTTTCACCACAAAGATCTCAATTGAATTGAACGGGAATCGAACCCGGTCCGCATTGGTAAGAGCAGCAGCTTGGCATTTCACCACCACGCCCCACTCCTCTTTCGCATTTTACCGTAAGAGCTATGAGACATGTGCAGAAATCTAATTCGACGAAAGTCTATGAGCCGGTTGATTTTTACAGCCGGATGTATTAGTGTGTGTAGTTGTTTTTTAGCTGAGGATTGGGGAGGAGGCGGCCATGGCCTTAATTTGGGAATCATCCCCCCATTCGCCTGGAGTAGAAAAAGGAAACCACGGAAAACCACTTCACGTCTACCGAAACCGCAGAGAGCTGAGCCCCATGGCCTAGCGCTACGAGTTTGTGAACGTCGGTCTAGTTGGTACACAAATGATTCCTAATACCGTAACAAATTCTGTCGGAGATATTGAATGCTGGTGTAATTATTCGCGCGGTCGTCATGTTGAATTGGAAAAATATATTACAATTTGAAAGGCACAGTCGTGGTTGGACGTGATAGTACCGTACTACGACCTTGCCGAATTTCATGGTAATCGCTCTAGCCGTTAAGATATTATGAGGACACACATACGTACATATATACACACATGGTGATCTCACAAGTCTGTATTTCATAAGATGAAAGTTGGCTCAAAATAATGAAAAAATCCACAGCCTGCTTCCAGTCTCCGACCGGGTCAGGTGCGGAATGAATGAAGCCCCCTTCTAGCGAAGATGATATGATCTGTGCCGGCTGCCGAGGCCTGACGCACTCCTCTGGGGGCAATGATTAAATGAATGACAGATGAAATGAAATGATAGTGGAGAGTGTTGCTGGAATGAAATTTTGACAGGGAAAAACGGGATTACCCGGAGAAAAACCTGTTGGCCTCCATTTTGTCCAGCACAGATCTCACATGGAGTGACTGGAATTTGAACCACGGACCCAGCGGTGAGAGGCTAGCGTGCTGCCGCCTAAGCCACGGAGGCTTCGCTCAATATAATAATCCGGTGAAATAGAATTAAGAAAAATGCCACATGTATTAACGTTATATCCCAGAATTTCATTGGAGTAAATGGCTCCGTGGCTAAATGGTAATCTGGCTCCGTGGCTAATAGGTTAGCGTGCTAGGCTTTGGTCCGAGGGGTCACAGGTTCGATTCCCGGTCGGGCCATGGGGAATTTAATATCCTGCCGTTAATTCCTCTGGCTCTGGGACTGGGTATTTATGACGTCTTTATGTACAAAGAAACCAAACACTGGAAACAAATAAACAGAGACAAGTAAAAACAAGATGCTCAGTAAAGAACATATAGCCTACTTTCACCTAAATGCATGGGTATAGCTGTAACTCTTTGTTCTTTTCAAGGAGTATAATTGAATGTTGGCTGTAGTAGCCTGTTGTAATACTACCTTCTATACGGATATTAAACATTGATTGATTGAATCCTCACCTGAATTATATATATACACACACTAATACAGCTATCACAATAACACAGGTTATCAGACAAAATCCAACACTCACCCAAGTACACGGGGATAAATGACCATGATGTACTGTGACCGTTTAGACCGAAGTCCAACGACCACATATGCATGTTACCGAAAATCAGCTAGCACGAGTCTCAAAAGATCTCAGGGCGCCATATGGGTGAATATACAACAACAAAACAAAATCTAATTTGCTTCACTGATTTTGAGTTCGATGCAGCAATAAGGATAGAAGGGAGATATGAAAATACCACAATTTCGAAAAATCTCATTTTATTTATAAACTTAATTAAAAGTTATGATTAAAAATGCAAAAATAGCATTATGATGCATGAAAACGTTTTCACACATATTGCACAAAAATAGAATTATCAACACATATGAAAACACTATGAATTTGAACTAATGCCAAATTATCAGTCTTAAGGCATTGTTCAAAATTTATCAAAAATATTTAAAACAGTAAGTTGTTCAGGGCAAATTCAATCGTCCAGCCTGAATCCTACTCGACTATTTTCACTCGTAGAATATTTACATTTATAAACTCGTTCACTTGTTAACTAAATACCCTTCATTGAATAAGTTCAATTGTTTAAATAAATTCCTTTCACTTTTCCAAGAATCATAAATTTCACATCTTAAATCGGTATGTTAATTATCATATCATTGAATCATCAAAAGAAAACAATAAGCATTTGTCGGACATCTGAGCATCAACAAAAACCTTGTTTAAAAATTTGAGCATGGATTCGAAGAATTTCGATCATAAGAAAATTTATTAAATCATCTGTTCTCGATCCGATAATTACAATCATGATTCATTGTGCCAAATTTCGACTAATTAAACAATTAACCAAAACATATTATCCATCTGACAAGTCAATCACAAATTTAACTATTTAAACATTATCATTCAGATCGGTGAAAAGATCAATCTGATTATTTCCATCATATAATAGTAGTAACAAATTATTATCACCAATAAATTATTAATACTCATTTAAATATGAAATATCTACTTCCACAAAATTTAATCATTTATTCAGATTTGGAATTCCTTTAAGATCAAAATTATCCGTGAGTTGGTGAGTGGCTGTTTATAACAATGCCAATATTAATTCAAGCATCGGGCCATTCCACTAATATGTTCAACAACTATCTTATCACATTCATATTCGACCAACGGTAAGGCATCGTAAAAAAACTAAAGTTTTATTTATAACAAAATCGGATTGACAGATACAGAACACGAGAAAATCATACTTGAAATTTATCCGTGATGGTTGCATGAAATAACCATTGGGTTTTCTACTTCAAAGAGAGTGTGATTCGTAATTATTACACTTTTTTTCAACATATATTTTTATATAAGCCATCCAACCATCACTATGGTTGACGCTACACATAACACCATATTCATTCATGTGATATTATTTCACTATTTGAATGACAAAATTCACCCTTCACTACACATAATATTTTTCACTTATTATTATTATTATTATTATTATTATTATTATTATTATTATTATTATTATTATTATTATTATCACACATTTTTTTTTTCAAGCCACCACTTGAATCGGTGAGTCGTGAAAGGAACTAATTACGCATTGAGTAGTTTCTGGTAAATTGATAAAATCTGTGAGTATTACAGTTTTATAAATTTCATGTACTTTATTTTTCCAACTAGTACAGAAAGGACCACTGAGTATAAAAAATAGAAGTTACATTTGCCATTGTGTATTTTAATAGTTATAAACTAGACATGAATGTATTGTGCTTAGTGCCTTTTAATTCTGAATGAGATTATATGACAAACATTGGCGTGTTATATTATGTTATTGTTATTTTTTCAACTTATAACATTAATTGCAACTTCTGAAACACAACTGTACACACATTAGACATCATCATCATCAATGTTACAGGCATTTGTGGTAGGCCATTGCAGAAGTCTTTCATAAAATGCCTGTATGTCATCGTCGGGTGGAATGTATTGAGTCAGTTTCTTAAGGTCAACAATCTTGTTATTATTAATAGGAACGTTTCCATTTCTATAGCACTGTTGAAGGCTGCCGAACAGAGTTCTTGGCTCAGGACGTGCACCTGGTTGCTTTAGCTGGAATGTATGGTGCACACAGCTGTTTATGAATGGGTAAGCTCGTGTAGTCCCAATGTGTTTCCTTGAGTATTCAAACTGCTTAAAAGATGTTGGTGTAAAGACTGCTTTTGGTTTCTTGGTACAGAACGGCAATAGGATTCATTGGAAAGACATTGTTTTTTGTACAAAGATGGCCACCATTGATTGAAGTCAAGGATTTCATCTCCTTGCACCATAACTACTGCTTTGATCTGTTTGTTTTTAGCTATTATGGCCACATACTCCTGAGGGATGTAAACTCTGTCATGTTTCTTTATAGCACGTTTAATCATGCCGAACGTTCTAACACAATCAAGGAAAGAATGCCCTCTGACAGGAAAACGATGAACAACATCGTCAAACCTTCCAGATTCTGTAAATCCTAAACAGAAACGAATGACAGTATGATTTCTGTTTTGTCCAGGGCATGCATCGGAGAATAGATGTAACGTTTTGGCACTGGCATGAACATAGTTTTCAATATAATGGTACAAGAACGTACACACTTCATTAGCACCTTTCTTCGCATCTCCTTCGGTGTACAAGTAAATAACAGAACTGTTGTCCTTCAGATTTGTTACACAAAAAAAGAACACAGATAACTGTCTCAAGTAAAACACTTCTTGAACTGGGATGCATGGGACAGACAAGTTCTGCATATTGTCGAAGACTAGTCCACACACCGTGTCATCCCTGGCAGCTAGTTCTCTACACTTCTGTAGCTCCTTGTAAAACTTCTGGCTTCTTCGTTTGTGAATGTCCAGTTCACCCTGTGCCACACGTTTAACTGATTCAGACAGATGAGGTGATTTCAATTTGGTTTGTAGCTCTTCACACGTGCTGTATACATCAATTTGTGCTCTCCCAAACTTTAAATTAAAATTGGCATTGAAGTATGATAAATAAAAGCTATATTTAACTGTCGTTCCAGGATGAGACATTTTGAAGAGGTTGTACATGGTCTTCACATTTAATTCAGAGTGCAGATATTTGACTTATTTTCCTCCGTAGTGTGAAGTTTTAACAGGGAATGAACTTATGTGATCATAAATATCTTTGCAGATATCTCCTGGAATTGCATGGGTCTTCTTGTTGTAACCCCTGCCATCTTCTGGTCTGGAGCCTGTGATTAAAAGAGAACCTAACCTGAAAACCCTCTTCTGTGATATACAGTGAAGGTTTATGAAAGCCTTTCTGCAAATTTCTATGCGGTTTGAGTTATGCAGTACATAGAACTTCAAGCTTCCTCTTCTTTGTTTTGAATGTTCTGCATGATCGGGACGGCGTTTAATGTCAAAAGCTTCCATGAGCCGTTGTAGTTGAAGGTCTTGCTGACTTTTGTTGTTCAAATCATGAAATTTCGAGAGAATGACAATTTGATCATTTTCTGTGAACTTCAGGTAACACTGCCGGAGTTTGCACCCACATATTGGAATAATGATTTTTTTGTCATCAATTAGTTTTCCTGAACAACTAGTGTAGGCTTGTCCTTTCACTATCATTTCTTTCCTAATATTACACTTCCACTTTTCAGGTTTTCTCTTTCGCTTCTTACCTCTGTCTAGAATATCTAGCTCATCTTGTGCTTCTTCAAACTCCATAGTTTTGCTACATAATTCCAGAAACCCTTGAAAAATACTACTTTACACACAATAAACTCTGCTACGTACAAACTGTGCAGATAGATATCGTGTTTCCTTTGTCACGCAACCTTCAGCACTGCACCATGGAGCCACTATCACGTCAGCTGGCGCAACGTTTGGAATTGAACGGAAATAAATGCAGCAGTTAGTTCCTTTCTTCACCAACTCTAAAGAAGAGGTTATGCATTACATCCATACACAGCTACCGTAGCTAGTTCCTTTCATCACCAATCGATGCGCCTACCTCAAAAATATACAATCCAATGTATAACTCATTTTACCCAAAAATGTCAGTTAGTGCCTTTCACGACTCACCGATTCACTCTTGTTTTCAACATGAAGCTTCCTAGCTCCTCCAATACATTTATTACCAACTAGCAATAGTGCCCGGCTTCGCCCGGTGGATTTGCTTGTTTTATGGATGATAATGAATACTACTACAGAAGTGGCATATAATACTTAAATTAACAGAAAAAAATATTTTAAAAATATAACTTTTTGTGGTGGTGGTGGGGGTGATAAGTAGTACAGTATAATGGACGTAACATTCAGGTAATTTTCCCGTAATTATAATGGCAATAATGAATAGGGAAACGGCTATTTACTAACTACAGTACTGACACATGTAATTTACGAACGAATTTAAAACTATGATTAGAAAGAGGAGTATGTGATATAAAAGACACTGCCTGGGGCCTATATCTCATTGGCTGTTGGAAAAGTATAGATCAATAGTGTCGTCTTTTGTCACACATAGGAAAATAATCAGAGCACTTTGGAAATCTTTCGGCTGTCCCGAGCTCCTGAAGTAGCAATAGTGTCATCTATCGCCACATACCGCTCAAGGATAAGGATCTGAATAAATGAAAGTAAATTTGAAAGCACCAACGCTTATTGCAGCTGATTCTCTCTATGTACTGCACCAACACCATCGCACTTACACAGAGGCATAATATTTTCATGATAACTGTTTTATGGGGCCTGAGAAATCATCTTGCAATAATTACTCCCAGTGACTCCAATTTATAAGCAGCGCAAGTTGTAACTATTTTCGCAATTCTGGTAGGGGCGACGTGATGCAGCTCGCATTGCCAGCCAACAATTGACTTATTAAAATATTCTTACAGTTACACTATACGGACATGAATGGTTCTAGGACCTTAAAACGTAGTTTTCAAGTTCATTTTGTCTGTTGTTCTAAATGTCGGAAATGGAAAGTGATGTTCAAAATGTCAAGTGGATAGTGTTACCCGCAGGGTTTCGAAGGGTAAGTACATTAAGTGTGGTTCAGATCGGTGAAAAGGTGTGGATTTGTGCCAAAGGGCCTAAATGCAGGGAATGGAGTGGTCTGTCCGAAATGTCATGTAAACAGTGTTATTCGCAGGGTTCCAAAGGGTAAGTATACAAATGTTGGTTCAGATCGGTGGAACGGTGTAGATTTGTATAAATAACAGACAAACCCAACATTGAGCTTTATACCGTATTTACACATGCTAGTGCAGCAATCACAATAACGAAGGTTATCACATAAATTCTACACACACCCATGTGCACGGGGCAACATGACCACGATGTCTAAGCCCCGCAAATGAAATATTAACTGTGCATACGATAGCATAGAGAATTCCACAGTCCAATACAATCCTTGATTGTCAATCGGTCAGTTTTCCCATGTGTCCTTTAGCAAATTTTACCGGACTATGATGATACAGAGTAAATCGTTGTTGCCTAGTGACAACCTGTCCATCAATGGTGCGGCGTTGACTATCATGATACAGTGTTAGTCGTTGTCGCTTAGCGATAATATGTCCGTCAAGTTATTACATCGGTGAAACGGTGTAGACATGTGCAAAAGGGCCTAAATGCGGGGAATGGAGTGGTCTGTCCGAAATTTAACATAGCCTAAACTATTCCTCTTGAATCAGGCTATCATATACAAAAAGAATTTTTCGAATCCGACTGGTAGTTCCAGAGATTAGCACGTTTAAACACATAAACACACAAACGCACAAACTCTTCAGCTTTATTATGTTCGTATAGATTTCACCATCACATTAATTCATATTATTCTTAGATCGTGTCTACTCTGGTCAACATTGTCATATAGTGACATTCCCATATGATTTATCAATTACACAAATGCAAGAAAACCCTATTTGATACAGGCTTCTTATATCCCTTTTCGATAACCTTCCGCAATTTCGTAATTCCTTAACGCAATTTTAAAATGCTTCAAAATTTATTCTATTACTTCAGAATGTGGGCGTGCGAAAAACCACTAACCATCGGATAAAAAAACTATCGGAAGTAGTTAAGCTGTTCCAAATTTCCAAAATTATTATCCACATCGTAGTAAAATATCATGCATATTACAAGTCTCAAAAAATGTTCTTATTATCATCAATCATTCAGAAAAATGAGATTATTATTTTTATCATGGGAGAATTATTATTATTATTATTATTATTATTATTATTATTATTATTGTCATATTCCAAACTGGAATTTGTTTGACAAAACGACTTGAAAACAATCAAGCTCGACTTCGTAGATGAAAAAAAACTATTCATTCCTCAAAATAAATACTTCAGATCGACAGATCCTACGGCAGATGACCGCGATGAAAAAAAAAAGAAAAACAAACTAAGATGCTCATGATGTTGTCCATAGACTAATATCGTATAATCAGTGCCTCTGAACACTGAAAATTTTCTAACATTGGCCTCGATTGCCTCGTAGCCTAGTTTGCCACAGCAAACAGAAAATAGTTGCGTGTTGATATTTCTTTTCAAAGGAAAAATTCCATTTACCATAGAATATAATAATTTAAATGTAGCTTACATTCTTGTAGATCTTGAAGATGTGAACCTCCTGGTTGGTTCCATATTATTTCCATTCTTCAGTCCTATCGGACCCGTACGTAAATCCGTGTATCCGCCTCCATTGCTACCCGTAGTTAGTTTAACAGCTCATGACTGCTAGTTCCATAGCTGACTTGAAATACACCTGAACTGCAATGTTCATGTTAAAAATCTCAATAGCTGCTGCTATTAGATTAAAGGGGATTCGATCTCTCAGATCCATGGTGATAAACCAGTTGTAGCTTCGATACAGCTGTGACACATACCGTGGGTTTGATACTCTTACAATCTTATTTGCATTTGGTTCAGACCTGATGTTCCTATTGTAACTAATCCTATGGGTAAGGTTATGCACCTTCCAGACACGCGTCAGACACGGCTGGTCCCTCGTAGGCTAAGTCCTGTTGTCAGGAAATGGATTTCTCCAGCCCCTCTAAACTCCTACCGGGTGAGATTATTCATGTCCCAAGTTGCGTCAGACACAACTGGTCCCGTTCGTTGACTAAGTGGACTGACCAAGCATGACTAATATCCGAAGAATACTGTAATGTTGTCGTGGCTGATCATTTAAGCTACAAAGACAAAAGCTTGTCACTGGCAATTTAGAAACAACTACGTTCCTATAAAAAAATATGGCTTGTAGACAAAGTCTACCATATGTCCAAAGCAAAGAAAATTGACTAAGTGTCAACTGCATTTGAAGCCTAACACTCGAATTCGCTTCACTAAAATATTCAAAGTTCCACAATGCGTGAAATACTCTAACACTTAACCGTGACCTGGTCCGACGATTTATAACACTTTGCGTAGAGTAACTGCTTACTAGCATTCGAAGATAATAACGTGACTATACACGGAGTAGAAGTCAAAGTGAAGTGATCGTGACCATGCACACAGTAGAAGTGATTTCTCAGCTCTGCTGGTCTCCAATATATACTCGCTCGGCGCTCCACGATGTACTCCACGTCACAAGCTGTGCCGTCACAGCGAAGAAAATCGTGAACAAATAATTGCCAATATATCGGCTCCTAACGATCCGATTTCTTTCCAAGATGGTCCATTCTTCTTCTTTTCTTAGTGCCAGAAAACTGTTGCACTTCCCAAATTCCAAAAATATCGGGAAATAATTAATCGAAAATATTGCCTCCTTGATGACGTAGCACGCGTCACAAGCCTCGCTAGTGCCTGCAGATTCTTTCCAATTCCTTCGAGATCAAACTCCGCGCGCGATTCAAACTTTGCCTGCACTTCAAACATGTGCCTTGGACCTAAAATATGGACTAGTGGATAAGGGCACAGTACATGTATCTCAAAAGAAACAACATCAACAGCTTCCTACCAAAATCCTTCCTCGTATAAAAGTACTCACACTAGTAAGCCTACAGACATCACAGTGACACAGGTTATCAGACAACTTCTGCACACACCCAAGTAATCGGGGCTACAAGTCTATGATGCCTCAAAGCCCTGAAAGGATTAACAACAAAAACAACAACAACAATAGACTCTACAACGGATCAAGGTCAACGAATATTAATCGCTGTATTCCAGCGTTGAAATATGTGGTGTTATAAGTATATAAATACACACTATATATGCTTAACATTATAACGTGTGAGTAGTTACAAATCAATAAATACAAAAAAAATCGAAGTAAAAGAATTTGAACCTGCAGGGATTTGATCCACAAAACTTTAGACTATTAGCCCAGGTCGCTACCATTCCGCCACGAATGGGCTACGGTAATACTTGGTTTACAAGTTGCATAGCATAACTGTAACATATTTTGAATTGAAATCAACGATGTTATTAGCGTTTTCTGCCGTTTCTATAAACCATTTGATACTAAATATGTATTATTTTGTTCAGTACATTCCTGAAAGGATTTAAACTTACCAAGTTACGGAAAAATATGGAAAAATAGTGGCCATTTTGACAACGGGACGGCACGGTCCCACAACGATATGACACGGTAGGCCTGACCTGTTAGTCACTTCTACGGTCGCATATCTATATATATAAAGCTCAATGTTTGTCTGTCTGTCTGTCTGTCTGTCTGTTATGTATACAAATCCACACCGTTTCACCGATCTGAACCAAAATTTGTATACTTACCCTTCGGAACCCTGCGGGTAACCCTGTCCACTTGAAATTTCCGACAGACCACCCCATTCCCTGCATTTAGGCCCTTTGGCCCAAATCTACACCGTTTCACCGATCTCAACCAAAATTTGTATACTTACCCTATGTAACCCTGTGAATAACACTATGCACTTAAAATTTCGGACAGACCACCCCATTTCCTGCATTTAGGCCCTTTGGCGAACATCTACACCGTTTCACCGATCCGAACCAAAATTTGTATACTTACCCTTTGCAACCCTGCGGGTAACCCTGTCCACTTAAAATTTCGGACAGACCACCCCATTCTCTGCATTTAGGCCCTTTGACCCAAATCTACACCGTTTCACCGATCAGAACCAAAATTTGTATACTTACCCTTTGGTACCCTGCGAGTAACACTGTCTGCTTGAAATTGCGGACAGACCACTCCATTCCCTGCATTTAGGCCCTTTGGCCCAAATCTACACCGTTTCACAGATCTCAACCAAAATTTGTTATTTACCATCTGGTACGCTGCGAGTAACACTGTTTGCTTGAAATTGCGGACAGACCACTCCATTCCCTGCATTTAGGCCCCTTGGCTTAAATCTACACCGTTTCACCGATCTGAACCAAAATGTGTATACTTACCCTTTGTAACTCAGTGAATGTCACTGTCCACCTAAAATTTTGGACAGACCACCCCATTTCCTGCATTTAGGCCCTTTGGCAAAAATCTATATCGTTTCACCTATTCGGACCAAAATTTGTATACTTACCCTTTCGAACCCTGCGGGTAACCCTGTCCACTTGAAATTGCGGACAGATCACCCCATTCCCTGCATTTAGGCCCTTTGGCACAAATCTACACCGTTTCACCGTTCAGACCCAAAATTTGTATACTTACCCTTTGGTACCCTGCGAGTAACATTGTCTGCTTGAAATTGCGGACAGACCACTCCATTCCCGGAAAGAGGACAGGGTACGTCCCAAAGGCAATGGAAAAAAAGGTGTAAAACCGGACCCGCTCAGGAAACCCTCAGGGTTGCCAGCTCCCGAAATCACCAGCCATGAGTCCTTGAGGAACTAGCACTATCCAGGGTGCACCAGAAGTGGTGGGGCTACACACACCCTGCCTTCTTGAGGGTCTTGAGCAGAAGACATGAGATGTTAAGAAAAGAAAAAGAAGGCTGACACCTCGAAGAATGAGGCTATCAGGAATGATTAGACAAGGGCCAATTAAGGCGGGAAAGTGAAAGAGTCGCTAGGCCTCGGATACCCTGATACCATCGGGGTCGGAAGAGAACAAGAGTTTGACCAAGGGAGGCTGACAGGAAAGAGAACTGAAAGGAGCCCAGCACCAGTAAGTAGAAGCAATGCCGGACTCAGCTGGGGTCCCGTGGTCACAAACATACGTCCCACAAGTTGTGAGACCCTGGTGGGTGGAGGGGGGAGGAGGGGGCAGGTGTGAGAATAGCTTGCTGATTCATCGCGAGTTGACATGAGAGGAATGTCCAGACCCCGCCGTGTTACCTGGTATTGCTGACTATGCTGATGTTCATACAGGGTCTTTGCTCAAACCACTGTAGTGTTACGAAAGAATGAGTGATTCACCGGTCAATTTGAATAGGACCGGGAACCCCCCCCGAACGTCTGTCATCACATATCGTCATCATCTGCGATATTCTCAGGTTTGTGCAGCTTGGACCCGAGCAGTACTCGATAACCCTTTCACTACACGCATCGAGTATAGGCCTAAGCCAGAAAATAACGTTCAGACTTTGGAAGACATTGAAGGTAGAAATCTGAATTACCTATATCAGATTTAAAATTACACCATGTTCGTTTAGTAGCCATTTTTCATTACCTTATTATTATCATAAGGGCAAATGACCTAGATGTTACGCCCATTATACCACTAATCACCACACACAATAAGTCTTCATCGCCTGTGAATTTTGAAATATTTCTATCACAGTAGTTTGTAAGTTTGTCGTGTCAATTCAACAGTAGTTTTCATTACCATCCTCATCAAAAGGGCAAATGGCCTAAATATTACGTCCATTATACTACTAAGCAACACCAGAGTCTACCTAGCCTGTGATTTAAAAAAAATGTATTTGCATTAGTTTGTAAGGTTGATATACCCGTTCAGTAGTAGTCGTCTTCATTGTCATCCTCATCAAAAGGGAAAATGACCTAGATGTTACGTCCATTATACAGTACTACTAAGCAACACCACAGTCTTCATCGCCTGTGATTTTAAAATGTGTATTTCCATTAGTTTGTGAGTTTGATATACCCGTTCAGTAGTAGTCGTCTTCATTATCATCCTCATCAAAAGGGCAAATGACCTAGATGTTACGTCCATTATGCTACTAGCAACACCAGAGTCTACCTAGCCTGTGATTTAAAAAAATTGTATTTGCATTAGTTTGTAAGGTTGATATACCCGTTCAGTAGTAGTAGTCTTCATTGTCATCCTCATCAAAAGGGAAAATGACCTAGATGTTACGCCCATTATACTACTAGGCAACACCACAGTCTTCCTCGCCGGTAATTTAAAAATATGTATTTCTATTAGAGTGTAAGTTTATTATACCCGTTCAATAGTAGTCGTCGTCAGTATCATCTGCATCAATGACGTTGAATGTTAAGGAGACTGAAATATTATCATCATCATTCCACCGGGCGAAGCCGGGTACTACTGCTAGTACTATTATAATATGCTAATATCCTGCTGGTCAACTCCTTGAGGACAATTTAAACTTCCCTAAGCACGATAAGCTGAATTGTTAAGGCCAGGCCTTGTTGAATCGTAAGTTACGGTTAGGCTACAATACTTGCATAATTCATACATCCGTCATCTTGAAACTCTTTGGCTGATGACCTTGTAGTTTGGGCAAAAGACGCTTCCCGTAATAAAGTATATTGTTGCAAAGTTTGGTAGAGATCGGATGATGAGGTTAGTCGAAATTTGACTTATGCTCAGAACATTTGGGTGGGCGCCATTTCCTTTTTGTTATGATTGTGGCAATATACAACATGACACTGAGTTGTCCCTTGCTAGGGCTACCTCTGTAGCAAAGTTGTTTCGATTTAGTTTCGTTGTGTTTGAATTGATAGGTGGAATCGATTTGCACACAAACATGGCCGCCATCTGCAAATTATTACGCTGATGACATTGTAGTTCGGTTAAAAGACGCTTCCCACTTGAAGGTTTGTAGTTGGAAAATTTGGTAGAGATCAGACGATTAGATAGTCATTTGATTTAACATTTGGGTGGCCGCCATTACGTTCCGTCAAGATGGTGGGTATACAAAACATGACACAGAGGTGCCCTTTGCTAGCGCTATCTTTGTATAAAATTTCTTTCAATTCGGTTTCACCGTGTTTGAATTGATTGGGGGGGGGGGGGGGGGGCAGACATGCAGAGTACACACACACTCACACACAAACAGACACACGATCTTTGGCCCTGTGCTGATCTCATAAGTCTACTTTCATTTTTTGCAAAAGTCGAAAGTAGGCTAAAAATGGTTAGCGCGCTAGGCTTTAGCCCGACGTGTCGCGGGTTCGATTCCTGGCCGGGCCTTCAAGGATTTTATTCTCCTGGGGTTAATTCCCATGGCTCGGGGACTGAGTGTATAAGACGTCTTTATCATCACTTTATCCTCATTACGGCGCGCAGTTCTTCCACGGGCGTCAACTAGAAAGACCCGCACTCGGCCTCTCAGGAGGCCATACGATCATTATCATTCATTGGATTGAATAAGACACACTCTCCATTGAAAGTGCCATTCCGCTAGGAATAGGCTACACCTTAATTCTATGGATTAAATTTCGCTTCATATTTATTTATCATAAATTCTATGGATTTTTGCCATTCACGTCTGTAGTGGTTTTGTAGCGGTTCTGTGACCTCCTCCTCCTCACCCTTCTCACAAGATGGCGGCGGCGCGATATCTCTCGAACTCATGGTTGGATTTTAACAAATGAGGTGTTGTTGAACTCGGGCTGACACCCCCTTTCCAATGGACAACATATTTCCACCCCAAAAATGAAACCTACCCTACTAGGGGGTGCAATTGAATTTTTTAGAGAATCTCTCTTTCCAATTGCAACATGTGAGAGTTTGAATGCCGATATGGAATGTAACGTTGTTCTGCAAACCAATAATCAAAGAGGGGAATGTTAGGCCTTGAGGTGAGAGCCCCTGTTATTGTTGACGAGCCCCCTGCTGTCGGGTCCCTGTTGATGGGTTATTGTTGACAGGTCCTTGTGGACAAGTCCTTGTGGACAGGTCATTGTTGACAGGTCATTGTTGACGAGTCCTTGTGGACGAGTCCTTGTGGACAAGACCTTGTGGACGAGTCCTTGTCCCTTTGGACAGATCCCTTTGGACGGGTCCCTTTGGCCTGGTTCCTACGGACTAGCCCATGAATTTATTTAAATTATGTCAAAGGGTCTAACTACATTTGTGTGTGTTGAATTGACGTTGTTCACTAATCCCCCACTACTATAATGGGATAACGATATGAAAGGAAAGTGACGAAATACATGTGAACATACAAGGGATGGTGGATGGATGTGTTCTAACGAGTCATTTGTAGTTGAAAGAGAATAATACATGTTCTTAAGATGTTAAAACTGAGGAGATGGCACGTGCAGTAAGACGTCTTGTTACTTCCTGTGTCATATTACAGACATGACAGAGAGCGCGCAGATCTGTTGCTATGACTAACACTGCAGTAATTTGAAACCGCAAGTGTTCATTAAAACAATGGATGATGATCATGCAAAGTTAACAGTTATTGGATATTACACAGGTGTTCCTTCCGGTGTCATGTTGCTGACATACCAGAGAGCGCACACTGCTGTTGCTATGACTGACGCTGCAGTAATTTGAAACCCCATATGTTGATTAAGAAAATGGGTGATGATCATGCAAAGTCAGCAGTCATTGAATACCACACAGGTGTTCCTAGTGTACTTTGGACTCTCAACTGTATTGGGAAAGGAATTGCAATGATCTGCAAAAAACTGCTGACACGAGCGATGACAGTTTAAATAAGAGGGGTGTCATATATCTCCCTACTGCCAGTCTTTATTACTCGCTTTGAGTGAACTGTGCTCTATTACTGCTCAAGAGTTGTAAAAAAAAGCCGTTTTGGTAGAAAACCATTAAATTATTTTGCAAGGTAAGTACTTATTATTAATGGATTGTAGTCTTTTATTACTAATTGATGTTGAAGTTATTGATTGGAATGTATTTATTGATTGATTGATTGATTGATTGATTTGTTTGCAGATAATTGGGTACCTGTAGGTTACCAGATTCCTACAATCTGTTCATTCAGTGACAGCAGTTGATAAATTATAAAAAGGTAAGTGCCCCCTCTAATAACTTTTAAACAGTTAGAGTGATATTTTCCAATGTTCACCACTACATGTCAGTGAAAATGGTATATTTGGCAGTCAAAAGTTGGAACTACTTGACCATGGTGTGTAAAGCTAATTTTGTAGGTTAGATTTTGATTACCGCTCTATTAAGTCTGAATGTTCATTGCTAGGTGTCAGTGTCAGAGGGCATATTTAAAGACTTAACCTCAGTTCACCTAACATAACCTAACTTTACCTAACTTAACCTTATCATGTGACATGTTTTACAATTTTAAACTTGTTTTAAGACTGGCTATGACGTCACACTTAGCTCACTTAACTGACGATCGCTGGTTTCTATCACGTGACATGTTCTACAAGTTTAGACTTGTTTTAAGACTGGCTATGACGTCACACTTAGCTCACTTAACTACCGATCGCTGGTTTCTATCACGTGACATGTTCTACAAGTTTAGCCTTATTTTAAGACTGGCTATGACGCCACACTTAGCTCACTTAACTGGCGACCGTTGGTTTCTACCACTCTATCAAGTTCTAATGTTCACTGCTAGGTGTCAGTGACAGTGGTATATAGTAACCCCCAGTTAGAACTACATAAAGTTAGACTTGCTAGGAGTTCACAGATGATTGATTTAAATACCCTGCTATAACCATTGACTGGAATATAATTAAACTATTTATATTGTACTTTTTGTTTTATCTTTTATTAACATTGATGATTTCTTTCTTTTATAGGTAATTTCGAAAGTGATCATCATGTTCAAGTGTGGTGACTGTAAGAAACAGTTCTCAAGACCTGACAACCTTCAACGTCATGCAAGTACAAAACATAATCAGAAAATGTTTGTGTGCAGTCATTGTGCTACCACATTTAACAGACAAGATAATCTTGCACGTCATGTAAATTTAATGCATGCCAGTTCAGCACCTTTTTCATGTTCAGTTTGTGATCTTGGTTTTTCTGCTGTAAAGCGATATCAATCCCACATGGTTGAAGTGCATGGTGAACAACAGGAATTGAAATCTGTAAAACCATCAACTAGCACGGAACCTTTAAATGAATGTGATGCTCAAAAGCGTAAACGTTCTCAAGATTGTGAAAATAGTTGTGCAACAAAAAGAAAAAAGAATGGTGAACCTTCAATAACACATTGTGATGTATGTAATATTGATATACCTTCTTCAATCATTCATGGACATTTACGCAGTATTCAACATAAAAATAACGCTTGCCATGAAAGAAATTCTGTAAATATTCAACAAATTGGTAGTGCATTTAAAAGTCGAATTGCTAGTTATAGACTTTATAGTAAAGAAAAAACTCAAAGTATAGAATCATTTTTAAAAAATGTTCAACCTACTGTGTTTGGCTTAGTAGAAAATGTTTTATTAGAGCATAAAACAATTAAAATGAATTTTGAACTTTTTGGCCTCTATATAAAAACTGGGAGCGAAGGTGAAATTACGGATATCAAATCCTTTAATACAAAAAACATAATTGTTAGCGAATCAACTAATATTATTGATATATATCAAAATATTTCAAGTGCTATCATTGTGAAGAGTGAAGAGTTCCAGGAAAGGGAGTCAGGCTGGGCGTTGGTTGAAGTACTTTATTTAGAAACCAACATGAATAAATACAACCCCCTTCGAGCATCATCATATATTGATTTGCCAGGATGGATCAAACGAAAGAAAGCTGTTGTGAACGTTTGGAATAGTGATCAAGCATGTTTTGCGTGGGCTGTAACCTCAGCTCTCTATTCAGCAGTGGGGTATATGGATAGAACATCATCATATCCTCACTATTCTTCAGTGTTAGATTTAAAAGAAATAGAATTTCCTATGGCGATAAAAGACATTCAACGTTTTGAAGAGCTGAACAATGTAAGTATTAATGATTATGGAATTGAAAATAAAGTATAGTTGGTCCTCTATATTGTTGTTGTTTGAGTCTTCAGTCTTTTGACTGGTTTGATGCAGCTCTCCATGTCTCCCTGTCCTGAGCTAATCGTTTCATCTCTACATAGCTCCGACACCGTACATCGGAGGCAATCTGTTTAACATATTCTAACCTTGGTCTACCCCTACAGTTTTTGTCCTCGACCCTTCCTTCCATAACTAAGCTTGCTATTCCTGGGTGTCTTAGTATGTGTCCTACCAACCTATCTCTTCTCTTCATTAGCAGTCGCCAGAAACATCTCTCCTCACCCACTCGTCTTAATACCTCTTTGTTTGTAACCCTATCTACCCATCTGATCTTCATCATTCTCCTGTAACACCACATTTCAAATGCTTCAATTCTCCTCTTTTCTGCTGCACCAATAGTCCAAGTTTCACTTCCATAGAGCGCCACGCCCCAGACAAAGGCTTTCAAAAATGACTTCCTAATACCTAAATCTATATTCGATGTAAGTAGATTCCTTTTTTGTAGAAATGCTTTCTTTGCCTGAGCCAACCTACTTTTAATATCCTCTTTGCTTCGTCCATCTCTGGTTATTCTGCTTCCTAAGTAACAGAAGTCTCCTACTTCCTTCAGTTTTTCACCTGCCAATTTGATCTCCATAGAGGTTTCTGATTTATTTCGGCTGCATTCCAGTATTTTTGTTTTACATTTATTTATTTTCATCATGAATTCTTTCCGTAAGACGGAGTCCATACCATTCAAAAACTCATTCAAATCCTCAGGCTTGTCGGCCAAGATGACTATGTCATCAGAAAATCTCCGAGTTGAAATTATTTCTCCTTGAATCTTCACTCCCACTTTAAATTTTTCTCTAATTTCCTTCATTGCTTGTTCAATGTAAAGATTGAAAAGTATGGGTGATAAGTTGCAGCCTTGCCTTACACCTTTCTGAATACCAGCTTCTCTCTCATGTCCTTCAACTCGAATGACTGCTGTCTGGTTTCTGTACAGATTGTATATCACCCTCCTATCCCTGTACTTTATTCCAATTGATTTCAAAATGTCAAACAATTTAGTCCAATCAACGTTATCAAAAGCCTTTTCTAAGTCTACGAAAGCCATGAACGTTCTCTTATCTTTCCTTATTCTACCTTCTAAAATCAGCCTAAGATTTAGTACAGCTTCCCTTGTTCCTTCATTTCTCCTGAAACCAAACTGGTCTTCACCCAACTCCGTTTCTATCTGGCTTTCAATCCTCTTGTAAATTATTCTAGACAGGATCTTTGAAGCATGAGTAATCAAGCTGATTGTACGGTAATCTTCACATCTGTCAGCTCCCACTTTCTTTGGTATAGGGATGATTACATTCTTCTTGAAATCAGGGGGTACCTCACCTGTCTCATAAATCCTACACACCAAATGAAATAACCTGATCAGACCTTCATCTCCTATGCAGCGTAGCAACTCAATCGGTATATCATCTATGCCTGGTGCTTTGTTCCTGCTTAAGTCTTCCAAAGCTCTATCAAATTCTGATCTCAATATTAAATCTCCTTTCACATCCTCATCAATTTCCTCCTCCCTTTCCATTACATGATTCTCAATCTCCTTTCCCTTATACAAACTCTCTATGTAAGCTTTCCATCTCTCAACCTTTTCTTCCATATCTGTTAGAGGCTTTCCATTTGTGTCCTTAATATTACAGCACTTAGTCTTCTTTTCCCCAAAAGTATTCTTAATCCTTCGATAAGCTGTGTCTACTTTTCCTAATTTCAGACAATTTTCTATACCTGCCCATTTCTCTTTCAACCATTCTTCTTTCGCTTCCTTGCACTTCTTGTTAACCTCATTTCTCAGACGTCTGTATTCTGCTTTCCCCTTTTCATCTCTTAGATTCTTGTGTTTCCGCCTTTCATCCATCAATTCTAGTATATCCTGAGTGATCCACGGTTTTCTACCTATTCTTTCTTTCCTACCAATGTTTTCTTCTGCGGATTTTGTTATTTCATTCTTCAAAAGTGCCCATTCGTCCGCAATTGAAGTTTGTTTAGGGTTTTTCATTAGTCCTTCCTTTATACTCTTCTTGAATCTTTCGTTTACATCCTTCTCTTTCAGTCTGTCTATTGCCCACCTTTTTGGCTTTTGACTTTTCTTAAGTTTCTTCAACTTTAATCTGCATTTCATTACAACCAGATTGTGATCAGAGTTTATGTCAGCACCAGGATATGTTTTACAATCCAAAATCTGGTTTCGAAACCTCTGCTTGACCATAATGAAGTCGATTTGGTAACGCCCTGTATCTCCTGGTCTCATCCATGTGTATATTCTTCTATTGTGGTTATTGAATAAGGTGTTAGCTATGAGCAATTCATGCTCGGTGCAGAATTCTACCAGCCTGCTTCCTTGATCATTCCTTTCACCTAATCCGAAATCTCCTACTATCTTCCCTTCTCTCCCTTTTCCTACCACAGCATTCCAATCTCCCATTACTATAACATTTTCATCACCCTTGATATACCTCAGAATTTCGTCTATTTCTTCGTAGACCTTTTCAACATCCTCATCATCAGCTTGACTGGTAGGCATATAGACTTGTACCACTGTAGTGCAGGTAGGTTTTGTATTGATTTTTGCTACAATAATCCGTTCACTATATTGCTCATAATATTCCACCCGCTGTCCAAGTTTCCTACTCAATATGAGGCCAACCCCTGCTTGGCCATTGTTTGATTTAGTGCTAATGACCCTATAGTCTCCTGACCAAAAGTCCTGTTCTTCCTGCCAGCGCATTTCACTAATCCCAACCAAATCCAACCTCAACCTATCCATTTCCCTTTCTAAGTTTTCTAACCTTCCACTTCCAAGCAGACTTCTAACATTCCACGCTCCGATCCGTAGAATGTCAGATTTCCTCTTTGTCACTTCTGTGATGTTAACCCCCTCTCGAGTAGTCCCCACCCGGAGATCCGAACGGGGGACTAGTTTACCTCCGGATTGAAATTTTACAAGGGAGGAGGCCATCATCACATGTAATTATGCATAGAGAGGTGCATATCCTCGGGAATAGCATACGGCTGTAGTTTCCCGTTGCTTTCAGCCGTGCAGCAGGACGCATTGTAGCCATTATTGGCTTATATTATCAATATCTTAACCGTCGATAAGACTAGTAAAGAATTGATTTATTCTGAAAGGCTGCTACTCCCTTTCAGAATAAGTAAAGAGCAATTCTACTAACAAAAATACTAACCTTCTACCGTACTAACAATTAAATACCAAAACTCTACTAACAAAAAACTTAAGTTCCGCTAACAACAAATACTACCACTAAAACAGTCTGTCAACAGGCACACTCACATGCACCCTCACACATCACAGTCTACTGAAACAATGAACTATAACTAATAAACAATGCAACTGATACCAGACACACTCACAAACCACAGTCTAATAGAACAATGACATATATCTATTAGACAAACTAACTACCTACTTACAACTAAAACTAACTACATACTTACTGTACTTTTATTTGAATTGACAATATTTACAAAATGCAATTTAGATAGGAGCCTATTACTTGACATTAAATAAAGAAAAAGGAATTGTAATCCAGCACAGACCGAATGATGTTACGATATACTATTAATAATAATTCCGGGTCTGCTCCCCAATTACGCCGAGTGAGTGATTTTAGAATATTAATTTTGCTGGCAAGATGACGTGTACGTATTGAAAGGGTAAAAGATGATGATGATGATGATAATTGTTGTTTTAAGGGGCCTAACATCTAGGTTATCGGCCCCTGATGGTTTGGGTGATCGTGAAGATGAAAATGAAAAGCGAACTTAAAACTAAAACTAACTACTAACCTACATACAAGAAGAAATGGAAAACTAAAGGAGAATAAGGCAAATAAAGGACAGGAGGAAAAGAAATGCCCTCAACCCTCGAAGAAGGCGGATTGAGGGACTTGGAAGGAAGGAGAGCCATGAAAAGCAGATATGAAAGTGAAAGAGGAGAGGGTCCACCCCCAAAGGTAAGGGGCAAAAGGGGAAAACGGACCCAGCTCAGGAATCCCTCGGGGTCGCCAACTCCCGAACTCACCAGCCGTGAGCCCCTGAGGGTGTAGCATTTATCTAGGGTGCACCAAAAGTGGTGGGGCTACATACACCCGGCCTCCTTGAGGGCCTTGAGAGAAGGCAGGAGATAACATGAAAAGAAAAAGAAGGCTGACCCCTCGCAGAAGGAGGGAATCAGAAAAGATGAGACAAGGGCCAATTAAGGCGGGAAATGAAGAGACTCCCTAAGCCTCGGATACCCTAATACCGTCGGGGTCGGAAAATAACAAGAGCTGACCAAGGGAGGTCGACAGGAAAGAAGACGGAGAGGAGCCCGGCACTAGTAAGTGGAAGCAATGCCGGACTCAGCTGGGGTCCCGTGGTCACCAACCCACGTCCCACTAGTTGTGAGCCCCTGGGGGGAGGGGGGAAACCCATGTGCATGTATTAATGTATTAACGTTGAGGAATATCATTTATCACCTCTATATTATACTCAGGAAAAAAAGGATGCTCATGTAAATTTACTATACATAACCGAAGGTGAAAATGCTCACTATTGTTGGAAAAAACATTTATGTAGACTTGTTGGTAGTCAACTATAAAAATACGAAGGTAAGAAGTGGTTGTGTGAAGGCTGTTTGCTCTATTTTACAAAAGAGGATCAACTAACTCAACATCAAAAATGGGGGTGTAATCATGTTCGTATGGTATTACCGACTCCTAAAAATAACATTCTAAAATTTAAGGATTATGAGAAACAGCTTCGAGTACCATTTGTTATATATGCTGACTTCGAGGCTTTGCTAAAAACATTTAATACATGTTCATCGAATCCAGCCCAACCTTTCACCAACACTACTCACATTCATGAACCTTTTAGCTTTGCATATTATATTAAATGTAGTTATGATGACTCTTTAAATAAGTTTGAGCTCTATAGAGGACCTGATGCTCCTAAAGTTTTTATGGAAAGGCTTGAGAAAGATGCCGTCCGTATATCCTCTATTTTAAATACGATCATTCCAATGGAGCCACTAACTTCATTAGAGCAAATGAATTTTGAAACTGAAACTAATTGTTTTATATGTGGTGAATGTTAAATATGCGGCTCACCAAGAATGTAATTTAAATTATAGAGTAAGTAAATTCATTCCGGTCATTCTACACAATGGTAGCAAATACGATAACCACTTTATCGTTAAAGAATTTGGAGCTTCAGATGTGAAAATTGATGTTATTGCAAATAATAAGGAACAATACATATCGTTCACAAAATACATCAAAACTAGCAATAAAAAAAACCCATTAAACTGCGATTTTTAGATTCATTCCGCTTTATGTCGAGTAGTCTTGATAAGCTGGCTAGTAATTTAAAATCAGATCAGTTTCATGAAATTCAACGTGTCTTTCCTAAAGAAGATGGTTTTAATTTGATTCGTCAATAGGGTATATTCCCTTATGAATATATTAACTGTGTGGAACGTCTTGAGGAGTGTTGTTTACCACCGAAAAATGCATTTTACAGTTCCTTAAACACAAGTCATATCAGTGATCAGGAATATTTACATGCACAACGTGTATGGGCACAGTTCCACATTCAAACTTTAGGAGAATTTTCAGACATATATTTGAAGACAGATGTGTTGTTATTAGCAGATGTTTTTGAAAATTTTCGGAATGTTTGTATGAAAACTTATGACCTTGATCCTTGTCAGTATTTCACAGCTCCTGGGTTAAGTTTCAGTTCAATGTTGAAAAAAAACGAAAGTAAATTTAGAATTAATGACTGATATGGACATGATCAATTTTATAAAATCATCAATTCGAGGTGGATTAAGTCAATGTAGTGGACGGTACTCTAAAGCGAATAATAAATACATGCCTAGCTACAACCCTTGTGAAGATTCAAAGTATATTGTCTACCTCGATGCAAATAACCAATATGGTTGGGCTATGAGTCAATATCTACCACTGAAAGATTTTCGCTGGCTGACACAACCTGAAATTGATGTCTTACATGTTGACACTCTTAATGATAACGATGATAAAGGATATATTTTAGAGGTAAATCTTGAGTACCCTAAAGAGTTACATGATGATCATAATGATTTACCATTTTGTCCTGAGAATATGAAATCTCCATACATCACATCACGAACAAAAATGTTAATTGCTAATGTAAATGATAAATGTAAATATGTAATACATTATCAAAACTTGAAACAGTGTCTACAGCATTGATTGAAATTAACTAAAATTCATCGCGTATTGCAATTTCATCAGTCAGCATGGCTCAAACCGTATATTGATCTAAACAATAATTTAAGAACGCAGTCAACAAACGCGTTTGAAAAAGATTTTTATAAACTCATGAATAATAGTGTTTTTGGAAAGACTATGGAGAATGTTGATAAACGAGTTGATGTGAAGCTGATAACAAAGTGGGAGAATGATGGTAAAAGGTATGGTGCGAGAAACTTAATAAGCAAGCCTAACTTTCATAGCTGTTCAATTATTCATGAGGATTTAGTTGTAATACAAATGAATCGTCTTAAAGTAACTTACAACAAACCCATATATGTGGTTTACACCATTCTGGAATTATCAAAAACACTCATGTATGAATTTCACTATGATTATGTAAAGAAAAACTATCTTGATAATGCTAAATTACTCTACACAGACACAGATTCTTTTATTTATGAGTTTAAAACTGATGATTTTTACGAGGATATCAAAACTGAGCTAAATAGGTTTGATACAAATGACTACCCCAAGGATAATATTTACCATTTACCTCTAGAAAACAAAAAGGTTCTTGGGAAATTTAAGGATGAATGTGCTGGTGTTATTATAGACACCTTTGTAGGCACAAAATCTAAATCATACAGCTATATGACAATTGATGATGTAGTAGTAAAAAAAATAAAAGGAGTGAAAAAGAATGTTGTTAGTAAAGAGTTAGATATAAGTGATTATAAAAACTGTATAGTTAGTAACCCACCTGTATTATATAAGAAAATGTGTGTATTTAGAAGTAAAAATCATCAGCTACATACCAATTTGTTGAACAAAGTTGCTTTAAATAATGAAGACAACAAACGATTCATTATACCCAAAACATTTAATACTCTTGCTTGGGGAAACAGTCGTATTGACGAGTATTACTTTACTTAAGTCTAATGATCACTATATTGTAATATTTGTAGTGTGTTTTATATTGTAATATTTTTTGTAAAAACTGTAAGTAGAATGTATAATGTTAGGGTACAGTAGTTTAGTAAAAATAAGATAAGTAATACATTTTAGTGTAAAATGTTTGCTTTTGTACATTACGAAAAAGATTTTAAAAAATTTACTGAATGTGTGAACTAAACAAGGGGAATGTAAAAAATGTAAAGTGGAAATTGTAAATATCCACGTGTGAAAAAGTGAAATGGCTATCACCATTTTAAAATTAAAAAGACATTGTAATCTGGTAAACCTTGTTTTTTATTTCACAACAACAAAAATGTACAGAATGTGTAAACTAAACAAGGGAATGTAAAAATGAAAAGTGGAAATTGTAAATATTCATGTGTGAAAAAAATGAAATGGCTATCACCATTTTTAAAAATTAAAAGATATAGTGATTTAGTGAACCTTATTTATATTTCACCAAAAAAAATGTACAGAATGTGTGAACTAAACAAGGGGAATGTAAAAATGTAAAGTGGAAATTGTAAATATTCATGTGTGAAAAAATGAAAATGAAGAAATGACTATCACCATTTTTAGAATTAAAAGACATTGTGATCTGGTAAACCTTGTTTTTATTTCACAACAACAAAAATGTATAGAATGTTTAAACTAAACAAGGGGAATGTAAAAAATGTAAAGTGGAAATTGTAAATATTCATGTGTGAAAAAAAATGAAATGGCTATCACCATTTTTTTAAATTAAAAGATATAGTGATTTAGTGAACCTTATTTATATTTCACAAAAAAATGTACAGAATGTGTGAACTAAACAAGGGGAATGTAAAAAATGTAAAGTGGAAATTGTAAATATTCATGTGTGAAAAAATGAAAATGAAGAAATGACTATCACCATTTTTAGAATTAAAAGACATTGTGATCTGGTAAACCTTGTTTTTATTTCACAACAACAAAAATGTATAGAATGTTTAAACTAAACAAGGGGAATGTAAAAAATGTAAAGTGGAAATTGTAAATATTCATGTGTGAAAAAAATGAAATGGCTATCACCATTTTTTAAAATAAAAGACATTGTGATCTTGTAAACCTTGTTTTTATTTCACAACAAATAGAGCTTTACAAAAATAGAATACAAAGAAATACCAATTCCTCAATCCTTTTCAATGTCCATGTCCACTCATTATTAACTTTCCTTTTATAACACTAATCACAATGACGACTGCCAACCTCTCTCCCACTGAGACATCACAGAATGTCAAAAGTTGTTTAGCTTTTCAACGATACTTTATCCGCTACACGTCTTAATGCAGAATGACTGTGGTGATAAGAAAGGTGCATGCTTGATCCAAAGGATTAATAGGTATATCACTATGCTGCAAAGGTTCTTCAAGACAAGTTCCAGGACTACACAAATAATAACCAGGTAGGTAGATTTCGAAAGTCAAGTATTGAATTACTTTGTTAATGACGCCATTGCCAGTACAGGTCTGGCATATCCTTTTCCATCGATGGTAAAAAGGTTTGATCTTCCTCTTCCTCTGTGGATGATGTTTGTTGTTGTTGCTTTTTTTCTTCATTACTCCCGTGGTATGAGGAAACAAAGTCTTTACACTGACTTTTATGACCATGATATAGTTTGACTAGCTGACAAGTAGCACACTGTCGCATAGAGGGTATTTTTGTCATAGCCACGTGGTGCGAGACAAGGATGCATTCTTTCACCACTTCTTTATAATATCTATGCAGAACAGATTTTCTCCGAGGCACTTGATGGCATTCAACAAGGTATTAAGGTCAATGGTAATTATATTAATAATATACGGTACGCAGATGATACTGTATTGATTGCAAATAGTATCGAAGGACTTAAAGAGATTGTTACTATGGTGTATCAAAAGAGTAAACAATATGGCCTTGACCTCAACATTAAGAAAACAAAATATATGATAATATCGCGAAAACCAGCATTGTCACAAATCCTTTTAGTCGATGGACATCAGATTGAGCGAGTCAAGAGTTTGGTTTATTTAGGACAGAATATTAATGAGAATTGGGATCCTTCGGTTGAAATAAGATGCCGTATAGAGAAGGCTAGATCCATCTTTATGACAATGAAACAACTACTATGCTGTCGAGATCTCAGTATGACGCTTAAGAAAAGAATTGTGAAGTGTTATGTTGTCTCCACCCTTCTTTATGGTGTTGAAGCTTGGACCTTGTCCGTAGCTACAGAAAAGAAGATTCGAGCTTTTGAAATGTGGATATACCGGCGGATTCTTAAAATTTCGTGGACAGAACATGTGAGTAATGCCGAGGTTCTTCAGCGTGTGAGCAGCCAACCTGAGCTGTTAAACACAATTAAGAAGAGGAAATTGGAATACTTGGGACACATGATGAGGAATCCAAAATACCGTCTGCTCCAAGTTATACTTCAGGGTAAAATTGAAGGACGGTGTGGACCAGGAAGGAGACGAATAACTTGGATGGATAATTTAAAAACGTGGTTTGGGCTGTCTTCCACGGAACTCTTCAGGATTGCACAGGATAAGAAGGTGTTAGCCATGGTGGTAGCCAACGTCCGTATCGGATAAGGTAGAAGAAGAAGAAGAAGAAGCCGCTTGCTTATGGTGATCATAATCCGTACATGGTTGCAATTCACTTAACACAGGGTCTTGAGTCCATGATTTTGGTACATGTTGCCAGATTTCTTTCACTGCATTTGCTGAGACATTATAAATGAATGATTTTGGAAGAGCCAATAATTCTTCTTTAGTAAAACTGTCTAGTTACTTTTTACACACAAAGAACTTTCCAATCTCTTTATCGGTAGCATCCCCTTTCTCCATGGTATCACGTTGATGTTTACACGTCGCTTGTAGAAATCTCACTGGTGTCATCCACAGGTAAACCTTTAGTTTTAATTTTATTTAACAACTCCCAGCAGGCATTGGTGGATAGCCAATGAAACAATTGCCACACCTGTGCCAAGGCTTTATGGGTAATATTGTCACAGGGGCAGCGATCCATGAGTGTTTGCAGCGATGGACAGCCCATGTCCATTAAATCGATACATTGACAGTAAGACGCTAAAAATGGTTGTAGCCATTGACGTTTTTCACTACCTTTCACAAATATTACATGGGCAGAAGACAAGTGGGCTTTCATGACCATGTCCAGGTGCTTATATGAAATGGTTCCTTGCTTCCAGTCTAGTTGCATATGAGTTTCAATCCACTGGGTTTGTTTACGGTCTTTATCACACAACAAATCAAACGCATAAGGTGGTTTAAACACCAAATGGGTAGCTTGTGATATCCAAAAAGTGGAACAATCGATGATGGCCTCTTCTTTAAATATAAATTTGTTATCTCCAATTTTAAACCCTTGACAGTCGACAATCAGTGTACGCAACATGTTCACTCTTGTCTGGATCAAGTCCAACTGACCACAGACTGATAATTGTTCAGTAAGGTGTATCCATGTCATTTACTTACATTCCATTCTAGTAAAAGAAAAGAAAAACATCGAGTAGTCACTATAGAGGTTAGGATATGACAGGGGGGGGGGGCATAAGAAATAATAATATAACAACAACAACCAATTTTTTTTATTTCATTATTTTATTAGCATAGCAAGTTTTACATTCTTTTTTCATTCTAGGATAGAGGTGGTACTGCCCCCGTAAATTGAATTATATTGAGACCACGATGGCTGTATTGGCAAATATGAGTAAAGTTATGGATGTCATAGTTATGACGTGGATATTCATGACGTAGGCACGGATGACGTATACTTCATGCAAGTAGGCTGATTGAGCTGAGATTCTTGGTGACGTCATGATTTTGTTCGAGAAAGATCTTAGATTTACGACGCAGTCGCAGGAAACAAGGTATTGTGCTAAGGAAGAAGCTACGCTATTGGAGGAGAGACTCGAACCAATGAACGATAGTTTGGAAGGAAGACAGAGATTGCTGAAACTACGATTTTTGATTACTTTTGGCATGCAGATTTGTGGAAATCTATTTTCAGTTATGGCATTGATTTGGAATTTTGAAGAAATTAATTTGGAGTTTTTGAAATTTGAAAATCCGTCAAGAATAGCCAAAGTTAAAACTTCTAGCAATGACGCAGCAACAGGCTATGGAAGGGATGGATACGCCCCTTAAGAAGTTGATAAAAGGTCGTGCACAGGATAGAGGAGCTCTCATATCTCTCATATCTCTCATACCGCTGATACCGTATATATATTTCTGGTGGTATATAGTTATTTTCAAGTGATTCAGTGAAGTAAGTTGTCTTTAGCGTGGTTAAAGCCCGGCGCATCGAACGAACTCGGAGCAGTTCCATTTTACGCTGCTCGAAACTAGGTGAAGTTGAAACGCTCACATTAACGTTTCCACCAGTTAAGATATCAAGCGCTAACTTCAGCCTGTATTATAATTCTATTGGGCAGTATAACATTGAGGTGTGTAGAAGATTTGAACAATTTCACAGTTATACTTCGAAAGATATTGGAACTTTAAGGCTGCCAACAAAAGTGATTTTCTCGCCACATGAGAAACACTTTTAAAATTCCACATTATACACTACGGCTGACACGTGGATTGCAACAGTGATATTGGAGAATACGTTTGGTATTACAACGATACATTCGACTATGGAACATTATAATCTTGCAGTGCTTTCAATGATTATAACAGTAGTTGAGATGGAAGGCTAAGGCTTTAATGCAATTGGGACATATATCGATTGGAGTGAAATAACAGCATGGAACTTCGTTAATCGTCTTTCTACAAAAGCGAGCATGTAGTGAATATCCAACTACACTCATGCATCGTGAATCCATCGCTGAATTATATCAGATGACAGTGGAAATATTTTCATACTCCACAACTATGAATATTTCTGCGGAAATAACTACAATAAACTTCATGAAGAATTACGACTGGAACTTCAGGGAACTTTCAAGAGAGGCCAGGGTTGTCCCGGCGCACAAAGAAGAGTTTTGCCAGAAGGATGTTTTTCGTATCCACGGAGCAGTGCAATTTCGGAGGAGGAAGCAGTTCGATTCTCCGAGGACGCTGATTCCAGGTTCGAGGACGGAGCACATCTTTACGCTGGTGAAATGGAACCAACAGCAGTTTTCTTTGAAAACTTTCCTCTAGAACTTCAATCAACAGATAAGGTGGTCGTGAATGTTTCTTGTATTATTTGAGTCTTGTAGCGATATCTGAGCAACCATTTTCCCATATTTTCTGTCCTATCTTTTGCCCCATTTTCTTGATTGATATTTCTGTACTCAGTACACTTCGATGATTTATGCCTTTTTCTTCGATTTGTTGAGACATTGTTATGTCATTGGCATACTTAATAATTTTGGATCAGTTGAGACTGATAATTAAATTCTTTCAGTAATTTGCATATTTTTGTAGTCACGATTTGACTGTAAAGTTAACGATTTGCTATGGCAGATTTGAATTCAGACAGCGTGTCTTTTTATTAAAGTAATTCTATTCAGTAAATTACTTTGACCAATTTTCTGTCATCCTCAAGAAAGAAGAATAATTAAATGATTTTAGAGCGTTAAAATCTATTACGATATCGACGATCTTTGAAATACTAGTCGTCTTATGAACATGATTGCAACATAGACATTTATCATTGCATTATGGACAATTTCATGAAACATGAACGTTGATTACAATTTATTGAATACACTATAGTAATGAACATTTGATAGGAGTTTTTCTCAATTATAGATTGGAACAATAATGTTTGCATTCCACAATCTAATTGTATTCTATTCGACTATTCATGCAGTTTAGTTGATCTTTGAGTGAAGATAGTATTTTTATACTGCGTTACTTTGAAGATAGTAATCTCAATTTTGATAGACCAGGGAGGAGTGTCTAATCGTATTTGCTATTAAATGTATTTGTGATTTGCAAATTTTTACTTCATATCGATTCATGAATGAAACCCACGAAGGTTAATAATAACAGTCATTATTACAATTGATGAATATAAGAATTTTTAAAGAGGAACAATGGATGTATAATCGTTAGTTCAGTGGACGTGTAAAAGTCGCTGTTGAATAATGCCCTTGAATAATGAAGGAGGTTCCCACAATAATTAATGAAGTTGATGAATTTATAAGTGGAGGATTTTTGTGTGTAGTTTGGAAGATTTTTATGCCATATATATGAAGATATATGATGAATTTTGGGCCAATTGTTGTGTAATTTTGTGCGTCTTGAGCGAAGTATTTTCCCGCTGAATGTATTGTTCTTGTTCTTTGAAAGATTATTCATATGAAAATACTGTTAAAATTAACAAGAGCGTTAAATAATTTGAGATAAAGATTTTGAATGGAGGTTACCGTCACAAATATTAATAATTATTATTAAACCTTATTAAACCTGAATTTGACAGTTAAATATAACTAACCTTCATTGGTCGATTATATCATCACGATTTGAGTAATTATCAACCGGATAAACGTGTGGTTTAATGTATTTCTTGTATAAATAATATAAATAATATAATATTGTAAAATAATTTTGTAAATATCTTTGTTAAATAATTTGAAATGATAGTGATTAATACAGGCGTGTATAAAATTTTCAATTGTCATTTGACATTGTTATAAACAATTTATTATTGTTATAAATAATTAATGAACTTTTGTTATTAACATTTAGAGTTTTGTTTTTTTATACTCTAAATAACGCTAATTAAACAAGTGGTTTGAACAATTAATCATGATTTGGGATTGTTGGAGTAATCCACTGGTGTTTGAATGAAGCATGTAAGACATTTGCGTGATAATATTTCAGTTGAGATGTGAACATTTGCGTGTTTGGAAAAGGAGAGCCAAGCTCTGATGTAACACGCTTATGCTAGGGTTGAACGAACGGGAGTCCGCTTTGACGATGCAGGTGCATTGCAGCTGGCCCGGACAACTGTATTACAGAGGCCAAGGACGTTCCATAATAGCCTTGTGGCTATAAATAAAATGTGAAATATATAAACACGCAAAACAATTGATATATGTGTCTCATCCCAAATCCCGTTTCCATTCCTAGTGCATCATTATTTTTACGTTGCTATGAGCTTGAGAAAGCTGAAACATTGTATAAAGAGAATACAAGTCCTACAGGAGGACATGGTTATGTGGTCGATGGCTTCTGATTGCCACGTGGATTTTGTTGTTTCATTTTTGTTAAAATCATTCTTTTTGTGAAATAAATTATTGTGCAGTTTAAAGTTTCTCGTCTTCGTTCTGGTTCATTTTAAATATCATGGTGGAGGTTATTGTGTGGACATACTTTAAGTGATCCAGTTGACAACCCAGTCCCCGAGATAAATTTAAGAGGTAGGTAAAGGTAAGTATGAACCCCCGTATATTTTGGTGTGTTCCACAATAATTTCTTGTTAACTATTGTGCTCTAATCTCGGTGGTATCTGTCAGTGCCATTTTCATTGATGTAGCTGTGCCGGTGCGATTGATTATTGGCAATCCGATTGAGGGGGCGGATATCTGACAGCCTACTATCATGATATCGGGTACAGTACCATCTCATACAACAAAAAAGTCTTTTGTGTTTATAGTGTCCATAACACCGATGATATTCTAATGTCTCTAAACTGGATGTTTTTGACTGTGAGCTGCTCACTGAAGCACTGCCGGCACCATAAAGTCCACACGTATCATAACTTTTTTCATCACTCAGAGGCATGAGTGAGGGGTAACTTGAATGCCAGGGTATATTACCCACCTCCATTCTGCATAGGTAGGGACAGGCAGGTGACCAGCGCTGATGTTCCTGCATGGGTTCATCGCTCTCTTGCCATTGGTCTAAGATGATGGGACAAAACACACATTTCACTTCATCTCTTCTTTTTAAATAGTAGAATCCAGCGGCTGCTAAGGCTTGAGGGTTTATAAAAGGCACCGGCCACGTCGCAAAGGTCTTGAAACGTTGTTCCTCAGATTTTAAATTCATGGATGTAACTTCTCTTGAGGCTTGAAAGCAAGACATGACTGAGTGGTTTGATGTGTGTTGACCTGCTATTTATACACTTGTCACTTGGTTGGATAGTGGATAATAGTTGACTTGTTTGTGATGAATAATCAAACAGTAGGCCGTGGTATTGGCTGGAACATTGTCATGCGTTTCAAAATCTAGTCGAATGTCAATATTGGATGGTTTGACAGACTCTTCCAAGTAGGAACAGTCAAAGACAATCAGTGGTGCCCTTGTCTTAAAAGCTTGGGGTGACAACATTGGACAATTCTCTTTTTGATAATACGACCATCTAAATTTAGAAAACAAGTCGTACAGGGGGGCAAACTTATTATTTGAAAAATCTAAATCCAGCCCTTCATAGGGAAACACAGCACCGTTGAGGAAAAGACGTGCATTTCTCAATTGCAGGTGATCAAATTGCGTGACATCTTTGGTTTGTTGATACTTGCGATTCGTTTGAAAACCCACAATCATGTAGAGAGGTCTCTCTGTATAGCGGGCTGTTTTTATAGACCAACTGTGTGTGTTGGTGGTGGGCAATAACGGGGACTCATGGAGTGCCCAGCTTCTAAATTCCATGGGTAGAGGTATATCTCTCTTTACCATTTTGAGTATGTCCAGTTTTTTGCTATCGTTAAGGGTCACATGAGGCACTTTCCATAGCAAGCGTTGTAGTTGAATTTTTGAATCAATGGGGGCATTGTCGACTCCCTTGAGTGCATTATTATCACTCCTGTCTCTCACCAGATAAAGCACTTGCCTTGCGTTGACCACAATGCGCTGGTGATCTTCAGCAAAGCCTAAAATCAGTTTAAGAGGTAAATATCCAGTGAAGGTGCCATCGGTGTGTACCATCCAGTCATTGGTCGAGTCAGGGCACCAACCGGCCATGCAAAGTGTTTTAGCTTCTTCCTCACTATAAGAGGGATATAGTTTCATGATACTGGAAATACCCACATTTCGAGTGCTATCCACCACGATATCGTTAATGACATAACGTACTTCAGAAAACAGGAAGGCGAATGCATGGTTGGCTAACTTGGATGTAGTGGGTGTAGAACCATCGGCTTTGGTGAGCCGACCTTCAATCTGAATAACACTTTCATGCGGTAGAGTGTAAATTCCTTGGTTGTTGATAACCAATTGAATTTCATCATTGTTATTGAGTCCAGGTGTTTGAGCTTGATAAGAATGCAGATCAATTCTTACAACTCCTGGTTGCTCCTCGATGTGGTTCGCTACCTCTAGAATAGAATTCATCGCGGGGGTTAATGTGGTAACCCAAATGCTGTAAAATCTGCTTGTTCTGAGATGTTAACGTGTATTCACGTGGTAATCAACTAACACCATTCCTAGACGGTGCTGTTGCTTTATATACAAACTTTATAGTGGTTTTAGCACCAACTTGTAAGTCACTGGTGTGGTAGAATCTAGATCAATGAGTTGTTGCTCTCTATTGATCAGTCTTAATGTTATATTACTAATACCATCGACAGCCACAGATTGAAAAAGCACCACTGGAGGGTTTTCACGAATAATATAACCATTGGGCGATGTTACAATAAAGTCATAAAGCGAATGCGACGGTTCTTGATTGCTGTACACTTGACTAATAATATTACACGTCACCGACACATGATGGTCCTCAATGAATTTCACTTCATGGTCTGATTCATGTTTTTTGTTGGGCTCTAACACACGTGGTTTAAATCCTAGTAATGGACCAATGGAATCGGGGCGTGTTTTAAAGTCAATTTTGAATGTGGAGAAAATACTGCAGCGATGAGTGTTGGTATTTCCTACAAGTTAAAACTTGCGTGATCCATCGAGAAATGACTTTAAACCATATTCATTGATCAACACCACATAAATGTGTTCATAAATATCATCGATCGTGTATCCACCAGAGTTCAGGGTGAGCACAGAATCATCATAGTAAAACTTGTTGTTCACATTTTCACGTATGTTGTATATTCGATTGTACGTTTCAAGAGAAACAAGTCCTAAACCATAAGGTTTTTCACTCAATTCGATAGGTGGGTAAAAGTCTAGACTCACTTCAGGCCCACGTCCATGCAGTGTAAACGTCTTACTTTCCACCGACATACTGTTGACGTTTTTGCTTATGTTGCGTCTTATATACAAAAATTAAACACAAACGTCCACACTGTTGGCTGTTAAACGTTTGCTCACGTTTCACATTATAATATATCTTGATCCTGTTTCCAAAATAGGCCACTAGTTCCATGGGCGGGGGCAAATTCCCAAAACTGTCAAAGTACCATACAGTTGATCTCTCTTTGACATAAGCTACATAATGTGTTCCAGGTCCTCGGTGATCATCCAAATTGACAACAGCACATTCATGTTTCCCGGGTTGTGAGGGTAATTGGTTTCGCATAAACACACCTCGAAAATGAGAAAGCTTCAGTTGTTTAGCATAGCTTTCCACTTGCTGATGCGTCAGGGCATGTCTTGCTATGGCTGAGGTTAAAGATGTTTTATTTTATTTCGAAAAGGTGAAATTCCAAATCCTTGTTGATAAAAGGCTGGCTTCAAATTGACATTTCTAGCCCCCATAGCAATGGCCTCCATTGTTTCATTGTGTCGCTGATTTTCATTGAGTTGTTGCTTGCCCAGTTGCACGGCTTTAATGGTTTTTGCCACTGCACTGGCGCCGCCTAAAAGTGAACCTAGAGCAGCCAGACCAGCGAATAATGCAGGTAAAATCCCGCTCGTTTGGGGACGGGGATCACTCGCCCTTGTTTTGAACCCTGTCGCTGACGTTTTGGAATAACATGTCGCTGTGCTACTCGAAGAGCTTTCCTTATGGTCAACACATTATTTTTTCTTTTTTTCTTTCGCAAGGGCTTGTCCACGAATGTTATAAGCCCAGGCTTTGCCAAGGACAGGCTCATATTTTTTGTCTTTCTCACCACATATCTTTGCTTCACCATGATGATGATGACCAACAACCTTTCACAAGAAAGTTTAAGTCACAACTAACATTAGATTGTTATTTCATGGCTGTATATTCCAATTCTACATAAAGTGGGAAATAATTTATGGTTTTTCCAGCTTGCTTTTCATTCCATGTCAACAGGAGATGAAAGGATAATTCGTCTCCTGCATTGACCATTTCATGGTTATGGACCAACATCCTATGACCATTTATCTCTATTTGTAAATGGTTCTCATCAGGCATGGCATATTTGATGTGAATGGTTCCATTATAGTGTAGTCGATAGTGGCTTAAACCTGAAGCAAGCACATAGGTCAAGTGCTGGTCATGAACTAGCGGTATATGGTTTGTCTCATTCACAGGTTTTACATTTGTCAGATGCACTAAAAATACAGATGGGATAAATTTATAAAGCCTTTTCATTTCATAGGTCACGTATCGCTTGGTACAGACATCATTATCTTCTTGTGGGTCTTCCACGTGAATAATGCGGTGATGATTTGTACCCGATTGTCACCATGTGGACCATGTGTTCGTATCCCAACTAGCTCACGGTCTTTCGAGGTATGGGACGTTCCTGCCCACAATACGACCACATGCTCAGGATTTGAGTCTACCAGGTAACTACTCTACAGGAAATACACAACATTCCTATGAATAAAATATTTACTGGTCTAAAATCATGGCTGTACAACAAATACAAAACAAAGGACAAATTACAATTAATTCCCACAAATAAATAGGGTTATTCTGTGAGCTTTCTCCTTAAAAATAGCGCTACAATGCACTCAAACCTACTTCTAATATCCTGTCAATAATAGTTCAGATTACAAGGTTTTCATAGTGTTCGTCATGTGACACAATTTTATTTTATGGAAATATCTTAACACAAAAACCACATGTCACATAAACATGATATTACTAAGACATTATTCCATCTCCTGCAGCATTTACTTTAATTAGCATTACTTCAATGTTTCCTACATTTATTAGCAAATATTTGTTGTGTCGTGCGAATCATCTTCCTTCTTTCCATCCCTATGAACGCTCTAGGAAAATGAGTCATGCTTCTTAATCATAAAATAAACATAAACATGGATAGAATATTTATAGTTTCACCATATAACGATTATCTGGGTCTTGTCGGACTTATCATAGATACAACTGTGTCATGTTCTGGGAAAAACACATACCCGTTTTTCCTAAATTAGCATAAACTGGCAAAATGCACTTTAAAGAAGATGCCTACATTATTATGGTTCAGCTTTCCCCCTCAGAGGATAACTTCGCCAAATATCATCTGATTTCTATGGTTCAACCACATATGTGAGTTGCCACATACCAATTAATTCCATTTGCATCACTAAAATACTTATATTTTAATTGCATATTGAATACCGAGATCTCTCAGTGTCCTATTGTGACTGTAATAGACAAGGGATCGGTCGAGCAACCTCCCCTTCCCTCAGCAGGTCATAAAATTCGTTCCAGACGGCTCTCCAAGATGGCTGCCACGGAAATGGTCTACATTCCCTGTCTCTCTCTACCGTCAAGGCCAAACTTGTTGACAATTATATAACAGTAAAGATCCGCTAGGCATAGTCCTATGTAATTGAGTCATTTAATTAATTAACACCTAACTTTACAGTGTATTTGGGCTCAAATGGCTCCTATTAAACATTCATGGCAGGGGTGAAATTCCAATGATAGCATTGCCGTTCTAAGGTGATTACTTGTGGCTTTTAAGACGCGCATCATAATGAAACCCCATGGTTATCATCAGCAGCTGTCAATAACACATATATATTTGGGAACCACGTTCCTCGTCGACGAATATGATTCTACCTCTCGGGCAGACCATAAGTATAAATGCACACCGCGCCTCGCTGGGCGTCCATAGTGGCTATAATTCAATGCAAGCGTTGGCAATAGACAGAATCTATCCAAATCGCTGCGTAACAAATACAGTATGCACAAAGGCGATACTTCTCGAAGATTAAGCCAATTTTCACCTCACGCGCAAGCTATACTAGTCTTTCCCGTGCTTATCTTACGTAAATCACTGGATTCTACGTTAATCTGCACGCTATATGCGGCTAAACAATATTTCACATATATGACTCCATTATCAAGGTACCTGCGTTCTTCCTGTTATACTATTTAAGCCAAAGCTTTACATAGCTCCTAACACAAATGTATAAATATACTGGCTTACTTTAATTTCACATATTCATTCAAAATTTCACTGACACTGAGAAAAGCTCTCGTATCTCGCGATATTCCACCCTACATTCTTTACTGTTTACCAAATGACAGTATCTTAAATTAGACATGACACTATTTGAACATTACTTAGGCCAACTTTGCCCTTACTTTATGGTTGCCGACCCCAGTTATTATTATTATTATTATTTTAACGTTTAGATCCATCACTATTTTTGACCTAAATGGTCCTAAGCAAATCACCTTCCAAGTCATACTTTATTCAAGACGAGTGGTGAAAACTCGTTCAGTAAGTGACTATTACATCTTTAATTTCAAAGTGATTAATCGTTACATGGTGAACTATGCCATTATAATGCTATTATTTGCATGTGTACTCACGTTTCCTTCTGGCTGGAAAGTACCAGTATCTTCGCCTGAGCTCTACCATGATGATTGACTTAATCCATCATGATATCCAATACACAACACTGAGATTCACACTTTTTACACATGATACACATATTACCACAAGTGGCCTTTACCACTGACAAACACTGAATATTAATCATTAAACACATTAACACTTTAAATTATTATTTCACAATTTATACACACTTCCTCTATCATTTCACATGTTGATCCTTAATCTGGATTTCACCTACGCTTGACCTCAGAGATGCGATGAACTTATGATAACCGCTGGTCTCCGTGAAATCTAGTAGCGTTTTTATAGATGTTCGATCCTAGTTCCCTGCACTCCCGTTCACCTCACTGTCCTGGTTAGGTGGCAATAACTTCCACTCTCCCATCACTGGAGTGCTCCTGATGCTGATGTCATATAATTGACAATACCTTCCGGTATACGAACTGTTCCAAACATTATCAGTTCCTATTCGCTGTAGCGAATTTATATCTGTGTCAGATAATAAAGAAATATCTGCATTGAGTTACTTTGATGCACTTCATTATTACAGATGAAGCTTACAATTTGCTTCCATTGTCTTCAACGGCGGTACGCTGATATTTTAATAATTGGCGTGCTTACTGCAGAGCGCTTGTAGATAAAGGACTAACTTCCAACTCGAGCGACCGTCTGACGTCTACATCACTGACTTCGACTGACTTCCAACTGACCTGCAACTGCTCTACAACTGACCCTTGGCGTAGGCTGCTCTCCCTTATATTTGTTTCTTGCACAAAATAGTTCACGGGACACGTGAGAGCGACTCCCTTCTTGAAATACTCCGTCTTCAGCCGAAATAACATCTGCATCTTGTTTATCTAGGCGTGGAGGTTTTAAAAACACTCGCGTGCCGGCGATCGCTTCGGCCAATTAATTACAATTAATTGCCTTAGTTCAGCGCGTGGGACGCCACGGTGGGGATTTCCCGCTGGTTGGTTAAAGTATTCGTGCTCTCGAGCGTGAGTTAGGTTGTAATGCGGTCATTTTGAGAAATAGGCGTAATTTTAGGTGAAAAACCACTCCTAAATTACTCCTCCGTGAATACATTCATCTGTGTGTATGTTCCATTGCATTACAATGCTCCATTTATCTGTAATTAATTAATTTCTTGTGGGCTTGGTTCTGCCAAAGCTTTGCTCGTTGTCGACTGGTGAATTCCCGGGTCATTAATTTTGAGCTGTCTGACCGCCCTAGACGGAAATAGTTCTACTGGCGCCGAGCCTACCCCGCCTACTTGCTAAAGTAATTTGTCAGACTTCAAACTAGCCTTCTTTCGACTTCGTATGCACTGAAAACGTACATTCTCTTGCATTTTGCTTATAATTTTTCCTTTAAATTGCTATGATTTGCACCTAACTAATCGTGAAATCACGCTAGACTATTATGTGTCAGTAGACCTCTCATTGCTCTGTGGGTTCCATATAATGGCTCCCCCTTAGAGACCACTGGTTCGACCTTAGGCATAACCATTTGCCTGGTCTTCTCTGATAAGGCCTGAGTTCGATGCCAGACTGCCGTGACCAGTTGGGCACATCTTTCTCCTGCTAAGTTCGAAAAATTCATTTCATAAGTGAATTTTTCGGGCCTATCAGCTGGTATCAACTCCTTGCAGTGTTTACTTTAAGCGGTCATTGCTCTCGGCAATGGGCTTTCACGTTTTCCCACTCCACTCTTGTCTGCTGTCTCGTAGACTTTCGTTTTCCTGTCTCAATTGTTCATTCATCTCCCCTAACTCCACAGCGGCTTCCTTCAACTGGTCGTAAAACTCCTGCAGCCGACAGCTGCACTCTCCCCTCGTGTCCGCTGGGCTGGCGAGCTGTTTGCTTTTCTTCGACCCTTCTCGAGTCTGCAAGCTTTTCTCCAGAACCTTTCCGTGCATACGTAATGATTCCCCGTTCACTTGGATGTGTGTAGCTTGCTCTTCTCTCGCATCATAGTCTTCTGGTGGACTATATAACTTCAGATTAGCTGCATTTACCACAACTTCTCTACCTGTTGCCTCATCTTTAATCCGATATGCGTTATTCTGCAGATCCCTTATAATCAGGTAGGGTCCGAGATAAGCATGCTGGAATTTCTTATATTTCCTGCTCTCTGGATCTGAACTGGCGGGTTTTTTCAATAAGACGTATTCTCCCACGAGTAGCGGTCTATGATAGCGTTTCCTCCTGTTTCTCCGCTGTCGTTTATCTGCTTGTTTCTTGAGATACTCGAACGTCCTCTGGATTCTCAACTCACGTCCAAGTTGTGCATCGACGGGTGTCTGGATGAAATTATTCCATGGCCTCTCGGGTCTTCTGTCGAGATGTAGGCTCACTGGCACCTCTCCTTTAGCTTCGTGCACGGTATTGTTGATACAATATTCAATAATCTCAAGTACGTCAATCCATTTCCAATTCTCAGTAGAGCAGTATATCTTCATGTATTTTTGCACCTCCCTCATAACTCTCTCAGCGGAGTTCGACTCCGGGTGTCTAACCGTGGACAAAATCTGTCTTATGCCCAGATTTTCCAACTCCCTGCGAAATTCTACGCTGGTAAAACAACTTCCATGATCCGATAAGATGTTTTCTGGCTGTCCTAATATAGGAATGATTCTTTCCTTCAGCCTCTTAAGTACTTGTTTTGTACTGGTTTTCTGAATTGGACACAGGACTACCATTTTGGAAAACACGTCTAGTGCAACTAGGATGTGTTTATTTCCTCTTCTAGCTCTAGGCAGGGGCCCAAAGTTGTCCAGCGCCAGGAGCTGACATGGCTTCTCTGGTAAGAGTGGTATAGGTTTCTGCCTCATTAAGTACGAGTTAGGCTTTACTCGTTGGCACATATCACATGTCCTGATAGTATTTCTGACTGTTTCTCTAAGTTTAGGCCAAATAAACGCCTCTTTAAGCAGGGCAACAGTCTTATCTACACCGGAGTGTCCAAAAGCTCGGTGTGCTAGCCATACTAGCCTTCTCTGCAATGCTGGTGGTACAACAATCCTGGGTTTGGTATGGTCAGAGTCGCTCCACTTATGTAGCATCTGGTTAAACCATAGATATTCCGTTGAAAGTGCTTCAGCTTCCATATACATCGGGGTTCCTCTATCCAGCTTTCCCTCGAAGTAATTTATCATCAACCGTATCCAGGGATCTTCACGTTGAAAAACGGTGATGTTCCTCAGATCATCTAAGGTCTTCTGATCTCTATCTTCTATCTCAATAGCTAGAGTTTCTTCTTCCTCTGCTGTAGGGTATCTGCTTAGCAAATCAGGTATGATATTGTCCTTCCCCGGGCAATATTCTATTTCCACTTGAAATTGTTGTATGTACAGGGACCACCTTGTCAGTCTTTGACTCGACAAGTCAGTTTTCAGCAGGAACGTTAGGGCTTTATGGTCTGTTCTCAAAATAATTCTAAAACCATAAATCAGCTTGTGCCAATACTGTAATGCATACAGTATCGCAAGTAATTCGATCTCCGTGACCGTATAATTCTTTTCATTAGGCCTCAACCTTCAACTGATGAATGCGATATAAGTTCTCTCCTCTGGCCTGTCCTTATTTTCCTGATACAACATAGCTCCAATGCCTATGAAGGATGCGTCAGTCTGGATGATAAATTTCTGAGTGTAGTCAGGATATCCCAATTTCAGATAATCTAACAGCATCTGTTTAGATTTTACGAAGGCTTCTTCGCATTTCTCCGTCCATCGCCATCTTCCTCCCTTCTGAAGTAAGTCTTGGAGTGGTGCTACAGTCTCGGTGTACTTCGGACAATGGTTCGAAAAGAATCCAATAACGCCTAGATATTGCCTGACGTTCTTTACCTTCGTTGGTCTCGGGAAACGTTTTATGACTTCCAGTTTTCCCGGATTAGGCCTGACTCCTTGTGCATCGATTACATGACCTAGAAATTTAACTTCTCTCTGAGCAAAGTTAGACTTCTTTATATTGACCTTGAAGTTAGCCTGACTTAGGTCATATAACAACTTGCGTAGATCTCTGACATGTTCTTCAACTGTTTCAGAGGTCAGTAGTATATCATCTACGTAGCATATGGTTGTAGCTTTTACTTCTTCGGATAGGTTCCTATCTAGCGCTCGTATCAACGCTGAACCTGCTGTTTTTAATCCAAATGGAAGACGGACGTATGAGTACGTGTGCTGGTCAAATAAAAATCCGGTTAACAGACTTGTTTTCTCTTCCAGAGCAAGATGGTGAAAACTTGCCGTTAGATCAAGATTTGAGAATACAGTCTTTCCTTTGAACCTTCTGAGTACCTCCTTAATGGGTGGAACTGTATCAAATTCCGGTATGACCTTGGAATTCAAATTTCGTAGGTCCAGGCATATCCTCACACTTCCATCCTGTTTCGGTACAACTACCAGTGGGCTGACATAAGGTGTGGCTGTCTTTACAATGACGCCTGCTTCTAGCATTTCCTGTATCGCTTCTTTGACCTTTAAATAATGTTTCTCAGCTACAGGATACGGCTTCTGTTTGAATGGCGTCCAATCGCTGACTTGAAACGCATACTGGAAATTCTTGATCCGGCCAGGTCTCGAATCGAAGACTCCTTTATACTCGAATAGCAGTTCCCTTAGCATTTTCTTATATTCTGGACCAAATTTAGCTTCCTCAATCTTCTCCTCCAGGCATTCTTCAAATTTTGGTTCGAGATCCTTTTCAATGTCTGCGGCCAGTGTTGCCAACTCTTCCTCAATATCTTCTATTGTCGACACTGCCTCCCCAGTCATATCTCTGTATGTATGCCATACGTATTCTTCTTGTCTCGCTTCATTATGCCTTAATGAGAGTTCTAAGTCTTCCTTTCCCTCACTTGCGCGAAACATTACAATGTCTTGCGAGAGATCTATAATAACTTTATACTCTCTTATGAAATCCATCCCAACAATAAGGTTATATGGCAGCTTATTTACAAGTAGGAAGCTCTGTGAGAATGTAGAGTTCCCTATCTGCAAATCTAAAAATACTTGGTATCTGCATATCATAACTTTGTCTGGTATGACACCTTTTATTTTCACGCTTGAAATGGGTATTTTCAATACGTGGATTTTACTCTGGATTTCATTGTATAATGCCTGGGTTATCAAGCTCACTGTTGACCCTGTATCGATGAGACTTCTTACTTTCGTTCCCGCAATGTTTACAATAATAATAGGTAGTTCCCTTCTTACATTGACCGTTCTTTCATCGAGGTCTTCGATAAGCTCCTCAGGTTTGGCAATCCAGTTAATAACATTTACTGTATTCCATCCTGAACCTATCTCTCTCTGGTCATTTAAAATTGGTGTTTTTTTTTTCAATTGCTCCATTCTTTGTGGAGTTCTTCTGCCTGTCTTCATGCTGTTGAAGTTCCAGACTTTTGGCACCATCATCATTTTGATATATGTCGGGTGACCTTCTATTTCGAATCGCTTCATCCCAGTGAACTCGCGATTGTCTTGGATCATCTCCGCGCTCTTCCATGTATCTTAAAGATGCATGATAGCGTTCTTCCGCCTCTTCATCGAACCCACGACTCTGCTCTTGGGATCTCCATCCTTGGTTATTCCCATTTCGGCCGTAATTTCTTCTGTTATCCAGCTGCTGGTCTCTGGTACCACGCTGATTCCAGTTTTTCCTTCCTCGGTTACCACGGTTCGAACCTCCTCGATACGCTGGCCTCCAATTTTGGTTTTCGCGTCCTTCGCGCTGCCAGTCGGATTTTTCTGTTTCGGTGCTTGTAGACTTGCATTTCGTCTGCACCTTCGTTGGCTCGATCGGCGTATTCGTCATATTAACTTGTTCCACATGTCGACTTTGTCTTGCGTGCTGCACTGTGGTTAAATCAAGTTGTCTCAGCACCTCCTCCATATCGATTGCAGTTTTGGCGTTTGCTGAGATTAGCAGGCGCTGCACTTCATACGGCAGCTGCTTAGCTATTGCTATGCATAAATCTGACTCTCTAAGCCCTTCATCGAGCTCGCGAAAACGGCATAATTGGTTCACAAAAAACTCTCCGTATTTAGTCGGGTTACTAGTACTGTAACGCCTGGAATACAAGTCCAGTCTGAGGTTTTGTTGTACGCTCGCGTTCCAATACCTGCTTAAAAATGCTTGGCGAAATTCCTCAACGGTGTCGAACGTGTACCTAAAACTTCTAAACCATAGAGCACACTCCCCTTCGGTTAGTTTTTCAATCGCTCTCAACCTGCGCTCTGGCGGAACTTTCGCATCATTCAAGTACTCGGAAACTTCTTTAAGCCAGTACTTGGGTGTCATATTAGAATTACTCCCAGAGTATTTCTTTGGTTTTTCATCACTAGCCCTTATAACTGTGACTATTTGGTTCTGTACAGCATTTTCCTGCGGTGTTGACATAGGCATTGGCATACCAGGTGTGGCATACGGGCTGTCACTTGGCATTGCTGCATTCTTTGGAGTGGGCTGTATTTCTATCTCTGCCCATTTATTCCTCCTATTCTCGTCTATACTTCCTTCGCTAGACCTAGGATTCCGCAACATGGATTCTTCCTGCGCTATCATTCTAGTTTCTAATTGGCTGTGCCTGTTTTCAGTCCTTTCCAAACGAGCTAATACCTCTCGTTCTATTTTCTCTAGACGATCTCGGTTTCTTTCTGCCATAGAAAATACCTTTTCTTTATTATCCTTAAGGTTTTCCTTCAGGTGGATAATTTCCCCTGCTAGACTTTCTCTTACTTCGGCAAGAGTCTTATCACTGGCTTCAGTCTTTAAGCCTTCTCGAAGCTCTAACTCTTCGCGTAAGCCTGTAACTTCCCGTTGAATGTGACCTTGTATATGAGAGATTTCAGTCCTTATTTTCGTGATTTCTCCTTGGTCTTCGTCCAGTCTTTTATGGATAACTGCTAAGTCGTTCTGAGTTTGTTCCAACTCTTTCTGCACTTTTCCAACTTGTATCTTCATATTAGACATTATTTCCTTATTATCTCGATCAGACGTCTTTATTTCCTGCATTTCCTTGCATTGGTCAAGGATATTCCGGTCCTGCTTTCTTAAGGCGTCGTCTACAGCCTTGGCATAACCTGCCATTCGCGTATTCCATTTTTCTTCATTATCCTCGAACCTATGATCCACGGTCTGAGTAAACGTGTTAAATTGTTCTAACTGACGTTTTGTGTTAGCTTCATTCTGACTTTGAATGTCTTTAAGCTCCCGGGACATACTGTTTAAATTATCGTTAATTTCACGCTGTGACTCTCTGCACATTTGCAAATTGCTTTCTAATTTTAATTCAATAGACTCAAAGCGTTTATCGTTATCATTTTGCATTTCTGAGATCACGCTAACAATATTCTTAGTTACCTGTCTCTGGACAGACTCTTTAACGTCGTCCATGTTCTTATTAACCTCTACTAGGTTTAATTCTAACTGTGTGTTTACACTGGCTTGATTAGCCTCTAGTCTAGTATTGACTGTAGCCAACATCTGGCTTACCTCAGTTTGACTAGCCTCTAGCCTATTGTTTATTTCGGTTTGATTGGCATCCAATCTACCCGCTATTTCATCTTTAAATGCTTTGGATTCTTCCTTACTCTTAGCGTTTATAACATCGAAATGTTCCCTTAACTCGGCGATACACCTGAGTACCTCTTCCGTTCCGGCCATCCTGTACTACTTAATTTGAAATTCAGGTAGGCCCTAGCTGAAGACACTGGCGCGTTCTATTGGAAAGAAAAGATTCCGATCCCGCGACAACAACAACAACATTATTATAAAATGTCAAAACTAACTATGGAATGGGTATAGACCCTCGTACCCGTCTGACAACATTTGTCTGACGTCTGAACATCATCTAGAAAGACTCACAATCGCTCAAACCAAGTTTGAGGAAAAAAAATTATTTCTATGGTTTTTCCCATGAAAACCATGCTATTATTATGGTTTTTTTCTGAATCCCATAAGCCATCCACGTACGGGCGCCATGTTATTTTCATGCTGCACATGCCCCACAGGTGGGCGACATGTTATTTTTATATGTGAGGGTCACATGCTTATTTATGCCATGCTCATGATGCTTATGTGGAGGTTACCTGTATTTTAAACTGGCCCCACATATCAGCGTCATGTTAACAATAATGGGTTATCTATGGCTATGGTTTATGAAAGTTACAATTATATATAAGCATGTCTTATGGAGGAACAACAATTATTTTTAATGTGGTGGCTTATTAACAAATGGGATGCGGTCTTCCTATTCTGTCCTAATTTCTATGCTATATTTGCTTCTACCATTAATACCTTGTCCGACTTAAGTAATTACCTGTGACTCAATCCAAGTACAGAGACAACTCCCCCATGTACCCGATTGTCACCATGTGGACCATGTGTTCGTATCCCAACTAGCTCACGGTCTTTCGAGGTATGGGACGTTCCTGCCCACAATACGACCACATGCTCAGGATTTGAGTCTACCAGGTAACTACTCTACAGGAAATACACAACATTCCTATGAATAAAATATTTACTGGTCTAAAATCATGGCTGTACAACAAATACAAAACAAAGGACAAATTACAATTAATTCCCACAAATAAATAGGGTTATTCTGTGAGCTTTCTCCTTAAAAATAGCGCTACAATGCACTCAAACCTACTTCTAATATCCTGTCAATAATAGTTCAGATTACAAGGTTTTCATAGTGTTCGTCATGTGACACAATTTTATTTTATGGAAATATCTTAACACAAAAACCACATGTCACATAAACATGATATTACTAAGACATTATTCCATCTCCTGCAGCATTTACTTTAATTAGCATTACTTCAATGTTTCCTACATTTATTAGCAAATATTTGTTGTGTCGTGCGAATCATCTTCCTTCTTTCCATCCCTATGAACGCTCTAGGAAAATGAGTCATGCTTCTTAATCATAAAATAAACATAAACATGGATAGAATATTTATAGTTTCACCATATAACGATTATCTGGGTCTTGTCGGACTTATCATAGATACAACTGTGTCATGTTCTGGGAAAAACACATACCCGTTTTTCCTAAATTAGCATAAACTGGCAAAATGCACTTTAAAGAAGATGCCTACATTATTTTGGTTCAGCTTTCCCCCTCAGAGGATAACTTCGCCAAATATCATCTGATTTCTATGGTTCAACCACATATGTGAGTTGCCACATACCAATTAATTCCATTTGCATCACTAAAATACTTATATTTTAATTGCATATTGAATACCGAGATCTCTCAGTGTCCTATTGTGACTGTAATAGACAAGGGATCGGTCGAGCAACCTCCCCTTCCCTCAGCAGGTCATAAAATTCGTTCCAGACGGCTCTCCAAGATGGCTGCCACGGAAATGGTCTACATTCCCTGTCTCTCTCTACCGTCAAGGCCAAACTTGTTTACAATTATATAACAGTAAAGATCCGCTAGGCATAGTCCTAAGTAATTGAGTCATTTAATTAATTAACACCTAACTTTACAGTGTATTTGGGCTCAAATGGCTCCTATTAAACATTCATGGCAGGGGTGAAATTCCAATGATAGCATTGCCGTTCTAAGGTGATTACTTGTGGCTTTTAAGACGCGCATCATAATGAAACCCCATGGTTATCATCAGCAGCTGTCAATAACACATATATATTTGGGAACCACGTTCCTCGTCGACGAATATGATTCTACCTCTCGGGCAGACCATAAGTATAAATGCACACCGCGCCTCGCTGGGCGTCCATAGTGGCTATAATTCAATGCAAGCGTTGGCAATAGACAGAATCTATCCAAATCGCTGCGTAACAAATACAGTATGCACAAAGGCGATACTTCTCGAAGATTAAGCCAATTTTCACCTCACGCGCAAGCTATACTAGTCTTTCCCGTGCTTATCTTACGTAAATCACTGGATTCTACGTTAATCTGCACGCTATATGCGGCTAAACAATATTTCACATATATGACTCCATTATCAAGGTACCTGCGTTCTTCCTGTTATACTATTTAAGCCAAAGCTTTACATAGCTCCTAACACAAATGTATAAATATACTGGCTTACTTTAATTTCACATATTCATTCAAAATTTCACTGACACTGAGAAAAGCTCTCGTATCTCGCGATATTCCACCCTACATTCTTTACTGTTTACCAAATGACAGTATCTTAAATTAGACATGACACTATTTGAACATTACTTAGGCCAACTTTGCCCTTACTTTATGGTTGCCGACCCCAGTTATTATTATTATTATTATTTTAACGTTTAGATCCATCACTATTTTTGACCTAAATAGTCCTAAGCAAATCACCTTCCAAGTCATACTTTATTCAAGACGAGTGGTGAAAACTCGTTCAGTAAGTGACTATTACATCTTTAATTTCAAAGTGATTAATCGTTACATGGTGAACTATGCCATTATAATGCTATTATTTGCATGTGTACTCACGTTTCCTTCTGGCTGGAAAGTACCAGTATCTTCGCCTGAGCTCTACCATGATGATTGACTTAATCCATCATGATATCCAATACACAACACTGAGATTCACACTTTTTACACATGATACACATATTACCACAAGTGGCCTTTACCACTGACAAACACTGAATATTAATCATTAAACACATTAACACTTTAAATTATTATTTCACAATTTATACACACTTCCTCTATCATTTCACATGTTGATCCTTAATCTGGATTTCACCTACGCTTGACCTCAGAGATGCGATGAACTTATGATAACCGCTGGTCTCCGTGAAATCTAGTAGCGTTTTTATAGATGTTCGATCCTAGTTCCCTGCACTCCCGTTCACCTCACTGTCCTGGTTAGGTGGCAATAACTTCCACTCTCCCATCACTGGAGTGCTCCTGATGCTGATGTCATATAATTGACAATACCTTCCGGTATACGAACTGTTCCAAACATTATCAGTTCCTATTCGCTGTAGCGAATTTATATCTGTGTCAGATAATAAAGAAATATCTGCATTGAGTTACTTTGATGCACTTCATTATTACAGATGAAGCTTACAATTTGCTTCCATTGTCTTCAACGGCGGTACGCTGATATTTTAATAATTGGCGTGCTTACTGCAGAGCGCTTGTAGATAAAGGACTAACTTCCAACTCGAGCGACCGTCTGACGTCTACATCACTGACTTCGACTGACTTCCAACTGACCTGCAACTGCTCTACAACTGACCCTTGGCGTAGGCTGCTCTCCCTTATATTTGTTTCTTGCACAAAATAGTTCACGGGACACGTGAGAGCGACTCCCTTCTTGAAATACTCCGTCTTCAGCCGAAATAACATCTGCATCTTGTTTATCTAGGCGTGGAGGTTTTAAAAACACTCGCGTGCCGGCGATCGCTTCGGCCAATTAATTACAATTAATTGCCTTAGTTCAGCGCGTGGGACGCCACGGTGGGGATTTCCCGCTGGTTGGTTAAAGTATTCGTGCTCTCGAGCGTGAGTTAGGTTGTAATGCGGTCATTTTGAGAAATAGGCGTAATTTTAGGTGAAAAACCACTCCTAAATTACTCCTCCGTGAATACATTCATCTGTGTGTATGTTCCATTGCATTACAATGCTCCATTTATCTGTAATTAATTAATTTCTTGTGGGCTTGGTTCCGCCAAAGCTTTGCTCGTTGTCGACTGGTGAATTCCCGGGTCATTAATTTTGAGCTGTCTGACCGCCCTAGATGGAAATAGTTCTACTGGCGCCGAGCCTACCCCGCCTACTTGCTAAAGTAATTTGTCAGACTTCAAACTAGCCTTCTTTCGACTTCGTATGCACTGAAAACGTACATTCTCTTGCATTTTGCTTATAATTTTTCCTTTAAATTGCTATGATTTGCACCTAACTAATCGTGAAATCACGCTAGACTATTATGTGTCAGTAGACCTCTCATTGCTCTGTGGGTTCCATATAATGGCTCCCCCTTAGAGACCACTGGTTCGACCTTAGGCATAACCATTTGCCTGGTCTTCTCTGATAAGGCCTGAGTTCGATGCCAGACTGCCGTGACCAGTTGGGCACAGATTAGCGCTATAGCCATCCACCGTAAGCTGAGGCACTTTATCATAAAACTCATACACCTTGTTATCCACATACTTTTTTGTAGTAACATCTGTAGACACTTGAGGATGTTTTACATGAGTTAACCGCTTTCCTTTAAAGTCATAATCTCCTTGTTTTGTGCGTGGCACTACTGACCTATCCACATAGTGTTTATTAGCAGGATCTGTTTCTTGTTTAGGATCATGTATGGGAACAGACCTAGCTTTGACCATCAACGCACGTCCAAAGACATCCATCGTCAACCTGTAGTACGAGTCCACTGTTTCTATGACAAGGCTCGGTGCGATGTATATAGACAGCCTGCTAGCCTCTCTAAGCCTTAGTTGAAATGAAGCTAATTAAGCAGCAAGAGTCATTCCCCGTGAGGGACATGGTTTCCCATCTCTGCCCCACATCACGTGAACAACGCCATGGTTCACTGTTTCCATCTTCCATTCGCTGCATCATTGTGGGACCTTCCGGCTGTGGAAAGACCAATCTTTTGCTGACACTTATTACAGCACCCAATGGTCTGTGTTTTCAAAATATTTATATTTTCGCAAAATCTCTCTACCAACCCCTCTACGTGTTTCTGGATCAAGTCATGTCTGGATTAAAAAATGAGAATATGGGGTATTTTACATTTTCCACGCAAGAAAATGTTATTTCACCGAATGAGGTAAAGCCTGATTCACTCATGATTTTCGATGATGTATCCACTGAACGACAAGGTATCATTCAAAGCTATTTCAGCATGGGTCGACACAAACATATCGATTGCTTCTATCTTGGACAAACGTATTCTAAAGTGTCCTAACAGTTGATTCGTGACAATGCCAATGTCATTGTTTTATTTCGCCAGGACGAGAGGAACAGTCGTCACATTTATAATGAACATGTGAATCCGGATATGACCTTTCAAATGTTTACAGAATTGTGTGGCAAGTGCTGGAACACACAACGTCATGCCTGTTTAGTGATTGAAAAACAAAGTGAACTCAACCAAGGGCGGTATCGCTTAGGGTTTGATCATTTTATTGCTATTTAAGGCACTGTATCATTCCCTCTCAAGTCATTTGTCACGACATCATGGCGTTAGCAGAGAGTCAATTGAAAAAGCATATTATTAGAGCAAAAAATACTATTCGCCAAAAGTTTCGTCAATTGAAACGATCGCGTGCGGATCATGCTTTGTTTATTCAACAACATTTAGCACCTCTGCTAAAAGCTATGTTGAAACCCTCTTTCAAGCCATCTGAAACGCTACCTACCGTTTCACAAGCCAGTCAGACGCACCACGAGGACTCTGAGGAAGAGAAAGAGGAAGATGAAGAGGAACAGGAAGATTTAACTTGTGTTAGCGAAGTTGAGGATAATGAGGAACAAGTGTTTACGCCTCAAAAAAAGGCATCACCCCTTGCAGAGTTTTTAAGAAAAAAGAAATCCTTGGCCATGGTCGAAACACCTTGCCCTTCCAGATCGTCTCCATTTTCACAACTCTTGGCCACCCCTCAACATAAAGCTCAACTGAAAAACATTTTAATAAAATATTATGGATCAACACTGGAACCCTATTTCACTAATCTATTTGTTGGAAACACAGATACCACATATGGCGTTCGCTATGAGAATGATAGTTTTAAAATTGGTGATTCATCGATTAAATTTAGTCGTACTAAAGCTGTCATTAAAAAGATCAACTATAAATTAACACCAGGACTGTTAAATCTTCTATTCTCTCGGACTCCCTCATCTCAAGATTATACGTCAGAGGACCTTAGTAAATATAAATCCATTTTATTGGATACCCAAGCTCACAAAAGACAGTATGATCCCACTCAACAAGTGAATGCTAATATATCCCAAAAATATAAAACCATCATTGCAAAAATGTTCCCCACTAGTCAAAGTGGTCGTCGTAAAGTGTCCGCTTCAGGAGTGACATTTAAACCATTAAAACCCCTTGTGGATGTTACCTACTGGCACAATCCAAATAAACTCGTCCAGCGACTACAGCTGTTGCATGCTTCACGTCAAGCCGGCCATACTGGTCACGATTGGGAAATTCAAGAAATTGAGGAAGAACTTCGAAATGCCAAAATTATTGTTTATGCCCTCACCCATTAAAATGGGTATTGCTCACGAGTTGCATCGTCCAGCTAGGCGTCACTATCAGCGACTGAAGGTGATTTCACAGGGTGTGGATGAACTTTGGCAAGCAGACTTGGTTGAAATGATTCCCTATGCTAACGTTAACGATGGTGTACGCTATATGTTGACGGTCATTGATGTTTATTCCAAAATGGCGTTTGTTGAACCTGTGCGTCGCAAGTCTAGTCCACTAGTCACCAAAGCCTTTCAACATATTATTTAACAATCTAAACGTCAACCTCAGCTGCTACAAACCGACCAGGGAAAAGAATTTTTCAACAAGGATTTCTCCAGTTTTCTCAAATCTAAGGATATTCACCATTACACCACGTACAGCAATCTCAAAGCCAGCGTGGTCGAGCGGTTCAACCGAACATTGAAAACCCATGTGTGGAAAGCGTTTACCGCTCAGGGCACTTATCGCTGGTTGGACTTGTTACCTGAGTTAGTGTCACGTTACAACGACACCAAACACAGAACGATTGGGACCAAGCCACGACTTGTTACTAAAAATATTCCACAACTTGATAAACTGTTTAACCCCATAAAAACAGCAGACCCTAAACGTCATCGCCTTAACATTGGGGACCATGTTCGTGTGAGCAAATTCAAGTCCGTCTTCGACAAGGGCTACACACCAAATTGGGGGACTGAACTATTTCGAATACGTCAAGTCAACCTGAACAGTCCAGTCACCTATTTACTCGAGGACCTCAACCATCAACCCATAAAAGGCAGGTTTTATCTTCAAGAACTTCAAAAGACAGCGTTTCCTAAACATTACCTTGTGGAAAAAATGTTGAAACAAAAAGGAAATAAACTATATGTAAAATGGTTGGGATTTAGCTCAGCCTTTAATTCTTGGATTAATAAATTACATGTTGTGTGAACCTGTGTGTCTTGTATTTATTTATTTACTCATGTTGTACTTAACCTACAGTCCTATGTACAGTCCTCAGCTATGCATGTATTATGAGCAATACATATTTCTTTCTCTCTTCACCTGTGTTCCCTCTTACACTAACCCCCCCCCCTTCACCTCCCACCACTGTCAAAACAGGTTGTGACTTGTTAGCTCTTATCGTGCGCGTGTACAGGTGAACACCTGTGTGTTAGATCATATTACACATGAACTCACATTTTCTCACGTATGAAGCAAAACAGGATATGACTTGTTTCACAAGGAGGACGGTAATAAGGTCATCTCTCACGTGTTCACATGTATTTCGTCACTTTCCTTTCATATCGTTATCCCATTATAGTAGTGGGGATTAGTGAACAACGTCAATTCAACACACACAAATGTAGTTAGACCCTTTTACATAATTTAAATAAATTCATGGGCTAGTCCGTAGGAACCAGGCCAAAGGGACCCGTCCAAAGGGATCAGTCCAAAGGGACAAGGACTCGTCCACAAGGACTTGTCCACAAGGACTCGTCCACAAGGACTCGTCAACAATGACCTGTCAACAATGACCTGTCCACAAGGACTTGTCCACAAGGACTCGTCCACAAGGACCTGTCAACAATAACCCATCAACAGGGACCCGACAGCAGGGGGCTCGTCAACAATAACAGGGGCTCTCACCTCAAGGCCTAACATGCCCCTCTTTGATTATTGGTTTGCAGAACAACGTTACATTCCTTATCGGCATTCAAACTCTCACATGTTGCAATTGGAAAGAGAGATTCTCTAAAAAATTCAATTTCACCCCCTAGTAGGGTAGGTTTTATTTTTGGGGTGGAAATATGTTGTCCATTGGAAAGGGGGTGTCTGCCCGAGTTCAACAACACCTCATTTGTTAAAATCCAACCATGAGTTCGAGAGATATCGCGCCGCCGCCATCTTGTGAGGAGGGTGAGGAGGAGGAGGTCACAGAACCGCTACAAAACCACTACTCACGTCGGAATAGAATGAATGGCATGGACTTAATTTCAACCCGGCCAGAATAGAATTAAATATTCATGTATGAATTTTATTTCCCTCCGGTAGTAATAGAATTAAATTGTATGAATTTAATTTCACTCCAGCCGGAATAGAATTAAATTGTATGAGTTAATTTCACTCAGGCCGGAGTACAATTAAATGTTCGTTCACAGTTTCATTCCAACAGGAATTTAATTAAATTGTATGAATTTAATTTCACATCGGCCGGAATAGAATTAAATTGTATGAACTTAATTTTACTCCGACCTCAAGATTTAATTTAGTTCCACATTTTGTTTCACTCCGACCTCTAGATTGAATTGAGTTCCACATTTAATTGCACTCGGACCTCAAGATTTAATTTAGTACCACGTTTCATTTCACTCCGACCTCAAGATTTATTTTAGATTCACATTTCGCTCTATGCAACCTCAAGATTTAATATAATTCCAAATTTAATTTCACTCCCAGTCGACGATTTCATTTAATTCCGACCACAAGATTCAATTTCACTCCGACCTCAAGATTCAATTTCACTCCGACCTCAAGATTTAATTTCTTTCCACTTTTTATTTAACTCCGACTTCAAGATTTAATTTAGTTTCACATTTCGTTTCATCCAATCTCAAAATTTAATATCATTCCAAATTTAATTTCACTCCCAGTCGACGATTTCATTTAATTCCAACCACAAGATTTAATTTCACTCCGACCTCAAGATTTAATTTCACTCCGACCTCAAGATTTAATTTCACTCCACTTTTTATTTCATTCCGACCTCAAGATTTAATTTCATTCCACATTTAATTTCACTCCGGGTCGAAGATTTAATTTCATTCCGACATCAAGATTTGATTTTATTCCACATTTAACTTCAGTCACTCCTGAGGATTTAATTGCATTCCACATTTAGTTTCACTCCGAGCCTGGGATTTAATTTCATTCCGATAACAAGATTTAAATGTATTCCACATTGAATATCATTCCGCCCTAAATATTTATTTTCATTCCACATTTAATTTCATTCCGATTCCAAGGTTTAATTTCACTCCATAGGCTATATAATTTCATTCTGACCTGAGAATTTAGTTTTATTCCACATTTAATTCCATTCTGACCCCAAAATTTAATTCCATTCCTATAATTTCAATAAACCTGCGAATTTAATTTCATTTTATATTTAATTTCCCTCCAACCCCAAGATTTAATTTTATTTCGCATTTAATTCCAGACTCATGGTTTAATTTCGTTCCACATTTAATTTTATTCCTTGTTAAACATTAAATTTCATTCGGTATATAATTTAATTCAGAGTTCAAGAATTATTTTCATTCCACATTTAATTCACTTAAATTTTCACTCCGTGCATTTCGTTTTTAAAAATTATGAATATTGTTTCATTTATCACATTTTACTCCTCACATTTTATTCTTTATTTTCACTCTTAGTTTAATTCCACTCCGAGTTTCATGAGAAAGTTTAATTCCAGATATAATTTAATTCCGAATTTCATTCCTTTTAACTCACGAAATGGTTTCGTTTTCACATTTCACTCCTTACATATCACTACTTGCATTTCATTCCTCACATTCTATTCCTAAATTAGTTCCTCTTCGAATTTCATTCCCTAAGCCAGTTTCCCTATAATACAGTTCTACAAATCCCGTGTAATTTCGTTCCTTTCAATGCTGTTCTAATAAACATAGTTTCATTTTAATTCCTCTTCACATATAATTTCATTCCATACTTTTAAACTTGTTTTGTGTTCAAACCATCTAATTTCACTCCTTTTTATTTTAATTTCGTTCTCTTTCCCATTCCTGATTCCATTCCTCAGATCGGAATTATATTTCTGAGTCCTGAGAGGTGACATTTAATAAGATAATTGTTTTCTGTCTGTCAACACAATAAAGTGCGCAATAAAATTGGGAGGGGAGAAACAATTATTTACCACACTTAGCAACTTAGATGACAAGTTTCGTTCATCATGGGAACATCATCAAACCCTCTTTTTAGATAAAAACTAAACAGGCTTTCAAAACGACAGGGTTAATATTATTCCATTCGAGGATTTGACGGAAAGAGTCTCCAGTATTCCGATAAGTGGATAATGTGATTGTTAAATGTAGTTACAAAAGATAGAATAAAATAGTTAATTGATAATTAGAAACACAATAATGAAATAAACGCCAAAAATTAACACGTAAATAATAATTACAACTATAATAAAATAATACTAGTACGGTACTGACTGTAGATAGGTGTTATATACATAAAGAAAGCTATAAAATCTCAAAGGTTTAATAGTAATAACAATAATAATTAAATAGAAGTAGAAGAAGAAACACCAAAATAAAAGGATTAACTCGTAAAGAAAATATAATCGTACATAGGTGATAGGCCAACATACATAAAAATTGAATACATTTAGTTACCTATAGTTTGCATGACGATTAAAATATGTCATCCAATTAAAACCGCTCCAATTAGAAAATTATATGAATACTCTATGTTACTTTTTCCAGGTTAGTAAATGTGATAAATACCTATTATTCTCCGCCTAAATTAATTGGGCACAATAATGTGTTGACTGATTGAAAAGCAATTCTCTTATTTGATAATGAAGACTTCACTGAAGAAAAGACTTCTATTACGGATACAGTATATCAGAATGGTAGACACTGTGCTACGACGAGGTCATAATTTGGTTCAACATTACGGTCAGTTTCAAGTTGGGCATTAGAGCAATTCTCTAATGTAGCAGATATGTGTAAGACTTAAACATTAGTTCATCATTAAAAATTGGGTCTACACTAATTCAAACATAAAATTCTCAAAATATACTTTCAGAGTATTGTGTCATTCATTGATTGAATTAAGGGGTCAATAAAATCGGAATTTTACATCAAAACATTGATTCCAGTAGGTAACAACTATGATTCAATTCAAATAACGCGTTTCATACTGTTGTAAGAATTATTCGACCCATTCCTTTGAGTAACTCTGGTTGAAAAATAATAATAATAATAATAATAATAATAATAATAATAATAATAATAATAAACCTAACTAAGAATTAAGAAAAACTGGATAGGAAAATTCTCAGTTTTTTTTTTGCCCAGCGTGCATAGAGGGAGTCGGGATGAAAGAGAGGTATCACGAGGTAAACCAACATATTAGAAAAAAACAATTAAAATTTTATGGACATATTCAAAGAATGGACAGTGAAAATCTTGCTAAAAGGATATTGAATCAAGCCTCCTCAATTAAATGCAAAGAATAACTGGATAATAGAAATTGAAAATCACCTTCAAAAATCAACGTCACAGAGGGAATTTTAGGGAACGTGCTAAGATGCAGATCTTTGGTGAACAAACATAATTTTTCTTCAAACCCCAGAATGAGCGGCGAGGATATGAACTGTGCCGGCTGCTGAAGCCTGCGGCACTCCCCTGGGGCAATGATTAAATGCATGACAGATGAAATGAAATGATAGTGTTGCTGGAATGACATTGTGTCAGGGAAAACAGGAGTACCCGCAAAAAGACCTTTCTGCCTCCGCTTTGTCCAGCACAAATCTCACATGGAGTGACCGGGATTTGAACCACGGAACCCAGTGGTGAGAGGGCAGCGTGCTGCCGCCTAAGCCACGCAGGCTTAATTATACTAATAATTATAATAACTATAATTGTAAGTCTGTCCCTTATTATTCCCGTTTTCCAACGTGGTCGGGGATGAGATGCGATGGAATTCTTTGTGACGGATGATTTTTACGGACGGATGCTCATCCTGACGCCAACCTCATGAGAAGAGAAAATGAGAGATAAAATGAATGATGGTGAATGAAACTCAGGAAGGATGTGGAAGGAAGAGAACGTGGTCTGTCAGAAGGAACCGTCCCTGCATTTGCCTGGAGTTGAAAATTGGAAACCACCGAAAACCATTTCAAGGACGGCCAACGGTGGGGCTCGAAACCACGTCTACCGTGTCCGCAGAGAGCTTGGCCCCATGGCCTAGTGCTGCACTTTGGCGAGCATAGCTACCGCTGTCGGTAATAATAATAATAATAGTAATAACAACAATAATAATATAATTTTAGTTGTAACAATATTCCGAGAAAATACTAGACACTATTACACTATAAAAAGACGATGATTTTTTTTGATATATTAAAAGAAAGGGCAATTAATTGGGCATTAAAATTCTTCTTCTTATTATTATTATTATTCTGAGTATTGTTATTATTATCATATACAATAAAGGAAACTCCACACCACAGATGCGTATCGTTACCAGATAAGTTGGATAAAAACGCAGGCACCACACTTAAGTTAATTAAATGGCAGTGCGATGGATTTCTGGTCAACGACCATAGAGGCTCAACATTTCCTTGCAGCCCTTTGGGATGGAAAGAAAACAAGGAAGTGAATTTACTGAAAGAAACAGCTACAAGCTTGACGATTCGAGGAACGTAGTAAGGGATGGGAGTTGCGGAGGGGTGAAGGGGTAGAGGAGGAGGAAGACTCTCCTTTTCCAGCCCGCAAAGGAAGTCCCACCACACAAACCTTAACCCAATATTCCCTTTCCTTTCTTCCGCCTTGCTTACTCTCTCTACCTGAAACAAAACTCATCTTAACGAAGACAAAAATCAACATCCATAAAAATAACACGTACGCTGATATTTTCTTTGTCTACTGTGCTACAAGGGAAAGGCTTCTAAACACGGAAGAGAAGTTCCAACCTATATTTCGCTTTATTCGCAATGAACTGGAGTACACAACAGCCTCTTTACCTTACTTTGCGCTTATTGAGAGTCGTAGAAAGATTAAGTTTCAAAACAGCCCGAGGAGCAATGCTAAAATGATTCCCGAGCTTCATATTAAGTGGCGTATTCAAAACTGTTGGCACAGGAAGGTTTGTTTCTGAAGAGTATTCACAAACCGATAGAAACCTTGGATGAATCTTACGGGTTGTCAGCACCTAACTGAAACAGTTATGGATTGCTTAATTATTATTAATTGCTCTTAGCAGGCTTATGAAAAGCTTACGTTAATCAAAGAAATACGTTTATTTCCACGTTTCTTAGGCACAGATGATTGGGTATTTACGGCCATCACACTCGTTGTACATATGAAATTTTCGTAGCCCATAGAAGGGTACTTCCTCATGATGTCAGCATTTCCCAACAACCATAAGTTCTTAATCCACTAGGCATTTCATAACATTGCGTTTCAGACGAAAACTCTACGCAGTGGGTGAATGATTGTGCATTTTCTGATGTTACATTTAAGGTGAATTAGAAGCTCATCTGTTGAGTAGATACGCAGTATGCAAGTATTACAAACTAGAATGTAATTTTATTAAAGCATATGAAGTTTGATTGCATTAGGTGTTAGGCATTTGGCACTAGATAGGTAGGTCTATTGGGAATATCTTTTTAGTTAGTGTTAAATTCATGTCTGCCCCAGTTAGTTGTGGATAATAATTATACCATAATTCAAGGTTAGAGTTACAAACAAGGGATATTATGAAACAAAGTGTAGACCAGGTGTTACAAATGATTTTTGTATCTGGAGGAGAAATGGATACGATCATATGCATTGTGTGTTGCCAGACGTTCCAATAACGAGGGATATAGCCTCGTGTTCAAATGTGTAGGATGGGCACCTAAAATGAGAGGTGGGGCATATTTTGACGACCGTTATTTTGAATGTAATGTGCGTCGAAAGTTTAAAAATGATTTGGGAATGTGAAGTTTATGTTCGAACACAATGAATGCAAGCGATCTATACTATGTACGGTAAATTGTAAAAATTGTGTTAAATCTAGTAACATGACTTCTATAAATAGCTATATTTGTTAAAACCTCAGCCTCTATCCTAGCCTTCCGTACGTTAATATGTATCATATAGAGATTTAACTAAGCTTTTCCTGAACATAAACTCTAGGGTGACAAGGAACAAGCATAGAAGTCAAAAACCACTCCTTTTCTCTAGTCTAGGGACAAATGACTTTGTTGCATAATTTCATCACAGCGAAACTTCTTATTTTTATCACATACAGCATTTTAATGATGTCTACCGTACTACAGCATTCTTCAGGAAACAAACAGTTAATTGTCTGCTGAAAAGTTGAAATGTTTGACTTATCCACTTTTTGCCTCTTACCATAGTAAATGAATAATCACACTCATAAGTCTCAACGTGGACCTTGAGGGTCACTGTGACACGGATGTGGCACACGGGGCAAGTCATATTTCGTACCTAATGATGTAAATATAATTTATTTTAAATGGATTATATCATGGGGCATTTAATATTATAAGGTTCTGTATCTTTGTCTAGACCAACGATTTGGAGTTTCGCTTACGGGCCACCTGTTGTCTGCGAGCCACAATGTACAGACCCTTTAAACTACTTTCCGAATAAACTGGTAGATCCACTTTCTTTAGAATCCTATTGTTTGATTCAATTATTTGTGACATCGTGGAATTCTGACCAGCAGCATATGTTATTGCAGCATCTGTTCTAATGTGTGTTTATGCTATTAATGAAGGACATGAATGTAAGGAAATTGACCGAGGCCTTGGTGAACACATAATTCCAAAATTAAAACGGAAAATAAATAGCCATTTCGAGGATGCCTTATGGAGGGGATGCTTAGCTGCAGTAGCCAGCTCTTCAACGCAGTATACACTCGTGGTCAGTTATCTTATGAAATAATTGCTGCTATTCGAGCGTGTCACGTGATGGGTCACGACATAATTTGTTCCAGTTTGTTCTCTTAATATGGCTTTCTTCTTAGGCCTTTAGAGAAATAATTCTACGGTATAATGAATTGTTCCGCAACCATGTTACGAACTCGAGAGCTCAGAGAAGAGAAACTCGCAAACGTGAGTCTCACGGTTGTGCTGAAACGTTGCATACATGTTGTTCAGATAACAAGAAAGTCATCTGTGAAGGTATGGCGTCCCCAAATGTACTAGGACCACCCTACGAATTGAGGAAAATGTGCACGATTGTATACATTAGCGAGACTTGGTGCAATCCAGTTGGGTGGGCTCATCGAGCTCCTATAATATCCTCTGTAACAAATTGTCATATTTTAACCCTTCCCTTAGCAACGTATCTACAGTTAGTGGGCCTATAATACATGTTGGAAGAAGTACCTGTAGCAGAGCGATTGGATGAAGAAGATTTCAAAACTCATCAAACGCATTAATTTGGGCTGCTTTAGGTCTGACAGGTTCATTTATGTTCACAAAATTTCATCCTACGCAAGGAACGAAAAAATACGATCCAGGTATTATCCATGAAATCTGAATAACATTTTTCTTACTTTATGCGAGATCAGGAAATTCACAATTACAGTGTTCCCTTGAGAGACATATTGTGCACTATGAAATCAAATCATAGGGGAGATAAAAGATATAAATAAACCCCTTAACGTTTTGGAATTGCATTTATGAGGGAAATTTAGTTAAGCACTGAATTGAAGACGGCATTCACTTCGTCATACAACTAGGTAGAATATTTTGAAAAAGGGTTTTCTGACTCAACCCCATTGTGAAGAAAACATATAACTAGAAAAATGTCAATTATTGAATATATTCCCTTCGGTAAGACGGTCATTTCATCCCTTAATTATAGCAGTGGAGAGTTCAGATTCAGTACTGGTAGTCTAACTATGCGCTTTGTGAAGATTACAATTATGATTGCTGTAATTAAATATGCAAGAGCACTTGCGGATGTGTTGGATGGACAATTTAATTATAAAAAATAGGTGGAGGAATTGCAGCGTGCTGCAGGGTGAATACGATATGGAGATTTGTTTACAGCGCTTGTCCCTCCCAGTATGATACGGTCATGCCTTCCCACCTGGGCACATATTAAAACCAAACTGTAAATTGAAGTTACCACGTGCGTACATTATACTATTTATGTATACAATCACCTTCCTGATAGCCTCTGGTGTTGAAATATCCGGTCATGTGTCTATCATAATCAACGATCTCCAAAACAAAATTTGTCTTCAGTTTGTGGCAATGGTGCAACACCCTTCTCTGTAAATAGCTCTATAAACTGGTGGAACTCAGCCCTTCGCTCTATCTGGATATGAATATCTGAACAACACATGACTATGCCATCTGGACTAAGTGTTGGTAAAGTCACGATCGAAACATGAAACTACTATAATTGTAGTACTGAAAATGAAAATCCACAGCCTGCTTCCAGTCTCCGACCGGGTCAGGAATGGAATCAATGAAGCCCCCATCTAGCGGCGAGGATATGGACTGTGCCGGCTGCCGAGGCCTGACGCACTCCTCTGGGGCAATGATTAAATGAATGACAGATGAAATGAAATGGTAGTGGAGAGTGTTTCTGGAATGAAATTTTGACAGGGAAAACCGGAGTACCCGGAGAAAAACCTGTCCGCCTCCGTTTTGTCCAGCACAGATCTCACATGGAGTGACCGGGATTTGAACCACGGACCCAGCTGTGAGAGGCCGGCGTGCTGCCGCCTAAGCCACGGAGGCTTTTTTCAGTGAATATAATGGGCATTAATATACTGATGTAGGCCTTCATGGCCGGTTGAGAGATTTTCATAGTGTTTTTTCGGGTTATTAAACCGTGTAAAATTTGTCTTGATATCGGGCGTTCCATCAATAAGATTTGTTGTGAATAGCTTGAAGAGGTGCTTGTCTCATATTTATATAGCCGAGGCCTTTTGGATGTTCGATTCTATACTGTATTACTGAATGTCTCTACATGTTCCATTCCAAAAGCCTATACAAACCTCACAGAAGCGCCACGTCAAACTACTCAGAACGAATGTTTGACAATGACAGCCGCACTTCCCGGTGAAACGTCCTATATCAATTGGCATTTTACGCGGCCTGATAACAGGAAAGGACGTTCTGAAGGTCACAAATTAGCATCGTTAGACATTAGAACGAAAGAGGGGAATGGGGGAATTCAGGAATGACTATCCAAATGGGTTTCTCCTCTTCCTCGTAGCCTTTTTCAAATTGGTTGCCCTCCTCCAGGGTCATTTTATTGGATTCTTTTGACAACAGCATCCGATTTCTTTAAGTCCAATTAGAACTCGAGTTCTCATCTTGCTCTTGTAGTCCCATGTCTTGGTGCTAAAACAAGCGCCGATGTATCTACTCCGCCTGACACATAGGCCTCTAGTCTACTCTCCAGTTTTACAGATCAATTCAACGAGTTTAGAGTTTCTCTGACATTCCCTGTTACTCTCAAATATTAGTGAAAGATATCGATACATATTTTGTCCAGTTTGTTCACTTTTCGTGCTCTTCGCAACATTGTAATAACGCTACATGAACTGCTTATGCTTCTGTTTGGTAACGCAACATTCCAAGACAAACACCATTTTACACATCTTGCTTTAAGATAAGAAAGGAAGATTGTAGTTTTACGTGACCGTTAATCTTGAGATCATGAGCCACGGGACCTCCTTTTTACGTGGAATCCGAACCACAGGACATGGTATTTCACTTTGAAAATCTCACATGCATTGACCGGTAATCGAATCTGGACCGCCGCTTTAAGATAAAATGGCATCTTCTTATGTTAGAGAATTTCGGTTACTGCCTATTTGTCCTTCATCTGCATATCATACTGGTGACGTCCTAATCTATGCCTCTGTAAAACTGTAACACACTTACAGAATAATATCACCTCTTCGCTCCTACGACTTAGTCATTAATGTAAATTTAGGGGCCAACAGAAAGGATTTGAGGAAGATGAAGAGATGGAAAATACCAGGAGCTCATTATGGACAGTGACGAAGATGATCGAATAGTTCCCTGCTTCATTCCGCGATTAAGTCTAATGATTCGGTAGCAGTAAGTATATGACCATAGCCATGAAGAATCACCTCACCCCGTCTGAGGGCATTGCAAATTTTGATTCACGCGACTCAAAGTCCTAAGGAACTATAAACATTTGTGTGGAAGGGAATCATTGGTGATGATAGTAAGTATAGCCTATTTAAATATAAATTATTACTCTGAATATTTCTTTCCAGGTGTTACTAAATAACTAATAGTTCAGGTGAAAGACTTGTCATCCCTTCAAGATGTTCTCGACGATGTTTTAAGAAGTTAATGAACGGAGAAGAAAACATAACTTATTCTTGTATCTTACCAAACCAGACTTTAAAAAATAGTTCCATGAAAAACTAAACAGCCTATTTTCATATATCCTACTTATGTTCATTGCTCCTATCAACATACAACCTTTCAGTTTGATTGCTGTAGTAGATTCGTAGATATTGCGAACCGTCTAAATATTTCGGATGGTCGCCATGTTGGATTTTTATGTATGTAGGTCTTAGAGTTAGGTACTATTACATGATGATTATTGTGTAGGTGTAGAATTCAAACTTCATTCGCATGATTAGGACACTAGAAATGAAAACCAAATTTTAAAATTTCGCACAGCTCTCTTCTTTTGGTTATGAAAACCATTGAAATAAATTAGATGCCAGTTGTTTAAAATTTGTATAATCATTTGCCTTACCAAGTTTTACTGCGCTTGGATGGTTAAATCGCGAGAAACGTCCATTTGAATATTTATATTTCCCGTCATCGCCATGTTGGATTTGTTCTCACCAGGTAATTTAGAGTCCCATAGGTGAAGCTTATGTCCATAGCCTCTATCAACATACAAAATTTCAGTTTGATTGCTATCATAGATTAATAAATATTGAGTACCGTCTTTACATTTCGGGTGGTCGCCATGTTGGATTTTTATATATATAGGCGATAGAGTTATGTGCTATTAGATGACGCTTTTTACGTGGGTTCATTAATCAATTGTTCACTTCAATCGCATGATTGATACACAAGAAATAATAACATAATTTTAAAATTTCGCACAGCCGCCATGTTGGGGTTATGTGAACAATTGAACTAATTTAGATGCCATTGCATTACAATGTGTATAAACATTTTCTGTACCATACTTCAGTGCGCTCAGATGGTTAAATCGCGAGAAACATTTATCAAAATGTTTCAAATTCGCTTGGCCACCATGTTCGTTTTGTACTTTACAGGTTTTTGTAGAATACATAGATAAAATGATAGTAGTGCCCTTTATCACGGTATACATTTTCAGGGTGATATCAGTAATAGTTTCGGAGTTATAGAATGCCAGTGAAATATTACGCACAGCCACCATCTTGAAGTTATGAAAGCAATTGTACTAAATTAGATGCCAGTGCATTTTGATATGTATAAACATTTCCTGTACATGGTTAAATCGCGTGAAACGTCTATTCACATTTTTCAACTTTTCTTGGCCGCCATGTTCGTTTTGCAGTTAACAGGTTCTCGAAAATTTCATAAGTGAACTTCTATTATTGCCCTTTATCACTGTACGAATTTCAGGGTGATATCAGTAATAGTTTCGGAGATATGGAATGCTGGTGAAAAAAATCGCACATTCGCCATGTTGAATGTGTGAGACATAATAAAATTTGAAGAGCCCGGTCGGGGTCGGCCAGGATTGTACTATGACCTTACGGAGTTTCATTGAAATCGCTCTAGCCGTTTATATATTATTAGGGGGGACACAGACATGGTCAAACAGACACACACACACGAACAAAAGTTGATCTCATAAGCCTATTTTTTTTTCATAAATGATAATAGGCTAAAAATGCATTTAACTGATATACGAGGGCTGAGTTCTGCCAGTCGTATTCCATGAGCACGTTAGAAGAAGCTGAATATTTTCCTATTATGAATCTCACAGAAGGCAAGATTTCAAGTATTATGTTAATTGCAGTACCTGGATGTTGGATTCACGGAAGGATAAAACTGGAGTTTAAATGCCGTGATGATCATACGAATATGAAGATCACCTTGCATTCCGTACACTTTATAAAAACTAGGGATGACATATTGAACAGGCAAATCGAAAATTGTACATAAATTTCATTATTGAATACATTTTATTTCTTGGTCGCAATATATTACTCACGGCAGCATTCGAGAACGTTCATTTGAAAAGAATTTATTTTAAGGAAACATGAAGTAAAGGAGTTCACAAAAACGACACTTAATGTTAAATTCATTCCTGTGCTGGGACGGTACCTTCTGACAGGCCATGGCCGCTTCCTTCCACATCCTTGCCCAGTTTCATTCACCATCATTCATTTCATCTCTCATCAACTCCTCTCATGAGGTTGGCGTCAGGAAGGGCATACGGCCGTAAAAACCATCGCCACAATGACTTCCATCGCATCTCATCCCCGACCCCGTTGGAAAACGGGAATAATAAGGGGTAGACATACAATGTTAAATTAATTCCTGTGTTCTCATAGAAGTGACAGAATATAACGAATTGAAGACAATAATACACTGATCAATCAACGTTTTGCATTACCCATGTATTTTGTAGGTCAGGACCAGAAAACGAATAGACGCGAGGCATAAATGTACACACATCAAAAAAAGTTTTGCATCACCTCGGTTCCCAGATCTCCGGCATATAGACGTTGACTGTGTATATTGTATCCAAGATACAGTCCCTTTGACTGTTCATAGATGTCACTAAAACTGCTCAAAGATGTAAACAACCATGCATGAGCAGGGCCTATTAGACGGAGGGGGTACGACAGCCGATCAGTTCCAGTCATTCCACCAGGACGAAGGTACGCTGCTCATGTTGTCTGTAGTTCTACCATGCCTAGAAGGTCAATACCGCAGTTCGATCGCGTCCGCATTGTTACTTTGTGTCAAGAAGGGCTCTCAACAAGGGAAGTTTCCAGGCGTCTCAGAGTGAACCAAAGCGATGTTGTTCGGACATGGAGGAGGTACAGAGATACAGGAACTGTCGATGACAGGCCTCGCTCAGGCCGCCCAAGGGCTACTACTGTAGTGGATGACCGCTACTTACGGATTGCCGCTCGGAGGAACCCTGACAGCAATGCCACCATGTTGAATAATGCGTTTCGTTCAGCCACAGGACGTCGTGTTTCAACTCAAACTGTGCGCAATAGGCTGCATGATGCGCAACTTCACTCCCGACGTCCATGGCGAGGTCCAGCTTTGCAACCCCGACACCATGCAGCGCGGTACAGATGGGCCCAACAACATGCTGAATGGACCCCACGGAATTGGCATCACGTTCTCTTCACCGATGAGTGTCGCATATGCCTTTAACCAGACAATCGTCGGAGACGTGTTTGGAGGCACCCTGGTCAGGCTGAACGTCTTAGACACACTGTCCAGCGAGTGCAGCAAGGTGGTGGTTCCCTGATGTTTTGGGGTGGCATTATGTGGGGCCGACGTACGCCACTGGTGGTCATGGAAGGCTCCGAAACGGCTTTACGATACCTGAATGATATCCTCCGACCCATAGTGCAACCATATCGGCAGAATATTGGAGAGGCATTTGTCTTCATGGACGACAATTCTCGACCTCATCGTGCACATCTTGTGAATGCGTTCCTTCAAGATAACGACATCGCTCGACTACAGTGGCCAGCATGTTCGCCAGACATGAACCCTATCGAACATGCCTGGGATATGTTGAAAAGGGCTGTTTATGGACGTCTTGACCCACCAACCACTCTGAGAGATTTACGCCGAATTGTCGTTGAGGAGTGGGACAATTTGGACCAACAGTGTCTTGATGAACTTGTGGATAGTATGCCACGACGAATACAGGCATGCATCAATGCAAGAGGACGTGCTACTGGGTATTAGAGGTAGTGGTGTGTACTGCAATCTGGATCACAAATGCTGAAAGTCTAGCTGTATGATGGTACAACATGCAATGTGTGGGTCTCATGAGCAATAAAACGAGCTGAAATGTTGTTTGTGTTGATCTCTATTCCCTTTGTATTTAAAGGTTCCGGAACTCTTGGAACCGAGGTGATGCAAAACTTTTTTTGATGTGTGTATATACCTTTTCAATACTTCCAACGTTCCAAACCAACCAAACCACCAACCATTGCACAGGAGGTTGTTTACATCACCCATAATAAACGTCAATACGTGGTGGTACGTGCCCTCACTCGGATACAGGATTCAATATGTCAAGTCAATGAGATGACCAATCCAGGCCTTGTCAAGTTCCCCCATTCATTAGTGGCAATTCCGCGTTATGTCGTGCAGAGAACGTGGTCGGTCTTGACGCCCAGAAACAGCTCTAGTATGAAATCCTGATCACGTGTGCTCATAAATATTAGTTGTATTGTCTTTCTTCGTTAGAATGCCCGTACAAGCCATCCTCTGGTGCCTTTGGGTATGTGCTAATACTCTGGCCACAAAGTCCTATGTTCGGTGCCTGTCTTTGGCAAGACATCTTACTTAAGTGTGAGGGTTGAACTGGACTACATTCAGGTAAATACAGTGAGACAAAAAGAGAACAGGTGGGTTTGATTCCTACCTCAGCTGTCGAAGATATGGTTTTCCCTCTTCTACTCCAGGCAAAGGCAGAGGTGATTCCTAACTAATATCAACGACCGAAGCCTCCCCTATCTTAACCAAAATTACAAATTCACACGTAACTAAAGGCACCGCAATAAAACAAGTAATCAGAAAATATCCACACACACGCAAGCGCACAGGGCTGATTACTATGAAATAAAACAACAATACATGTTAATAAATCAGAAAAGGCAAATTTTAAATTGCTAAAGTTTATTACGCATGGCTTTGTACGTCTGTTTGAAGAATACAAAGCTCCCCGATTTAAAAAGAGCGATATCGACGGCTATAACTTGCGATCATCCGTCTCTAGATAACACACTTACTCTGGGGTCGGTGGGTCACCAAGATGAGGAGAGCGCTATGGTCTATTTATCTCCAAACATCTCACTACGGTGACCAAATTCAAACCTTCGCTATATTGTATTGAGTAGAAAGGTCTGTATTTTGTACGATAATAGGATGAATGGTAGATTGGTGAATTTTTTTTTGAAACCTTTGTTCCTTCACAGAATACAGTGAAGGGTTAGCGGGCAATCATACTGTGTGATGAACATGACAGCAGAGTGGACTTACCCATGTGGAAACTGAATGTAATTACGCTAGTACTTCAATTTCCATGCAATTTCCCTCTCGGCACTAAAATGTTATGGAGGCGTATGCTTACTCTCGCGTGTGACCAGTATTATACTTAGGTGCTTCATCAATTGACACACAGCCAGTTTTACTCATGCATATGATCAGATGAGTATGTCCGATGTCTACATAATCACTTATGTAAAGAAGGCTACACAAGGCTAATATTCCTGATTTCCCATTTTTAGCCTACTTTTCACATTTTGCAAAAATGAGGAAAAAGTAGACTTATGAGATCGATCCGGGAAAATGTGTGTGTGTCTGTCTGTCTGTCTGTCCTTCTGTCGTCTGTCTGTCTGTCCTTCTGTCTGTCTGGCTGTGTGTGTGTGTCCCCCTATCAACTCCTAAACGGCAGCAGCAATCAAAACCAAATTTAGTATGAGTAAAGATGTGCACCGGAATATCTCACGTCCATATTTGAAAATGATGTCAGTGCTACCAACTGCTGAAAAAACGCACAAGAAATTTGAGCTCCATGTTGGATATCCTGCAAGATATGCATGGGAGCTATTCCAAAATTGGCACACATCTAGATAAGACTATTTCAGTTTAATTTCAACCATGACAGTGATGCCAAAATAATTTTAAGCCTTCTGATAGGTCCAATGTTTAAATGCATATAACTTCTACACTATCAATTGGATTTCAACCAAATTTTGTATGTAATATGTGTACATAAACAGATATGACTGAGCGTATTCTTAAGAGCCACCAGGGCTGCCAACTGTTAATAATTGCTCTCTCTATTTTTTTAATCCAAATAGCAATATATCAGAAAGTATGCAAGCCAATAGCTGTAAAATATGCACACGTATATTCTGACATTTTAGATTAATTTGGAGTAACTTATATACGTCAGTTCTACCAACATGATTATAAGCCTGCTGATAGTACCAATTTTTTAATACATGTAACTTCTATACTATCAGTTGGATTTCAACCAAATTTCGTATGTGCTATGTGTACCATAACAGATATGACTATAGGTATTGTTAGGAGCAATCAGGGCTGCCAACTGTTAATAAATGCTGTCTATATTTTTTACCCTAATATCAATATATCAGAAAGTATGCAAGCCAACAGCTCTATACTTTGCACACGTATAGCACCTGACATTCTAGATTAATTTGGAGTAATTAATACTAGGCAGTGCTGCCAACATGATTCTATGCCTGCTGATATGTCCAATTTTAAAATACATGTAACTTCTATACTAACAAATGGATTTCATCCAAAATTGGCACAACAAGATATCATAATATTTCAGATTATTTCTGACCAGCACACGCATGACATTGTTGGCAACATTGCTTTTACGCGTGCTGATAGATCCAGTGTCTAACTGCATGTAACGTCCATTGGACTTCAACCAAATTTTGTATTCTGTACCTTAAGAGATGGAACTAAGAATATATTCAATCACCAGGGCTGCCAACTGTAGTGCTCTATTAGGCTATATTATACCAGGTATAGTTTGAACTAATTAGATTTTTCGATATTACCAACATAATTTCGTCATTATTCTAGATAGGTTCATATTCTGTAGAATAATCATTGGCATGAAAAGTAGGCTGTATACTTCTTAACGGAAATTCTTGTTTAGCCTACTTTTCACATTTTGCAAAAATGAGGAAAAAGTAGACTTATGAGATCGATCCCGGAAAACGTGTGTCTGTCTGTCTGTCTGTCCTTCTGTCTGTCTGTCTGTCTGTCTGTCTGTCTGGCTGTGTGTGTGTCCCCCCCCCCTATCAACTCCTACACGGCTGCAGCAATCCAAACCAAATTTAGTATGAGTAAAGATGTATACCGGAATATCCCACGTCCATATTTGAAAATGAAGTCAGTGCTACCAACTGCTGAAAAAACGCACTAGAAATTTGAGCTCCATGTTGGATATCTTGGAAGGTATGAATAGGAGCTCTTCCAAAATTGGCACACATATAGATAATACTATTTCATTTTAAATTCCAGGAGGCCAAATATGACAGTGCTGCCAAAATAATTTTAAGCCTTCTGATAGGTCCAATTTTTAAATGCATATAACTTCTACACTATCAATTGGATTTCAACCAAATTATGTATGCAATATGTGCACATAAACAGATATGATTGAGCGTATTCTTAAGAGCCACCAGGGCTGCCAACTGTTAATAATTTCTCTTTCTATTTTTTTATCCAAATACCAATATATCAGAAAGTATGCAAGCCGACAGCTTTTAAACTATGCACACGTATAGTTCCTGACATTTTGGATTAACTTGGAGTAATTTATATACTTCAGTTCTACCAACATGATTCTGAGCCTGCTGATAGGACCAATTTTTAAATACATGTAACTTCTATACTATCAGTTGGATTTCAACCAAATTTCGTATGTGCTATGTGTAACGTAACATATATGACTATAAGTATTCTTAAGAGCAATCAGGGCTGCCAACTGTTAATAAATGCTGTCTATATTTTTTTTACCCTAATATCAATATATCAGAAAGTATGCAAGCCAACAGCTCTGTATTTTGCACACGTATAGCACCTGACACTCTGGTTTAATTTGGAGTAATTAATATAAGTCAGTGCTGCCAACATGATTCTATGCTTGCTGATAGGTCCTATTTTAAAATACATGTAACTTCTATACTAACAAATGGATTTCATCCAAAATTGGCACAACAAGATATCATAACATTTCCGATTATTTCTAACCTGCACACGCATTGTTGCCAAAATGCTTTTACGCGTCTAACTGCATGGAACGTCCATTGGACTTCAACCAAATTTTGTATTCTGTACCTTAACAGATGGAACTAAGAATATATTCAGTCACCAGGGCTGCCAACTGTAGTGCTCTATTAGGCTACATTATACCAGGAATATTTCGAACTAATTAGACATTTCGATATTACCAACTTAATTTCGTCATTATTCTAGATAGGTTCATATACTGTAGAATAATCATTGGCATGAAAAGTAGGCTTTTTAGTTCGTCACGGAACTTCTTGTTATTCTTTTAAAGATTCGAGACGTGGAGTTCTATGCACATACTTTAATCCGTTTTGTAATACCAGAGAAAATCAATAACAAAATAATTTAGATTGTACAACGCCATTTAGGTGCGGGAGGCACGGGTTTGATTTTTAGCCACGAGGGAGGTTTGTAACCTGTTGCTAGGGCAAATAATAATAATAATAATAATAATAATAATTATTATTATTATTATTATTATTATTATTATCACTATTATTATTATTATTATTATTATTATTATTATTATTATTATCATGGAAGATTAAGAGTTCAACTATCATCAGACTATGTCCTGGACCATAGGAGACCAAAGGATTCAGGCCAGGACTATTCGCTGGCCATGTCACAGAACTCCAGAAGGACTGACAACATGCAATGTCCCGCACCACAGGACTCCAGATGATTCACGTCATGATTATCAACAGAGCAAGTCCTGAATCACAGGGGTCCGGAAAATTCATTTCTTCTGTATCGCTAGGCGATGTCCTGAATGATAGGAGTATATGAGATTCAAGCAAGGACCGTCAGTAGACCATCCCATGGACCATAGGTCCGCAAAATTTCAGGCTAGGATTATCTGCAGGGCATGATCTGGAGCCCAGATGTCCTGACCATTCAGACTAGGACAATCAGAATCAGAAAGTCATGCTCTGGAGCACAGGTGTCCTGACCATTCAGACTAGGACAATCACAAGGACATGTTCTGGAACCCAGGTGTCCTGGGAGCCCAGGTGTCCAGGACATTCAGACCAGGCCTACTAGCTGTTGTTGTTATTGTTTCATTTGAGAGGCTTGGATATTGTGGTCATTAAGCCCCGTGCAATTGGGTATGTGCAGAATTTGTCTGATACCAGTGTTATTGTGATGTATGTAGTAGTGTGTGAATTTGAAATGTAGGTGAGGATTGGGAAGTAGGTGGCCGTGGCCTTAGGTTAGGAACCATCGCGGCATTCTCCTGGAGTAGAAGTTTGAAACGACGGAAAACTACTTCCAGGATGGCTGAGATGGGAATTGAATCCACCTCTGCTCATTTTTTTCCTTACGAGACTGCGTGTACCCAGATCCAGTCCTCAAGCCAAAATTCAATTTTTTGACGGAGCCGGAAATCAAACCCGGACTTCCGGGCTGACAGCCAAGAATGCTAGCCGCTACACTACGAGTTGGACAAGTCTATCAGCAAGCCATTTCAAGAATAACAAGACTCTAAATGATACACGTCAGGACAATCAGCAGCCTTAGTTTGAACAACAGTAGTCCAGAGGTTTCAGGCTTGTAGTATCAGCAAGCAATTTACTAGACCATAATAGTCAGATATTAAAATTTAAAATTTGGAAGGCATCATCGAGGTCATGGAAATCGCTTCAGCTGTAGCATTTTATTACGGGGGAAAACAAACACGGATAAAAGGTGATCTCATATGCTTATTTTTAGCCTATTTTCATTTTACAAAAAAAAAAAAGGCTTATGAGATCACCTTTCGTCCGTGTGTGCGTATGTGTGTGTGTAGTGTGTGTGTCCCCAAATAACTTCTAAACGGCTGGAGCGATTTCAATGAACCTCGGTGAGGTCATAGCACCATTTCGTCCGACCCCGACCGTGCCCTTCAAATGTAATTACAACTCACAAGGCGGCCCAGCAAAGTTGAGACATTTAAAAAGAGGTTTCTCGCGATTTAATGATCCAAACGTAATGGCATTTGGTACGGCAATTGCTTCTACACATTGCAATACACTGGCGTCTAATGTAGTTCAAATATTTACATAACCTCAAGATAGCGCCTCTGCGAAATTTTAAAATTAAGTTTTTGTTTCTTGTGTCGTAATCATGCGATCGAAGTGAAAGTTTGAATAATGAAGCTACGCAATAAATTTCCTTTAATGGTACCTAACTCTATGGCCTATACATAGAGTATAACAATCGAAAATGGCGACCATCCCAAATATTTAGACGGTTCTCAGTATTTGCGAATCTTTTACAGCAATCAAACTGAAATCCTTTATGTTCATAAAGGCTATGAACATAAGTTCACCTATAGGACTTTCAATAACCTGGTGAGCACAAATCCAACATGGCGGCGACGCGAAGCATAAATATTTAAATGGACGTTTCTCGCGATTTAACCATCCGAGAGCAGTGAAACTTTGTACGGTGAATGCTTGTACAAATGTTAATCCACTGGCATCTATTTTATTTCAATTTTTTTCATAGCCACAAGATGGCAGCTGTGCGAAATTTTAAAATCTCATTTTTACTTCTTGTGTCCTGATCATGCGATCGAAGTTTGAATACCACACGTACACAATAATCTTTATGTTTAGTACATAGATAAAAATCCAACATGGCGACCATCTGAAATATTTTTACGGTTCTCAATATCTACCAATCTATTACAACAATCAAACAGAAATTTTGTATGTTGATAGAGGCAATTAACATGAGTAGGATATATGAAAATATGCTGTGTAGTTCTTCACGGAACTACTTGTTATATGATTAAAATAGGCTAAAATGTGGGACTGTGCCTCGGGACATACCTCCTAGAGAAGACACATCACTTTCATCAATCGGAAGATCACTTTTGTGATAGAAGTAGATTATTTCACACCACACTTGCAGTGAATAGATTAATATATTTCATTTTGGCCACGGAGACTTAATGATTTGTTGCAGACAAAGGGTGATTATTTTACTAGAAACTACAATGTAACATAGGGAACTTTAATTCCTAGTTCTTCAAGAAGAAAAAAAAGAGGTTTCCCGTGCTAGTATTTTATCCCTGTATTCACTTGGGCTATCTCGAGAGTTTGAGACATTGTTCGACTTGAAACGTCTGGCAAGAGTCTCGATCTGAGTTATCCATGGGACCATAATTCAAGCCAGGAAAATGTGATTCCCAAGATCAACCAGCATCAAAAGGCATAAATATTCGTATGGTAAAAGTTGCGTGGTTTAGCGAATCAACACGTGTAGTTACAATAGTTAATCAATTTGGTAGGCTAATCGTATGCCCTGCTATGTTATGTTTGTAATTGGTCTAATGAAGACTTACTGAGCCGTGGAAAGCATTTAGCACACAGTCCCTTGTATTGCATTGCGTGGCCTGGGTTTCAGTGCTAAGGAAGAGATTTTCTCCAATTAAACAAGTTGCCTGTGCAGTCTCCATGTTCTGTTCGAAATATGTTAAGGACTTTACATACATGCTAATGCAACACACCATCGGCTGTTTTTGTTTTTTGTTTTGTTTTAGGTTCGATCTACAACTTTCTGAAGCTTCAGGAAGACAGTTACGGTTTGTTTCTTAACGATCACTTGTTGATTATCTTGAAATGATTCTCCACAAGCAAATCTGATATCTGGGTAGGAGATCGTCAAGACCTTATATTAGTGTTAATCGCAAGCAGGAGGATACTATTGAACTTCAGATATTCTCTAAGAAGACCATTTTGGCATAAATTTTCTGGTGTAATATGATTAAGGCTTGTTTCACATGTAGTTCCTCTCAGATGCGATACAATGTCGGTTCAAGTTCTGAAGTACTATTGATTGCTTTCAATATTTTTCCGGAGAATTAAGAGATTTTATCAAGAGTAACGCCCTAATAATTAATAAATGCATGACAATAGGGGTAGGATATTGTCGTTCATCCAGCAAACAGGTCGTCATTTGCTGCTGAGATTGAAAGAACTCAATTCTAATTTGTATCGATTTCGCATATTATAATGATATATTATTATTATTATTATTATTATTATTATTATTATTATTATTATTATTATTATTATTATTATTATTATTATTATGCCTTCACGTCTTGAAATTAAAATCCCAACGTGGGTTGATGGAATCATTACATAATTTTCAAGACGTACTTGCTGAGTGTCTAGAGCTGGAAAACTACTTGACAAATTTCTTTGACTCTTCCCAAATACGCAGTCTCTAAAAGACGAAGTTAGTTTAAAGGGACGTAAACCCAATAACCTTAATATTATAATTATTAAAACTATCATTATTACTATTATTATGATTATTGTTATAAGTAGTGTTATAATATTTATTATTATTATTATTATTATTATTATTATTATTATTATTATTATTATACAATGTAAGGAAAGAGACAGACTTTACAAAACAATGCTCAGAAACAAGGATAATATTACAATAAAAAATGAATACAAAGCTTTCAGAAACAAATTAAATAAGCTAATAAACAAAACAAAACATCAATATTTTAAAAATAAGATAAATAGTTCCAAAAACGATAATAAAGGAATGTGGAAAGTCATTAATGATATAACAGGTCGGAAAACACAAACTGTCAATGAAGTCATAAACAAACATTTAATATTACATTATACTAACGAAGTGATAGTCAATAAATTCATCAATACCTTTAGTGAAAAAATAAACAGCCTAGCTCATAACTGTAGTATCAACATATGGCAATCAAATAGAAACACATTAATGAATTCCTTTACATTACTTGAAACTGATGAATATGAAATAGAAAACATAATTAAGGAATTAAAAACAGACAAATCGCCTGGGGTAGACAATATACGCTTGAAAGACATAAAGGCAACATCCAAAAAAACTATACCAATCATAACACATCTCATAAACAAGATATTCGAATCAGGCATAATACCAAAATATCTGAAATACACAATTATTAAACCAATATATAAGAATGGCGATCACTTAGACTTTGGCAACTACAGACCAATATGCATTTTATCAATCCTCCACAAAATAATGGAAAAATGCTTGGATAAGAGATTGAAGAATTTCCTAAATAAATATGATATTTTAAAGGGACACCTATACGGTTTTAGGAAGGGGAAAAGTACTGAACTACTCCTGGCTGAATTTGCCAATGTAATAAATAATGCCTTAAATAAGAACAATCACATAATGGTACTTTTTCTTGACTTTTCTAAAGCATTTGACACAATAAATCACAATAAACTACTTGCTAAATTACACGATATTGGAATAAGAGGCACGACTTACAAACTATTTGAAAGCTATCTGAAAAACAGGGAAACGGCAGTTATGGTCAATAACACTATCAGTGACGCAGTAGAAGGAACACAAGGTATCCCTCAAGGCAGCATTATTTCACCTACACTATATAACCTGTTCGTAAACGACACGAATGAAGCCATTAAACACAGTAAAATATTTATTTATGCTGATGACACCACTATATATACCATACATAAAGACTCTAAAACAGCTTTTGAGAGACTTCAAGAAGACTTCAATAACATCACAAGATGGTGTCATGACAATAATTTGTATATAAATACAACCAAATCTAAAATAATGCACATCAGAGTTGATCACTTCACACAAGAAAAATACAAACTAACGCACCACAGCTTATCATGCATACACCAAAACATCCTGGCAGGTTGCAAATGTAACACCTTCATAAATAGTACTTCGACACAAAAATACCTAGGAATTACCCTTGATGAACACTTTAAAATGAACACACACACAGTAAACATAATAAAAAACCTAAGAGCAAATCTCTACATCTTCTACAATCTCCGATTTTATGTAGATAGGAAAACTTACAAAACAATTTACAGTGCTCTGATTGAAAGCAAATTAAGATATGCTATAGCAGCTTGGGGAAATCAAAACACAACTTTAATTGATAATCTTCAAGATAGCCAAAACAGGTTCTTTAAATATTTCACTGATATCCCTTATTTTAATATTAAAGAGTTGTTTCAAATTACTGTACTGAATCTCTACTACCATGATCCAAGATTCAGGCATAAGGTCTCTCACAACATACAAACAAGAGCCATAACAAGTACTAAACATGTTAAACCTTTATGTATAAATAGCTATGGTTTCAAGAGACTAAATTATATTATACCATCACTACTTAATGAACTACCACCTGGACTGACAAACATTAACAGCAAACAACTAGCTATAAGTCGCATTAAAAAATATTACTTAACCAAACATTAACTCATAACATAAATGTATTAATATAACTACCATAGTGTAATTTTTTGTATCTTTAATTATTTACATTAATATTTTATCATTAGAGCCTCCGTGGCTTAGGCGGCAGCACGCCGGCCTCTCACCGCTGGGTCCGTGGTTCAAATCCCGGTCACTCCATGTGAGATCTGTGCTGGACAAAACGGAGGCAGACAGGTTTTTCTCCGGGTACTCCGGTTTTCCCTGTCAAAATTTCATTCCAGCAACACTCTCCACTATCATTTCATTTCATCTGTCATTCATTTCATCATTGCCCCAGAGGAGTGCGTCAGGCCTCGGCAGCCGGCACAGCTCATATCCTCGCCGCTAGATAGGGGCTTCATTCATTCCATTCCTGACCCGGTCGGAGACTGGAAGCAGGCTGTGGATTTTCATTTTCATTTTATCATTAACATTACAAAAAAAAATGCATGCACTCTTGTACTGAAATATAATCTATATATATGTTGTAAATAATAATTAATATGTCTCACAGATAATCTGTACTGTCATCAGATTCGTGAGACATATCACAATAATGTAACATAAATAGTATTTGATAAAATTATTATTATTATTATTATTATTATTATTATTATTATTATCTTCCTAAATATCCGTATTGGCTAACTAAACGTATTCATTAAATTTAATTTTATGAAACTTAGGAATTGCCACCAGCGCTAATGCCTTTAACCCGGGAGAGGTGCGCGATGTTTGTAGTACGAAAGAGCGTGAGCAGAACTTTTCTCCACGTTCGTTTGGGCTCACAATAAACAATGTTAAATTTGATCGAAACCTCAATTATTTGGCTGTAAGTAAAATAACACATCTTTGTGCTATAGGCATAATATTTCTTCGCATCTGCACAAGCATTATTTATTTATTTATTTATTTATTTATTTATTTATTTATTTATTTATTTATTTATTTATTTATTTATTTATTTATTTATTTATTTATTTATTTTATGTCTTCGGTAGTGGCGAAGTTAGGGCTCATGGCCCTCTCTTACAATTAACCACGAAATATGGCACCAGTACATAGCTTATGACAATTTCGAAAATACAAAAAAATATTATGATGATAAATAAGGAGTAAATTAATTATGCTAATACTAATATTAGTAAAAAAAAGGCACATGAATAATGATAGTAATAATTATAACAATACAAATAATAATAATAATAATCACAATTTCACAGACCTTTCTATAATATCCTAGATATAATCCTAGCTCAGTCATACGTCCTATCATCCATCACCATTCACACGGGGCAAATATATCAATTGTTTTTGCATATTATTTTCAATGCATATTTTATTATGTTTACAGTTGAAAACCACTAACTGATCAAGTAAATCACCTTCCTTACGTCTGTAAGTCAATGTCAAAATACATTACAAAATATAATACAACAAGAGGTGATTACATTTACGGCATGCTTTCAGTATACATTAATATGACATCATACCTTATAGAAGTTATCCGTATCATCATATACGAGGCACGTCCAGAAAGTAAGATCCGTTTGGTAATAAAATTAAATTGTGTACAGATACAGAAAAAATATTTATTGCACAACATTCTACACCTCTTAAACTACTTTTCCACATAACTGCCGAACTTTTGCAGGCATTTGTCATAGCGTGGCACAAGTTTTTGGATACCTTCTTCATAGAAGTTTGCCGCCGACCCGTAAACGAGAGTGAAGACTCCCCTTAAGATATCCTACTGTTTGGCCATCACTGTTAGGCAAATTGCGTATGTGGTCAGGAGAACTCCTAAACATACGCAGTTCTCCTGGTAAGCACGCAATTTGCCTAACAGTAGTGACCAAACAGTAGGATATCTTAAGGGGAGTCTTCACTCTCGTTTACGGGTCGGCGGCAAACTTCTATGAAGAGGTATCCAAAAACTTGTGCCACGCTATGACAAATGCCTGCAAAAGTTCGGCAGTTATGTGAAAAGGTAGTTTAAGAGGTGTAGAATGTTGTGCAATAAATATTTTTTCTGTATCTGTACACAATTTAATTTAATTACCAAACGGAGCTTACTTTCTGGACGTGCCTCGTATATTATTTCAGTAGTATAGATCCCTCCTGCGGCGCTCACAAGCGACCGATCGTGACAAATGATCATTCAAATGAAGGAGAATAGACATTAGCAGTGACGAATTGCTCTCAAATTTCATATAATATCTTTAAAAATGTACGAAGTGTGCGATTTAAAGATACTGTTGCTGTCAGAAAATACGCTCCATAATTGCTGTCCACTTCACATTTTGGCCGCTGTGACGCCTGTTTCACGTCATTTTAACATTCTGAGGTATTTCCTTTACTATTTTGCATGAATTTCAAAAACAGTAAATCAATGGAATGAGTACTCAAATCATATAATTTCATAAATATCGAATAACCGGTGAGTGTTACAGCTAAGCTGTTAATTAATCGACTCAGAACACAAATGACATTAGGAGTGACGAATTGCATTCTAATTCCATAAATATCAATTTTTGTAACATGTGAGCGATTTGCAAATACTGTTGCTGTAGGAAAATACGAAATGAAAACATAACAACCTTTCTCATTAAGTATCTCATTATAAACCTATTGGGGAAAGTGTGGTTTATGAACATGCGATATTTCTCGCACGGGTCCGCTAGTTGACATAAATGAATATACCTATGAATGTGTACAATTGTTTTATTCACCTGTTGATACTATACATGTATAGAAACTGAATAACATAATGGTAGGCTACTAGTTTTGGTTAACTTCTAGCCATCCTCAGAAAATGTCATATTGTAATAACATTAAAATGAGAGCATCATTATAATCTAAAATATTTACAATCTATAAATAAAAATTAAGCACTAAAATAAAAATATTAACAATACAAAATTTAGTATCCGTTGAATAACCTTCCAAATATAAAATGAAATCTGCAACCTTCTTTAACTGCTGACGTGTGTAATTCGGAATATAAATGATGACGTGAGGTCTACGAGACTCCTGCCATATACTGTATATCTCAATAAGGAACATTTGACAGTTCATACTACTACTGTCATTGTGTGATCTGTTTCAGCGTACACTAATCTCTCGTAATATTAATATGTTTAGGATCTAATAATACAAGGAGCTAGTATTTTGTCATTTTTACTCACAGTACGCAGACATTCTGATAAACTAAATGGTGCTGGTTGTCGCCACTTAAAATTAAACAAATACACTGCACATCAATTTTCTCTGATTCACTATAATACAAAGAACGAGAAAATAACAAATGTAAACAACTATAATATAATGAATGATAACGTAAAACTCACTTTGGAACCTAACCGTAACTGGTGACGTGAGGTCTGCCAGTCAACTTGAAAAGTTCAGCCTAACGAGGTGAGCTAACCAGGGCCACTAAACTTTCATCAACGAGGGTGTGAAGTGTCAGCACACAGATAAGAAGGCAACGTAAACAACAGCTACCTGCAACATTTAATTGAAGAAGCAGAGATGTTGGGAGTCTGGATGACCTCACGTCACCAGTTACAGGTTAAAAGAATGCTAGAATCGAAAGCAAAAGAAAATTATCTTGATGCTTTTTGAAAAATTGTTAAAATCATATGTCTCCAATGAGGCGCGAGCGGTGAATAGTTCCGCATCTGAGACAAGTCTGACAATAATACTCGCTGCAGCGGTTGTTTCTGCGCTAAAAATGAAGTAATCATAACAATTGGTTCCCAAAATCTTCAACAAAAATAAGACAAGCTCACCTGGGAATTGGTCAAGGTCACACCCAACTACTAACACAGTTTTAGAAGTGCGGAAATTTTGTCCACGGCGCACCCTCTCCCGGGTTAATGAACCTCACACAGCAGCCGTTTGCGTTAAACAAAACTGACACAATGGGGTTCTGCAGCAAGTTTGGAGATCGATGGTTCGAATCCTGGCGTTAACAACGGCTATCCTGAGTAAGCCTACCCCAGCTTTTTCCACAATGAGGGCAAATGTCGATATAGTGCCTAAAATCAAGTCCGATATCCGTCTCAAATACAGCTACACATACTACTACAGTTATCACAGAAAAACAGGTTATCAGACAAGTTCAACTTACACTCATGTACACGGAGTTATGACAAAGATAAATGAATGAACAAAAATCACGTTCATAATAGATTTGAAAACAGAACAGTGTGGAACAAACCGTTCAAATATAGTCAATGAGATTTATATACAGGTCTCCCAAATAAATTCAGACAGTCAGGCGGCATTTTCACTCTCCGCTACGGCAGCCGCTCCAGCCGAGCTTATGTAGCGGCCTTGGCCGGGCTTGTGTTGCACGTATACTATCTTATATGAAATCTTAGATTATAAAGGATGCTGGAAGTGTCGTCCTTCGTGGGTTATACAGGCATTGTACCTGGTAACCACATTGTTACTGAGCACTGAGCCAGTGGTATGAAATTAATTTACAATTACGTGAATCTGTGCCCGTAAATGCGCACTTCACCAGGATATTGCTGAACAAATGAATCGGGCACCCGTCGAGCCGACTCGCATTTAAAATAACTTTTCTTACGAAAATACAGTGTTGCATTGATAACTGTCTCACCATCTTTAACAGCTGGGATTCTGACTGGTAAGAACACAGCAACAAAGCAACAATACAGTCTATAATAGAAACTGGCAGCATTTAATGATAACAATGCGAACTTTCGTTTTGGCGATGAAATTGCTATTCAATAACACTATATTTTTTCGTAAGCTTGAATAATGTACGGTAGCTCAGTTTCAGTAAGAACTGTGAGTAAGATTGTATATGAGTGGCACAAGCCCGGCCAAGGCTACGACATAAGCTCGGCTGGGGCAGCTGCAGTAACGGAGAGTGAAAATGCCGCCTGACGGTCTGACTTTATATGGGAGACCCTGAAAAATACCGTATATGGCGACGAGCAAGCACAAACATGAAGAAGGGCATTCTCAATAATCTGCCTCATATTTCATCATAGAGAAATAAGTTGTTAAACAGGGTGCTAATCCGTCTAATATATTACGTTGTAGAGATACAATCGGCTCCCAGCTGTGTGATTGAATCCAAATGCAGTCAGTAATACTAGTAATACTATATTATTATTAATATTATTATTATTAGAGGTGTAATCTAGCACAGAATTGTCACCATGTGTCAATTATTCATAAGATCGAATCAGTTACTCTCGACCTAGAGTAGTTCAACATTCATACGAAGAACTGGCATGAGTTCATTTTACGGTTTCATGTCGTTTGGTGTTTCAAACAAACAGGCTATACCTGCATGAAATTTCGGGACTTTCTAATTCGTTGCCCTTCACTGCAGATTACTCCATATCGAGATGATTGGCACAGTCAATAACACATTGGTCTTGAAAATCCAAGATAGTGGTTCGATGTCAAGGGTGTTGAAATGAAACAACCCCGTGTTAGCAGACTTACTAGAACGTTAGCTGTTCACTACCAGGGTAAAGTTCGCTCACACTGGCATCTTCAAATGGAAATTGATAGATATTATCGTCAACATACTGGAAACGTTTGTGCAACATATCTCCTGTTTAAACACCTCCATACCCTGTGGACTGGATGATTATCAGTTGAACAACAAGTTCATGAACCGCATGTTCGCTCATCGTGCTAAATATATATGAATGATTGTAGAAGCAGGCATGCAGCACTGAACACTGTGAGGTGGATTATTAACATGACATGAACAAGCGTGTACGTACCACGCGACATTTTCACATTCCAATTAACATTCTACAGATTTACGTATTTTGATATTCATTACCTGGTGTTCATGGTGAATGCTGTAACAAGGGGTGTTTAAGGAGTACTAGCCTATAATTTATCGAAAAGTGCATGCTTTTTACTAAAATGCCACTGAAAGCGCCTCGCGTGGCCAGTGAGAGAACTGTGGTAGTGCAGTAAAATGAATAATATTTCATGTGCAGGTGGCTACGTATGAAGCCTCATATTCCTTAAATTTATTTAGACACATTCACAGAATTAAGGAGCTCCGCATATCTGCAGATGAAGAGCTTTAGTTTGAAACCATATCGATTCTGCTAGTATCGGACATACTGTTACAAAAAATTGTGTTCCGTGTTAATAGGAATGATGATCAGATAACGAATATTCAAATGGGGACAAAAGTTCAATTAGCCCTGATTTTAAATGGTGAATAATAATTGTGGGATTATTATATTTTACCATGTATAATAAACTAAGAATAAAAGTGAAAATCTCTGGGCTCTCTGGTATGAACTCTGAAATCATAGCAGCACAGTTATTTAACTGTGTAAAGTAGCTACTCGAGAGAATTTATGGTGTAGGTGTGGGGGTGTTCCTTTAGAGCCTCCCTTCCTCCACTCCTTATCACGTTTATTTGTTTCTTATTTTGCGCTCCTCCCAGCCACAGTTTATAATGTTGGATTTGCACTCAGCTTAGCTAACAGAGGTTGAGTTTAAGTGCTTGCACTAGACTTCGAGATCACAATTGGGTCAAACGAACCTCGGCTCTTAGGTTCACACTTGTCTTTCCTCTCCAGCTTAAGAAAAGAAGGAAGAAGAAAAAAGAACGTGTACGTCCGTACCACGGTGGATCTGAGTAGGCCATGTATCACTAACCTGGACCTGTAGCCACACCCTCTAGCAGATGTTAATCGCTCACTTCTTTAGCAGCCTTGAGTGGTAATAGTTTGTCTCCAATTTTCTGCACGTACCTGAAAAACAGAAAGAAATTAAACTATGAGATATTTTGCAAATAACTTATATTATATTATTCAAATAAAGGATCGTATATCATTTAATCCATACTATCGATGCAGTTTCTGTTGAAAACTAGAAGGCTGGTAAAATATGTCGATTGCAATATGGAGCCACTAACAAAAATATTTAAATGAAAATTTTCTGGTTTCCTCAGTTTCAAAAATTGAAATCCTTTCCAGTTAGTTCATGGAGTAGAGTCGTCGAGCAAGTAACATTTACCAACTTGACCTTCCCAATTTTGAAGAAGCTTGATAAGCGGCTTTATTTATGATTTCATAAATAACTTCACTTTAAATTCAGCTTTGTTATTCGCATTCAACGCCAATACGAAGTGTTGAAATTTGACGCATATCAATTGGTGACTCGCATTCTTGATTGTGTAGCGCTGCCATGTAAAGCCAGCTAATACTAACAGCCAGTCAAGGAGTGGTATTGTCTTGGCACCTGGAAGCCAAACAGTAATACTTCCAAGTTGAAATAACATAAAATTTGATTCCTAATAATATTCCTGGATTAATTTAGTATAACTACTTATTTAACTGTCTGCCTTTTAATTTAACTTAATTGGGGAGTTTATAAGCAAAGGGTGCCAAGTGGTGGCTAAGAAGCTTATTTTAAAAAAATCTTAAAACATTCCACTTTTGTTTGTCGTTTGTCGTGTAGCCTCCTGAGAGGCCGAGTGCAGGTCTTACTAGTCGACGCCCGTGGGCGACCTGCGCGTCGAGATGAGGGATGGAATGGATGAAGATGAATGAAACTGTAAGGATGTGGAAGGAAAGCGGACGTGGCCTGTCTGAAGGTACTGTCCCAGCATTTGCCTGGAGTTGAAAATGGGAAACCACGGAAAACCATTTCAAGGACAGCCGACGGTGGGGCTTGAACCCCCACGCGTCTACCGAGTCAGCAGAGAACTTGGCCCCATGACCTAACGCAGCGCTTTAGCCCGCGTAGCCACTACTGTCGGTACATTCCACTTAAGGATGATTTTTCAACTGAAATACGTTGCCACTTACATCCCTTGTCCTCTGCCTATATTGTAATATAAATTTTAAGTTGTAATACTCGCCACATATATATGAAATGAGATGCTTGTTTTAGTACTAATTATATTACTGCGTGGTTCGCGATTTTTTCCAAACCAATTCATCAGGGGCAGATTAGATAGGTGACAATGGAGAATAGGTGGTGGTCCCAATGTTGAGTCCCTTGAACGATATGAAGTCCCCAACGGTAGTACTATACCCGGTAGAGTCTTCGGAAAATACCAGGTGGCCCATCTGCGCCGTGCCATCTATATATATAAAGCTCAATGTTTGTCTGTCTGTCTGTCTGTCTGTTATGTATACAAATCCACACCGTTTCACCGATCTGAACCAAAATTTGTATACTTACCCTTCGGAACCCTGTGGGTAACCCTGTCCACTTGAAATTTCCGACAGACCAACCCATTCCCTGCATTTAGGCCCTTTGGCCTAAATCTACACCGTTTCACCGATCTCAACCAAAATTTGTATACATACCCTTCGGAACCCTGCGGGTAACCCTGTCCACTTGAAATTTCCGACAGACCACCCCATTTCCTGCATTTAGGCCCTTTGGCAAACATCTACACCGTTTCACCGATCTCAACCAAAATTTTTATACTTACCCTTTGGAACCCTGTGAATAACACTGTCCACTTAAAATTTCGGACAGACCACCCCATTTCCTGCATTTAGGCCCTTTGGCAAACATCTACACCGTTTCACCGATCCGAACCTAAATTTGTATACTTACCCTTTGCAACCCTGCGGGTAACCCTGTCCACTTGAAATTTCGGACAGACCACCCCATTCTCTGCATTTAGGCCCTTTGGCCCAAATCCACACCGTTTCACCGATCAGAACCAAAATTTGTATACTTACCCTTTGGTACCCTGCGAGTAACACTGTCTGCTTGAAATTGCGGACAGACCACTCCATTCCCTGCATTTAGGCCCTTTGTTCCAAATCTGCACCGTTTCACAGATCTCAACCAAAATTTGTTATTTACCGTCTGGAACCCTGCGAGTAACACTGTATGCTTGAAATTTCGGACAGACCACTCCATTCCCTGCATTTAGGCCCTTTGACACAAATCTACACCGTTTCACCGATCAGAACCAAAATTTGTATACTTACCCTTTGGTACCCTGCGAGTAACACTGTTTGCTTGAAATTGCGGACAGACCACTCCATTCCCTGCATTTAGGCCCCTTGGCTCAAATCTACACCTTTTCACCGATCTGAACCAAAATGTGTATACTTACCCTTTGTAACCCTGTGAATATCACTGTCCACCTAAAATTTCGGACAGACCACCCCATTTACTGCATTTAGGTCCTTTGCCAAAAATCTATATCGTTTCACCGATCCGGACCAAAATTTGTATACTTACCCTTTCGAATCCTGCGGGTAACCCTGTCCACTTGAAATTGCGGACAGACCACTCTATTCTCGGAAAGAGGACAGGATCCGTCCCAAAGGCAATGGAAAAAAGGGGTAAAACCGGACCCGCTCAGGAAACCCTCAGGGTTGCCAGCTCCCGAACTCACCAGCCATGAGCCCTTGAGGATGTAGCACTATCCAGGGTGCACCAGAAGTGGTGGGGCTACACACACCCTGCCTCCTTGAGGGTCTTGAGCAGAAGACATGAGATATTAAGAAAAGAAAAAGAAGGCTGACACCTCGAAGAATGAGGCTATCAGGAATGATTAGACAAGGGCCAATTAAGGCGGGAAAGTGAAAGAGTCGCTAGGCCTCGGATACCCTGATACCATCGGGGTCGGAAGAGAACAAGAGTTTGACCAAGGGAGGCTGACTGGAAAGAGAACTGAAAGGAGCCCGGCACCAGTAAGTAGAAGCAATGCCGGACTCAGCTGGGGTCCCGTGGTCGCACACCCACATCCCACAAGTTGTGAGACCCTGGTGGGTGGAAGGGGGAGGAGGGGGCAGGTGTGAGAATAGCTTGCTGATTCATCGCGAGGTGGCATGAGAGAAATGTCCAGACCCCGCCGTGTTACCTGGTATTGCTATGCTGATGATCATACAGGGTCTTCACTCAAACCACTGTAGTGTTACGAAAGAATGAGTGATTCACCGGTCAATGTGAATAGGACCGGGACCCCCCCCCCCCCTTGAACGTCTGTCATCATATATCGTCATCATCTGCGATATTCTCAGGTTCGTGCAGCTTGGACCCGAGCAGTACTCGATAAGCTGTTTCACTACACGCATCGAGTATAGGCCTAAGCCAGAAAATAACGTTCAGACTTTGGAAGACATCGAAGGTAGAAATCTGAATTACCTATATCAGATTTAAAATTACACCAAGTTCGTTTAGTAGTCATTTTTCATTACCTTATTATTATCATCATAAGGGCAAATGACCTAGATGTTACGCCCATTATACCACTAATCACCACACACAATAAGTCTTTATCGCCTGTGAATTTTGAAATATTTCTTTCTATCACGGTAGTTTGTAAGTTTGTCGTGTCAATTCAACAGTAGTATTCATTACCATCCTCTTCAAAAGGGCAAATGACCTAGATGTTACGTCCATTATACTACTAAGTAACACCACAGTCTTCATCGCCTGTGATTTTTAAAATTTGTATTTCCATTAGTTTGTAAGTTTGATATACCCGTTCAGTAGTAATCGTCTTCATTATCATCCTCATCAAAGGGGCAAATGACCTAGATGTTACGTCCATTATACTACTAAGCAACACCAGAGTCTACCTAGCCTGTGATTTTAAAAATATGTATTTCCATTAGTTTGTAAGTTTGATATACCCGTTCAGTAGTAGTCGTCTTCATTATCATCCTCATCAAAGGGGCAAATGACCTACACTAGATGTTACGTCCATTATACTACTAAGCAACACCAGAGTCTACCTAGCCTGTGATTTTAAAAATATGTATTTCCATTAGTTTGTAAGTTTGATATACCCGTTCAGTAGTAGTCGTCTTCATTATCATCCTCATCAAAGGGGCAAATGACCTACACTAGATGTTACGTCCATTATACTACTAAGCAACACCAGAGTCTACCTAGCCTGTGATTTTAAAAATACGTATTTCCATTAGTTTGTAAGTTTGATATACCCGTTCAGAAGTAGTAGTAGTCTTCATTGTCATCCTCATCAAAAGGGCAAATGATCTCTCATTCCTTTAAAGTACGGTATCAATTTTTCCCATTCGTTGATAAGTTACATGTGCCAGTAGTCGCTTCTATGTTCATTATCACTATGTAGAAGATGTTTTGCGTCAGAAGAAAAGACAACTGGATGCTCAGGAACGTTAACGATATATCGACTGCGAAATCTGGAAGCTTCTCTTTGAGGAATTGCTTCAGACATTTATCGTACAGTTTAAACCTTAACATGACGAAACTTTTAACCAGATAGCGATCTAAGTGGGAGCTCTTTGGCAAAAAATAATCAAGTCTTTCCCGAAATGTGAGTCCTAAAAAATAACTTTTTCTATTATTTTCTAAGTTTCATATGTCAGTTATGTAGTAATTTTCAATATCATCCTGATCAGTGGGGCAAATTACCTAGATGTTACGCCCACAACGTCATTGGGGGCAAATGACCTAGAATTTAAGTCCATTATATTTCTAATCACCACCACATAAAGTCTTCTACGACTGAGATGTCACGAATTCTGGGACCGCTAACGACATATCTCGACTCGGACTGAAGACAAATATCACGAGAATGATCATTATTTTACAGAGCCTTCCCATAGTGACTTAAGTATAAACATTGTCACTGGGTTTGATAATGTAAGAAATTAATACATAAATAAATATAATTTATGACGTTGAGTGTTAAGGAGACTGGAATATTATCATCATTCCACCGGGCGAAGCCGGATACTACTGCTAGTCTACTTATAAGTGTCCCGCATGCAATGGAGATGAACGGGAGGTCTAATAACTGAATTGCTAAGGGGTAACCTTGCATGCAAGCAGGTTACGTCAGAATGCCAAGAGATAACAACCAGATTGCCGCATGCTGCATGTTCCTCAGTGCTCCCGTCTAATGCGCCCCATAGCGGTATGAAGCCTCGCTGGCGAGCGAAGTATAGAAGCTTTGCACGTGGTACAGCAGTATTAAAGTTGCTATCAACACATTAACAATGACTGAGGTTTTCACCAAAAAACGAGCACACACACATAATTTAAATCAATGGAGAATCTGGTCACAATCCCACCAAAGCTCGCACATTATATGCACAGGGGATTATAATAGACGCCTGCCTTCTGTACATGTAATTCCCCGAACAGAACTGTAATTAAGAGCTAATGGATTGTTGAAGCACATACCAAAATGGCTAGATCCGTCTGCAACAATTCTGATGTAGTGCAGACTGTACATCAGTACTGTGATCGAAGCCATCACACGGTACGTTGAATTACACGGTACTGAAATAATGAGTTTTTGTTGTTGATACTTAGGGGCTTTGCAACATAGTGGTCATGTAGCCCCGTGTACTTGAGTGTGTGAAGAATTTGTCTGATAACCTGTGTCACTATTGTTATTTTATTATTACAGTCTAGTGCAGACATCACACTGACAACAATAATAATAATAAGAATCATGTTAGAGTACTTGTGTAGTAAAATTACTGCTAAATTGTTGCACAACATCCAACATATTGTATACCACGTTGTAACGCTCCATTGCAAACAGCGATTACTGTAATAGACAGGGCTCATTTGTAAATACGCCAAAGATGCAAAAAAGAAAGCTTAATAACACATTAATTTGTACATGTAGGCTACAGAAATTCCACTTTACAATAGCATTACTTGCTATAAGGACAAAAACCTACCTATTATTGCATCAATGCTTAGAAAATAAAATAAATTAAAATTTCACACTTGGATTGGTATTCATAATGAATATGCTCAAAGACATGTCTCAAACACGTCTCGCAGTGTCTGCATGGACACGTCGAAACATTTCAGGTGTCTCTGCAGCACGGGCCTCACCAATGCGTTCTTTTAATTGATCAATATTTTCTGGCGCCATTTCGTAGACTTTTGATTTTATATAGCCCCAGAGAAAGAAGTCCAGAGGGGTTAGATCAGGTGATCTTGGTGGCCACTGCCATGGTCCTCCACGACCTATCCACCGTTCAGGATATCGTGCATTCAGATTTTCCTTAACGGCTCGGAAGGTGTGAGGTAGAGCTCCATCAAGCTGGTACCAATGTTGTAATACAACCTAGAGTTGAATATCTTCTAGGAGGTTTCCCAGAGACAAGTCGGTTTGTAGGAATTCAAGATAATTCCTACCTGTGATTCTGGATGCTATAAAATCAGACCCAATTATAAAGTCTCCCAGAATACCACACCATGTATTAACCCCCCAGTAGATCTGGACATGCTGTGCTCGAACCCAGTGGGAGTTCACTGGAGCCCAGTAATGAATATTGTGAGTATCGACGTTGACATCATTGGCGAAATAGCATTCATCACTCCACAGAATATTCCAGGAAAAATGTGGATCTTGCAGCTGCCATTCTTCGGCAAATGCGATCGAAATCATTTCCATACAGTTGTTAGTGTAGGTGCGGCTTATACGGATGCCATTTTTGCTCCTTCAAGTTCCTCTGTATTGAATTTCGTGGCACTCCTAGCTCCCTTACAGCTCCTCTAATTGCAGCTCTGTTCGGCGAAATACTTGTAGAGACGGCAGACCTCTATCTGGAAACACCAGTGCATACTGTCTTCGACCTTCAACGCCATTACGACCAGCTTCTCCATAGATTAGTATAATGTCCGTGTACTCATCGATGCTGAATACACCAGCCATCGTCAATATGTTGCCAGCAACTGTCGTGTTGTTGTACCACATATGAGTATATTCCGCTCTCAAATGCGAGGCTCCAAAAGGCAATGGGGTGTATTAGACGGGTAGCGCTGAGGAACATGCAGCTAGCGACTGTCTGGTTGTTATTCCTTCGTATTCTGACGTGATCGGCCAGCATGCAGTGTGACCCCTGTGGAAATCAGTCATCAGACATCCCAAACAGCATTAGTGTATGCGGGACACCTAAAAACGAGAATGCACGGGGCAAACGGGCCACCTGGTATATATAAATCACGGCCAGAGTGAAGATATTATAAAATTACACCTGCTTAGAGACAAATATTGCCTCAAAAATGCCCACTCACTCTCCAATAAATGTCATGCAAAAGTGTACTCATCTCCGAAAACTAGGCACACTGATTGAGTACAGCTACCATACACAATGTGTAATTTACAGCTGATGTGAGAAAAATGTCATTTCCTACCTGCTTCTATCGAAATAATTATGTTCGTGAATCCTACACATCGTTTGAAGTGACTTAAGCCAAGAACATAAAAAGTGACACATTTAACAACAATTTGTAAACATTTAACATTTAAACAAGTTGCTCAGTTACGAATATTTACCTGACTTCCACTAAGGTTGAGTGGTAGATTACCTTGCTGTTCCACCACTTAAAACCAACATCATCATTACGAAAATTCATAGGTAAAGTTGTGTCTTTTTTTCTAAACAAGCAGTATAAGCTGCTAGATTTAGGCTGATCAGTTGTTAGCGTCATGTACAGGCAGAAGACTGAGCGAAGTAAAACGCACCGGTATACCATCTATTGGTATGTGTTGATACAGTATATATTAGTAAAAGAATTAAGGATTTGAAATCAGCCATGTTGCAGAACACAAACTTCCACAGTGATACTTTAAATATGTGAATTCTAAGATTTTGTGCCGTATACAGTGAATGTGCCATCATTGTTAACTGCCTTAAATTGCACGTCTCCAATTTTAATATTTGATATTTTCAAGATAGCGCTTGCAGAAAAAACAAGTTCATTTTCTTGTGACTGGCAGTAAAGTTTCGTCTTATATGACTAATTATTCAATTTGTACCGGAATAATTGATTTTAAGATTTAAATAATAAGCCCACCCACCATCTTGAATGCATGTTGTTGATCTTGTGGCTTTTGCAGTGAAAGCCTTCTATGGGAATCTACCTTGGTGCGAAATTTCTTTATTGTAGATCTAAGAGTTGTGGGTGATCAAATTTGTTGACATACTCTCAAAATGGAGGCTTCATGTTGCATTCAGTGGGATAGACTAATGGTTAATGCTAGTAAGGTTGCATGTATGATACTCATGTTTTGCTAAGATTCAAGCTTAATTGTGCATTTTAAACCTGAGCTATTATTTTAATGTATGAATTGTTCGTGCTGCCATCATCTTAACGTATCGAGTCACTTATCTCATGTCATGGGCATAGAAAGTCAAAGTATACGGGCCAACCTTATTGCCAAGTCTCGTCATAGTAACTCAAATAGACGGTATGTTTTCGATGTTAATGACGCGTGTTCACAAGAAGATGGCTGCACGCTATATCCATTGTCTTATCACTTAGACTAAAATTAAGGGATTATGTTTCGTAATGCTTGTAATTTAGTAAGTATCCTGCCCATCGCACAACTGTATGGTAAGTATTTAACCCTCCGTTCGGTGCGTGGCATTTTATAACGTCGTTAGTCACAATGGGTCCGGTGGCCATGCTATTGTCCCATATCTAATTGTAGATTTTAAGGTTATATCTTTATTCATAAATGAAAAATGTACAGGATAGTTACGGTAATATATCTTGCAAACCAAATTAGACTACAAATAAGAAAAACAGAACAACACAATACATTATTAAAGTAAAATTTAAAAACTGTATCAATCAATTAGAATAGCTAGTAGCCCTAAATTCTTCACTACAGTCCTGAGATAGACATATTTCCTATTTTGGCATGCCATGTCCTGTGGTTCGGATTCCACGTAAAACGGAGGTCCCGTGGCTTATGATCGCGAGATTAACGGTCACGTTAAACTACAAGCTTCCTTTTTATTTTGGCATGTTTGCTCAACAATGATGCATAGCATGAGGGTTATCTTTAAATCCGCAATTGGGGAAAGGTGTCCAATGACGAACAATAAAATTAACTTCGAAGTTCAAATACTTTCAAAATCTTACGATATTTTGTGGTTTGAAGTGTTAATAAAACAATTTCAGAATGAATGTATAAGAGGGGCATAGGAATTTCCTCCCTAAAAGATGCCCACAAAATTAGTTGTGAATAGGCCACTGTTGATCAAACATAGGTGTATTATTGAATTACATACATCTTCGTTGTTGTCCACGAGTAGTGATGTTCGGCAGCTGTGACACTGTGTAACGTGAGTTAGCACGCTGGGTCCAACTGCCCCAAATTGGACATTAGCTGAATTTTACCACGTTTGGGGAGTTTATGTGAGACTGATCATCTATTCAATTCATTAGTATATTGACTAAATGTATGGTGCATGTTGTCGAATATCAGTAGCGATGAAAGGTCATTTGTTAGCAGGATATTAAAACGAAACATACCCATGGGTCTATCAGATCCACGTGCCGCTAATGGAGAGTTAAGTGGAAGGCACCTGTAAAATTAAACTAGGATACAAAATAATAATAATAATAATCATAATTGTATTTTAAGGGGCCTAACATCTATGTTATCGGCCCCAACTAGGATGCTAATTGATCATATAAAACAAATGGGTGAGGGTGTTAAAAGGAACCCTCAAACCCCGGCTGTAAGGCAGTTGCGCAATGTGCATTCTGCCCGATAATGACATGGGGCAATTACCTACACTAGCGCGATATCAATATTATACAGCAGTAATGTTGAAATTATGACGACAAAGATCTATTTAATGAACCTCGGATGACGTAGAAAGATGAGGGAGTCAGTCAACGCATCTCCATGTTGGAGAGGGAATGCAATAATGACGGCAAAAACGGCCATGCTGTGGAATAGACAAATAAGATTTTTGACAGCCAAGACTCGCATGCTTAGCCTCATTATGAGAAAAATAATTGTGACACCACATCATGACTCAGGCACCCTAGCCACTAGACCACTACATGGGCTGCTACTGAACGAGAGGCCAAGGCCCTTCACGGGCTGTAGAGCCAAGGAATAAGTTCAGTAAGTATGATATAAATAAGCTGGTGTAATATGAATTTTAAGATCCAGGGTGTACTCCGTAATTTATTTTTAAACACATGAGTAAATTCCACTGTGGGAGTGACCAAATTATATGTGAAACAAAACAAGTATATGTTTGGCGTTGGAGGGAGTGTTACTCCTAGCTTACCACCCCTATTACGCCAAGTCTGCCTGTGAGGTAGCAAAGCGCAGCGAAACACAGTACAATTCTCGAGTGATGAAGAGGACACACCGTTCTTAGCGGGTCGAAATGGCACAGTTTTCGCGAGTGTTGAAAGGACGTAGTTCTGCCTGAAGTTACAATACGCTGCGGGATTGACGTAGAAAAGATTGGATTTTTGCTTGGCGAGAATGCACGCGTGTCCGAGACGGACAAATTTACGTGTTGAGCGCCGAGGAAGCCGGTAGTATGGGTTGCTGAGTCATACATCGGGAGTATTGCAATGGAACATTTTTCTAGTAAGATGTAGGCCTAATACAGTATAATAAAATCATGTCAAATGCAGAACTAACTAACCTAATATCTTTAATTGCGGAAGTTTGAAGTCATAGGAGTAAACTCTTTTATTGTGTCCTTCCGTATAAACCCATCGAAGACGGGTTACCGAGAGCTGGTATTATATAAATTGAACAATTAATTAAAAGCTTATGGTTTGCCATATATGAGTGAATTTAAATAAGATGATCTTGTTGAATTTCCATACTAAACAGCAATGTAATTTAATATTCACCTGTATTTAAACAACTATTGGGATTTAAAATTAAGATCCAATAAACTGACTAGATGTTTGAATATTTGTGACCATAAAAGAAATGGGCCCACTGTATTAACGAGTATTTTTTTATGGGTACATGTGTATGGATATTGGAAATGATATGTAAGACGATGAAAATATATATTTTGCTGATCTGATGAGAAAAAAATGGTTAATATTTCTATTGTAAATATGTCATTGAGGATTAGGCTTATGATTACAACTAGGATGTATTGGCTAGAAGTAACAATAATAGTAAATGTAGGAGGTGACACTATTCTTAGTTAGATGTATCCTTATTATCTAGTTTTATCGTATTTAAAATGTTAATTTATCAACGGGATTGGATCACGCCAGAGCGGCTGATGTAGTTGCTATGACACTTGGATTAGGCTATCTAATTATCACTTTTGTATGTTTATTGACAGGATTTGTTTTGGGCGTCATCCACCTATATTTCCTTGTTGATTTTCATCTTTGAAACTATCCAGGTGTAACGGGTAGCACTCTTGGCTGTCGACCAAGAAGTCCGGGTTCGATTCCCGGCTCTGCCAAGAAATTTAATTCTGGTATTAGAGCTGGAACGGGGTACACTCAGCCTAGTGAGGAAAACCTGAGAGGAGATGGGTTCGATTCCCACCTCAGCCTTCCTGGAAGTGGTTTTCCAAGGTTTCCCACTTCTGCTCCAGGAAAATGCCGGGATAGTTCCTAACTTAAGATCACGGCCGTCTCCTTCCCAATCCTGACCTCAGTTACAATTGCACACAATAATACAGCCAAAACAATAACACAGGTTGACAAAATTCACCCCACACACGCACTCCAATACACGGAGCTGAATGATCACGATGGCCAACCCCCTCAAAGGAAACAACAACAAAAATTCATATTTGAAGGAATTCATAGGACTGAAGTACAGAATGTTATTTTTGTTTCAGGAGGACATTGTTTTGCTCGAACTCAAGATTAGTGCGATTTTACCAACAGAAGAGTAGGCTAGGACACTTTTAATAAATCATGGAATTACATAAAGCTTATCGCTTTCTGTTTAGAATTTGATGTTTTTCGTTCTTGCTGTGCATTTTAAGCTGATTCTTAACGATTCTTTTCCACCCGTCGCGACACCGAGATAACGGCCTCCGTTCAAGGCTGGCATGAATACATGTGAAAAGCTTGCCAAGGGATCCCGTGGTGGGTGATTTCGGCCATCAACCACGTGGCATCTCTGCGCCAACGGGCACGTTGCGAATCTGAGGTTTTATTGGCCCGGGTATGTCAATACATGCAACGTACTTCATTTGGTTTGATCATACTAGTCGTTTTGGAGCCATTTGGAGCACTGTCAAAATGGTAGAGTTTGACCACGCTCCGCAGTAACAATCTGACATACTTATGTGCACTTCAATGAGTTTGCATCTTTTGTGGCCAGAATGATCCTAATTAATCCCCCTTAACAAGCATGCATCGGACTGGATAGGTGACATCTCACTGGATTCCCAACACATGCAATCACTTTGCACCAACTGTGTCAGTATTGATCAGGACTACACGCATCAATTATATGAATTTCTCCAGGAGAGATTATTCGAGCCGTGAATAGCAGTTTTAGAACAATGGATGTTGTGCATTTTCACAGCACCTCCTGCATTCCTCAACATTGTTCCATTTTTCCTAGACCACTCTTCCCTACGTCCATTTTTCCTGCAGTACCTTTCATATTACTACTTTCATTCTAGAATTTTAATTTTGATTAAGTTTCATTTTCCACACACAATATTCCTTGCATTAAGTATTCATTGAAGAAATTACAAGATAATTCCATATATGGAATGTATGCTTTTTATGCGGAAAACATGCTGAGAAATAATTTCTTCGAGCTTTGCAAGATAAACAAATTTGAGAAATCTGTAACTATTTAATAATTTCTGGTTACTACAGCTTCCTTGGTGGATCAGTGATGGATCTTGATACAAATATCTCGGTTTTAACTCTCGGCCAAGGAAGTGGGAGGTTTGGAAGATGGAATGTATCGACGGCACCCCGTGTGGTACGATGTCTGTTCATTAAAATCCATCGCCTCACATTTCGTGATTACAACATACAAATAATTCAATCTAAGCCACAAGTCACTCAAGGGAGCTTCAGTTTATCTGCCAAATGACAAGGCTAAACGTAACGTGGAAATTGAACAGTATTGTGGGCTTTGCTTCACTGCAGCATGACTTATGGATTATAATGTTAGAAGGTTTCACACGGTCACCATTTTATCACTTGAGAGCTGATGACCTTATACTTTGGGCTCCTAACGCTTCCGATAAATTAGTGTTTCATCGCTTAACCTTGTTTTGTGCCGATAATCAGTGTAGTCAGTTTTGCTTGAGGGATTGAACATTCGGGTGGCCGTCATTCTCTCTTCGTTAAGATGGTGGCGAGATGAAACATGTGATTAATTTGCCCTCTACTAGTGTTTTCTCTGTACCTAATTTTACTCAATTTGGATTCGTCGTTCGGGAATTTCTAAGAGGGAACAGACACAGGTATTTCGCCCTTTTATCTAATATAGTCTATGCCTATTTTCCTTTGGTGAGAAATACGATGTAGGCGTTAATGGTAGGGAATCCGTCAATATGATTAATATCGTAAAATATCCTGGCTATTCCTTCCTCAACGTCAAATTTGTAGCTCGTATTCCAGATGTTTGATTAAGTCCTGTTTATGATATCAGAAAACTAAAGATCAAGAAATGAATTGGTCATCAAGAACTTATTCGAATAAAAGGTGACATTTTACGGTATACTACTTCGTTGCACTCAATATTCATTGAAGAGATTTGCAATATAGGCTACATACAAGAAAGGAGTTAATATACAGTACGCTTAAATGTCAATCTATATACTTCCATCCCATTAAATTCCCCTCAAATTTGTCGGTATAAGTCACATAACTTAACAAGGAGTTCCGTGAAGAACTATACAGCCTACTTTTCATGCCAATGATTATTCTACAGTATATGAACCTAGCCTCCGTGGCTTAGGCGACAGCTCGCCGGCCTCTCACCGCTGGGTCCGTGGTTCAAACCCCGGTCACTCCATGTGAGACCTGTGCTGGACAAAACGGAGGCAGACAGGTTTTTCTCCGGGTACTCCGGTTTTCCCTGTCAAAATTTAATTCCAGCAACACTCTCCACTATCATTTCATTTCATCTGTCATTCATTTAATCATTGCCCCAGAGGAGTGCGTCAAGCCTCGGCAGCCGGCACAGTTCATATCCTCGCCACTAGATAGGGGCTTCATTCATTCCATTCCTGACCCGGTCGGAGACTGGAAGCAGGCTGGGGATTTTCATTTTCATATGAACCTATCTAGAATAATGACAAAATTAAGTTGGTAATATCGAAATATCAAATTAGTTCAAAATATACCTGGTATAATGTAGCCTAATAGAGCACTACAGTTGGCTGCCCTGGTGACTGAATATATTCTTAGTTCCATTTCTTAAGGTACAGAATACAAAATTAGGTTGAAGTCCAATGGACGTTACATGCAGTTAGACACTGAATCTAGCAGCACGCGTAAAAGCATGTTGCCAACAATACCATGCGTGTGCTGGTCAGAAATAATCTGAAATATTATGATATCTTGTTGTGCCAAATTTGGATGAAATCCATTTGTTAGTATAGAAGTTACATGTATTTTAAAATTGGACATATCAGCAGGCATAGAATCATGTTGGCAGCACTGCCTTGTATTAATTACTCCAAATTAATCTACAATGTCAGGTGCTATACGTGTGCAAAGTATAGACCTGTTGGCTTGCATACTTTCTGATATATTGATATTAGGGTAAAAAAATATAGACAGCATTTATTAACATTTGGTAGCCCTGATTTCTCTTAACAATACTTACAGTCATATCTGTTATGGTACACATAGCACATACGAAATTTGGTTGAAATCTAACTGATAGTATAGAAATTACATGTATTTAAAAATTGGTACTATCAGCAGGCTTATAATCATGTTGGTAGAACTGACGTATATAAGTTACTCCAAATTAATCTAAAATGTCAGAATATACGTGTGCATAGTTTAAAGCTGTTGGCTTGCATACTTTTTGATATATTGGTATTTGGATAAAAAAAATAGAGACAGGAATTATTAACAGTTGGCAGCCCTGGTGGCTCCTAAGAATACGCTCAATCATATCTGTTTATGTACAGATATTACGTACAAAATTTGGTTGAAATCCAATTGATAGTGTAGAAGTTATATGCATTTTTCATTGGACTTATCAGAAGGCTTTAAATTATTTTGGCAACACTATCATTGTTGGCCTCCTGGAAATTAAACTGAAACAGTATTATCTGCATGTGTACCAATTTTGGCATAGCCCCCATGCATACCTTGCGAGATATCCAACATGGAGCTCAAATTTCTAGTGCGTTTTTTCAGCAGTTAGTGGAACTGACGTCATTTTCAAATATGGACGTGAGATATTCCGGTGCACATCTTTACTCATACTAAATTTCTTTTTGATTGCTGCAGCCGTTTAGGAGTTGATAGGGGGGGGGGGGGGACACACACAGCCAGACAGACAGACAGAAGGACAGACAGACAGACAGACAGACAGACAGACATATACATTTTCCCGGATCGATCTCATAAGTCTACTTTTTCCTCAGTTTTGCAAAATGTGAAAAGTAGGCTAAAAATGGAGGTTTATTTATTTATTTATTTACTTATTTATTTATTTATTTATTTATTTATTTATTTATTTATTTATTTATTTATTTATTTGTTGACGGTACACAACATGGCTCAGTGTGCGCCCCAATAACAGTGCACATACACAGTAAAATACCCTTCCTGATATATCTACATTAAGTATTAATATCTAAATGTAATTCTCAAAACTAGGAAGTTCACACAGATCAAAATGCACAGTAGTAAAAAGCTTAATCTAAAGATGATATAAAAACTAAATCTAAATTTGATCTAATGTCAAATATAAAAAAAACAGGTTTTGAAATTATTACATTGTAAACTAAAAGGTAACTTTAATAACTAGGGAACAGGTCTATCCACATATATACATTGTTGATTCAATTTTGTGTTATAATTTTATTTCCAGTATGAATTAGAGTGACTGGATTATAATTTCCAAGAACGGTCTAATTGGGAGACAGAAATCTAGTTTCCAGTCTACACGAACCGCATCGTTGAAAATACTGCAAAGCCTCTATAAAGGTGAATTTTCATGTGATGTAGTATTGGTTATATCATTTTTAGCCTACTTTCGATTTTTGCAAAAAATGAAAGTAGACTTATGAGATCAACACAGGGCGAAAAAAGTGTGTCTGCCTGTGTGTGTGTATGTGTGTGTGTGAGTCTGTGTGTGTGTGTGTGAGTCTGTGTGCGTGTCTGTGTGTGTGTGTCTGTGTGTGTGTGAGTGTGTGTACTCTGAATGTCTGTCCCCCCCTATCAATTCGAACACGGTGAATGCGAATTGAATGAAATTTGGTACAAAGGTAGCACTAGCAAAGGACACCTCAGTGTCATGTTTTATATCGCCGCCATCTTGACGGAAACGTAATGGCGGCCACACAAATCTTCAAAGCTTAAATCAAATTACGACTAACCTAATCATCCGATCTCTACCAAAATTTGCAACAACATACCTTTATGGGGGGAGCATCCTTTGACCAAACCAATACGTCATCAGCGTAATAGTTTGCGGATGGCGGCCATCTTTGTGTGAAAATCGATTCCCCCTATTAATTCGAACATGGTGCAACCTAATGGAACGAAATTTGGTACAGAGGTAGTACTAACAAAAGGCACCTCAGTGTCATGTTTTATATCGCCGCCATATTGACAGAAACGTAATGGAGGCTCCACAAATGTTGAAAGCTTAAGTTAAATTACGACTAACATAACATAACATAACCATCCGATCTCAACCAAACTTTGCAACAAAATACCTTTATGGAGGGAGCTTCCTTTGACCAATCTAATAGGTTATTAGCCTAATAGTTTGCGGATGGCGGCCATCTTTATTTCAAAATTGATTCCCCCTATTAATTCGAACACGGTGGAACCGAATGGAACTAAATTTGGTACAGAGGTAGCACTAGCAAAGGGCACCTCAGTGTCATGTTTTATATCGCCGCCATCTTGACTGAAACGTAATGGCGGCCACACGAATGTTCAAAGCTTAAATCAAATTACGATTAACCTAATCATCCGATCTCTACCAAATTTTGCAACTACATACCTTTGTGGAGGGAGCATCCTTTGACCAATCTAATAGGTCATTCGCCTAATAGTTTGCGGATGGCGGCCATCTTTGTGTCAGAATAGATTCCCCCTATTAATTCAAACACGGTGAAACCGAATGGAACGAAATTTGGTACAGAGATAGCACTAGCAAAGGGCATCTCAGTGTCATGATTAATATCGCCGCCATATTGACAGAAACGTAATGGCGGCCACACAAATGTTTAAAGCTTAAATCAAATTACGACTAACATAATCATCCGATCTCTACCAAACTTTGCAACAACATACCTTTATGGAGGGAGCATCCTTTGACCAATCTGATAGGTCATTATCCTAATAGTTTGCGGATGGCGGCCATCTTTATGTCAAAATTGATTCCCCCTATTAATTCGAACACGGTGGAACCGAATGAACGAAATTTGGTACAGAGGTAGCACTAGCAAAGGGCACCTCAGTGTCATGTTTTATATCGCCGCCATCTTGACGGAAACGTAATGGTGGCCACACAAATGTTCAAAGCTTAAATCAAATTACGATTAGCCTAATCATCCGATCTCTAGCAAATTTAGCAACAACATACCTTTATTGAGGGAGCATCCTTTCACCAAACTAATAGGTCATTAGCCTAATATTTTGCGGATGGCGGCCATCTTTGTGTGAAAATCGATTCCCCTTATCAATTCGAACACGGTGAAACCGAATGGAACGAAATTTGGTACAGAGGTAGCACTAGCAAAGGGCACCTCAGTGTCATGTTTTATATCACCGCTATGTTGACGGAAACGTAATCGCGGCCACCCAAATGTTAAAAGCTAAAATGTAATTACGACCAACCTAATAATCTAGTCTCTACCAAATTTTGCAACACCATATCTTTATGTGGGAAACATATTCTGACCAAACTGCTAGAACATCAGCCCAATAGTTTGCAGATGGTGGCCAAGTATGTGTGCAAATCGATTCCCCCTATCAATTCAAACATGGTGAAACCGAATTGAACGAAATTTGGTACAGAGGTAGCACTAGCAAAAGGCACCTCATATTCATGTTTAATATCCCTATAGCACGTTGTATTTCAACAAGCTACTACAACCAACATTCAATCATACTCCTTGAAAAGGACAAAGAGTTATAACAATACCCATGCATTTAGGAGAAAGTAGGCTATATGTTATTTACTGAACATCTTGTTGAATGTTATAGTTGATCTTTTAGTTAGGCGAGGGATGTTGAAATTTAGGAGCGATAGGAAAAATTAGTTATCAATTTGACCGTTAATAACTTTATAAATGAATTTCATGTTATTCACTTGGATCGAGACTCCAAACACACAGTGATCTCGAGTGAATCGATGGACTGAACATCTTTGTGATTCAACTTTCAACTTGAATGGCGATAAGGAAGGGAAAATATAGCTCATGTCCGTAGACTCTCATTTAATCATTCCCCTATATTTTAGAATGATTAGTCATTGCGATATTACGATATTATAGTGATGGTTGATGATTAATATAAGTGAACTGATGTGAAATAATTCAATGAATTTTACTGGATCATGTTACGTGATCGGTATTTCGCTACCTACAGGAAGACTTTTATATATGAATTCAAAGGTTTTATCTTCTGCCATGAAGACAGTCAGCATTCATTTTGAGTGTTGAATTTTCTTTTCTTGTCTTGTTGCGCTTAAGACATAATAAAATATATCAGTACCTTGACGTAGCCTACACAAGGCTTCGTAAGAATTGAGTGTGGGCTTGTAGACTGGAGTTTAGCCTATATTTGCCCCGACACCAACCCAAACAATCAGTCTATAACACAGGTAATATTTTTTTTCACCTACTGGATTTCGACCAGCTAGTACGGCGTCAGACGCCAAGCCGTATGCGAGTTAACAGTGCTTTAATCACCCTTACCTTTATTGGCATGGTGCTTAATTGAATAGGCTACGAAATATAAATGTTATATTTTGAGCATTAATCAAGAATGACAGGAGTGATACAATCTGCATCCATTGGAAAACAGAACTTGGCTCACTCCCTGAACCATTTGCAGTTCAAACGAATGAGTATACATTAACTTAAATGCATGTGGCTACAATCCAAAACTTTCCCACTGGAAACGTCCAGTAATATCCGATCATTTACCACATTACCTGAAAGGTTAATTCTCAAACCCACGCCTAAAATAGATTGAGTGGTCCCAACTTATTGCAGAGTTGGGTGCTGCAATTACGTGGGCCAGGAGTTAATCCACAAGGCAGGAATTACTGGTTCATCCCTGGTGCTTGATGCAGCCCTGTGACATTGTTCCCAGACAATAGGCGCACTCCGAACTGCTGATCATAGCATGTGCCAAATATTGAACTACGTCGCCTGTGGTTAGACTATGTCACCAACAGCCCAGGGGGATGTGGGGTCAACTGCCCTCTCCCCCTTCTACTCTACAATACAATACAATACTCTCAAAAGAAGGGACATAAACAAACAAAAAAAGTGCATACATTCATTGACCTGTGCAGACTAATTTCACCGAGCCGAGTGCTGTCGTGGTTCACACTTGTTCAACGAAATTTGTCTACTGTCATAAAATGTCAAACCAGTGTTTGCAACGAGCTGCAGATTAGCTCTGCTAGCGTATCGATTGCATAAAACCTAAGCGTAAAAAGGGCTCATGAATAATACAGATAAAATATCCTATCCAGTTCGAGTATATACCGTATTATGTGTACATGTGAGAATGGAATTTTCATCACATTGAAGTCGGCTGGCAGTAAATATGTCAAATAATTCTGACAAGGTTTAGAGCACGTAAATACATTTGAAATACCGCTTGTTCAGTAGTATGTTCAATAATAGTTATAAATAATCTTTAATACTCACAGTACTGAGCAAGCCTCCGTGGCTTAGGCGGCAGCACGCCGGCCTCTCACCGCTGGGTCCGTGGTTCAAATCCCGGTCACTCCATGTGAGATCTGTGCTGGACAAAACGGAGGCAGACAGGTTTTTCTCCGGGTACTCCGGTTTTCCCTGTCAAAATTTCATTCCAGCAACACTCTCCACTATCATTTCATTTCATCTGTCGTGCATTTAATCATTGCCCCAGAGGAGTGCGTCAGGCCTCGGCAGCCGGCACAGTTCATATCCTCGCCGCTAGATGGGGGCTTCATTCATTCCATTCCTGACCCGGTCGGAGACTGGAAGCAGGCTGTGGATTTTCATTTTCACTCACAGTACTGACGTCTCTTTACCAGTATTTTAAATATATAAATCAAACACGCTTCTGAGAAAGTGTAGATTCTGAGGATAAGACATAACATGTAGCTTCTGATTACACCTACAAACACCTTTACAACCTACATTGATTTCTATTTATTGAAATACATTATCAAATAGTTGTAGAAGCACAGCACAAATTATGCCACAGTAAGAGTCATCACTTGTGGAAGAAATAATGAACAACATTCACATACAGCCTACCACTTTTAACATTGTACAGGAAAACTCCCGACAAGTAAATAATGGCATGTTGTATTTCTAATGCGTTTCCAATCACCTGGGAGTTGAAATGTTTAAAGGCATGTATATGAAGAGATGAAGAACCATTCATTCCTCCTTACTCCTTCCCCTCAAGATTTGTAGTCAAATCTTCTTACTAACAATTTCTCATGGATTTGCATGAAGCAGGAACCTAGAGAACATATTTTTTGGTGCCAAAACTACAGTGCAGTCTCTTTAATGCGCTTTAATGAATGCACGAACTTCCACGAATTATCGAAAACGGATATTTATCCGCAGTTATTTTTGTTAAGCCTAATAAAACAAAATTATTGGTTAAAATATTGAAATAGGCTTGTTTTTGTGGACATGCAAATTAATAATTGTAACACTTGATTGTAGTGGATTATGCCTATATTAGTATCTATCACACACACAAAAAAACAGTCATCACTAGCTTAACTAGCTTAACTGTGGGAGACTTTCGGGATTTCTGTTGCATCACTCCCGCACTCGATATCTGCTAGATCTCCCTTTTCCTCACCAACAGTCAAATTCCGTGCAATTTCTTCTTTGCTTTTATGTCTTTATTCATAATCGTCTCTGTCGACATCTAACTTGCCCAGTCGAAATATGGTCGTCACAGAAAAACGGCAAACGCTTTCTTTTGTGCGAGCGTAATAGTGGTATTTTTTCTCCCATTACTTGCTGACTGCATGAAGAGCACCCAACAATCACGCTCTCGGTGACACGCAGGTTTGCGACATTAGGCAACAATCGTTGTTTACAATGCGCTGTCCGTGCATTCACCCTTCACAACTCACAGATCAGTGACCTTGTGTTGTGGCTGCTGGGAATGGGATGGTAGGTTTCAAGTGAAGGTGCATTTCTCTTGTATTGTTTGGGCTTCGAAGATAAATGAAATCTGTGCTATAGGCCTACCACTCACGGCAACATGGTCGTATGTTTCGAAGGTTGCGAACGTAGGCCTACTGTTCCATCGAAGAGAAACGCAGTTCAGTCAATTCGAATCTCAATGATTCCGTCTGTGCACATCGTGACGCATCAAAATCATTTTAAACGACGGAGAGATTGCTGTACTTCGCGTGATCACTAATTGCTGTGAGAATTTCTATATTAACAAGAAGTTCCGTGAAGAACTAAAGAGCCTACTTTTCTTAAAATGTAAGATTCATGCCAATGATTAATCTGTATGGATCTATCTAGAATAATGACGAAATTAAGTGTGTATTATTGAAATTTCTAATTAGTTCGAAATACTGTATACTTGGCATAATGTAGCCTAATAGAGAACTACAGTTGGCAGCCCTGGTGACTGAATATATTGTTAGTTCCATCTCTTAAGGTACAGAATACAAAATTTGGTTGAAGTCCAAGGGATAGCATGGACGATACATACAGTTAAACATTGGATCTAACAGCACGCGTAAAATCATGTTGGCAATAATGTCATGCATGTATTGGTCAGAAATAATATGAAATATTATGATCTCTTGTTGTGCCAATTTTGGATTAAATCCATTTGCTAACATAGAAGTTACTGGTATTTTAAAATTGGACCTATCAGCAGGCTTAGAATCATGTTGGCAGCACTGACATATATTAGTTACACCAAATTAATCTAGAATGTCAGATACTATACGTGCGCAAAGTTTAGAGCTGTTGGCTTGCAAACTTTCTGATATTGATATTAGGGTAAAACATATAAACATCATTTATTAACAGTTGGGAGCCCTGATTTCCCTTAAGAATACGCATAGTCATATATGTTATGGTACACGTAGAACACACGAAATTTGGTTGAAATCCAAATGATAGTATAGAAGTTACATGTATTTAAAGTTGGACATCTCAGCAGGCTTAGAATCATGTTGGTAGCACTGACGTTTATAAATTACTCCAAATTAATATAGAATGTCAGGTACTAAACGTGTGCATAGTTTAAAGCTGTCGGCTTGCATACTTTGTGATATATGGGTATTTAGATAAAATAAATTGAGAGCATTTATTAACAGTTGGGAGCCCTGGTGGCTCTTAAGAATACACTCAGTCATATGTGTTTATGTACACATAGCACATACAAAATTTGGTTGAAATCCAATTGATAGTGTTGAAGTTATATGCATTTAAAATTTGGACCTATCAGCAGGCTTATAATAATTTGGGAACACTGCCATGTATGGCCTCCTGGAAATTAAACTGTAATAGTATTATCTATACGCGTGCCAATTTTGAAATAGCTCCCATTCATACCTTCCAAGATATCCAACATGGAGCTCAAATTTCAATTGCGATTTTTCGGCAGTTGGTAGCACTGACATCATTTTCAAATATGGCCTTGAGATATTCAAGTATAGATCTTTACTCCTACCAAATTTTGTTTCGATTGCTGCAGCCGTTTAGGAGTTGATAGGGGGACACACACACACAGCCAGCCAGCCAGACAGACAGACAGGACAGACAGACAGACACACATTTGCCCGATCTCATAAGTCTACTTTTTCCTCATTTTTGCAAAATGTGAAAAGTAGGCTAAAAATACTCTTGGTGACCCGCCAATTGACCGCAAAACAAATTATCTGCACGCGATTTATCGGGAGTACACTGTATACTGGAAAAGGATTGAATGGAAATATATGGATTTTACTGGTAATCATCACGAAGTAATAAATAGATTTCTGAAAAGATTTAGAATCTTGAGTGGAGATACAAAATGCGATTATACAAATAATACACCAGTCCGTTCCGAGAAATCGTATGCTTATTAGAGTAAATACACTTTAACTGAAATATGCCTGTATTTGTTTGGGAGAGAAACCCATTTTTGTACTGCAATTACACGGAGAACTTTCTCAAAGTAACTGCGTTTCGTAATTATGCCAAAGAGTCCATTAAACAGTTCCTTACGAGAGAATGATGAATCCATTATCTTGGCTCACGAACGTAAACCTCCCGATCTCACCGAGAATTAGAATGTTGGTGAGATGCCAATGAAAACATGTGCGTAGTGTGTTGGTATTTCAACCCGAAATTCATGCAGGCCATCCCCAGGGAGGTCGAATTCGTATGGATTTAATTATGGACACGTGGCTTAGAGCAGCCCAGGTGGATGTGAGAGCTGAGTTCTCATCCACTGGATCAATCGCACTACGAAACCACTCCACGTAACAGTCTGGCTGTAATCTCTACTTAGTATAAACCAAGTCCCAGATTCTCGAATGTCGTGGGTAATCTCGAGAACCACTGGATGGATGTTGATGCGGTTTTCACCATTTTGCAAAGGATATCTTAGTTATAACTGGTGAATATTTCTTACAGTCAGTCTTGGCCGGCCGTTGATTAAGGTTTATATTCTTATAACGACGAATTTAAATACCTGGTATGTACAATTTTGTAACCGTTTCTCATTTATGTACACCAGTAATAAAATAATATCAGCCGGACCTCAGGGTCATACAGGCACTTTCGAGATAGAGACACTACAGCATAATTTGAGGTATACAATCATGTTCTTAAGAGTAGTGAAATAATTAACACATATTATTCGTTAATTTTGGATTTATAATTTTTTTAATAAAACAACAAAAAACCAGAATCCTAAATAAACAAATAAAGAATAATTAAATTGGTTTTCTATCTATCTTTATTCTGACTATGTAATGACATATAAACCAAGTCTGTAAGTGGTTCCAATAAATAATTACACATTATTGAAGTTGTAAACTACACCTAGAATCACTTTGTATTAAATAATAATAATGTTATTGGTTTTACGTCCCTTTTAACTACACTGGCTTTTAGAGACGCCGGGGTGCCGGAATTTTGCCCCGAAGGGGATCTTTAACGTGCCAGTAAATGTACTGACACGGCTCCCTCGCATTTGCGCACCCTCAAATGCCAGCTGACTGCGCCAGGTTTCGAACCTGCAACCTTGGGCTCAGCAAGCGAGAACGTTACCCCTGAGCCACGCAGCCAGACACCACTCTGTATTAGGACTTAGTGCCTGCCTAATCCTATACTCGCGGGACGGGGCTTCTGAATGTCGTGTCATCATCTATGTCAGCATAGGAGGCCACGCCACTCCTATCAGAACCATATCTATAATCGCTGACTATTTTTTTATCATACGATGACATTCTCCCTCGGTAATTAGGGTTGGATTCATAATGGTAATACGTTGTGGTATTCACATTTTGAACTTGATGGCTATTTACCAATGTAAGTCTTCGCCCCCAACCATCTTTGCGCTTGTGAGGGGAATCGAACCCTCGACCCTCAAGAGCGTTAGGTGTGACCTTTAGCACGGCCATTGTAAGAAACGTCTCCATACTAATTTTATGAACACAACACCGTAACTTTCCGGGTTACACGCCGCAAATTCGAATTTATGACATAGTACCTGGGAGGGGAATAGAACCCTCGTCCATCGAGGGCGTTAAGTGAGGGTACAAAACGAATAGTATATTCGTGATCAGCACCCTCAATTTACCCATAATTGATGTAAAAAGTCACATTTCGAGAAAAAATATCCGTCCCACCTGAACTTCATAAGTGCCGCTGGTTCAGAAGGTTATGCAATTACCGCTAATTACAGATAATTACAGGTACATCCTGAGTGTAAAATACAGAACACTGTGCCTGATATGTTGTATTATGTTATAGTTCATTGTAGTAATTAATTGTATTGTATTATATTACATTAACCTATTAAATTAACATCGCAAATATACAGTACATGTGGTCTGATGACCTGCCTCAAGCATATATATAAATTGAGCTGAAGAGGAAATACTGTTCACAAATAATGGAGTGCTAAGGGTTAATTATTAACTCAGTTGATTAGCTGTAGAGTTTTAACTTTAATTTGGATTGAAGATTTGGTTTTTCTCTTACTCATGCGAGTTTTATTTTGGCTGTTACTAGGTGAATGTTTGTGTGTCAGGTGATATATCAGTTGATAAGTCACGCCTACTCATTTCTTCTCATCGCGCGAGTAAGTCCCGACTCTCTGGACTCTCGCGTTATTGCTGTGTTGCATGTTTATTTAACGCGATATAATGTGCTGGCAGGAATCCCCTCAAGACAACGGTCTTGCTCAGCTCCTTCCGGAATAAGATACTCCCGTCTGTTTTGTGCATCACAATTATTTCGCAATGAAACCATTTTTTCAGGCTCGCCTGATTGGTCTCAATATAGACTATTAAGTATCTTCTTCTTCTTCTTCTTCATCTTTTCCCGCTCATGCGGGGTCGACGTTTTTGGCAAGTCTTTTCCATTTCCCTCGGTCCCAAATGGTGTTTTCGGTTAACTGCTTTTCTGCGAAGTCTTCCCGCACGCAGTCCATCCATCTTCTTCTAGGTCTGCCTCTCTCCCTCCTGCCCTCCAGCTCAAGATCCAGCACTCTTCTTCCCACATAGGTCTCATCCCTGCGCTTAATGTGACCATACCAGAGCAACCGCCTTTCTTGAACTTTCCTTGATGCTTGGGTTACCTTGACACTTCCTCGTATGAAGCTGTTCTTGATGTGGTCTTTCCTAGTAACACCACACATCCATCTCAGCATTTTCATTTCGGCTACATCCAGCCGTTTATTTTGCGACTGTACTATTGGCCAAGTTTCTGCTCCATATAGCATGGCAGGTCTCACCACACTTTTATAGGCTCTCCCCTTTACTTGGACATTTAGTCTCCTGTCACAGAGGACACCAGACAACCTTTTCCAGTTTAACCAGGCAGCCTGAATTCGGTGGGTAATTTCCAGGTCTAGATTGCCATCGTCAGATACCGTTGATCCAAGGTACTTGAAACTATTACTTGCTTGGAGCTGATTTCCGTCCATCTTCACACTGTCATTTCCCTTTCCACCGAGGCAGATGTATTCAGTCTTATTCCGGCTGATTTTAAGACCCCTGTCCTCTAATGCTTTTCTCCAGTGTTCTAGTTTAAGTTCGAGTTGTTCTTGATTAGTGCTACATAGTACAATGTCATCTGCAAATAGCATGCACCAAGGAGCAGGTTCTCTAAGGCTTTCAGAGATAACATCCATTATCAGATCAAAGATATAGGGACTCAGTGCAGATCCTTGATGGAGACCAACTTCAACTGGTATGGTTCCCGTTAGCCCTACACTGCTTCTAACTTGCGTCTTTGCCCCATGGTACATGTCCTGGATAATGCGCACATACTTCTCTGGTACTCCCTTGAATCTCATGCATCTCCATACTTCTTGACGGGGGACACGATCATAAGCCTTCTCTAGATCTATGAACACCATATGCAATTCTTTCTTCTTTTCCCTGTGTTTTTCCATGAGCTGTCTCAGAGAAAAAATGGCATCTGTGGTTCCTTTCCCTGGCATAAATCCAAACTGTTCTTCTGCTATTGTTGTCTCTTGCCTAAGCCTACCTTCAATGACTTTTTCCCAGATCTTCATAGTGTGCGACATGAGTTTTATTCCTCTGTAATTTGCACAATCCTGAATGTCCCCCTTTTCTTTATAGATGGGAATTATGGTACTCTTCCGCCATTCGTTGGGCATTATTTCCTCTTGAAATATTTGTTGGAATAGGCTCAGCAACATATCTATTCCCTCTTCTCCCAGGCATTTCCAGGCCTCTACGGGGATTTCATCGGGGCCCGTTGCTTTTCCACTTTTCATTTTCTTCATAGCAGTTACAATCTCTACCCTGCAAATGTTAGTTGTTAAATTATAATTTTGAATACCATCTTCAAACACAAGCCTTTTATTCTCCTCATTAAGCAGCTTTTCAAAGTACTCCTCCCATCTCTTCTTAATTTGGTTCTCATCTCGAATTACCATTCCTTGTTCATTCTTTATTTGCTTGATGTGGGTAAGATCTTTTGATGCTCTGTCCCGTGCCTTACCAATTCTGAAGAGCTTTGCCTCGCCTTCTTTGGTCTCTAGATTTTCGTAGACTTCATTCCATGCCATTGCCTTTGCTCTTCCAACTGCTCTTTTCGCAGCTTTGTTTGCTTGTCTGTAGTGTTCTCTGTCTTTGGTCATTCCAGATTCTTCCCAGGCCTTCTTGGCTTGTTTTTTCGCCTTGATCGTATCCTGGACCTCATCATTCCACCACCATGTTTCTTTATCAAGTGGAGCGCCTTTCCCAGACGTCTTACCCAGAACTTCCACACCAACTTTCCTGATAGCCTCAGCATTTACTGTCCACCATTTCTGAACTCCCTCCACTAAATGTGTTTCTTGGAGCACCTTGTCCTTGAATTCACTTCCCAAAATTGGATCCTTTAATCTCCACCATTTGATTCTTGGAGTCATTTTCCGTACTGCTCTTTTCTTCATGCCTGTGCATTCATAGTCCAGCACCAGCACTCTGTGCTGTGGAGTCACGTCTTCCCCTAGTATGACTTTGCAGTTCTTTACCTCCTTCAGATGTATTCTTCTGCACAAGAGGAAATCTATTCGGCTTTCCCGTCCTCCACTTTTGTATGTCAATAGATGCCTCTCGCTTTTCTGGAAGAAGGTGTTACAAATTGCCAGATCTGAAGCCAAGGCAAAATTTATCACTCTCTCGCCTTCTTCATTTCTCGCATCAAATCCCCAACCTCCATGTACTCTTCTCATTCCTTCTTCTTCGATACTGGTTCCAACGTGTCCATTCAGATCTCCACCCAAAAATACTTTTTCATTTGCTGGTATGCTGTAAAGTTCTTCTTCCAGGTCTCTCCAGAAGTCATCCTTTTCTTGCTCTTCACAACCAACTTGTGGAGCATAAGCAGCTACAATTGTGAACTCCTCCCCAAGGCACAGCTTCACACTCATTATTCTGTCATTTCTTCTGTTTACACTGACCAGGCAGGTGGCAAAGTCATTTGAAAGGATAATTCCAACACCATTTCTACCTGCACTGTTTGCTCCACTGTATAGCAACTTAAAGCCACAGCCAAGCTCTCTTGCTTTATTACCCTTCCACCTAGTTTCTTGAACACACAGGATTCCAATCCTTCTCCTTATCATTAGGTCCACAACCTCTCTACCTTTACCAGTCATAGATCCAACATTCAGGGTACCAATTCTCATTTGGACTTGCTTCTTTAGCCAGGCCCGCCCATGGCCCGGTAGCCTTCGCTCATTTCTCACAAGGGACAGGCGGAATCCTTGCGCGTCGCTTCCGGGGAACGCCCTAGCAGTTTCCGAGGCTAAGCTTGTAGAACTTGTCATATTTGTACGGTTTTGGCTATTTAGTTTTATGGCCGGATGCCCTTCCTGACGCCAACCCGTTTCCAACTTTTCGGGCTTACTATTCAGCTGAGAAATAAAATTCTCAGCCCCCCCAAACACCCATCTGTTCACCGACCCAGTTTCCCGCTGGGGTTGGTTACCCAACCTTCCACTGGATTGCTCGGCTTAGCAGGGGACACCCCGGGCAGGTTGATGTTTGGAGTTGGAGTGGAGAGGCTATGAGAATTTCTCTTCTTCTGAAATTCTTGTGTTATTGATGCTTGATTGTCTGCATCATCGCGTCACACTCCCATTCGTCCAGGTCCTCTGGTGGTGTGAGGACCCCTCCAAGTTTCTTCCTGGAGCCCAGACTATTAAGTATATAAGCTGATAATATTATTTCTGGATATCAAGGCATTCGCGCGATGACCGATGCATTTTTAAGTGTATAATTTGCACGTTTGTTCCATGTACATTATCAGCAATTCTGTGTAGATTATATTTACAATATAAGCGTATGCACGAGTTGACCATATCTAATCAATCATTACATAAAAACGTATTTTCGAGGCTTACGAAACTCATTGATGCCCGTGTGTGAGCAATTGTTTGCTTGTGTGTCGCTGGTAAGTTTTGATAGCCAGGACTGATTTTAATGAAACTAGTTAGTGAGTTCGTATTATCCCAATGTACCAAACACATATCCTTTTAGTATGCAGAGCCTATGACAAGCACCCTCATGTTATAATCCTGTTGCCCGTTCAGCTGTCCATCAAACCATATCACAGGAACAGCTCAACCTACTCATTTAAAATTGTCCACGAAGAGGACTATGACGTTGCACTATCTCTAGAGGCAAGGACGTATTCCCAAAGTTGTACGAAATATGTCAACTCATTAGTTCTGCGTCTGAAGATGCTTAAATTACGATCGAAAATATCAACAACATCGTGTTGGAAGCCATTATTCTGTGTTGCCTAAGTAATCGAAATGTAATGTTTCTTAGTCGGTCAACACGATTTATTTATTAATCTCATGTCATTGTTTTTCAGGATTGGGGAACCTGGCATTAAATTGGGTACAATCGGGTTGACCATCTGAAAATCATTAAATTAGGAAAATATCAATAATCTTTTATACAGCGCAGTGTAAGTTGATGGAGCCCGAGAGAAACGATTTGCGAGGAATGTGGCCAAAACGCGTCTCTCACGCCTATCCCCTCGCTTCCATCCACAAGACAAATAGTGTATTCGTAACTTGGCCTGATAGAGAGGGATCATCAGCTGACAGATGTACGAAATCGACTGCCTAAAGCTCATTTTCTTTATCTTTTATCTTACTGCATTTGAAATCTAAGATATAGCCTACTGTATTTATATAATAATATAAATAACGACAGCTCGTTCTAAGACATTCAATGCAGTTGAAATGAAAAGTTGTAATAATAATAACAATAATGATAATGATCGTGTGGCATCCGGAGAGGCCTAGTGTAGGTCTTTCTTGTCGACGCCCGTGGGCGACCTTCGCGTCGTAATGAGGATGAAGTGATGATGAAGACGGCACATACACCCAGTCCCCGAGCCACGGGAATTAACCTCAGGAGATTAAAATCCCTCATGGCTCGGCCGGCAATCGAACCCGGGACACTTTGGACCAAAGCCTTGCGCGCTAACCATTTAGCCACAAAGCTGGATATAATAATAATAAGCCGTTATTGAAGGAGCGCATGCTGAAGGTTGCAGGGTCGAGTCACGGTACCCGATCCGATCATTGATTGATTTGTTTTAGTTGCAAGAATGTTATATAGCTCGTAGAGTTATAGTAAAATAAAATATGTAGTGTACCAGAGTAGACACTTTCTACCAGTCACAACCCCTAACGACTAAATAAAGTATAGGTGAAGTAAAATAATACAATAACAATAAACTAGACTGAGATAATGTGCGTATAATAATAGCAATACTATTTATAATAATAAGAATAGGCCTACTAATAATTGGATGCGCCACAAAATTCGGTCCATGAGAGAGAAAGCTGCTTCCCCGTCCAACATTCCGCTCCGCTAGTCAGCTCTTCAGCTCGCATCAATATAACATTCGGGCATTTTTGTCAGATGTTACAAAATCTTTTAAATATATTACGTTAATATTTACCATCTTATACAATAGAGCTCCTATGTATTAGGTTTTATTTAGCGTATGGCTTGTAGTGCCGGGAGTGTGCTAGGACTTGTTAACCTCGCCAGAGTTTGTAGCTGCTTTTATGCAGACACCCATGGGGTGAGCTACAAGTACCGTCGCGTGTGGAGTGTTGTCTGGGGAGGAAAGTTTGAATGTAAGGACGGGGAATTGGAAGGTAGCGGCTGTGGCCTATAATTAGGGACCAACCCCGCCATTTGCCTGGAAGGAAGATGGGAAACCACAGAAGACCATCTTCAAGGTTGCTGGTGGGGGGATTCGAACCTCCTCGCCTCCCGGATGTGAGCGACTGCCTGCAGCCATCCCGTAACGACCACGGCTAACTAACCCGGTAAGTATTAGTAGATCGACTGAAACAGTTTTGTCTTTTTCTCTGGAAAGCAGTTTAGAAAAGGAGCCAGAATTATGTGTAGCCAAATCAGAGGATGACGTTTTGGTTTCCACGTACTGTTTTCTAAAAGATAAAATATCAAAGAATGCCATACCCTCAAGAGATATAAGCTACCTTATTGGAGTCCCTGCCTGGGTCAAGTATCACTGTCTAGGCGTCCTAAGCCAGTGTGTACCTGAGGTGGGGTGGCCAGTTCCTTTCCACTCCCCATCCTGGCACAACATCCGGCAGGTTCCCACTTAGTATCACGAAGCTGGGAGACCCCGTATCAGACCTTACCGAGACTTCTTAATTCTTACCGGCAACGGGAATCGAACCCAGAGCCTATAGGTTGGCAACGAACTGCTCCACGAAGTAGTCCGTTTACTGGAAGAAATAACTTAATTTGGATTTTTTTTTATCCAGCTCCTGTTAGTAATAAGGTCGATTCTACAGTGCGGAAGGGAACGTTTAGAATATTCAGAATGCGTTACGCTTAATTGGAGGTTACACACATGTAAGCAGCATTAATGTGTACGGAATGAAACAGAAGGAAACACTGGCTGCGGGATAATCAATGGCGGGATAAAGGGTAGATTTGTTTTAACCATGTTACAAGAGGATCCACGTGCGTTAACCTGCATTGCCATGGGACCAGATTATGTTCACACCTGAAAGACGAGTGGGTTCGAACTCAAGTATCAGCCGATCTATAAAGGGAATTCCGTGGTTTGTCATCTCCCCAAGAAGAATGCTGGTGTCCTTCAAAGAGACCAAGGACACTCCCTTCCAATTTCTCAACCAATTGCATTTATCTTGGCTTTGGTGTCAGGAAGGGCATCTGGTCGCAAAATATTCACCTCAGAATAAGTTTACCTCACTTACTTATCCGACCCCGTAGAAACGGGAATGATGAGAAATTCAGGATGGATGAGGCTGCTGAGCTTCATCAGAGCGGAATTTCACGTGAGAGAATAATCACGCACTCCTCAATGCGTGGCAACTGTCACTGTGGAGGTCGGCGTTCAATACCCGGCTCTACCCAGAAATGTAATTCTGGTTTGAGGGCATATGTGAGGTACACTTACCTTCGTGAGGCAAAACTGAAAAGAGCTGGGTTCGCCTCCCACCTCAGCTGTTCTAGAAGTGACTTTCCGTGGTTTCTCACCCCTACTCCAGAATTATCCAGGAATGGTACCTAAAGGTAGGCTACGGCCGCCAACTTCCCGAATACTAGCCCTAAATGCAAATAAACACTCTAGTACAAACACACATACCCACCCAATTATACGGGGCTACAAGACCATAGTGACGTAAAGCCCCTGACTAAATAAAAAGACAACAACAGCAACTACGTACTCAGGCACAGAGGAAAAGAGAAATTGGACCAAGGAGACGAGGAACACACTCAGTGTCCGATGACTGGAAGGAGTGCAGTGTAGAGACAATAGGCTGAAGGACCACAAGTGAATATCATTCGCCCACAGAGGCTGTTAGGATTGACTGACTGATTGCGTGGTTCAGTGGTAACGTTCTCTCCTGCTATGCCCAAGGTTACAGGATGGAATCCTGGCGCAGTCAGTTGGCATTTGAGGGTGCGCAAATGCGAGGGAGCCATGCCAGTAGATTAACTGGCTCGTTAGAGATCCCCTACAGGGTGAAATTGCGGCACCCTGGCGTTTCTAAAAGCCACAATAGTTAAAAGGGACGTAAAACCAATAACATTATTATTATTATTATTATTATTATTATTATTATTATTATTAGCCTACTTTTCACATTTTGCAAAAATGAGGAAAAAGTAGACATGAGATCGGGAAAATGTGTGTGTGTGTGTCTGTCTGTCTGTCTGTCCTTCTGTCTGTCTGTCTGTCTGTCTGTCTGGCAGTGTGTGTGTGTGTCCCTATCAACTCCTAAACGGCTGCAGCAATCGAAACAAAATTTGGTAGGAGTAAAGATCTATACCTGAATATCTCACGGCCATATTTGAAAATGATGTCAGTGCTACCAACTGCTGAAAAATCGCAATTGAATTGTGAGCTCCATGTTGGATATCTTGGAAGATATGAATGGGAGCAATTTCAAAATTGGCACACGTATAGATATTATTAAGCCTCCGTGGCTTAGGCGGCAGCACGTCGGCCTCTCACCGCTGGGTCCGTGGTTCAAATCCCGGTCACTCCATGTGAGATCTGTGCTGGACAAAGCGGAGGCAGACAGGTTCTTCTCCGGGTACTCCGGTTTTCCCTGTCAACATTTCATTCCAGCAACACTCTCCACTATCATTTCATTTCATCTGTCATTCATTTAATCATTGCCCCAGAGGAGTGCGTCAGGCCTCGGCAGCCGGCACAGTCCATATCCTCGCCGCTAGATGGGGGCTTCATTCATTCCATTCCTGACCCGGTCGGAGACTGGAAGCAGGCTGTGGATTTTCATTTTCATAGATAATATTGCATTTTAATTTCCCGGAGGCCATACATGGCAGTGTTGCCAAATTGATTATAAGCCTGCTGATAGGTCCAAATTTTAAATGTATATAACTTCTACACTATCAATTAGATTTCAACCAAATTTCGTATGTGGTATGTCTATATAAACAGATATGACTGAGCGTATTCTTAAGAGCCATCAGAGCTGCCAACTGTTATTAAATGATCTTATTTTTTTTAAATTCAAATACCCATATATCAGAAAGTATGCAAGCCGACAACTTTAAACTATGCACACGTATAGTACCTGCCATTCTATATTAATTTGGAGTAACTTATATACGTCAGTGCTACCAACATGATTCTAAGCCTGCTGATAGGTCCAATTTTAAAATGCATGTAACTTCTATACTAACTAATGGATTTCATTCAAATTTGACACAACAATAGATCATATTATTTCAGATTATTTCTGACCAATACATGTACATCATTGTTGCCAACATGATTTTACGCGCGCTGTTAGATCCAATGTTAACTGCATGTAACGTCCATGCTATCCATTGGACTTCAACCAAATTTTGTATTCTGTACCTTAAGAGATAGTACTAAGAATAAATTCAGTCACGGGGGCTGCCAACTGTAGTTCTCTATTAGGCTACATTATGCCAGGTATACAGTATTTCGAACTAATTAGAAATTTCGATATTAACAACTTAATTTCTTCATTATTCTAGATAGATCCATACAGATTAATCATTGTCATGCATCTTAAATTTCAAGAAAAGTAGGCTCTTTAGTTCGTCACGGAACTTCCTGTTTTTATTATTATCATTATTATTATTATTCTCGGATCAGGATTCACTTTCTTTAGAGAGGCTAAGATCGAACCCGGACAGCAGCCAAAATGCCAGTCACTATATCACGAGTGCAGCTTCGGTGGTTTAATAAAGTAGCATGCTGAGATTCTATGGCAAAGGTCGCGTGTTCAAAACCCGGCCGAAGTCGTCGGATTTTTAAGAGCGTTAAAAATTGCTCAGTATGCCTTCCTTCGGAGGGGAAGTCAAGCCAGCGGTCACATGTCATAGATTTATGGCATGATAAAGAACCTTCCTCGAATTACACTTGCGGAAGCTAAAATGTGTAGGTTAGTTTGATAACGCAGTATTTTTTCCACCGTATGCCGCCAGGTGCTGGCTGTGATGGCATCTGGTAGCCAAGTCTGCAGCTAGGTGTCGTGGACGGTAGCATTTGGTAGCAAAAGTACGAACTACTTTAAAAGTTGATCGTCTGCAGTCCTTCTACCTGAATCACAGATAACGAACACTAATACAGCCATCAAAATTAACCCCGGTTATCAGAAAAATTCTACACACATCCAAAGTACACGGGTACACCGCGTTGTCCCAGCCCCTAAACTAAGGAACCAACCAACCAACCTACATCACGAGGTAGTCCACCGTGAGGTGGGCAAACCAAGTTACTGCAGAGGTTTGGTGAAGAACATTTAATTTCCATCTGGGAGCGAGAGAGGTGCTATATGATGGTGTGTTACAAGTACGAGGCAATACCATTCTGCTTGAGTGGTGCAATCAACTGTAGTGTTCGAACGAGACAAAGCTGCTAAACGGGTTTGAATGGCCGCAATACAATTAGTGGTCATAATGTACATCAGCCTACTAACCACATCACACAGTGTCTTGGTAACCCCTCCTACTGACTAGCCTCAGGGCAGACACTCTAATTGAATGAAGTGAGGGACGTCGGGCTATCTTCCCTTAGCAGCGAAACACGTTACCTACTATGCTGGTGACAGAAATTAGTATGATTGGAGTTAAACAGCAAACATAGTCTTACTATCTCAGAGGCTAATAAAGCCACGGGATAAAACTTTGTTTCATGTGCCTCTTATTTCCGTTTATCTGAGTGAAAACAGAATATCGATCGATGTGCCAAACGGTTCAGAACGTTCTTGTTGACTGAATACGAATCACTTGGGAGTTGACCAACAAAGACGAAGACTGATGTTTCTATTAATATACTTTTGGGGATGTACTCATGGTCTTCATTGAAGTAGTCCATCCCCAAGTACATTATTGTAACTACAACACTTTTGTATTCCTCAACTTCTTGATAATAGCAATACAGTGTTATTGGCGTCACCTGGGTGGTTATACGGGACGTCTACCTCTCCCCCTTTTTTGCGATAAAAGAACTGGTTGGGATGGACTTGCTAGCCACTCACTCACCCACCCACCTTTGCTATCACGAATTACTCAAGTATTCATTTAACTTGTAGGTTGAATTAACCCCTGGACCGATTTTGTTTTCTAAGAGTGGTAGTTTTGTTTCTACAATTCACCACCTGAGAGGGGATCGAACCCAGTTAATTACATTTAGAAGCACAGCGCTTCTACCTACTGAGAAATTTAGCACATGTATTATTGTATGAATTGCATCAAAGGTTACTCAACATATAGAACAAAGTCTAAGAAAGGAGAACTTAAATGTCAGAAAGTGTACTCAATTGAATGAATGAGATCCAAGAACAGGCAAGTAATATAAACAATTTGTATGTTGCTTACAAAATAAATATGAACAAATAGACCTGTTCAGAACTTACGATGTGCCAAACCACGTAAATTTATAACACACAAGTGAATACATTCTTGTTAACATCTGCTGATCTGTGATTAAAGGTCTTAGGATTAAAATATAAAACTTAATATATATATATTTTTTTTTTTTACATATTACATAGAATTGCTGGAAGAAAGTACATTTTCAATGAAAAGAAAGTAAGTTTGTTACAGACAAGCGTATCTCTAAATGCGTTCTTTTCTTTGGTGAATAATGGGAGGATCGTTGGAGTATGTCAATAATTTGGCAAATGAATGGTAGCACATGAACTAGATCACATGTAGGCTACCATCATTGTACTTTCATCTATGTTAAGTGCTAGGAGTGACTGATATTGGCTCTGTATAGTTTTTTGTAAATACTCCATAACACATGAATTACACTAACATACTTGTAGGCTACAATCTTAATTAGATATTATTTCTAATGTTAAATAATAGGAGGAATCTATAATGTCTTTATAAAGTATTTGGTAAACACACGATGGAACATGAATTGCACTAAATATGCTATCATTTATGTCAGTGTGTTAATACAGCAGGATTAGTATTAGACAGCAAATGCATACAGCAAGGAATCTGGCTCCGTGCCTTAATCCAGGCAGCTCATGTATACGCAGCATATTAGTGACGATCCCCTGCGCGATCTCTCATCGGCCGATGGTTATGATGCAAACTCTAATATACAGACCTCAGCCGAGGGTGATCAGGTGGGCCTAACTATGACATTGTTGACTTTCTGAGAGGGCATTCTCTTATTCTACGACATATTACCATCAGAAGGTACTCTGCACAAAATAAAGGCTAAGAATTGCATGTTAAAAAGTTTAACTAAGGATTCGTATCAGCACGACTGTTGTAACAAGATGTTCAGTAAAGAATATATAGCCTACTTTCTCCTAAATGCATGGGTATAGTAATAACTCTTTGTCCTTCTCAAGGAGTATAATTGAATGTTGTTTGTAGTAGCTTGTAAAATACAACGTGCTATACCGATATTAAACGTTGAGTGATTGAACCCTCACCTGAATTATATATACACACACTAATACAGCCATCACAATAATACAGGTTATAAGACAAAATTCAACACTCACCCATGTACATGGGGCTAAATGATCATGATGCCCGTGCATCTCATATGAAACAACAACAACAGCTTCCTATTCAAATCCTTCCTCGTATAAAAGTACACACACTAGTAAGCCTACTGACATCACAGTGACACAGGTTATCAGACAATTTCTATACACACCCAAGTGAACGGGGCTACAAGACCATGATGCCGCAAAACCCCTTAAGAATCAACATAAAAAACAACAACAATAGTCTCTACAGCGGATCAAGTTCAACGAATATTAATCGCAGTATTCGAGTGATGAAATATGTGGTGTTATAAGTATATAGGCTACCATAATATTTTCGATTGAAAATACACACTACAGTACATTATAACGTGTGAGTAGTTATAAATCAATAAATACCAAAAAAGAACGAAGTAAAGAAATTTATACCTGCAGTGATTTGATCCACGAACCCGCAGACTAAGAGCCCAAGTCGCTACCATTACACCACGGATGCCCTACGATAACACTTGATAAACAACTGGTTAAGTATAACTGTATCATATTTTGCGTTGAAATCAACGATTTCATTAGCGTTTGCTGACGTTTCTATAAATCATTTGATACTAAATATGTATTATTTTGTTCAGTACATTCCTAAAAGGATATAAACTTAGGAAGTTATGGAAATATATGTATTTACGAGCAAAAATAGCGGCCATGTTGACAACGGGACGGCACGCGCCCACGACGATATGGCACGGTAAGCCTGACCTGTTAGTCACTTCTGCGGTTTCATATTCTATCATAAAATGCTAATATCTTACCGGACACCTCTTTGAGGACAGATTAAACCTCCCTATGTACGATAACTGAATTGTTGAGGCCAGGCCTTGTTTAATCATAAGTTACGGTTAGGCTATTATACAGTACTTCCATGATTCATACATCCATCATCTTGAAATTATTAGGCTGATGACCTTGTAGATTGGAAAAAAGACGCTTCCCACATTAAGGTATACTGTTGCAAACTTTGGTAGAGATTGGATGATTAGGTTCGTCGTAATGTGATTTACGCTCAGAACATTTGGGTAGGCGCCATTCTTTTTTTGTTATGATGGCGGCGATATACAACATGACACTGAGTTGCCCTTTCCTAGTGCTACCTCTGTACCAAAGGTGGTTCGATTTTGGTTCAGTTGTGTTTGAATTGATAAGGGGAATCGATTTGCACACATACATGGCCGCCATCTGTAAACTATTAGGCTCATGACCTTGTAGTTTGGCCAAATTAATCTTTCCACATAAAGGTATGTTGTTACAAAATTTTGAAGGGATCAGATGATTAGTTTGGTCGTAATTTGCTCTAAGCTTTTAACATTTGGGTGGCCGCCATTACGTGTCCGTCAAAACGGTGGCGATATAAAACATGACACCTAGGTGCCCATTGCTAGTGCTAGCTCTGTACCAAATGTCGTTCAATTCGGTTTTACCGTGTAGGAATGGATGGGGGAAACGATTTACACACATACATGGCCGCCATCTGCAAACTATTAGGCTCATGACCTTGTAGTTTGGTCAAAATATTCTTCCCACGGCGGTGATTGGCAGTCACAGAATTTGACTTCGGCGGGAGTGACAGACTCTGTAATTGGGGAAGGGGACGAGTGAGGGTACACATACTCCAACCCAAACCACGATTGGTTGTGTTTATCGCACAAGCGTTGGAAAGGCTGTTACATTTATCGGGGCATAAGTATCAACAATAGAACACTCATCATGTACACAGCATAGTAGCAAGCAGTTGTACCGTACGAGATCATGAATTCATTCCATGTGTCCTTTATTAAACGTTCCTTGGCTTTCCCACAACTTCCTTATGATGGAAATAGCGCCTATTGAAATACACTCCTCAATTAGAGAATATTATTTTTGTGTTCAATTTGGATATCAGACGAAAACTTGTGGGGATAATGCATGTTAGATACTTTCAATTCTTAAGTACAGAGCGAGTCTGGTTGTACCGGAAAGCCCATATAAATTGCAAAGGAATACAGCTACACACAAATAGGAATTTTAAGTTTATATGCGTATATGCATCATAAATACCCACCCGACATTTAAAATATTCACACCAATTATTTTTGCCAACGAGGACTTGCAAGGTTAGTGATATAAGACAGTATAATTCTAAAAATACCAATATTGGTATCATTATCTACGTGATTACCAACACTAAATGATCACACTACACACTGTTGTATGATCTCCCTTACTACTATTCGCATGTCCGCCTCGTTGCGTAGTGGCTAGCATTCTTAGATGTCACTACAGAGGCCCGGGTTCGATTTCCGTCTCTGCCAAGAAATTTAATTCTTGTCTGAGGGCAGAAACGGGATACACTCAGCCTCGTGAGGCAAATCTGAGGAAAGGCGGGTTCGTTTCCTAACTCAGCCATCCGGAAGTGGATTTCCGTGGTTTCCCACGTATACTCCAGGCTGCCGGGATGGCACCTTACTTTAGGCTATGGACGTTGCCTACCCAAATGCCACCTCAATTACAAATATACAGGCTAGTACAGAAATGATTGTGACACAGGTTATCAGACAAATTCTACGCACACACAAGTACACGGGGCTACATGACAACGATGTCGCAAAGTCCCTAAAAGAATCAACAAGTACTATTCACGCAAGCGAAAAGAGAATATTGATATATTTAAAGGATCAGTAAGTATAGACATTGTTAACGGGACACCCTGTGTATTACTATCCAGAGAGAGGGAGGGGGGGGGGAGAGAGAGAGAGAGAAAGAGAGAGAGAGAGATAGAGAGAGAGAGAGAGAGAGAGAGAGAGCTCAGAATTGTTCTTTCTCAGCTTGAAACACTCAGAGGAAATCAATGCCGTAAATGTAATATGAATTATTTTGAATGTAAAATGAGGTGCGTGCCCCATTGGAGTATGAGATATTGGCTCTTTAAGCGAACAACTGTATTAGTTTCCCATAAATGCCTATCGCTATTAAATTTATACTCCCCTTTGTCATTTATCTCCTCTGTAATAGAACTAACATGATAATTCTCTGTATTATGTCAACCCATCAGTGAAATATATGTGATTTCATGGAAATGAGTAATGATTTATGGCGCTCTAAAACGTATGCCTCAGTTGAAGCTATGTGAAAATATGGAATGTAACCCTATCATAAGGACTACAATGGCAATGTATTGCGAATATAGGATCGGTCCTTTAGATAATGTTTTGTCTTAGAACATAGCACGCATTTTTCATGGTGTAGTGTCTAGTTTATTGACTGCTAACTCTGAGGTCTCGTCAGTCAACCGCGGCTCTTCCGAAAATTTAATTCTAGTCTTAGGGCTGAAATGGGACCCACTTGGCCTCGTAAGGATAAATGGGGTGAGGCAATTTTTATTTTATGAAAAAATAGGCTAATAAGACACCTTTTGTCCATGTGTGTGTGGTGTGTGTGCGTATATGTGTCTGGGGATGTGTGTGTGATGTGTGTGTGTGTCCCCCTATTAACTTATAAACGGCTGGAGCGATTTCAATGAAACTCAGTAAGGTCATAGCAACGTTTTGGCCGACCTTGACCGTGCCCATGAAATTTTACTACGTCTCACCAATCCAACATGGCGGTTATGCGAAATATTTAACCAGCATTCAATATCTCCGAAACTATTACCGATATCACCCTGAAAGTTTGTACGTTGATAAAGAGCATTAATAGAAGTTCACGTATGGAACTTACAAAAATCTGGTAACTACTAAACCAACATGGCGGCCAAGCGAAGTTGCGACTTTTAAATAGACTTCTCTCGCGAATTAACCATCCAAACGCAATGAAACTTGGTACAACAACTGTTTATACACATTGAAATGCACTGGCAATTAATTTAGTTCAATTGTTTACATTACCTCAAGATGGCGGCTGTGCGAATGATTTCACTGGCATTCTATATCTCCGAATGTATTACTGATATCACCCTGACATTTTGCACGATGATAAAGGGCACTACTGCACGTTTACATACGTACATTTCAAAAATCTGTAAAGTACAAAACGAACATGGCGACCAAGCGAAGTTGAAAAGTTTTAATAGATTATTCTCGCGATTTAACCACCTGAGTACAATGAAATATGGTACACTATACGACTATACATATTGAAATGCACTGGCATCTAATTTAGATCAATTGTTTACATAAACTCATGATGGCGGCTGTGCGACATTTTAAAATTAAGTTTTTTTTATCTTGTGTCGTAATCGTGCGATCGAAGTGAAAGTTTGCATAATGAAGCTACGCAATAATTTTCCTTTAATGGTACATAACTCTATGGCTTATACATATAACAGTCCAAAATGGCGACCATCCGAAATATTTAGACGGATCTCAATATCTACGAATCTTGCAGTGGTTCTGAACCCGTAGAAGTCTGGGGACCACTCAGTCTGAATTTGAATCGTGAACGGATTCCCTACCACCCAATACACCTTATCAGTTGTAACCCTTCCTCAGTAATACTTATTTTATTGATATTTCAATTCAAAACCTGATAGTCCTCGCCGCGAATACATTCGGACAATTCTCGTTCAACGCACATCATATTTGAAATCCCCATTTATTGGCCACTGTTTTATACGTGCTGGTGGACCCTTTTCTCCCGCTGACCACTCCCGAGTCACTCGCGGACCACCTGTGGTTTGTGGACCACCGGTTAAGATCCAGTGTTTTACAGCAATCAAACTGAAAATTTTTATGTTGATGGAGGCTATGAACATACGTTCACATATAGGACTTTCAATAACCTGGCGGGCACAAATCCAACATGGTGGTGATGCGAAGTATATATATTTAAATGGAGGTTTATTGCGATTTAACCATCCGAGTACAGTGAAACTTGGTACGGTAAATGCATATACAAATGTTAATCCACTGGCATCAAATTTATTTCAATTGTTTTCATAACCACAAGCTGGCAGGTGTGCAAAATTTTAAAATCTTGTTTTTACGTCTTGTGTCCTAATAATGCGATTGAAGTTTGAATACTACACGTAGTCTACACAATAATCTTCATGTAATAACACATAACCCTAAGACCTACAGTACATATATCAAAATCCAACATGGTGACCATCCATAATATTGGACTGTTCTCAATATCTACGAATCTATTACAGCAATCAAACTGAAATTTTGTGTCTTGATAGAGGCAATTAACATAAGTAGGATATATGAAAATAGGCTTTAGTTCTTCACGGAACAACTTGTTGATGATATTTTCTCTGGTGTCTAATTCTACTCCTACAAAATGCCGTGATGATATCTAATGTAAGAACACGGCCACCACCTTCCAAATTCCACCTTCAATTACAAACAAGACACAAAATAATACAGGTTCTCAGAGAGATTATACACACACACCCAAGTATACGGGGCTTGTGTTGTTAATACCTTTTGACTCGAAATGAAGCCACAACAACATTTGGACTGTGTTATAATCGTATGTAACACTACTGTAGTGCTGGTAGTGATTGCTGTATTACGAACCTACTCCTCACCCCAATTGAGTGCCAATGTCGTCTTCATTTGTTATTGTTTTTAAATATGGTAGTTTAAAGATCAACCTTATGTGGCACAAACGTTCCAATGTTCTTGGAAATTTATTCGTTTGCCATTTCAGAATACTCCATGGCATTTCCTGCAATGTAACCTATTCTCGTCATTCCTTTCTCCCTTGCTCTCTAACGCATTGAACGAGGGGACTGGTTCAAAAAGGCAGATTTAAAATATCGGTTCTGATCCAGGATGTCAGTTTCCTTACTTCAAATATATATCTAAAGTTTTACAAGAGCTGAAGAAATGTTGTTGTTGTTTTTTTCATTTAGGGGCTTTGTGACATCGTGCTCATGTAGCCCCGTGTACTTGGGTGTGTGTGTGTAGAATTTCTTATAGTGATCTGAGTATTAGTGTGTGTAGTTGTAATTCAAAAGTGGAAGCCACGGAAAACCACTTCTAGGAAGGACTGACGTGGTAATCGAACCTGCTTCTTCTCAGTTATGCCTAAAGAGGCTGAGTGTACCTCGTTGCAGCCGTTAGACCAGAATTAAATTTCTTGGCAGAGCCGGGAGTCAAACCCGGGCCTCCGTGTAGATGAAGATACCACGAAGGTATTGAAAAATATTTCAAAATATTTGTTAGATATACTTCAAGTTGTAGTTAAAACCATGGGGGAATGAAGCCAACTTGCACTGGATAGATGTGATAACATATTTATTTTCTGTTAGAACTCCCGCACTTCCTTACCATTAAACATATCCTCAGCGGATCGAAGTATTTTACCTTAATTTAACTGCAGACTTGGCTTCACATCAGGATGACCAATGGTCAATTGACTGCTTTGTTCACCATACATAGAGATATGGAAGTTTACTAAGAAAAAGTAGTATATACATTTAATGAATGTTAATTGCAATTAGATACAATTTGTAAATTAAAGGAGATTTACAGCCTACGCCCCCGTCAGCGAATAGCCGAATAAGTAACACGCATGTAGTGTAGTATCTCTTTTTCACTCCTTTCTTCAAGTTCTTGACTCTTCACAAACTTGCTCTGTATCATTCCTTGGCCGTGCAATTAAAGCGTAATTTCATCCACCTCACCACAACATTCGAGGGTAATGTTATTCCATTGACAGTTCATAAATCGAAGTGATATGGAGAAATTTTTCAAGGATTTGCCACCCCAAGGAGAAACCATGTATCATAAATTGTTATCTTGCAATATCGTTGCAGTACGTGCTCGCACAGCAAAACTCACAATGGTAATAAACCTTCCAGGCCTTGGCTATCGGTCGCATATTTCTAAATGACTCGATTAACGCCTTGTCACTTCGACACTAAGCACGAGTTTTGAGCCCAGTTTTACGCTATAGGATTCAGTTCCGAAAGCGAGTGACTAAATAGCATAGAAAAGGAATGAGGTGTGGGATGAGAAAGCAGGAGGCACGTCTGTTCTGTGCAGAAAATAGCCCAAGAAAAATTGATCTGCTGTGCACCCACTGGTGGACTTGGAGATGATTTAATAGGAATTATTTCGGACAACGAATATATCGCTATTCCTCTTACGAGAATGGTATCTATATACGGGCCAAGGGGGAAGAACAATTTATCGCCACTTTAAATTACACTGCAGAATTGCCGCAGGGAAAATAGCACTTCCTTCCCCTGATATACCAAACAAGCACGCAGCCAGCAGGACACCAGGCTGGGCAATGACCAATGTCATAATTATTGATTAGTGAAAAATGTATGTTTTCACAGGGAACTAGAATTTTTGCATACCGATTCAAAGTAAAATTGTTAATTTACTACAATTAGAACTTTCCAGACATTTCAAACTACTGCCAGCCTTTCAATGCAGTGTACCAATGGACTCCTTAGTAGATAATGATGATATTGATGACGATTTTTGTTTCATGGCGTGGAAAAGCAAGGTCATCTGCCCCTACTTCATCAGTTGATATGGTTAACTGCCGGACAAGCAATTTTGGAGTAGGTAGTTCTTTTTATATTCCGTGGTACATTGGAACTGCTTGTGCTTATGCGTAACGATATTCCCAGCGTGTTCCATCCATCTTGTTCGTGAGGTGTATCATACCACTTAATGAGCCTACTGGTAAGATGAGGAAAATGCTCTCAACTAGACTCGGATGTCAGGAAACATCGTTTAAGGCTTCAGAACGACTTTTTCTGGTTATTGAGTGGAGTTAAAGGTTTCTTGATATACTGTATTCTGAACAAATCAAATCAGATTTTTAACAAGTACTTTTATGATGAACAAAAGAGCCTGATTATCTTAAAATTTAAGATTCATACTAATTATTCATCCATATAGACCTATCTAGAGTTGTGACGAAATTATATTAGTAATACTGGCATTTATAATTTACTCAAGTTATACCTGAAATATTGTAGCTTAATACAGCACTACAGTTTGTTTTAAATAGTTTATTTCTATGCATTCTGAGATACTGAGAGTCTACGGCTCAAATGCTCAGAGAGAGTTATACGGTAGTTGGTATGCCAACCACCTCCGAAAATGCACACAAATATGTCCCTTACAGCATACACACATAATCTAAAATGTTTTAGTTAGCCTTCATTAATGTCATGGATGTTAGATTCAGTTAAACATTGAACCTACTGGCATGCATTGTATTATGTTGGAAACACTGTTACGTATGGGTTGCTCAAAATGAATCCGTAAAATTATCCTCTACACATGTTTACTCTTTGTCAAAAGAGGCTCAAAATTATGGAGAGCATTTATCGACAGTTGGTAGTCTATATGACTCCAAAAATATGCCGAATTTTATCACTTGAGTCGTATAGGCTATTACACATACAAAATTTGTTTAAAGTTCATTATTCAATGTGGAAGTTACATGCACTTTAACGTTCATTCTATACGTTGGCAGAGAATTATGTTGGCAGCACTGAATTTGACAATTTACTCTATATATATCTAAAACATCATGGACTTACAAATTGCTAAATTTGAAGTGTGCTCCGTACAAATATTCCTAGTTATTGAATCTATGGTTCAAAAGACTTACGATTATTGTACACAGTTGGTAGTTCTGCTAAATGTTATACTAAGCAAAATTATATAGCCTAAAACATACATTGCAGGTACAAAATCAAAATGAAATCCATTGGTTAATATGGAGGTTTACTGCCGATAAACATTGAACCCATCAAACGCGTTGGCAATATTGCAATGCAGGGGTTACTCAAAATTAATCTGAAATACGTTCTATATGTTTGCAAAACGTAGATGTGTCGGCCTGCATACTTTATGATCTACTGACCGGTTGAAAGAAATCAGTTTGTTACTATGGAAGTTACATGCAGTTTAACATTCAACCTATCAGCAAGAACTGTTGGTGTGTATGATTTCTAATGTTTTGGGATTATGATAAAATATTATAGAGAGCATTTATAAACAGTCAGCTGCTCTAGTGACTCTAAGGAATACGCATAGTTATATATGTTAAGGTAGACTACACAAAGAACATACGGTACGAAATTTAGTTGAAATCCAATTAATAGTATGGAAGTTACATGCATAGATTGGACCTATCAGCACGTGAAATATCATGTTGTCTACACTGTCATGTATCGGCTGCAGAAAATTATTTTGAAATATTATTATCTATACGTGTGCCAATTTTGGAGCAGTTCCTATGCATACCTTCTGGGATATCCCACATTAATCTTCGGTGGTAAGCTCATATTTCGATTTTGTTTTTTAGCAGTTGGTAGCAATTACGTTATTTTCAAATATGGGCATGAAATGTCCTAGTATAGATCTATACTCATATCAAATTTGGTTTCGATAACTGCAGCCAATTAGGAGTTAATAGGGACGGACACTCACAGACAGACAGACAGATATCAGATCTCATAAGACTACCATTTCATCATTATTGCAAAATGTGAAAAGTAGGCTAAAACACCCACTGCATTTCAAATTAAATCAAAACAAATCTTTGAAAATGCCAACCGCACTTCTTGGTGAAACGTCAGAAGACATGGTCTGATAAACCAAAAAGCCGTTCTGAAAAATACTAAACCAGTCACGAATCCCTGCAGCAGTATATTAAACGTCTATGGCTGTTACTCCTGGTAACCCCGTTTAATTAAATGGTAAGTCTGGAATCCAAAGTAGGTACTTTCTTCCCTTTACATGCCAAAATTCAATGTCTATCAACCAGTGCGATCACAGATCGTGAGGGGCCATTTTTGTGTCTTCTACGGCAATTACCTGATCAATAAAAACTCACCATTATATTTATGACTTAACTACGAGTGTTGGTGCTCCACCCCTAATATTTGCATCATCCACTAAGGTGGAACTAACAATGCATAAAATATATCATTTCTAGGTAGATAGGACGATATAATGAAATGGGAAAGAAATGGATTTTCTCGTGATAAACAGGGAACTAATTATTGAATGTGATGACGATGATGAGAGTGGAGATTGTTATGAATATATTTCCAGTTTCTGGAGCATTGCTGCTTCACTTTCAGCATGGATCCCCAGAAAATTCGAGAAGCAGTATAACAGCGTAAGTTATTGTTCTTTCTGTATTCTGCTACTGATCATCTGGGTCTAATTTTAAAACATGGTTTATTGCGCAATACATCAGTAAAATATCCCGTACATATTTTATTTTATTGTAGGAATAGCAAATTTAGTTATGGAAGGACGAGTCGAGGACAAGAGCTGTACGGGAAGACCAATGTTAGAATATTGTCAAATAGATTGCCTCGGATGTAGGGTGAGGTAGCTATGTAGAGATGAACGATTAGGTCAGGATAGGGAGACAGAGGGCTGCATCAAACAAGTCAAAAGACTGAAGACTAAAACAAAAACTACAACAACAAACCGTGAAATGCACATTGAGTGGATTGAATTTTAGAACTACGTTGCCAGAGCAGACTATTGAATATTGTCCCACTGATCATGTCCGGAGCCATATCGACAGCAGAGGCCGGGTAGTTAACAAATATTCTCAAAATGTGAACACTGCATCTCCATTGAATATTGCCCATGTCCCATGAATTAAAATATGGTTGAAGGTGTGGAGACAGTGTTGTTTCAGATTCGTCACCAGTATAATTGGTCCTCACAGGACGTTTCGTAACTTCGGCTTGTCTTGTCACATGATACTTTTGGCCATATTTTCTCTTCCGTAACAACGCGTTCCCTTACATAGTAATTAACTACACAATCCAAATCGAAAGTGTAGTGTTTGAGATTTTGATCCACGACGCCATAATCCTACACGATAACGCGACAGGTCACACAGAGGCCATCGTTCAGCTTCGCTTACAACGGTGGGGATGGGAGGTTCTTCCACACCCGCCTTATTCGCCTGATCTGAGCCAATGTGACTATGATCTAATCCCTAAAGTCAAGAAGACACTACGTGGACGACGGTTTGCTAACAAAGATGGCATCGTAACAGCATTTCGGAGCGAGGTGTTACACGTTAGCGATACACATGCAGCGAATGGTATTCAGCGCCTGCCCCACCACTGGCAACGCACAGTAGACACCTTGAGTGATTATTTCGAAGGTCTGTCTGTAAACAGTGAAGACCTGTCCTTAGTACGTAGTCTTGTGTATTTTCTGTCTGTACTTTAATAAAACAATATTTACCAATGACCTGTGTTCTGTCACTCACCTTCGAGCATATCCTGACGTCAGAATTTATCTTCAGGCACCATGCATACGTACATGCCCTATTTTTCCAAATGCATATCGTAGATTTTCCGTGTTGACTCCCGTTCGCGAGAAAAAAATTAGTTGCCATGACTTATGACTCAACCCTCGTATATATATACTCATACGTATATCATTGCTCACGGACATTCACACGGATAGCTTATAATTGTTGGAATATCTGCATTTCACACTAGAATGTACCGTCCATAATCCAATAGTTGTTCTTATTCCAGTCATTTGTGAATATGAGAACTATAAGTATTATCTCATTAACTGCAGGACCAAAGTGAAAAAGTATTAGTCACCGAGATTTATTGTTGTACTGTATGTACCTCACTGCTATGTCCCGTCAGTCATTGATGGTGCTTGGCTCGGCTAGGAAATTTACCCTTAAACCTGTGCGAACTAATTTTCCATTGTGTGGAGCTTTTTCATCAACAGGTTGATTTCGCTGTTAACCTTGTGAGGCTGCACAAGGCCAGAAGTTGGCTCCATCAAAATTTAAGCAGCCTGCGTTGTTGCATTAACACAGTTGGTGGTATGAATTCTTCCTTAGTTTGGAACATGGCCTATGTGCTCTTTAGGACCCTGGATGACTGTCTTCTATGTGATATTGATATCACAGAGCAGAAAATCTCCGGTTAATCATCCTTTCTTACCACACCATCAGCATGCACTTTGTGTTGGGTGAACATGTAGCATTCATGAATTACATTTACTTTTCGTAGTATATATTTTGTGATGTAATAGGCCTACCAATAGTTTCTAACATAACTACATATTTAGAGACCAAATCTCAAACAAAATACTGATATTTTGGAATATCTAGAAGTAAATCGAGTTAATATTGTGACTATGTACTTAAGTAAACAATAAACACGAGACTGTTGGAATTCGATTTCTTACTATGGTCACATTAACAAGTTTAACTCATCAGAAATACACAATTCATTGGAAAAATGGGATGTAAACCAACAATGAATGTCGTGTGGCGAAACTTAGTGTGATGAACATTTGCATTGAGAAAATACAATCCTTTGACAGAAGTAGTCTGACGAAAAGGCTGGATCCTATAAGGATATCAGAAACGCAATGAGAACATATGTGTGGGGTTCGACGGACTGTCATAATTTTGTTGAATGAATGAATGATCGTGTGGCCTCCTGAGAGGCCGAGTGCAGGTCTTTCTAATTGACGCCCGTGGGCGACCTGCGCGTCGTATTGAGGCCACGAGAATTAACCCCAGTGGATTAAAATCACTGATGGCCCGGCCGGGAATCGAACCCGGGACTCTTCGGGCCAAAGCCTAGCACGCTAACCAGTTAGCCACGGAGCCGGATATAATTTTGTTAACATTTGTGGATTATGTAAAATGAGAAGAATTACCAGTCGGATGGCTGAAACTAAGTAGTTACATTTGTAGTTTTGTTTCTTTTTCACAGAAGTGCCACCACAGTCAACCGATATGTGTTAATACATTAATACTGTGATTTCTCTACCACAGTGCGAAATATCCAAATAAGAATAGGGGAAACAGACGCTATTAATGCTAACCCCGAGAAATAGAGAGAGAAAGAGAAAGCGATCACTCACTAGAGGACCTAATGAACGTTAACTCCCTGATCATGATGAAACCATCCACAAATGTTGGTCACACAACAAGAAGAGCAAATTATTTGATCACCAGTTAAGAGGCTAGAAGTGCACGGTTTCAAACACGAGCGCCAAACTCTCGTATTATTTTCAGTCTATTTTTTAACCACCCAAAACCGTTATCATTGATATTTTAGGTACCATTACAATGTCCGTGTATTAATACAATCTATTCCAAGAACCTACTGCACAGAAAGCTGCCATTATTTGTGAGACTACAAATATGATGCTTTTCTTCATTCTAACTGAAATAATAATTAGTCGATTGTCGTTATTAATGTCGTATGGATTCAAATGGTGGGTCCGTGCTATATGCAGCATGACAGTCGTATGCCTATTGCAAGAGAGGTGTATTACCAGTTTCTCCCGTCTTACCAAGTTTTCTGTTAATTACGCAATTATTGTATCCTATGTTATTGATCTTAACGTTATATGCTCAGCCTCTATCATGCATATCTTCTTTGGCTTTGGCATACGAATTTGATATACGGTTCTACATTATTGCTAATTTGACATACTGCATCTCTGAAATATATAGATTTATTTGTTGGTACATTGTATAAATCATAGATGGCCGCTGCGTGCTATATTCAATGTCTTTTGAAAGGTTTTAATCGTGCGATTACATTTTAAATGATTGACTCTTATGCTTTAATATTACTTCCAACCACCATCTTGAAAATGCAGATTAGCTTCTTTTGCTTTGGGCATACGGTACTCCATACTTAATAAATGAGCCCACTTTCCATATTTTACAACAAGTAGTTCCGTGAAGAACTAACTAGCCTATTTTCATATATCTTACCTATGTTAGTTGCCTCTATCAACATGCCAAATTTCAGTTTGATCGCTGTAATAGACTCGTAGATATTGAGAACCAGCTAAATATTTAGGATGACTGCCATGTTGGATTCGTATGCTCGTAGACCCTAGAGTTATGTACTATTACATGAAGATTATTGCGTAGGCGTATTCTTCAGATTTCAATCGCATGAATATGGCACAAGAAATAAAAATAAGATTTTAAAATTTGTCACAGACGCACATCTTGTGGTTATGAAAACAATTGTAATAATTTAGAAGTCAGTGGATTAAAATTTGTATAAACATTTATCGTATCAAAATTCACTGCGCTCGGATGGTTAAATCGCGAGATACGTCCATTTAAATGTTTAACTTTCGCGTCACCACCATGTTGGATTTGTGCTCACCAGGTTATTGAAAGACCCATAGTTGAACTTACGTTCATAGCCTTTATCAACTTTCAAAATTTCAGTTTAATTGATGTCATAGATTAGTAAATATTGAGAACCGTCCAAATATTTTGGATGGTCGCCATGTCGGATTGTTATTATGTAGGCCATAGAGTTATGCACTATTAGATGACAATCATTGAGTAGGTTCGTTGTTCAAACCTTGACTTCGATCACATGATTTGGACAAAAGAAATTAAAACATAATTTAAAAATTTCGCACAGCCGCCATCTTGAGGTTATGTAAACAATTGAACTAACTTAGATATCAGTGAATTTCAATATGTATACACATTAACAGTACCATGTTTCACAGCGCTCGGATGGTAAAATCGGGAGAAAACACTATTAAAATTATTCAAATTCGCTTGGACGCCATGTTCATTTCAGGTTTTTGAAAGACACACAGGTGGCATTCTTGTACTGCCCTTTATCACCGTACAAACTTCAGGATGATATCAGCAATAATTTCGAAGAAATAGAATGCCGGTGAAATATTTCGCACAGCCGCCATGTTGGATTGGTGAGACGTAACAAAATTTGAAGGGCACGGTCAGTGTCGGACAAAATAGCACTATGACATTACCGAGTTTCATTAAAATCTCTCCAGTAGTTTATATTTTATTAGGGGACACATACGCATATACGCACACACACACACACACACACACGGACAAAAGGTGATCTCATAAGCCTATTTTTCATACATGAAAACAGGCTAAAAATGATGATAAGGAAGTCACATGAGATCAGCCAGGCACATGTGTGTCTGTACGTCCTGTCTCTCTGTCCTCCTATCTGTATATGTCACCCCCCCCCCCCCCCCTCCACACTATCAACTCTTAAACGGCTGCAGCTATCGAAACCAAATTTGGTATGAGTTAAGATCCATACCAAGAACATTGACTGCCATATTTGGAAATAACGTCAGTGCTACCATATCACAATTGAAATTTTGAGCTCTACGTTCATTATATCGGTATGCATGGGAATTGTTCCACACTTGGCGTACATATAGAAAGTAATATTTTGCCTCTATGTTTAACACCATTGAGTTTCTGAACAGGAGTCGAGGCTGGCACCAAGGCTTTGGTTTGAAATAATAATAATAATGAAAACAATAATAATAATAATAGTAATAATAATAAAATAATAACAATAACAATAGTAATAATAATAATTGTAATGTTTCCAATTATCCTTGAAACACTCAAAATGATGTATTAACACTGTAATTAGCAAACAAAAGTTTGGTGCTTTTCAGTCGGTCAACACGAATGTACCCAAATAGAGCTGGGTTATGCCCTGATCCTGAAATAAATTACATAAGCTCTATTTGGGTACATTCGTGTTGACCGACTGAAAAGCACCAAACTTTTGTTTACTTAGGCAACACTGAAAAATGGCTTCAAACCTCACAACTGTAATTAGACACGATAATGCACTGTGCTGTGTATGTTCAGCATATTCATGAAATAATCTGCTGTCTTGTAAGGACGTTCTTGTCTATATCGTTACTAACGCATCTTAAATTTAAAACTTGGAACATTGTGGCCATCAGCAGTCTATACTTGTGTGTGTGAGCGTACGTGTGGATTATTTGATTACCTGTGTCACTGTGGTGTCAGTATAATGAACTGCTGTTTTAAGGGGCCTAACATTTAGGTTATCGGCTCAGTGTAATGAGGTGTTTAGAAATGGGACTAATATAATGAAGCAGACGACTACAGTATTGATCTAGGTTGTGTACTCTGCCACGTTAACTAGCGTTATAGGAGCATGCTAGAAAATAGAGATGGTTTTGCAAGCAGAGCACTCAATTGCATTTCCTTTCTTGGGCAGTGTTATTACCCTACTTTGTACAAAGTCCAGTTGGACCATTCCTCTTCCAGGACAGTTGTTAACAACTTGGAAGAGATATGTGTTCCCTTCCTTTGCAACACTTCAAGAGCTATACTGATATATTGTCAGGACCTGTTGCTTCCTTGCGCGTGATACAAAAATGACGTTTCTGACACTGCGATAATCTTAACGAATCTTTTATGAGTCTATCGCAGCAATCACAGACCCCTTCATTTTCCAATGATAAGCTTATATGTTTATTAATCCATGAGATAATTCCCAAGGTACTTCTCCGTTCTGATCTTCACGTAGGTTTGTCTCTGTCCTCGAGTATTTTGTGTATTTTCAGTTTCTTCCGAAGTATCAACAATCAAATTTTGTTTTTGACAAGTTCTAATATCTTTCTTTCTTTATTTATTTATTTATTTTATAATTTACTTCTGGAATTTATTGCTTCCATCTTTGTTCTGTTAGTTATGTTTTATAATAGGACTAGCTGTTGTGACCGACGTTGCTGGGGATCACAATCGGAAATTAAGACATTGTAACTTGACTCACTGCCTCGAATTTCTTGTATTCTGTGCAACCACGAGGAATTTCTTTGTCATAAAGAGCTATAGGTCCATGTTGGTGCTTATTTTCTTATCAAACATTGTGTAGACATTCTTGGTGGATATGACAGCAGATTACCGTTTTTAGCTTATGATAATTCAATATGAAAAATGTGTTATTATAAATAAATATGGACAAATGGATTCCCTATTAAATCTCCGTATTCAGTGTTAGCTACATTCTAAGGACCACTGATTTTTAGCCTTTTATTATCTATGAAAAGAACAGGCTTATGAGATCATGTTTTGCTCACGTGTGTATGTGTCCCTAATAAGTTAAAACGGCTGGGGTGATTTCAATGGAACTTGGTAGAGTCATAGGCCTAGTACTACTTTGGCCGACCCCGACCGTGCCCATTCAATTTTATCACGAGTGACCAATCCCACATGGCGGCTGTGCGAAATATATCACCGGCATTCTATATCGCCAAAACTATTAACGATATCACCGTAAAACCTTTTACAGTGATAAAGCGCACAACTAGAATATTACCTATTTTACCTTCAAAAACAGTTTAAGTACAAAACTAACATGGCGGCCAAGGGAAGTTGAAATATTTTAAATACACTTTTCTCGCGATTTGACCATTCGAGCGCAGTGAAAGAATGGTACAGCAATTGTGTATAGACATTGCAATGCACTGACATCTAATTTACTTCAATAATTTACATAACCTCAAGATGGTGGCTGTACGAAATGATAAAATTAAGTTTAAATTATTGTGTCCTAACCATACGATCAAAGTCAACGTTTAAATAATGAACCTACGCAATAATCGTCATCTATTAGTAGATACCTCTATGGCCTACATATATAGGCCTAACAATCCAGCATGGCAACCATCCCAAATATTTAGACGGTTCTCAATATCTACTAATCTATGAGAGCAATCAAACTGAATTTTTTATGTTGATAAGGGCTACGAATATACAATCCCTTTTGGGACTTTAAATAACCTGGTGAGAACAAATCCAACATGGCGGTGACGCGAAATTTTAAAATTTAAATGAACGTTTCTCACGATTTACCCATCCGAGCGCAGTGAAACTTGGTACAGTAAATGCTTTTGCAGATGTGTATCCACTGACATCTAATTTATTTCAATTGTTATCATGATCACAAGATCGTGGCTGTGAGAATTTTTGAAATTAAGTATTTATTTCTTGTGTCCTTATAGTGCAATTGGAGTTTGAATACTACACCTACGCAATAACCTTCATGTAATAGTACATAACTCTATGGCGTACATATATAAGAATCCAACATGGCGACCATCCGAAATATTTGGACAATTCTCAATATCTACGAATCGATTACAGTGATGAATCTGAAATGTTGTACATTGATAGAAGCAATTAACATATGTAGGACATATAGAAAATAGGCTATTTAGTTCTTCACGGAGCTACTTGTTTTTTACTGAATTGTAGTAACAATGCGTGTTTTGTCAAACACCAAAATTTCAAGAGGATGGTTGGTTGGTTGGTCGGTTCCTCAGTTTTGAGGCTGCGACAACGCGGTCATGTAGCCCCGTGTACTTTGGGTATGTGTAGAATCTGTCTGATAACCGGTGTTAATTTTGATGGCTGTATTAGTGTGTGTTATCTGTTTTTAATTCAAGTAAGGACTGCAGATATTCGATTTTCAAGTAGTTACAACTTTTGCTACCAAACGCCACCGTCAACGACCAACTAGTTATGAACTTGGTTACTAAATGCCACCGCAGTCGGCTCCGGGTGACGGACCTTGGAACCTTAGAGCGTTAGTCAAATCTAACCTATAATTTAGCTTCACACAAGTGCAATTAGTGAAAGATTCTTCATCATGACATAAATCTATGGCATGGGACTGCCGGCTTTACTTCCCCTCCGAAGGAAGGCATACTGAGGGATTCTTAACGCTCTTAGAAAAACCGACGACTTTGGCCGCGTTATAACCCACGATATTGGACATAGAAGCTCAGCATGCTACCAACTACACCACAGAAGCCGCCAATTTCTAGAGGAGGATTGAAGTCAATTATGGAGGGGTTGAATCCCAGCCCTGGCAGTGGCTATCCTGTGTTTCCTTACCACCACCTTCATGAAGGGCTCGTATACAGTACAAAACCGATTGAATTGTATCTGGTTCGACCACTAGTTTCCTGAAAGCTTAAACAAAATTGGAAAAACGTTGAAATATTTATGAGCATAACAATTGGAAAATAATGTATCGAAGATTAAGAGGATTACCTTGAGATAGTCTATTAGGACTTTCAAAGTTAGATTGTTACAAAAACGAAAACCATACCTCGATTTAGAACCAAGGTGCACGCGTTTGTGATGTGTAACATCTTACCACTCGGTTGCTGGATAGTTTTATGGGAGTGATTTTGAAAATTGGGACGGAAGTGAATCGGGCGGAAGTGGATCGAACGGAAGTGGATCGGACGGAAGTGAAGATGAACAGCCAGAAAAATGGGACGGATGAGAATCGGGCGGAAGTGGATCGAACGGAAGTGGATCGGACGGAAGTGAAGACGCACTGCCAGCTGGATGTACAATTGAAAATGTGTGTATTGAAAACAAGGCAGTGTGTGCTCTGTAGCGCGAGAATGTTATGGCAATACAGTAGGCAGTGCATTTAGCAGGCACTGGTTTGACGAGCACAGTGGCAAATATTTCACCGATATTCATTTGTCATTGAGCAGTTTATGAAGCTTCACGTTCAAGGTTGAATATCACATGGGGTACGACAAAGACGACAAATGACATTTAAGTAAGCGGCATTATTGTCAAGCTGTGGGTGAGTAGTCAAATATTAAATGCATAACAGAATGTTGTTATATGAGTGGAATAAAAGCTGTATTTTCATCATATGTGAGACTAGGTCATTTCATGATTGTAGGAAGCCATGTTTTGATTGTTTACGACGAACTGTATGAGAGCCTTGAGAATAATGAATGTTATAGTTACTGAGGATGTGCTCACAGTATTTGAGAGCACTGTCGACGTTGTGTGTCACTTTGTTATTATGAATTATTAATGTAAAAGGCAGGAAGGAAGCTTGTAGTTTTGCGTGTCCGTTAATCTCACGATCATGATCCACGGTACCTCCCTTTTACGTGGAATGCGAACCACAGGACATGGCATTTCAATTCGAAAATCTCACATGTATTGACCGGGAATCAAACCCGGTCTACCTTGGTGAGAGACTAACAGCTTGACCACTGCGCCACAAATATGATATTAGCATATCTCCAATTTCAATCTATACATTCATCATAGTACCAGTATGAAAATGGAGTGTAAATTAACATTTTAAGAATGTCCAAGCTGTGTAGTATGCGAGTAGGATAAAATGTCAGATGTTACACATCATATGCGACTACTGTAAGGCTCGTATCTTTTTTTTCCTTTTTCGATATTATTTTACCCTCCAGGGTTGGCTTTTCCCACGGACTAAGTGAGGGATCCCACCTATACCACCACTGAGGGCAGTGTCCTGGAGCTTGTGACTCCGAGTCGGAGATATAACTGGGGGGTGTGACCAGCACTACGCCCAGGCAACCTCACCTGCAAAGCGAACAGGAGCCTGATGAAGGGATGGGAAGAGCGGGAGGGTTAGGAAAGGAAGTGGTAAGGAGGCGGCCGTGGCCTTACGGTAGGTACCATCTCGGCATTTACCCGAAGACAAAGTGGGAAACCACAGAAAACCACTTCTAGGATGGCTGAGGTGTGAATCAAACCCCCCTATACTCATTTGGACCACCCGAGGCTGAGTAGACCCCGTACCAGTCCTCATACCATTTTTCAAATTTCGTGGCAGAGCCGGGAATTGAACCGCGGACCTCCGGGGTGGCATCTAATCACGCTCACTATGCAATGGAGGCGACTTAAGGTGTACGCTATAAGCCAAAATATTTAATACGCGTGGTCTGTGGTTACAGTCGAGCTTAAATCCGATGCATTAAAAATGAGGAAAATTTCATATTTGGCAACTGTACTTAACCCGTATTTTGTGAGCTTATATGCATGTCACAAGGCAGGAGTCGAACAGACATTTACGTGCTCATAATTGTTTCAATTTAAAGGGGAATCTTGGCAACCAACTATGCTGCACATAGGCAAACCCACTTCTCGCCAGACAAGGAAACCCATATAATTCGAATGGCACAGACGAAATATTAGAAGGATATAATGCATCGTATTAATATTGCTATCGGTGGAAATGACACAATACTCGCCAGTGAGGTGAATTGCACAAAAATAATAGAAATGTGGGAGAGCGAAATGATTCCGAGGGACTGGAAGAATACCATTATTCATCCGTTGCATAAAAAAGGCGTCCGAGCGGACCCCAACAACTACAGAGGTAGATCACTTTTACCTATTGTATACAAGGTATTATATAAAGCGCTCTTAAACAGATTTGAAAAACTGACTGATCATTTGATTGGTGAATACGAAGCAGGATTTAGGAAAGGTATATCGTGTTCGGAGCAGATTTGGAATCTAAAGACGATATTAAGGAAACGCCGCAGTACCAACACATTTGTCACCTTCTGTTATGGACACCATAATATCCCAAGATCCCCACTACAGACGAACTATGGAATAATTAGACACATACCTTTCTTCAAATATTTAGGAGAAATGATTGTACCAACTGGATTGGACCGGAATGCTAATTTAGAAAGAGCTACCAAACCCCGGAAAGCATACCGAATAACATGGAATCACTATAATGAAAGGGAAGCCTCCGTGGCTTAGGCGGCAGCACGCCGGCCTCTCACCGCTGGGTCCGTGGTTCAAATCCCGGTCACTCCACGTGAGATCTGTGGTGGACAAAACGGAGGCAGACAGGTTTTTCTCCGGGTACTCCGGTTTTCCCTGTCACGATTTCATTCCAGCAACACTCTCCACTATCATTTCATTTCATCTGTCATTCATTTAATCATTGCCCCAGAGGAGTGCGTCAGGCCTCGGCAGCCGGCACGTTCATATCCTCGCCGCTAGATTGGGGCTTCATTCATTCCATTCCTGACCCGGTCGGTGACTGGAAGCAGGCTGTGGATTTTCATTTCACTATAATGAAAGGGTGATGTCACGAAATGCAAAACTACGGCACTACCAGACAGTTGTTCTTCCGGAAGCATTGTACGCCTCCGAAACAATATCTCTACGAGGCCACTCTCAAATTGGTGAAATCGAAAACCAGGAACGTAAAATTCTCAGGAAAATACATGTATATAGCCCCGTTTATGTTAATGGTATATGGATTAAAAGAAAAACCACAGACTTGTACACAGTAATCGATAATTTAACTGATACTGTGAGTAAGAGATGGTCACATCTGCAGAGTGGACAACACCAGATATGCGAAAAAACTACTTGATATAATTAATTCAAAGAAGGTCAAAATCAGTTGGTGAGAAGAAATCAAAAAGGACTTAAAATAAATAAACATTACTGAAGATATCATGAATCGCAAGCCTTTTGGAACTCTAGTTACAAATCACTCTTTCACCGAAAAAGTTAGAAGACGGAACAAAATGGACGGAAGGACGTAAGAAAGGGCATAGTGAGTTCATGAGGAGATTTTGAGAGGAAAAGAAGAGGAAAACACCATCAAACCGAGTCAACAAGTCCAAACGCGCTCCCTAAGTGGGCAAAACGAAGAAAGAATCTAATGGCACTAAATCCTGTAGCTTAATTTTCGTTTATCATAGAAGCCGTGCATTTCACTTTTCTTAAATTACTCTCATGTGATGCGTTATGTTTTCACCAATTGTGACCATTACATAGTCAAGCACATACTTTTTCAATGAAATGGTGTTGACATAGGTCGTATATAAAAGCTATTTAGTAAACATCACATGTAAAATCATTTTAATAGCCGGGAGAGTTTTTAATGGAAAAGACCAGTAGGATATAAGAAATTAGGCTATATAGTTCTTCACGGAACTACTTTTTTCCCCTCCCGGTATGAACATAAGAAAATGTATTATATGTGGTTGTTATGCGGGACTAAACACCCTCATAATTATGGTTAGCAGCGTAACCGGTTTTAAAGTTAAGTATGTCAGAGAATCACAGCGGCTTTTGCAGGTGCAGCGTCGATATGCAGAAGTGGCTGCACCACTAAACACATTCTTAAGAATGATGATATTGAATAGTGAAATGACACAATAACCTAACAACCGAATTGATTTTAACTGATTCAATTGTAAATTGTAGGTATAAACAGCAATTGACTAGATATATCAGGTGCGTTCGAAAAGTAACGAGCCGGAGGCTGGAATGCGCAAACCGGTGACTACATCAGCTAATCGTGGCGTGTGTAACGATGTGTGGTTCCGACCAGAGCGTGGAAGGTCACAGCCTGTCGCTAGAGGGCACGCGTGAACGTCACGTGACGATACAAAGCGAGCAGCAGCATGCATCAATCGTACAACGCTGCCAGTCGCATTGCAAACAGTGACATGGAGGCGTCAACTGAAGAGCAAAGAGGTGTTGTTCGGTTTCTGAGAGAGGAAGGAGTAGGGGGAACGGACATTCATTGCTGAATGTCACAAGTGTACGGCGAACACTGCATGTCCCTTGCAAGTGTCAAGGAGTGGCACAAGCGCTTCAGGGAAGGACGGGTGTTGTTAGCCGATGATGCCCGCTCTGGGGCACCCCCGTGCATTACCGATGACAACGTCCAGCTTGTTGATGAACTCATTACCCATGACCGCCGAGTGACAGTGAATGCCATAGCCGCCGTGGTCGCTCCACGACAATGCACGACCTCATACGGCCAACACAGTCGCGGCACTCCTGCAGAAATTCAAATGGGAGGTTCTCGGCCACCCTTCATACAGTCCATACCTCCCTCCCTGTGATTACGCCATGTTTGGTCCCCTGAAAAGGGCTCTGTGGGGCCAACGATTCACCTCGAACGCCGACGTCCAGCTGTAAGTGCGGAACTAGTTCACATCGCAGCCCAGGGAATTTTATGAGACAGCCATTCACTGCATCGTGTCACAGTGGGACAAGTGCCTCAACAGCCAGGGCTAATACTTCTAACATACAGGTACTGGTTTCTGTAATTATGCCTCCGGCTCGTTACTTTTTGAACGCACCTTATATTTTAATAGCAGCCTACTACGGTGGAGGCGGGTAGAATTTATATCTGTCCTTGTGACTATGTTGCATGATATTTTCTGAAGGTAGTATTATTTGAAGGGTGAAAAATTATTCAAATTGTTGAGAACATTTCTCAGTGGAGTGAAATATATTTCATTAAACTAATTTCACGACGAAACACAAAGAGGGCAAGTTGCTCTCCGTCCTGATATACATTTTTTGTTTGTTTATGTAATTAACTATGATTACCAGGATGGATGACAGATGACTTCAGAAACCCAAGATGGAGGCATTTAAACCCTCAACACCAACAAGCGTAGCCGAGTGATCTATGACAAATTTCACAAACGAACTTTGTAGCTGGTTCTCGGGGATCTGACTTTGAAGCTAGGGTCTTTCCCGGAAATTCAAAATCCCCGGCCAAACAAATGCTGGAATGCTAACTTATTTCCAGTCTCGGAGCACCTATCCTAATACAAGAGGTATATAATTAGCTTATAATTCCACTAACGGGTAGGCTACTGTCATGAAGATAATTCCAGTTATCGGACAGACGCCACACCGAATGTTTAAGGGGCCATTACCATATACCCCAAGCTGCTACCCGAAGCTGAAACAACTACAATTACATAGTATTTGTCAGAAATGAGGCTTTATGCTGTATTATAGTTAGGAATTATACTATAGTGAATGATGTATTCCATTCCGTACCATGTGACCTTCTCCTTCTAGGACCATATGGCATTTTGTTTTACGGACATCAGGAGGTTTAACTAATCGGTTTGAATTCATTGTAGCTCCAAGTAATTCCTTCGAATTTTGCAGAATAATTCTCGGACGCATTTTGGGGGATTTTGTATGTGAAATATGAATTATTGTTCTCATAATGGTCGTAACAGAAAGTTGATGCCGGTATGAAAGGAGTTCTGGCCATTAATTATTATCCTTCCATTGACCACGGACAGATCGATATAATCAGAGCACATAATAGGGGATGTGTGCGTAACGCGGTCCTGGACCGTTCCTTCCTGCCAATAAAATGTGTGGTTATTGTGAGTTTTAATCCCAACCGTATTCTACCTGGTGAGAGTCATCTGCCCTCCGCAAAAACTACAACTCTCTTTCATAACGGACCCTAATTTATACGGTAAGGTTAGTAATTTAATTCATCATTAATTTATCGTGATTCTTATATCGGCTACAATGGAAGTTTCCCAAATTACATTTCGGTTATGGTAAAAGAAAATCCCAATTAATATAAATGCATGGTAGAAACTTATAGTTGTTCCTAACTCACTTTACGGGCTGGGAACATCATGTTAATTAGCCCCGTGCATTTGGCTGAGTGTAGTCAGATTATCTGTGTTACTGTGGTTTGTAACAGCGTGTAACTATGATTTTAATTTCATTTTTGGAGAAGGAGCACAGAAACTATAAGTACAGTAAGTTTTATAAATTGCAATGTATTTCAGTGAAGGGAGTATGGAGAAAACCGCGGGGTAATACATTTCAGGATGACCTTCTAAATTACTATAACTTAAATTTCAATGTGCTTCTGTTTAAATACTGTATATTGAATGATCCTTAACCTCTCAAGGGAAACTTAACTTTCATAAATGCCCAAACATATTCCCAAAGAGTTACCGGATATGCCTCTACCCATTACCATTCCCATTTTGACCGGATTGGAGATAAGGTTACGTGAATCACTGCTTGGCCAGATTTCTTTGTGGTTCGATTATCTCCTTAATGCCAACATCATCAGACGAGTTAGTTAAAAATGAACGGCAATAAAATTCAGCAAGAAATTGCCAGGGGCAATTTGCCTAAAGCCAAAAACTAGAAAACATGGAAATACTGCTTCAATATAAGCCAACGATTTAGATTTTTCTGACTGGACTCCTGAGTCTTGACACAGTGATAAGATGGCCAGGGTATTTGACTAACTTAGCTAAATCGAACAGTAGTGATATTTTAGTATCTCCACCCTGTCAGTCACAGACCTGTTTGTATAATTTTGGCCAGTAAACCGGAACACATATTACACTTACATTTTTAGTTCAGAAATAAAATAGAAAGTAAGATTACAATGTAATATTTTAACTTTTCAGCCTGTCAACACGAGTATGTCCAAATTAGTTTGGTGGGGATTAACAATTAATTTGCTAGTGCCTGAAATAAATTACCTTAAATATTAATAGACATAATAAAACACTTCTCACAAAATGGGAGCCTAAATTGGAAAAATAGTTTCGTTCGTCACGGGAACACCATTATTATACTGCAGGTTCATTGGATATGCATACAACACGTACGTAAAATAGTAGATACAATTATTTACCTACAGACGTTTTAATTAACATTCATAACGAGTCAGATTTCTTAACCAATTATATTTCGTTATTCTGTTAGTCAAGCCTGTTACACTTCTTAAGTGCTTCTGTTGGTAATTTCTATTTGTATGCACTTTAGAATGTTTGACCCTATATTAACCAAAAAATACATAGACCTGCATTAAAGCAATAAGTGACCAAGGTCCATCAATGCCTTACTAACAGAATAAGAATTATAATTGGTTGAAATATCCGACTCGTTACAAAGCCAATCGTGTTATTAAATCATTAAAGCAAGTACTAAAAATCTAAGTTAGGTATATTGATAAAACAAGGCCAATGGGAAGCCACAGATAAATTGGCACTTATAAACTTTATAAACGTATACACCTCAATATCTTGATACTGAACATTACGCACAGCTGCTGTGTATAATGTATGCGATAGTTATGCAAAACATATGGAAATTAGGACTATAGTATATTTCTTCAAATGACTTGCGAAAATAAAAATCTGTGCTTATCATTGTTCCCACCGCATACACTACACCGGGGAGACGTTGACACCCTTATACAGTACTACTGAATCTCACTCGACAAAAATAATAGACTATGCAATTAAAATACTGATTACAAATAGTATTAAGTTAGGAAACCGTTGCTTCAAAATGTTCTCCTAAGATTACAATATTAGTGACGGAAAGCGAAAAGGGACTTGTAGTCGGAGAAAGAGAAATATTTGTTGTTAGACTTTGCTAAATAAGATATTGAATTGTAAAATAGCACAACAACTAAAATGTATTTTTTCTTCAATTCCCGCCTCACGCATTAGCATGCGGTGAAAGAACGCGATTCATGACCTGCAAGAAACATCTGAGCTGATATACTGTATTTACGGGTAATTTATATTGTTTCACGTTGTCCAATGTTTAAGTCTTGGTACCCTGTCATACCAAACCCTGAGTGTATCAAATTTACTCTATGACAAATTGAATTCCAATATTGCAAACATAACTTAATGTTTATTACTGTTGTATGTGGGGCCGATAACCTAGATGTTCGGCCCCATAAAAACAATTATCATCATCATCATCATCAACTATTGTTTGTAATATATACTGTCTAAACTAGGAAATGGAAATGCAGGTGAACAACATTACTTATTAAATGTTTTGAACCCACACATACCATTTATCAGGAACCAACCCTGCCCATCAAATCACTTACATCGATAGAAACTATGAGCCATAGCTAAGAAAGTTTTCTAGAACATGACCAATATGTGTGAGTCTATTTCAGTCACAATGCCGGACGGTAAATATCAACTGTCCATCAAGTTGGTTCACATGACACCAAAAGTGTTACATTAATTGTCTTATTTATATTCGGTGATATTAAGTAAAAGTATTGTTAATTGTTGGACACACGAAATAAATGTATTTACCCAGATGGATTATATTTGAGAGTAGAAAAAGTCACGAAATTTAGTACTTTTGTAATATTAGCCGTTTAAATTAGGAATGAGTACTGGATAAATGAAACAGACTGTCATTGCAATAATGAAGTCGCCAGTATATTTTCCTCCTATGTTACCCGAATACTAATGACGATGTAATGTTATCGGATATCGTACAAGAATTCCTATGATATGAATCTCATTCTGTTTATGCACGAACAGTGAAAATAATACAAAGCAGAGGCAGTGAAGTCATTACGAATTGCACACATAATACAGTACAGGTATATAGGATATATTTTAAAATAAATTATAATGCATTTCATCTGAAACAAACTCTGCAAAGAATTCTCTGAAACCCTGTCAATTAATATTTAATAATCTGAATTACATTTTGTGCGAAATGGGTGTATTATTTTAATTAAAAATACAAAATTACATTTTGATAGCCAAATTATCTTGCACACACATACACACTCACACGAATAGCCTAAAGTATTGTACTAAAGTGAGAAATCCATGTTTGTTACGGCAGATTGAGTAATATAGCTATTCATTTTGTTCCGAGAATGCATTCCATTTTTCATCATTTTAATTACGGGTGCTATAGATTGGATCTCATACATTCTATAGTAATATTAATAATACTAATAATACTACTACTAATAATAATACTACTTAATTATTATGATTATGATTATTATTATTATTATTATTATTATTATTATAGTGTATTGGGTTTGATGATACGTGTGGCGACCTACGGACTTATGCAGGGTCGTATTGACATATCACTTGGGCTGGCTGCGTGGCTCGGGGGTAACGTTCTCGCTTGCTGGGCCCGAGGTTGCAGGTTCGTATCCTGGCGCAGTCAGCTGGCATTTGAGGGTGCGCAAATGCGAGGGAGCCGTGTCCATAGATTTACTGGCACGTTAAAGATCCCCTTCGGGGCAAAATTCCGGCACCCCGGCGTCTCTAAAAGCCGCAGTTGTTAAAAGGGACGTAAAACCAATAACATTGACATATCACCTCACTGGTCCGTTGGCCGGTGCGCCCCCTTGGACTGATCAACCCCACTTTACTCTGAATCGCCCCTCTCAATGGGTTGTAATATGACTGCATGTATATGTTCAACTCATATGTAATAATATAGGTCTAGCCTTCTTAAAAGTTGTAAACATTTTTCCTAATTTTATTCTATCAGTCAAACTCTTACTGTGAATAAATACATAAATCTCTTGCACCCTCTCGTGGGCCCTGGCGATCTTATGTTACATAGATGATGGCGTGCGTAGTTATCAACATCTGGATAAAATAGTACATGGGTGAATGCGCCCTCCCAGCAGACTGGATAGAAAGGTGCCTTCAGTCTCATGTCCCTTTATAAGGCACGAACTATCACAAAGTACATGAAATGATATCTGTTTCCCAAAAGTAATCGGCACGCCGTGATAAGACCATGATAACACGGGGCCATTCCACCCAAAAGAAGCAAAAGTTGTACTGGGCAGCCACCCTGTAACAGTGACATCAGTGTGTTCAGTGTGACCAATGTTCCCTGTACTAATGGATCTGTTTTATTTGGGAGTTGCTCTCCGAGTGGATTGATTGATTGATTGATTGATTTTATTTTCACGGCTACACTTAGAGCTTAAGAGCTCCTTTACAGTAGCGCCCTACATAAAATAAGGTTAGGGCTTATACAAATAAAACATTTCACTTACATTCACAATATAAATAATAATAGTCTAACAATAATAACAAAAAGACAGTAATAATATAACAATAATATTAATAATAATAATAATAATGATAATGGAAAAATTATTTACAAAAGAGAGCATAAAGACACAGTATCATCCCGAAAAGCAAACATCATATACTGTACAAGAAAACCTATTAAATTTGACAGGTTGTCAGCTATTGTCCTGATGTTTTAATTGAACTTAAAGAAAAAGTATTTTAACATAATGCAGTAATCAAATGTGAGAGGTATACTGCTCCAAGAAGCAGGATGAAAGATGTCTTTTGAACGCTGCAGTGCTTGCAATGTTGACGAACTTATATAAATCGAAGGTGTTGAAGAGGCGTGAGGCGGTGCAAACAAAAGATTTATTGAACTTCATGGTTCGGTGTATAGGAATCTGGAGTGTTAATTTTGTGTATCTATTTTCTCGATTATGAACAGAATGCATTGGTGTAAAGGCATTGTAGAGATATAATGGGGTCTTGGTATGTAATATTTTATGTGTCAGAATGGCAATGGCCTGCGCTCGTGGAGTTTCAGCCATTTCAGCTGCACGTAGTAAGGTGTGATATGTTCATCTCGCCTTACATCCAGAATGTACCGAACACATGCATTCTGGACTCTTTGTAATTTGATGTTCTGTGTTTCTGGTAAATCATTGTATATAGCAGAGCCATAATCAATGATTGGAAAAATGAGAGTTTGGACGAAGAGCTTACGTATGTTAGGAGGGGTGTAAGGAACAGTTCTTTTCAGGAGATGCATAGTTGATACAACCTTCCTTACCACATTAGACGTATGCTCTGCCCACGACAGTGTTCTATCAAATACCACTCCTAGATTATTGACAGTGTTGCTATATTTAATATTATTATCTAGTATCTTGATGGGTGGTAGTGAATTAAAATCTACTGAATTTAGAAGTTTTGTATATCCAATGGATATAAGTTGTGTTTTAGATATGTTCAAGTTAAGATTATGATTTAGGGCCCATTCACAAAGCCTGTCAATGTCTTCATTAAACGGATTTATACGATCACATGCAGTGCTAGGCGTGAGGTGAAAATAGGCTTGGAGGTCATCAGCGTATATATGAAAAGAACTATTTCGGAATTCATTCGAAACATCGTTTATATATATCGAGAAGCATAGTGGACCTAAGACAGATCCCTGAGGTACTCCACTTTCTACCGATTTCCAGTCTGAGGAGGAGCCATCCGCGAGGACTACTCTCTGTGTACGAATGGAAAGGTATGATTTGAACCAGGAAAGAGCACTCTGAGAGAAGCCAAAAGATTTCAGCTTCGCAAGAAGTATATTGTGATTCACACAGTCAAAAGCCTTACTGAAATCGAAAAGACATAAGATTGTAAGCTGGAGTGGGAACTAAAAGGAGAATACTGTAATATGAGGTACGGTGTCGGTACTGCAGAACTTGTCTCACTAAGAAATTGCACTTGCAATAAATGGTAGGCTTAAAACATCCTTAGTAATGATACTTTCTTCAAAAATCGTGCCACCTGGTAGTCTGAAGATTAGGTAACGACTCGACATGACCAACCATCCCTTCTCTTTTATTATCATATCGTTATTAAATTATTCAAGATTTGTATATCCTTGCGGATAGGTTACTGACGATATGGACATAAAGGTGGAACGAGTCAAGCCTAAAATGGACAGAGGAAGATATTGAATATTGAACCCTTGTACCATGGGGTCAAAGGGGTCGAATCCATGTATTTTTGGTGAAAGGAAGGAAAGAAATATACAGTCTTCGAAGGAACATAGAAAGATTTCATACAAGAGAGCAGGCATAACGTTGTGAAATAAACAGAGGCCAGATGGCTAGGAGATGAGATCACGCCTGACGCATCGCTTGTAGCCTATCATAGCTATATTTAGAACGAGTGGAAGTTTCCGTCGGTTAGACAGAGACCTTGTTTCGGAAATTAAGCTTACGATTGCATTAAAACGGCAACAGCGCAGCTGTGCCAGAAGAAGAATAATTAAATTTAACCCATTTGCAAGAATAAAATTAACTAAAGAAGTACATCATTGTGAATCATTTCGCATTAGAGATTTTTGTGTGGAGAAAAAGCTTTTAATAATTGCTTAAAAAGAAGTGCAAATGCAGCATGATGTAATTAAAAGTTCCCCGAGACCCAAGGAGTGGGGAATTAAAAATCAACTGCAACACCCACACACCTGAGGAACAAATTTTATTTAATATCTCAGAACTTCACGATCGATTTTCATGTGCAGAGAGGTCATTTTACGTTTGGAAAACGAGCTTTCCAGAGATATAAATTTTATATGTGTGCGACCATTATTTCAAAAGTTGGTCACGAAAAGGACTAGGATTTTATCTTTTTTTAGCTAGAGTATAAAACTCCTGGCAGAACCAAGCCAATCATGCAGTTATTCCGAGAGCCCGAGAGGGGGCGTCCGGCTGTATCAGTATTATTCAGTCTTGAACGACCGCTGAGGCGGGTCGTACTGTTTCACATCGAAGGCAGTTATTATCAGCCTGCGGGCGTGACATTGTGTCACTATCATCGTAAATGCAGTATTAGTCCGTCCAGGGGGCGTGACGCTTCATCACATCGAATGCAGTTACTAAGACTCCTTGAGGGGAGACGCTACATCAACGAAGGCAGTATACAAGCATTCCTTGAGGGGAAACGCTGTATCACACCGTATAGACAGTATCCGACAGCCCGAGGGCGTCGCTGTATCGACAACCAACGTGCACCCGTAAGGGGTGGCCGATAAGTATTATTATAGTATCGCCGTGTGGAGAATTAGAAAAATCCTAAATACAGGATCTAGTTCCGCCAGTATAAATTTTACAGCGAAAAGTTCAGTAATTACAGTCAGAGTAGGCTGCGAACTTAGAGAACAGGCGATAGGTCTTCAAAAATATAGTCCAATTAAACGACCTAAATATCGAAACGTTTTGAAGTACCATAACAGCGAGATAAACATTCTATCAACGTATAAGAACCCGATCAGGGTCGAAAAAAAAAGGTTCGCACAGGGTTCTGAAAAAATAGGAATTCGAGGACAGAATAAGCAGAAAAGAGAAGTAAATTCTAGACATTGTTTCAAGGAAACAAACGAACAATAAAAAGCACTAAGTTACGAGGAGTATTAGATGCGAGAAAATAATAGGTCAACGATAGATTATCTGGGAGACCGTGAATAAGACAGACTTTCACTAGACAACTAATAGGGTCTAGAAAGAAGCAGTTCGAGCTAAATAATAATAATAGCCGATCGTCAGGAAACCGGATTCGAAGAAGTACCAGTCCAGGAGGGGGTAGATGGTTCGAGACTTTCATATTGGTTAGAGAGGAAGCCGACATTTACGAATTTCACCCTTGGAGACGGGAAGTCAAGAAGTCACGTGTGAAAGGTTTAATAAAAGCCTTAGTGATTAGAATCTGTGAAGTGTAAATATATAAAATTTGTGTTAAAGAGTAATATTTTCAGTGATTTTAGTGTGTATTATAGAAGAATACACCAGTGTATTTTAAAATGTTACCAGTGTTTAATGTATATGAGTTATATGCGTATCAAGATATGTCAGTGTATGAAATGAATTTGTGTAATATGGATTAATTGCACATTGTGGGCGAGATGAAACATCGTTGGAAAGCACGGTATTTGACCGTCTGAGCATGTAAGTGGATAATTTCATTATGTTTTGTGTTGGGGAAGTGTTTGTGTACAATCCACCGGAGTTTGAGAAATAGGGATGTTTTTGAATAACGAATAACAGAATAAGAGCGCGGTCTGAACAAATAAAAATTGAGAAATTATGAAATAATTATGTGAAATGAGTAAATCCTTTAGAGGAAATGTATGAGATAAAATATCAGCTTATTTGATAATGTTATAAAAGCAAGCGTAATAATAATAATAATAAATTATATAAATGAAGATTAAGTTGAATTATATGAAAGTAATAGCTTTTGAGCTCTAGTAAAAAATACAAAGACATGGTATGAATACATGTTCGTAAAGTATAGCGATTTTTGTCAGGGGAGAGGATTAATATAAAATTTTGAGATATAGATCAATTGTTGATGTTGAATTTATCAGTTCTTTGGAAGACGTTTGGCATTAAAGTAATGTATAGCGCAATGCCGCGCATTAAAGTAAATTGTCACGCTAGGAAGGCGTTGAATCTAAATGCACTTGGTAAATTAATTGTGAGGGACAGTTGATTGCGGTAATTGAGCTATGATAAGTCCTCTAGTATGGGATTGGTTCCCGAGGCCATGTGTGTTATATTGTATTGAATAATAGGGAGCGTATGTATTGTATTAATGAGCGCAGATTAGACCGAGGTCATCCTAAGACGCTGAATTGTTGTAAGTCCTCCAGTATGGGATTGGTTCCCGAGGCAATTGAGAGAGTCGAACCTAGACTCGTATAGTTGTGGAAGCCCCTAAATATCGTCGTTGTATTGAATTATTCTTACCCATCAATGATGACACTTCATAATTAATAAATGCCAAGGTTACGAAAGTGGTCTATGAACCTAAATAATCTTGTTGAAAATAAATGTAAGAAACGCCAGGTCTGTCCGGAGAACTGTGTGTAAGAAATAGCTGTTTTAAAAGCATGAATGTAGCTGTCACGCGTGGGCAAGGCTGGAGACCTCCCCTCTAGGCAATAAATTGCTCCAAGTGGTTACGGTCCAACCCCTCGTCTTTGTAAGTGTGGTAGGTCGGAGAAGACCGTCTGAGAGAAGTAATAATACACCGTGAGTGTTTAGAAGTTGTTAATGACCCGGGATTTGAACCGAGGTCCTTGTAGATGAAAGTGCCGCTTGCCAGTTCAGATCGTAGCTTTCTTATGTGATAATGGTCTTTTAAGACAAATAAATAAAAATCCCTAATGTAATGTTGTATTGATGTAGGATTTCACGAGTTCACTGAGGACAATTAGATTCCGGGAGTAATCATAATTTTTGACTTTGTTCAAGTAGTCTTCGGTAACTCTGGAGTACACAAGTATTTTCCCGATCACTGTAGTGAATTTGATATTTTGAGAGAGGTGGTAACGTTGAGAACATTGTGGAATGCCCAAAAATTTAAGTGAAGGAATAATATGTACTGTAAATACGATTATATATTGTTTTATTATAAGAAACCCATAAAATAAATTTTGATTTGTGTAAAAGAATGACACCGTTCTTATTGGAATGTATCGAGCCACTGGAGCTCGTGATTATATTGAATTTTTAAAAGGGATACTTTATGGAAGTGAAAAGAATTATAAGTTTGTTGGTTTGAAGGAAACCATGTATTTTAATATGATATTTGTTTGATTTTTACATATTCCTTGTTCACTTTGAACAAGTTTAGAAGGATTGGTCAATAGTTTATTTGTTTTATTTGTTTGTAGCGCCATAATTTTGATTAATTAAACGTTTTAAAATAGGAGTTGATTTTGTTTTTATTTTTGGAAGTGTATCCTCTATTTAATCCAAAATGTGTAAGTCACAGAGTGGGAGAACGTACCAAAACCCCGAAAATCCCGATTTGAGCATTGCTGGCATACTGTGATTTGCATATTTCTTACTGAAAGGGCACAATATATTATTTCATGTGTTTTACGAGGCGATGTGGAACTGAAAGCTACAGCTGTAATCTGAAAAAAAAAACACAATCAATACCTGAATCGTGAAACATTAGAAATTCAAGTTCGGGTATTACTTTCGTCGGGAAGGTTGGTCCAACTGCAACATGAATCGCTACAACTCGCCTATTGTAAACGACACACTCCGGGCGAAATTCACAATTTAACTGTGTGCATATAAGGTATAACTAAAAAGAATATAGTGAAAAGGACAAAAATTGACGAAAGATAAAATAAATATGTGAATTGAGGGGACAAGAAACGTTTGATGTGAAGCACTTAACGTAGTGTGACTATTATCGTAGGGGTTGGCTATCAATCAGGAAATCCAGGTTTCGAATGCAGGTTTCTGAAATGATTTCCCTTTATTGAACCCCACTACTATATTGTGTAATCGTATCATCTTTGAATTTCCACTGCAAATCCCTGCAATGGCCTCGAGGTTTGTCAGCTTCGGCTTCGACAAAGATTGCTATGGAGAGGAAAAACTGATACACGTCACGTAGCGGGAAATAGGCTTGCCAAATTAAGCATATTCATGCGAGTACCAGTTCACTCCGAGGAATCGTGTCCGCCAGTCAAGTTGGGAACCATATTTCGAGTCCCAAATCGCATCATTTTCTTTGCTTTTGTAGTGTTACGTAAACCAAACATGAGTGTATATTCATTGTGATATTTGGCATTGCGCTTCTAATTAATGTTGTTCCTGAAATAATCCGTCCTATGCATGACTTAATACATCATTCTTTATCCATCGGCACGAACAGCTTGACGGAGCTGGAGTGGAAATAATGCATCAAGCTCCCTAATGTATTCTCCGTCGAGGGCGATCTCCTATCATGCGTCCAAAACAACGGCCCACAAAGAATCATGCGTACACGGGGGAGGGAGAGTCACCTGTGTTCCCTTATAAGGCGAGTCCACCTTGTCCGCACATGTTCAATAGAGTTCGAGTCTGGAGAACGAGAGGCCCAATTGAGCAATACGTAATAATAATGCTCAGAAAACCAGCCCTGAACAACACAATTCGTGTGGATTGGGCGAATTGTATCACGTCACCTAGATAGTGCTCCTTCACACTTGGAACCGTAATATTCTGCTCAATGTTGAAACAATGGTCCTATGTGAGATACCCAGCTATCAGAAGAAGCACTGCAGATGATATCCACCCGCAACACGACACAGATGCATGACCATTGCGTAAATATAGGGTGTTCTCCGAAGTGCCTAGGCACTACTACGTTAGGTGAGAGCCGGAGTTAAGTTGGCACAGCACAACACAGCACAGCTCACACGTGTGTTCTGATATCCTGTCGACCTTGGAGAAGACAGCCAGGGCGAGTGAGCGAAAGGTCTCACACCGAGCTGCCAACTTAACTCCGGCTCTCACCTAACGTAGCAGTGCCTAGGCACTGCGGAGAACATTCCCTGACGCACTGTACTCGACTGCATATCATTTACCGTATCAGGCTCTCTGTGGCCTGTAAACATGAACTGTCGTCTTGTATAAAAAGATCAAATAATCCCAACTATGGTTTAACTCGAAAAATGTACACCAATTGACCGTCTGTTCATCGGAGAGCGACTCTTTGGTAGAAAGCTTTCTGTAAATGAGTCCGGCTGCTCCTAATCGTTTACAGACCGTTCATGGACATGCAGGAAAATTCATCGCCTGCATGCGCTCCTCCGAGTTTAAGAACGGGGCACCCTGTGAATTTTCAACTGAATCTTTGTCTTCTTCCCTAGTAGAATACAGCTTTAAACCAACGCCGGGTAGCCACCCCAAGTCTCCTGACACCCGCTACTGCTGTATCCATCTATGAGCAACCGTAGGTGAATCGTCAAACTAAAGCACTGCCTCACGAATGCTAAAATTGCTCTGATGGTCGACAGATAACACTTGCAGTTTCGAAACGCGTGAATAATGTGCCATGACATAACTAAGTGCAGCATATAGCATCGAAGCTCGGCAAAACTGGGACGTCATCATGCTGTATGTATTAACTTAGGAAACAAACAAGATATCCGCTTACGCCGTCATCTACACCAAAGGAGGTAGGCACGAATCGTATAGCCTACAACTGACCCACTGAACTATGTGGGAACATGCCACGTGCTTACGATTTCATAGTAATGCATGCAAGTACAAGTCACGGGGAGGAGAGAGAGAAGAGGGTTGGGGCACTGGAGAGTGCGACTTACACAGAGAATGAGATTAATCGTATCCAGATGATTGTACAAAGTCGACCATAGTCGAAATAAAGTAGTCTACTCTTTGTTTCACGTCTCCAGAGCTGCAACAAATGTTGATGTTCGTCTGTAATTTATTCAGCATGAAATATAGAGGTAATCTAATAAAGAAAGCTTTTCAGTCAGTTAACTTATTTATTTTATGCCAAATTAAATTAGGTGGGGAAACAAGTATTTATATGTCCTAACATGAAAACACTACATATGATATTCTTCACAAAATAACACGCTTTTATGTACAAAAATCGGGGTGAAAGGTAAAAGTCAGAGAACATCAGATAAAACAAGTAGGTCCCTGAACACATGTCATGACATGTTTGAATGAATTATACTATTCTATCATAACACAAAACTTCAGTTTGACATTAATTAACTAAATAGATTTTGGTTTATCACAAACAATGTGTTAAAATGCTATGCTCATGTTCACGGGTTCATAGCTGGCCGAAGTCGTTGGATTTCTATGAGCGTTAAAATCCTTCAGTATGCCTTCCTTCGGAGGGGAAGTAAAGCCAGTGGGCCCATATCGTAGATTTATGGCATGTAATGGAACGTACCAATACAATTGGTAGCGTGCAGCTAAATTTGTAGGTTATTTGCTAAGAAATGCTCTATTAAGTTCCAACGTTCGCCGCTAGGTGTCAGTGACAGTGGCATCTCTGATCCCCAAATTTGGAACTACTTGAGATTGTACTTGATGGGGACCCCACGGACGTTCAATTAAAATACCCCGCTATGGCCATTGGCAGCAAATCGTATATAAAAATAACAAAAACTCGTTGCTAAATATCCAAATTGATAATTCATGTTATTGGTTTAACGTCTCTTGTAACAACTACGGCTTTTAGAGACGCCGGGGTGCCAGAATTTTGGCCAGAAGGGGAACTTTAACGTGCCAGTAAATCTACCTCGCATTTGTGCACCCTCAAATTCCGACTGGCTTCGCCAGGATTCGATCCTGCAACCTTGGGAACGGCAAGCGAGAACGTTACCGCTGAGACACGCAGCCAGCCAATATCTAAAGAGAGTTTGCACTTGAAGCAATCAGTATAACACAATTTCAAGATGTTACTAGCGTACTCGTACTTGTCCCGTATTAAATCAAAAATGTCCCAGTACCTGGCGTCAACACGTCACATGCACTGGAGAACATAGGTTAGATTGCGCGTGATGAGGCATTATCTACAATGCAATGAATAAAGCACGAAATAAATAAATACCATTGTAGTAATTTCGCAATGCTGGTATATTTTATCATTTTCCCTGTGACCTGTTCAATAGAACATGAAAGAGAAATGTTCATTTTTGGATATAAACCTTCTTACCATCCATAACTGAACAATACCTAACCTAGAAAATTGGGACAGAATACGTTGATATTGTCCTCCTTTAAAACAAGTACCACCAATACACCACATAGCGAAATTACGCACAAGGATATTTAACTCTTATTTTTGTGTCGAGATAGCAGTCTTCCGTGACGAGTAACAGGCTTCATTTCAGGAAATCTCAAATGCACGGTGTATACTGTATAGTTAATGAAATGTAAGTTAGGAATTTCTGTGCCGGATAAATATAATTATATAAGTAGCTATCACACAATGTTTGCCAGCAATCAGTTCATTTAAGCGTGAAATACAAAACTATAATTTATGAAATACGCACACACACACGCCATATTCATTAATTTAATAGTCAACAAAAGAATTCGTTCAACGTAGGATTCCTGGTATATTTTATGAACATTATCGACAGGATCAATAGGCACTAAGTAAAAGGCGTTACATGATAGAACGAGCACTATATGTCTACCCCTTACTATACCCATTTTCTTAACGGTGTCGGGGATGAGGTGCAATAAAAGTATATATGGCGGGTGGATTTAACGGTTTGATGCCCTTCTCGTCACCAACCTCACGAGAGGAGTTAATGAGGGATTAAATAAATGAAGATGAATGGAACTTGTTTAAGTTGCCAGCCTGTGCGGTAGGTTCACCACATAATTGGCGAAGGGATTGTGTGAGGGGGTGTACAGGGAAGGGTAGCTTACTTAAACTGGGTTGTGTCTACGTGGGCGAGTGGGTGTTGGATGAATGGGGATGAAAGCTCAGGGTGGCCGATTTGCAGAGTGCCCGAGGAAGGATTTGCTTGGTCGAGCCTGGGCTGGTGACCATGTGTGTTAATTGCTGACTCGTGAATTGAGATGGCTTGGAGCGAGGATTGCAAGTTCGCATGAACAGTGAAAAGACGGGAGCGGAGTTTGGGTGGTTTTGATATGTGCAATAAACCAATGTGAACTCCTGTTTAAACGTTGACTGTTTGTTGGCAGTCGTATGGAAGGGCTGATAAGGCGAGGGGTCTGGGGGCAGGAAATTAGGAAAACTAAAGTGCACTCACCCTGGAAGTTCTGTTGGTGTGCGGCGTCCGAGAGTCCTGTGATTGAGCCCCGTGCTGGAAGCGGATGCAGCCCAGCGTGCGCGGCGAGCCCGTTCCTCCGTTGGCTTGGTGCTCCCTGACTGTCCTTCCTCGTGGGTTGGACCTTGGTTCCCTTACTGCTTCCTTATTTGTGGTATTTGTGGGTTATAGTGGTCAGCAGTATTCCTTCCGTGTGTCCTCCTGTAGGTTGCTCAATGTTTGTATATACTCGTATATGCCGGCGCTTGCCGTGCAAGTTTTTGTATTTCTTTGGTAATGATTGCATCGCCTTGTTGAATCTACGCTTGCTTCATGAGTTTGTGCTTCCTGGACGGGCCCGTCTGTGGATTTGCTTCAAGCCCTCTCAGTTTTTTGTAGATTTGGGGTGAATTGGTATTTATAGGCTGTGTTGTGTTAAGACTGGGAGATGGAAGGAAGCAGCCGTGGCCAATTAGAAGGTACCGTCCTGGTATTTGCCTGGAGTTGAAAATGGGAAACCACGGAAAACCATTTCAAAGACGGGTGGCGGTGGGGTTCAATCCCACGTCTACCGAGTCCACAGGTAGCTTGGCCCCATGGTCTAGCGCTGTGCATTAGCGAGCGTAGCTACTGATGTATGTAGAATAGACGATCACTTCCCACATAAAATGTACAGGAACTTCACCATAAAAATATATACCAGAAAAATTCAGTCATAGCAGCGTCTTATATACTCAGCACCACCAGATACAAATCATTCCTTAACGATTCAAACAAATTCTTATTTGAGGAATTATCATGCGCTTCATCTGTAATATACGAACACTATAGATTTATATACACATAAGTTTAAATTATGGCATTGGTTCATTTTACTCCGCAAATTGACATGCACGTATCCATAAATTTATGACAAGGAAACGAGGTTTCGGGGTCGTTTTCACCAGTCCTTGACTGACGATTCATTAGTTAATTTCTATTAAACTTAAATTCGAGCGTTAATGTATGGTTATCGTCGATGAATTTCATGAGGCCATACTGGTTCGTAATTACTTAAATACGCTTTACGGCTCTCGCGCATGCGTAAATTCGGTTTCATCTTGGATACGCATGGTGGACAGATCAAAAATCGTGTAGCATTGATTGTTGTTTGCGATGCCTTCTTGAGATTTTCTAGAACATAATTACAAAGGAAATGGAATACAGAAGACCTTATTCGTGGCAAAAGAAGAAAAAAACTAATGGCAGTTGTGTGTATACATTTTTTCATTAGCTAAATACGACACGCTCTCCTAGTTGTCTTCGCAGCGTAAGTGGGAGCGTTGCAAATTCTCGGTTCAATATGCAGAACTTGAAGGAGTTCAAAACTCACTTCGAATAGGCTATTTTTATTTCCATATTCTTCTTTCTTGGTATTAGTAACATGTATGATATTTTATCATTTAATTGTCGTAAACATATTTTTTATCCTTCATGATGAAAGTTCGTGTGCAACTCGAAAACAAACCGCCATTGCGAGACCTGCGAGGCAGATTTCCGCTGTTTACATCCACTTCAACGATGCTTTAGAGATTTGAGTGGCTAGATTTGGCTATTTTACGTAATTCCGTGATAGTTGTAAGATAACGAGCGTTTCTGTTTGATGAAATGCTCGTGCAAAGTAAAATAACCTTAAATGATGAATTAAGAGATAATTGATGTTGGTGAAAACGGCTCTTCGATTATACATCCTGCCGGTGTTCTTGAGAGCTCGTGCATAGAAGCAATTGCAGTGGTCTAGTTACAGCCCACGCTGGAGATGTTGCTGGCCAAACGATAGCACACACTTCGTTGTGACACGGCCATGCTCTTTGTGCTACTGGCAATAATTATGTATCAACACGTATGCTCCAGAATTTGAGGCTCAGATTATCTGTGGTAGCCTGATGCGCATTCAGGGCCACTGACACAGAACTGTGACGTGAACTGTAGTAATTTTAGTTCGTAGGCTTTTGCGGCCGGCGTCCAGTATATTATATAGACTTGCAGGATGGAGTCGCGACGTGTGTCAGCGATTGTTTTCTGACGTATTGGCGGTCAATGTAGTAACCTTAATCATGGGTACGTGTTCATTTCTGTACTCAAACTGTAGTAATGTTGTACTATGCCAGATTTCACAGTGATCCGATCATTCAGTGGTGAGTTAGGTGAAGTGACATGTGTACAAAGTATAATTTATGAAAGCTAAGTTTTTGTCTGTAGGTTTGGACTATCACACGAAGGGCGTTTTAAATACAGTATAACGTAACTCATATTATTTCACAGGATAATGTAACTGTATTACAACGTGAGGAAACTCATTGTCATGACAAAAAACATTGTTTTAGGGGCCTTTTGACATTGTGGCCATGTAACCCCGTGTACTTGTGTGCGTAGGGAATTTGCCTGATAGCCTGTGGTATTGTGATAGCTGTAATAGTGTGTGTATTTGTAATTGAGATTGGGATTGGGAAAAAGACTGCCATGGACTTAAAGTGACCCGGTATTTGTCTGGAGTAGAATTGGGAAACCACGGAAAATTACTTTCAAGATGGCTAAAATGGGAATCGAACCCTCCTGTTATCCAATTTTCCTCACAAGGTTGAGTGTACCCCGTTCCAGACCACAGACCAGATTTAAGTTTCTTGGCAGAAGGAATAGAATCCGAACCTCCGTAACGAGAGCTATCCGCTGCACCACGGGATGGTAAAATAAAACGAATTTTAGGTTATTTTTCCACATAGTCGCAATACATTTGTCGTATTGTAAAATTGATTTCGAGGAACTACCCTTGTATAATTCGTTGCATAGCGAGTTCTTCCACGCTTGTTGTACCTTTTCGTTGCTTCCGAAGTAACATCCCGGTGATGCTATCTTCAAAGCAGCATCAAGGTTGAAATCCTATAAAGCAAAATCGGGCCTGCAGGTTTGTTGATTTTATCCCTCCCGTCCCAGACGACGAATATGTTCTGTAGTGTTCCTTGTTGTGTAGGGTCTTGCATTGCTGTCCAAGAACTAAACCTCCTGACTTAAGCACCCTGTTCTCTGGCCACAAATGCTGGACTTCAGCTGACTTCGTGTGTGGCGATAGCGTTCGGGATTAAATGTTTCTGCAGTGATGAAATCGGGTAAATGACACCCTTCGCGTGCCAGTCTAGTGATAACGTAATAATAATAATAATAATAATAATAATAATAATAATAATAATAATAATAATAATAACAATAACATTAATAATGTTTCAACTATTGTGGGTTCTAATGACTCTGGGGTGCCAGAGGTTAGCCCTAAAGAGGATCTTTAAACTGCCAGTTAACCTACTGACACCGCCTCCTCACGTTTAAGCAAATTCAAATGCGAACTGGTTGCGCCGGGTTTCGATCCCACAACCCTGGGCATAGCAAGCAAGAATGTTACCGCTGCAACACGCAGCGAGCAAGCAAAATACCTTTCCGGGACACTAGCAAGCCTAATAACGGGAATATACAACCAGACAGACGAGAGGACCGTGACGAGGTAGACTCATCAAGAGGAGTTTGTGGAGTAACTTTCCATTCCACTCAATCATCATCAAAGGGTGGCTACATGAAATGTCAAGACTGTGAAACATGGTTTCATAACAAGCGTGTTGGTGCTACAGGAGATCACAACGTCATCTGCGGTACACGACTTGGAGCGCTTTGGTGAAATAACCTCACCAATGTGGTAATTTCATTATTCTGCTTTTAATCATGTTAAACAAGCCTGTACATTGAATTTCTTTGTATTATCTTTTATTTACTTTTTGTTTATTTTTATTTATTTATTGCCTATTTATTAATTTACATATTTAATGGTTGAAACTTACCTAGATTGAGGCTTGATCAAAAAACAACTAGATTATTTTATTTTAGAAAATTAAAACAAATTAAAATTGTTTGAAACTGCTATGCAAATTTATCACCAGAATGTGTGTGGTGATTTTCTTAGTAATACCAGAGAAACAAAATACTTACATGAGCCTGTGCAGCTAAGGACGAAACAAGAGAAGCCGCACTGTGCCACATCACCAACACCTATGCGGTGGTACAACATCCATTCCTATACTTAAGTCTTACGGTAATGTACATGGGCTGTTGGCTTTTTAATTTCTTTTAAACTGTTTCTCGAAATTTTGACGACTGTAGTGTCTTGAGCACTACCGTCAGTCAGAATTTTGTCGAAATCCTTCAATAAATCGTCAGTTGTTCATTAACCAATAATGAACTAAATTAATATATTAAGAAGATAATGAATATTGACCACTTATAATCCTGTGACATAAACAAAATGGCACACCATTAGAGCAATATATCCCTTATAAATAGGAATATACTCTCTATGATTTTAATTATCAGTCAAATGCACCTTGCGTTGTAGGCTATATATTCTGGATTTGGGTGACAAATAATATTCCGTTAGATAGTCTTACATAAGATTCTCTTTTACTAATATTCATAGCAGTCACTCAGTTACATCCGGTCTGATCGATGTCAAGTATTTTAAATACCCAAGGTCGCATAAACCTCAGTGAATTTTTAGTAGTAAGTATGGCCGCCATCTTGACTATGCTATGTGAAGAACCTTGTGCCAAGTGCTAATCTGACGCCAGTTTGTGTCTTGACGCAAGACTCCATTCTTTCAAAAACATTCACAGAAAGGATATAGAATTTTATAAAACTGAAATGAATTGCCAATATGTTCTTTATTTGTTCCATTTATGGGCCTGAGCATCGTGTAATTGTGTGTCTGTTTGTGAGTGTGTGAGTGTGGAGGGTGCGGTAACCCTTGTTAGTGTTCTGTCTATAGCACGTGTATATTTGTAACTGAGTCTGGGATCGAAATGAAGGTTGTCATAGCCTTAAGTTAGGAACCGTCCCGGCATTGCCCTGGAGTACAAGTGTAAATCGAAAACAACAGTTTTAGGATGGCAGAGTGGGAAATCCAAACCATCTCTTCTCACTTTTGCCTCTTGAGTTGAGTGGATACTACCTCAGATGAAGCCTCAAAACCAGAATTAAATTTCTTCCCAGAACTGGGAATCTAATCTGGACCTCATGGGTGACAGCATGATTACTAGCCACTACAATACGTGGTGGCCAGTTATATAAGTTTTATAAGTAGCCTATATCCAAAGTAGGTTACGAATAGATAGCCTACACGAAATGATTCAGCAAGAAAATATTCTTTGGTACAATATAACGGGTTGTTACAAACATGTCTCTGCCTGTTACAACAGTAACCGCTAGAGAGCACTGAAGGAGAAATCTCTAGAGTCATGTTGGTACTATTTCTCAGTGTGTTGTTTCCCGCAACCAGTAGCGGATCCAGGCCTTGCAGGGCCCTGGGCGATATGATAAGGTGGGGCCCACAACTATAGGAAATAACAAAAATATCAAACCAAATAGAAAATAGTTTTGTAATAATAATATTAATAATAATAATAAAATAAATAATGTTTATAATATTTTTAATATACTACAGTATACAGTACATTTTTTAAATAATATGAAAGAAACCTTTAACTCCCCTTGAAGAAGATTATGTAAACTATAAAATATTAAACTATTACTTTGCGACTTTTTTCCCGGTTGAAGTCTTCCATCTTTTCACTGAAATCTAAACTTGCTAAACGGTCACGGGAGGTCATAGATGCACTTTTATTTGTTTAATCGTGTCAGAAACATATATAACAAACAACAAAAATAACAGAAAAAGGAGAAACAAGACAATTACAATTACAAAAAAAGGATAAAATCAAGAACTGGTACTATAAACATTGTCATTTCTGATAAACATTAAGTTGTTCCACACAAATATGAATTTAATTATATTTGGCCTGACCAGTATGCGGCAAGCTGCACTGAAAATACAATATGAATTATAAATTAGTTTGAAAAGTATAATTCATTAATCAATTGCATTTAAAACTATCCATGGCGCGGGGCCCCCCGAACCGCGGCGCCCTGGGCGGTCGCCCTCCTCGCTCTCCCCTAGATCCGCCCCTGCCCGCAACCAGTGGCGGTTCTTGCTATAGCGCAATGGCGCAATGAACCCCCATTAAATTTGACAATATATTTAGCATTTTGTCCCTGTACGTAACAGAAATATTTGTCAGAAAACGGCGCGGAGTTCAAATGCAGTTACGAGCGCGAGGAAGTGAAGCCGGCGCAAGATCTGGTTTGAACCCCCAGTCTTGGCCAATCTTTCCTGCAGAGAATAGGCGAGTAAGGTAGAGCCGTGGCATGGTACATGTAGCGGGGGTTAGAAGGGAAGGGAACAGTGGATACAAGCCAAATTTGTATCCATCCTACACGCATGCGCAATAAGATTGCTGAATTCGTTCACTAGTCCAGCGGCAAAGCCCTTCAAGGTTGCGGAAAAGGTATACACTCCGCTATCTCTTGACGGGTTTGTAAAATAATGCGGCCAATGTGAACATACAACGAAAGTGCTCACCAGGGGCGCTTTCGAAAGGGTGCTTCATGGCTGCCATATTAGACTGTTTATATGCGTCCGTAATTTATACATGAATTTATCTATATAAAGTAAACTACCTAGCTATTTTTTGTAATGAAGGCTAATTAAATAAACGATTCAGTTAGATTGAAATAATACCAATAACATAGCGGAAGAAGGTGTCTTGTTAATTGTTACGCTCCGGAGCTACCCGACTCACTGCTGTAGTTCCACCATTTTCTCAGGTTTAAGTTAGCCAAACTGTCAAGAGCTGGAACGTAAATTACTTTCAGTATTTCCTTGTGCCTATTAACTGTGTGAAATTAGTGTATTTGTAATTCGATTATTTTTTCCGCGTTCCCCAAGGTCTCACATCTAGTGGGACGTGGGTTGGCGACCACGGGTCCCAGCTGAATCCGGCATTGTTTCCACTTACTTGTGCCGGGCTCCTCTCTGTCTTCTTTCCTGTCGACCTCTCTTGTTCAATACCCCGACGGAATTAGGGTATCCGAGGCCTACGGAGTCTTTTCCTTTCCCGCCTTCATTGGTCCTTCTCTCATCTTTCCTGATACCTCATTCTTCTTGGATCTGCCTTCTTTTATTTATAGTTCATTTTCTCTTTAGGATTCCTGCCCTGGCTCCCGGTGTCTGAAAACTACATTTTGTGAGTTTTTTTTATCTCAACCACATTTTGTAAGTTTTTTCAATCTACATTGCACTTTGTAAGTATTTTCGACCTAAACTCCATTTTGTAAGTATCTTCAATCTCAATTGCACTTTGTAAGTACAGTATTTTGAATCGCGGGCTTCCACATATTGTGAGTATTTTGATTAAACCATACATTTTGTAAGCATTTTCAAATTCAATTGCATTTTGTAAGTATTTTGAATTTCAATTGCACTTTGTGAGTATTTTGAATCTGAACTGGCCTTTTTCAATTTCACTTGCATTGTGTATTTTCAATTCCAATTGCATTTTGTAAGTATTTTGAACCTCACTTGCATTTTGTACGTATTTTCAATTTCAATTGCATTTTGTAAATATTTTGAATTTCAATTGTATTTTATTGAGCAATTCGAATCTACATTGCATTTTGTAAGTAATTTGAACCGAAACTACATTTTGTGCGTATTTTTAATCTAAATTCCTTTTATGAATATTTTCCTTCTAAATTACCTTTACCTTTTATAAGTATATCCATTCTTCATTTTGTGAGTCATTTCAATCTGATACTCGATTGCTGTAAGATTTGAAGTGTTGCATGTTATTAACAAGGCTCATTACCAGATGGAGCCTGTCATACAGGTGCGTGTTTGTGCGTGTGTTTGAGAGAAAGATCGAGACAGAAAACTTTGATCTTCTCTAATAATGCTGAACCAGGGGTCAAGTTCTGGTTGAGGCGAATGATTTGAACTCACTATGTTTGAAATCGCTCATTGTAATGTTCATAACTATCTGTACGAAGTTTTAGGTACCACATGTATACTATTCATCTTTGTAGTAGATTAAGGGTCCGCCATTTGAAGTGAGTGCTCTTTTCTATTGGACCCATAGTCCAGAAAGTCACGAGCCGCCACTGCCCGCAACCTTCTATGACCCCCATTGAGACGTAAAATGAGCCTTCCTAATCTCATTCTTAAGAACCATTATCCGAGATGGAGCTTCCACCTCAATTCTGCAGGGCAACAGGGAGATAACGAAACCAGAACTAGAGAAATAGCTCTGTAACCAAACACACCTACACAGCTAGCAGCTACTGCTAGTTAGTGGGATGTCTAGCCGTTGTTGAGGGGTCTAACCATCTCCCGCGAGGTGAGGGGACTCTTTCTGCTTGCATCAGCGCAGATTATGCTCAGTTCGTAAAGCATCGTGGTGGAGTTTGGTGGTCATACCGATTGTTGTAAAGGGGATAAAAATATAGGTCATCTGTCCAGATGATTTGGATGACCCTGATAATTAATATGAAATGAAAACTACAAATGAACTAGCACTGATTTATAACCAACTTACATTGTACAACAAGAAAATCACAAATATAATAAAACTCAGGCAATGAAAGACAAAAATAATAACTGTCCCCAGCACTCGGACATTAGTGACTTGGAAGGTTGCTGTTATTCACATGGGGGGCTTGGGACATCTTGGTCATCAGCCCCGCCATGTAGTTGGGAGTGTGTTGAACGTTCCTCATAACCTCTGTTTCTATGATGACTCTAGTAGTGTATGTAACTGTATTACGGACAGGGATGAGGTTGGTGCCCCAGGACTTGAAGTAAGGTAAGAGTGAGTGTGGAGGGAGTGTGAAATAACCATGAGAACAACACGACAGTGTAAGTCAAGATTCGAAACTGTGATCTTCCGACTTGCTGCAGCTGTCCGTGAGGTCGTGGTGAACGATTTGATGAGCACGGGGTGGACTTGGAAGGAGTGGAAGCACGAAATTCCGATAGGAAATGGGGAGAGGCGAGGGCCGCCACTAAACCACTGAAATCATTTCTGATATCCATGGGGTCGCCATGTGACGAGCTCATCAGCCGTGAGCCTTTGAGGTTATAGTACTATCCAGGATGCAGCATGCACGGTGGGGCTGCACGCAACTTGCCTCTTAAAAATCACAAGCGATACCATATATAACAATAACAGGACTGACTCCCCGAAGAATGAGGGTATCAGGAGAGCAACAAGTAGTTCCGTGAAGAACAACTAGTAATAATAATAATATCGTATGGCCTCGGGTGCCTGGTGCAAGCTTTGTTATTTAACGCCCAGAGGGCAGCTTGCATGCCGAATTTTGTCGTTCCTTGGAGCGCTATGAAAGGCAAGGAGGTTAGATATATAAGCTCCTTGTCACTATAGAGCTTTCTAGTAGAGAAATGAGGAACTTTGTGTTGGCGAAAAATCCCGTGATTGATTTTGCCATTAATAACACGGCCTACTGAAGTCAAATGGGTTCTTTAACAAGACAACGTGTAACATGCGTGCCAAGATTATGGTCGGCTTTCAAAAATCATTATCACGGCCAAGAACAAACCTACAAGATGTGGGTTGATAGTGCGACACGCTAACCACTCACCCACCGTGGCAAGCCCGTGAAGAAATAAACAGCCTATTTTCATATATCCTCCTTATGTCAATAGCCTCTATCAATAAGTTACGCAAAATATCAGTTCGATTGCTGTAATTGATTCGAAGATAATGAGAACCGTCTAAATATTTCGGACGGTTGCCATGTTGGAGTTTTGTATATGTAGCCTATAGAGTTATGCACTATTAGATGACGATTATTGCGTAGGTTCATTAATCAAACGTTTACTGTGATCAAATGGTTAGGACACAACAAATTAAAACTTAATTTTAAAATTTCACACAGCCGCCATCTTGAGGTTATGCAAACAATATAATTATTTTATTAATCCAGCCAATGGCCATGTGCTTTTCTTTTCAGGACGGATCAGTTTAGAGATATTTGAAGGAAACAATTGGAAACAATTGAACTAAATAAGATGCCAGTGAATCGCAATGTGTATATACATTTGCTGTACTATGTCTCATTGCGTTCGGATGTTTAAATCGCGAGAAAAGTCTATTTAAATGTTTCAAATTCGCTTGGCCGCCGTGTTCGTTTTGTACTCAACAAGGTTTTGAAAGTAACTTAGTTGAACTTCTAGTAGTGTCCTATATCACCGTACAAAATTTCAGGGCGATATCGGTAATACTTTCGGAGATATAGAATACCAGTGAAATGTATCGCACATCCGCCAAGTTGCATTGGTGAGACTTAGATAAATTAAAGTGCACGGTCGGGATGGGAGAAAATAATATCATGACCTTAACGATTTTCATTAAAATCCCTCCATCCATTTATATTTTATTAGGGGGTCACACACACACATACACACACACACACACGGACAAAAGGAGATCTCATAAGCCTATTATTTTCATAGATGAAAATAGGCTAAAAAGCAATGGCTAATTATGACATGAAAATGAACGGTATTCTAGACCTTGGATATACCACTGGTGTCGGAAGAGAACAAGAGTTGACTAAGGGTGATAGACAGGAAAGAAGAACGAGTGGGACCCGCAACAGGAAGTAAGTGGAAGCAACTCCGATATATGCTGGGGTCCCATGGTCGCAAACCCACAATCCAATAGTTCTGATCGCCTGGAGTTTCGAGAGCTTGCCAGTTCATTGTGATTTGCATTAATGCAAGTTATATTTGCTGATTATTTTAAGGTCTTTGCAACATCGTGGTCAAGTAGCCCCGTGTCCTTTGGTGTGAGTGGAATTTCTGTAATAACCTGAATTATTGTGATGGCTGTACTAGTGTGTGTATTTGTAGATTGGGAAGGAGGTGGCCGTGGCTTTAAGTTAGGAAGCAGCCCGGCATTTGGCTGTAGTAGATGTGGGAAACCACGGAAAACTACTTCCATGATGACTGAGGTAGTATTCGAACCCTCCTCGTCTCAGTTTCTTTCAGGAGGCTGAGAGTACTAGGTAATATCGTTGTTGCTTTTGATGTTGTTGTTGTCGTCGTCGTCGATCCACACTGGGGGTTTGGTGACATTGTGGTCATGTAGCTCCGTGTACTTGGGAGTGAGTGGAATGTGGCTGATAACCTGCGTCATTGTGATGGCTGCAGTGGTGTAACAAAATGTAATTCAGGCTCTGATTAGGAAGGAGGTGGCCGTGGGCTTAAGTTAGGAACCATCCCGGCATTTAGAATTGTATCACAAAGCAAGAGATGAGCACAGTGCGGCTCGCTCGTTAACGTTGTTTCCGTCTCCACGTGGCTTAAGATCCCGGCAATTAATAGTACCTAAACTCAACAATTGATGTAACGGGTGGAGTCCAAGGAATAGCTCACTAGGATACATAAGTCCTCATGAAATATGGCATAGCTCTTGCAGCAGAATTTTGATTTCTAGGTGGTGTTGGTTAATTGCTTACAGTGATCTTGACTGGTACTGTGTAATACATAACTGGCCGAATGGCTCTAAAGGACCAAAATCCCTTCGGTCAATGAAAAAAGGAGATTGCTTGTGAATATTGGCTTACGTAAAGTCACACAAGCAAGGTTCGAGGTACTGTCGGTAGCCGTATTAATTCAACGGAACTAAAATTTGGCACTGTGAAACGTAATTCAATAAATCCTGCCATTCATTTCATTGCCCAGAATAATCTAATAACGTCAGCCATACAGCCATTTTCAGGAGCTTGTAAATCGTACTAAATGGATTCTCGTATGTGCAGATGTAACCGTAAGAAACTTATATAATTCTGTTGTCTACGCTGATTCCTATTTCTTTACAGCTACTGTACCTGTTTACATTTCACCTGATAAAATGATAAAAAGTATACATCACCAATACCATTAAACAATTAAAGATAACGCTCATTAAATCTGGCGAGCGCTTTCTCGACTTGAAACTTACAAATACTAAAGAGGAAGGCGATGTAAGAATGGACACTCTTTGTCATTTCCCCTCTTCACATGAATTTGTCTTAGGAAGCGTACGTTTCGTCAGCATCTTTCAACCTGTTTGGTATGCTTTAAGATACTGTATTTGCTCACATATGCTGCAAGAGTCGATGAGAATAGGGGGAGGGGAAGGGAGACCTGATCAAACTATTCGAGCGGGGGGTGATTTTAGGGCTTGTTGGGGCTCGGCTAAGCAGTTCAGTTGAAGCTGGCCGCGCTGGTGGGTTACCAGGGGTAATGACGCCCTTCAAATGCCGTGGTAATGGCTGTTCCATGAACCATACGACTCCGCCGAAGATATATCTGACTTGTAACAGATGTCTGCCACAAGCAGAACCACAGAAGCAGGTAATGCCACGCGAGATTGATGCCACATGTCACAGAGCTGAGCTATGGAACATGCGCCCCATAACCCCACCTGATTGGGGAATGGGGTTGCCCGGACCTAAACAATGCTACTCACCCACCCTACGCTAGTGGGACGCAATAACCGTCAAGAAAAGTGCACCACACTCCATTTGCCAACACCCACGAACTGGTGAAGGGGAAACAGCGATAAGAGAGGAGTTGTGAAAAAGCAAAGCTTTAAGAAAGTTGGAATGTTCAAATGTAAACCAGTTTCTCTTATTGAACCAATAAATATACTGTAAGAAATGTTCTCTCATTATTACGAGCAACGAAATTCATGTTTATCGTACATCTTCACTTCTATTTTACTGGGTGAGTTAGCCATGGTCGTTACGGCATGCATGACTGCTGGCAGTCGCTCACATCCGGGAGGCGAGGAGGTTCGAATTCCCCCGCCGGCAACCTTGAAGATGGTCTTCTGTGGTTTCCCATCTTCCTTCCAGGCAAATGCCGGGGTTGGTCCCTAACTACAGGCCACAGCCGCTACCTTCCAACTCCTCTTCCTTACATTCCAACTTCCCTCCCCAACGGTACTTGTAGCTCACCCATCGGGTGTCCGTCTCGAAGCAGCTACAAAACTGGCGAGCCGAACATGTCCTCGGACACTCCCGGCACTAAAAGCCATAAGCTAAAAAAAAACTTCTATTTTAGTATGGATTCAGTTGAGAAATTAGGTTAAAGTTTAGCAATCAACGATCAAGTTCATTATGATAAAAGCGTGGATATCATGAGGAAATAGAGACATTTAAAAGAAAAATCCTAATAGAGAGCCAACTTTCTTTGATATCCTAGATCTAATTTCTTTCTTCTGTTGTGGAGCAGATAAATCAACAATCATCATCCCCTAACCTCTTTTCATATTGTGCAATAAGACTCAATACAATTAGGATAGGCAAACTTCTCGCTTCATGATTCTATGTTGGGTTATTGGTTTTTAATATTTCATATGTTCAAGATGGTGGTTTTCCGTGATTTAAGATCTGACAATGTCCTGCACATATTTGGGTGATTTTCGCATATTACGGTATATTCTTCTTCAAAATGGTAGGTATTATACACCTTTAAGAATTCTGTGGTATCGATTTTAATATTTTATATACCGTATTGAAGATGGTGGTAGTTTCGTGTAATATTTAGTATGGTAGTCTTGAAGCTTCTCTTTCCTATAGTTTCATGGTATTGGCTTGATTACATTCTGATTTATAGATCTTAATGTTTAAATTGTCAACAACGTGAATCTATAAAACTAGTGCACATGCTAGGGCAGAGACATTCCTCTACACAATGTTATGATTTTGTAATATTTCGAAATTCTAAGTTAATTAGAAGACGAGTAATCGATTTCATAATTTTATATTTTGAAGTTGGAGGGGAAGTGATGGCGCATTGGCTTAGCTGCTCGTCTTTCATCCGAACGGCCGGAGTTCGAATCCTGGTGACAGTGGGGTGAAATTCTCACATGAAAAATCACGTTCCGTCAGGAAGGGCATCCGACCTTAAATCCCCGGCCAAAACCAAATATGAGTTTGGTTGGCTCCGGCAAACCCAATTAATTGGGATAAGCCTATGAAAGTTTAAACTTTAAAATTGGCGTTGATGTGTATTTTTTGTAATCTTTTCACTTCCTCATCTATACTCCTCAATACAAAACTCCCCTTTAATCACATTTTGAGTGATTTACCAACTACTGTGCATGTAACTTTATGGATCTCAATATAAACACGGCCACCATCTGGAACTATGATATTTATGCATATATGCCTTTGGCAGCGTACCACACTTATAAATACAATCTTCTTGCCAAGTTTCAAAATTCTAAGTTAACCGAAGTAGATTGTAAACGAGGATCATTAGTCATCATCAATTGACTTCTAGTATAAAGTTTAGTAATTCGTCAAGGAATACTCACTATGTCATATGATGTGAATTATTCGAAATTCAGCAGAGAATGTTGCAAAATTCCATATAGGTCACATCTTCTAGACCTTAGGTTATATATTCGTGATGGCGGCTGCAGCTAATATAAAGTCTGAGAGCGTTGTGGCTTGGGCAACTGAAGTCATACACAAATTACACTTGTATAACTTAGATTTGCGGGAGTTGCTCAATATCACCCTAAATATATTATCGAAATTGATGGTGTAATAACATTCATGACAGCAATATTGACTAAATGGAATATGCCCTTGAACCTTCAGTATTGTAGATACCCTAAAATGTACTAACGATTAGCAAAGTTCCCAAATGTTATTAAATGTGTGAACATAAACTATTTTCCTCCTGTGTCTTCATATTATGGGTTAATTAGAATGCAAAGAAATTCATTGTCATCTCTTTGGCCAACACCTAGTGATGTGAATCAATGGAATATTGCGTTCGTCTGTCTTTCAAAACAACCATTCCACCTATCACTAAATTATGGGTGTCGTCGGTAAACCAGGGTAATCAGTCATCATCAACTCACTCTGAGTGTACGTTTAGCTTACGCTATTGTCACAAAAGTTTCACTATATCACTTGTTGTGTATCTTTTAAAGTTTATCAGAGATTGATGAAAAATTCCACACACACACACACACACACACACACACACACACTTGAAATTCAATTTTGCAGGGTATGCATAAATGTGTATTATATTGCCGTTGATTCATTATAAGGAATTAGTATATCGTAGTAAATTGCCCCGTTTACTAAGGCGTGCATTTTTCTGATACAACCTATACTATTGTGATAAAGGTCCGAGTGTGTTAAACTGTAGGCTATTAGGCCTATTAGAAACAAGGACGGAAGTAGTTTCCCCGCGAATTGAAAAAAGTCTTACCCAGTTGTTGTCTAGAGTGAGTGAGTAAGTGCAGGGATTCTAACCTCAGATCTCTGAACAACGGCAAGTTCAGGGCAAGGAGGGAGGCACACCCTCACTGTGCTGAAGGTTTTCGCATCAAATCCCGTCACATTCGTTTGGTATTTGAGGGTGCTTAAGTGTGAGTGACCCATGCTAGTACGTTCACTGGCACTTTTAATATCCCAGTGTCTCTACATTCACAGTAGTTGAAAGGTTTTTTAAACCACTATTATTATCATATAATAATTATCATTAGCCTATTACACACTTTGTCTACATCCTTATTCTCAAGTGTGCTTCGCTCAAGAGGAACATTCAGTATGTGCTCTTCATGTAAGTGGACGAGCTAAAATATAGAACTCAGTAGATCATCACAGTGTTTCAGCGAGGGCTATAATCAATTAATGTAAATTAAAATAATTGGAAATAAACCGCAATGAATTTTTAGCCTACTTTCGATTTTTGCAAAAAATGAAAGTAGACTTATGAGATCAACACAGGGCGAAAAAAGTGTGTCTGTCTGTGTGTGTGTATGTGTGTGTGTGAGTCTGAGTGTGTGTGTGTGTGTATGTGTGTGTGTGAGTCTGTGTGTGTGTGTGTCTGTGTGTGAGTGTGTGTACTCTGAATGTCTGTCCCCCCCTATCAATTCGAACACGGTGAATGCGAATTGAACGAAATTTGGTACAAAAGTAGCACTAGCAAAGGACACCTCAGTGTCATGTTTTATATCGCCGCCATATTGACAGAAACGTAATGGCGGCCACACAATTGTTCAAAGCTTAAATCAAATTACGACTAACCTAATCATCCGATCTCTACCAAATTTTGCAACAACATACCTTTATGGGGGGAGCATCCTTTGACCAGACCAATAGGTCACCAGCGTAATAGTTTGCGGATGGCGGCCATCTTTGTGGGAATATTGATTCCCCCTAATAATTCGAACACGGTGCAACCGAATGGAACGAAATTTGGTACAGAGGTAGTACTAACAAAAGGCACCTCAGTGTCATGTTTTCTATCGCCGCCATCTTGACGGAAACGTAATGGCGGCCACACAAATGTTCAAAGCTTAAATCAAATTACGACTAACCTAATCATCCGATCTCTACCAAATTTTTCAAAAACATACCTTTATGATGGGAGCATCCTTTGACCAAACTAATAGGTCATCAACGTAATAGTTTGCGGATGGCGGCCATCTTTGTGTGAAAATCGATTCCCTCTATTAATTCGAACACGGTGCAACCGAATGGAACGAAATTTGGTACAGAGGTAGTACTAACAAAAGGCACCTCAGTGTCATGTTTTATATCGCCGCCATCTTGACGGAAACGTAATGGCGGCCACACAAATGTTCAAAGCTTAAATCAAATTACGATTAACCTAATCATCCGATCTCTACCAAATTTTGCAACTACATACCCTTATAGAGGAAGCATCCTTTGACCAAATGAATAGGTCATTAGCCTAATAGTTTGCGGATGGCGGCCATCTTTGTGTGAAAATCAATTCCCCCTAATAATTCAAACACGGTGAAACCGAATGGAACGAAATTTGGTACAGAGGTAGCACTAGCAAAGGGCATCTCAATGTCATGTTTTATATCGGCGCCATATTGACAGAAACGTAATGGCGGCCACACAAATGTTCAAAGCTCAAGTTAAATTACGACTAACATAACCATCCGATCTCTACCAAACTTTGCAACAACATACGTTTATGGAGGGCTCCTTTGACCAATCTAATAGGTTATTAGCCTAATAGTTTGCGGATGGCGGCCATCGTTATGTCAAATTGATTCCCCCTATTATTTCGAACACGGTGGAACCGAATGGAACGAAATTTGGTACAGAGGTAGCACTAGCAAAGGGCACCTCAGTGTCATGTTTTATATCGCCGCCATCTTGACTGAAACGTAATCGCGGCCACACGAATGTTCAAAGCTTAAATCAAATTACGATTAACCTAATCATCCGATCTCTACCAAATTTTGCAACTACATACCTTTATGGAGGGAGCATCCTTTGACCAATCTAATAGGTCATTCGCCTAATAGTTCGCGGATGGCGGCCATCTTTCAGTCAGAATCGATTCCCCCTATTAATTCAAACACGGTACAACCGAATGGAACGAAATTTGGTACAGAGGTAGCACTAGCAAAGGGCACCTCAGTGTCATGTTTTATATCGCCGCCATCTTGACTGAAACGTAATGGCGGCCACACGAATGTTCAAAGCTTAAATCAAATTACGATTCACCTAATCATCCGATCTCTACCAAATTTTGCAACTACATACCTTTATGGAGAGAGCATCCTTTGACCAATCTAATAGGTCATTCGCCTGATAGTTTGCGTATGGCGGCCATCTTTGTGTCAGAATCGATCCCCCCTATTAATTCAATCACGGTACAAGTAAATGGAACGAAATTTGGTACAGAGGTAGTACTAACAAAAGGCACCTCAGTGTCATGTTTTATATCGCCGCCATCTTGACGGAAACGTAATGGCGGCCACACAAATGTTCATAGCTTAAATCAAATTACGATTAACCTAATCATCCGATCTCTACCAAATTTTGCAACAACATACCCTTATAGAGGAAGCATCCTTTGACCAAATGAATAGGTCATTAGCCTAATAGTTTGCGGATGGCGGCCATCTTTGTGTGAAAATCAATTTCCCCTATTAATTCAAACACGGTGAAACCGAATGGAACGAAATTTGGAACAGAGGTAGCACTAGCAAAGGGCATCTCAGTGTCATGTTTTAAATCGGCGCCATATTGACAGAATCGTAATGGCGGCCACACAAATGTTCAAAGCTCAAGTTAAATTACGACTAACATAACCATCCGATCTCTACCAAACTTTGCAACAACATACGTTTATGGAGGGCTCCTTTGACCAATCTAATAGGTTATTAGCTTAATAGTTTGCGGATGGCGGCCATATTTATGTCAAAATTGATTCCCCCTATTAATTCGAACACGGTGGAACCGAATGGAACGAAATTTGGTACAGAGGTAGCACTAGCAAAGGGCATCTCAGTGTCATGTTTTATATCGCCGCCATCTTGACTGAAACGTAATCGCGGCCACACGATTGTTCAAAGCTTAAATCAAATTACGATTAACCTATTCATCCGATCTCTACCAAATTTTTCAACTACATACCTTTATGGAGGGAGCATCCTTTGACCATCTAATAGGTCATTCGCCTGATAGTTTGCGGATGGCGGCCATCTTTGTGTCAGAATCGATTCCCCCTATTAATTCAATCACGGTACAAGCGAATGGAACGAAATTTGGTACAGAGGTAGTACTAACAAAAGGCACCTCAGTGTCATGTTTTATATTGCCGCCATCTTGACGGAAACGTAATGGCGGCCACACAAATGTTCATAGCTTAAATCAAATTACGATTAACCTAATCATCCGATCTCTACCAAATTTTGCAACAACATACCCTTATAGAGGAAGCAACCTTTGACCAAATAAATAGGTCATTAGCCTAATAGTTTGCGGATGGCGGCCATCTTTGTGTGAAAATCAATTCCCCCTAATAATTCAAACACGGTGAAACCGAATGGAACGAAATTTGGTACAGAGGTAGCACTAGCAAAGGGCATCTCAATGTCATGTTTTATATCGGCGCCATATTGACAGAAACGTAATGGCGGCCACACAAATGTTCAAAGCTCAAGTTAAATTACGACTAACATAACCATCCGATCTCTACCAAACTTTGCAACAACATACGTTTATGGAGGGCTCTTTTGACCAATCTAATAGGTTATTAGCCTAATAGTTTGCGGATGGCGGCCATCGTTATGTCAAATTGATTCCCCCTATTATTTCGAACACGGTGGAACCGAATGGAACGAAATTTGGTACAGAGGTAGCACTAGCAAAGGGCACCTCAGTGTCATGTTTTATATCGCCGCCATCTTGACTGAAACGTAATCGCGGCCACACGAATGTTCAAAGCTTAAATCAAATTACGATTAACCTAATCATCCGATCTCTACCAAATTTTGCAACTACATACCTTTATGGAGGGAGCATCCTTTGACCAATCTAATAGGTCATTCGCCTAATAGTTCGCGGATGGCGGCCATCTTTCAGTCAGAATCGATTCCCCCTATTAATTCAAACACGGTACAACCGAATGGAACGAAATTTGGTACAGAGGTAGCACTAGCAAAGGGCACCTCAGTGTCATGTTTTATATCGCCGCCATCTTGACTGAAACGTAATGGCGGCCACACGAATGTTCAAAGCTTAAATCAAATTACGATTCACCTAATCATCCGATCTCTACCAAATTTTGCAACTACATACCTTTATGGAGAGAGCATCCTTTGACCAATCTAATAGGTCATTCGCCTGATAGTTTGCGTATGGCGGCCATCTTTGTGTCAGAATCGATCCCCCCTATTAATTCAATCACGGTACAAGTAAATGGAACGAAATTTGGTACAGAGGTAGTACTAACAAAAGGCACCTCAGTGTCATGTTTTATATCGCCGCCATCTTGACGGAAACGTAATGGCGGCCACACAAATGTTCATAGCTTAAATCAAATTACGATTAACCTAATCATCCGATCTCTACCAAATTTTGCAACAACATACCCTTATAGAGGAAGCATCCTTTGACCAAATGAATAGGTCATTAGCCTAATAGTTTGCGGATGGCGGCCATCTTTGTGTGAAAATCAATTTCCCCTATTAATTCAAACACGGTGAAACCGAATGGAACGAAATTTGGAACAGAGGTAGCACTAGCAAAGGGCATCTCAGTGTCATGTTTTAAATCGGCGCCATATTGACAGAATCGTAATGGCGGCCACACAAATGTTCAAAGCTCAAGTTAAATTACGACTAACATAACCATCCGATCTCTACCAAACTTTGCAACAACATACGTTTATGGAGGGCTCCTTTGACCAATCTAATAGGTTATTAGCTTAATAGTTTGCGGATGGCGGCCATATTTATGTCAAAATTGATTCCCCCTATTAATTCGAACACGGTGGAACCGAATGGAACGAAATTTGGTACAGAGGTAGCACTAGCAAAGGGCATCTCAGTGTCATGTTTTATATCGCCGCCATCTTGACTGAAACGTAATCGCGGCCACACGATTGTTCAAAGCTTAAATCAAATTACGATTAACCTATTCATCCGATCTCTACCAAATTTTTCAACTACATACCTTTATGGAGGGAGCATCCTTTGACCATCTAATAGGTCATTCGCCTGATAGTTTGCGGATGGCGGCCATCTTTGTGTCAGAATCGATTCCCCCTATTAATTCAATCACGGTACAAGCGAATGGAACGAAATTTGGTACAGAGGTAGTACTAACAAAAGGCACCTCAGTGTCATGTTTTATATTGCCGCCATCTTGACGGAAACGTAATGGCGGCCACACAAATGTTCATAGCTTAAATCAAATTACGATTAACCTAATCATCCGATCTCTACCAAATTTTGCAACAACATACCCTTATAGAGGAAGCAACCTTTGACCAAATAAATAGGTCATTAGCCTAATAGTTTGCGGATGGCGGCCATCTTTGTGTGAAAATCAATTTCCCCTATTAATTCAAACACGGTGAAACCAAATGGAACGAAATTTGGAACAGAGGTAGCACTAGCAAAGGGCATCTCAGTGTCATGTTTTATATCGGCGCCGTATTGACAGAAACGTAATGGCGGCCACACAAATGTTCAAAGCTCAAGTTAAATTACGACTAACATAACCATCCGATCTCTACCAAACTTTGCAACAACATACGTTTATGGAGGGCTCCTTTGACCAATCTAATAGGTTATTAGCCTAATAGTTTGCGGATGGCGGCCATCATTATGTCAAAATTGATTCCCCCTATTAATTCGAACACGGTGGAACCGAATGGAACGAAATTTGGTACAGAGGTAGCACTAGCAAAGGGCATCTCAGTGTCATGTTTTATATCGCCGCCATATTGACAGAAACGTAATGGCGGCCACACAAATGTTCAAAGCTTAAGTTAAATTACGACTAACATAACCATCCGATCTCTACCAAACTTTGCAACAACATACCTTTATGGAGGGAGCATCCTTTGACCAATCTAATAGGTCATTAGCCTAATAGTTTGCGGATGACGGCCATCTTTATGTCAAAATTGATTCCCCCTATTAATTCGAACACGGTGGAACCGAATGGAACGAAATTTGGTACAGTGGTAGCACTAGCAAAGGGCACCTCATGTCATGTTTTATATCGCCGCCATCTTGACTGAAACGTAATGGCGGCCACACGAATGTTCAAAGCTTAAATCAAATTACGATTAACCTGATCTTCCGATCTCTACCAAATTTTGCAACTACATTTTTTTATGGAGGGAGCATCCTTTGACCAATCTAATAGGTCATTCGCCTAATAGTTTGCGGATGGCGGCCATCTTTGTGTCAGAATCGATTCCCCCTATTAATTCAAACACGGTGAAACCGAATGGAACGAAATTTGGTACAGAGATAGCACTAGCAATGGGCATCTCAGTGTCATGATTAATATCGCCGCCATATTGACTGAAACGTAATGGCGGCCACACAAATGTTTAAAGCTTAAATCAAATTACGACTAACATAACCATCCGATCTCTACCAAATTTTTCAACTACATACCTTTATGGAGGGAGCATCCTTTGACCAATCTAATAGGTCATTCGCCTAATAGTTTGCGGATGGCGGCCATCTTTGTGTCAGAATAGATTCCCCCTATTAATTCAAACACGGTGAAACCGAATGGAACGAAATTTGGTACAGAGGTAGCAAAGGGCACCTCAGTGTCATGTTTTATATCACCGCTATCATGACGGAAACGTAATCGTGGCCACCCAAATGTTAAAAGCTAAAATGTAATTACGACCAACCTAATAATCTAGTCTCTACCAAATTTTACAACACCATATCTTGATGTGGGAAACATATTCTGACCAATCTGCAAGAACATCAGCCCAATAGTTTGCGGATGGCGGCCATCTTTATGTCAAAATTGATTCGTCCTATTACTTCGAACACGGTGAAACCGAATTGAACGAAATTTGGTACAGAGGTAGCACTAGCAAAGGGCACCTCATATTCATGTTTAATATCCCTATAGCACGTTGTATTTCAACAAGCTACTACAACCAACATTCAATCATACTCCTTGAAAAGGACAAAGAGTTATAACAATACCCATGCATTTAGGAGAAAGTAGGCTATATGTTCTTTACTGAACATCTTGTTTCTAAAATGTCTTTGGCGGGTATTTAGGGGAGAATTATCTTCATTTCTACCCTCACGGCTTAGCCATGAGTGTTAAATCACTCATCACGACATCGATATTGGATGCAGCAATTTGGCAAATCGCACGTGAAATCCCAGTGCTGAGAGCAGCTACCCTGAAAGTGGTTTTCCCACATTCCCTCGGGAAAATGGCGGAATGTTATCTTCATTCGGTCGCGGGACACCTACCCACGTCCCGGTCCTCTTAATTTCAGATAAACATACTAACACAGCACCCAAGAAACACTGATTATCTGATGAATTCAACAGACACCCAAGTGCACGGGGCAGATGAGGAAAAATGTCACAAACCCCTGATACAAAAATCCAACATATTAACACCTTTTTCCTCTATAGCCAGTGCTACAACTCCTTTGATCATAGTACTGTGGCGTAGCCGTGCACGTTAAATCGAGCACCACGGTGGCGAGGATAGCTGCAGCAAGTTCGAAGATCGCAGGTTCGAATCCTGATGCTGAGAGCGGCTATACTTAGTGTGAATTTTTTCTCTCGGGGTTATTCCACACTCCCTCCAGGCAAATGCGGGTGTTGTACCTTACCGTAATTGAAGTTCTGGGGCAGATACCTCATCCAGGTTTCTGATACAATCATCACATCAATACAGGTTATCAGAGAAGTTCAGCACGCGCCCAACTACAGGGGGTTGTTGAACAAAAACAACAAACTTTGAATAAATGCATGGTTCACCATATAGGAGAATTGTTCAGAAGGATAGTTGCAGTGAAAGGCAGCAAGTACACTGTAGTTTTGTACACTTTGTGGTAACTGATTACGTAAGATCCCAGGTTCACTGTCCAAAAAACAACTGCGGTGAGGTTTGGAAAAGGGTGCACTCTGCCTCGTGAGCCAAATCGGAGAACAGGTGGGTTCGAAGTGGGTTTCAAAAGTCTCCCAGTTTTACTCGAGGCATTTTTCGGGATGGTTCATAACATAATGACAAGGCCACCTCCTTCCCAAACTTTGCCACAAGTATACATAGGCCTACCAATAAAGACATACAAATAACACAGGTTATCATTAAAATTCTACACACACACACACAAACACACAGAAAGTACACTGGAATGAAAATACCACGATATCCAAGCTCCCAAATGAAACAACTCTAGCGTTGATACACACTGCTCCATTTTTATGTACAGAGCAGTGCAACGAAAAGAGGAATGCTACAAAATTCAGTTACTTCTAATAGTCATAGAGATATTAATAGCCAAACCATTATCATATAATTGCTGTATGTGCAATGACAAAGAAATAAACACGTAGAGAAGTAATAAAATACTGCTCGAAATTTGCATACCTCTACTAAGTATGCATTTTCTCTGTCTTTCCACTTTTTGTACCTTACTTCAGTTTATACCGTAGCTTAAAGCAAGGTACTGTACGACTTCAGTCCTGGAATGTATGGGATTGAATGGCAGGGAAACATAAGTTATGGACCACCTAACAGTAGCAAAGACGATTGTACCCAATTGCAATGGGTGGTTCCCTAATCCCGAAGAAAATGTACATGATATTAATAAATACAGCAGTTTCGAATATCAAGCAATCATAATCATAACCTTTACACTTAGACTGTTAAACTTATGTTTATAAGTAAGGGTTATGATATTTACAATATAAACACTTATTTAGTAGCCGTGGTGATGAAAATAACACAACTAGCCAAGATATGAGATTAATTGTTGAGATACTGATGGTGGTGTTTGACCATCAAGTTTGTTTGATTAGAGTGATTATGTGATTGTTACGGTCAGGTACATGTGGATTATGCACTTTGCTGTTAGCAATGAGTGGTCTGTTATCGTGCAGCTGTCGTTTCCCGCTGCCTGCACTGAACTGGAAGGTACTTCCTATCTCGTCTCCATATGTTAACTCTTAACCTCCTAGGTCTCCCCCGCCCCCGCATTCCTAACTGCCTGTGTTTGTCGAGCAATGTAACATATGAGTGCTACCCTGTCCATATCATCGTAATATGGTGTACGTTACTGTATTCTAGATTTCTTCAACTGAAAAACTATCAAATTTCAATAACTAAGGCAAAACTGAACAAGTAGTTCCGTGAAGAACTAAATAGCCTATTTTCATAAAACCTCCTAATGTTAACAGCCTCTATTAAGATACAAAATTTCAGTTTGATTGCTGTATTACATTCGTACATATCGAAAATCGTCAAAATATATCGGATGGTCACATTTCTAGGATTTTTATACATCTAGACCATAGAAGGACTAATGATAAACCCTAAACAAGCTTCAATTGCAGACGAATGGGCACTTTTGAAGAATGAAATAGCAAAATCCGCAGAAGAAAACATTGGTAGGAAAGAAAGAATAGGTAGAAAACCGTGGATCACTCAGGATATACTAGAATTGATGGATGAAAGGCGGAAACACAAGAATGTAAGAGATGAAAAGGGGAAAGCAGAATACAGACGTCTGAGAAATGAGGTTAACAAGAAGTGCAAGGAAGCGAAAGAAGAATGGTTGAAAGAGAAATGTGCAGGTATAGAAAATTGTCTGAAATTAGGAAAAGTAGACACAGCTTATCGAAGGATTAAGAATACTTTTGGGGAAAAGAAGACTAAGTGCTGTAATATTAAGGACACAAATGGAAAGCCTCTAACAGATAGGGAAGAAAAGGTTGAGAGATGGAAAGCTTACATAGAGAGTTTGTATAAGGGAAAGGAGATTGAGAATCATGTAATGGAAAGGGAGGAGGAAATTGATGAGGATGCGAAAGGAGATTTAATATTGAGATCAGAATTTGATAGAGCTTTGGAAGACTTAAGCAGGAACAAAGCACCAGGCATAGATGATATACCGATTGAGTTGCTACGCTGCATAGGAGATGAAGGTCTGATCAGGTTATTTCACTTGGTGTGTAGGATTTATGAGACAGGTGAGGTACCCCCTGATTTCAAGAAGAATGTAATCATCCCTATACCAAAGAAAGTGGGAGCTGGCAGATGTGAAGATTACCGTACAATCAGCTTGATAACTCATGCTTCAAAGATCCTGTCTAGAATAATTTACAAGAGGATTGAAAGCCAGATAGAAACGGAGTTGGGTGAAGACCAGTTTGGTTTCAGGAGAAATGTAGGAACAAGGGAAGCTGTACTAAGTCTTTGGCTGGTTTTGGAAGGTAGAATAAGGAAAGATAAGAGAACGTTCATGGCTTTTGTAGACTTAGAAAAGGCTTTTGATAACGTTGATTGGACTAAATTGTTTGACATTTTGAAATCGATTGGAATAAAGTACAGGGATAGGAGGGTGATATACAATCTGTACAGAAACCAGACAGCAGTCATTCGAGTTGAAGGACATGAGAGAGAAGCTGGTATTCAGAAAGGTGTAAGGCAAGGCTGCAACTTATCACCCATACTTTTCAATCTTTACATTGAACAAGCAATGAAGGAAATTAGAGAAAAAATTAAAGTGGGAGTGAAGATTCAAGGAGAAATAATTTCAACTCTGAGATTTGCTGATGACATCGTCATCTTGGCCGACAAGCCTGAGGTTTTGAATGAGTTTTTGAATGGTATGGACTCCGTCTTACGGAAAGAATTCATGATGAAAATTAATAAATGTTAAACAAAAATACTGGAATGCAGCCGAAATAAATCAGAAACCTCTATGGAGATCAAATTGACAGGTGAAAATCTGAAGGAAGTAGGAGACTTCTGTTACTTAGGAAGCAGAATAACCAGTGATGGGCGAAGCAAAGAGGATATAAAAAGTAGGTTGGCTCAGGCAAAGAAAGCATTTCTACAAAAAAGGAATCTGCTGACATCGAATATTGATTTAGATATTAGGAAGTCATTTTTGAAAGCCTTTGTCTGGAGCGTGGCGCTCTATGGAAGTGAAACTTGGACTATTGGTGCAGCAGAAAAGAGGAGAATTGAAGCATTTGAGATGTGGTGTTACAGGAGAATGATGAAGATCAGATGGGTAGATAGGGTTACAAACAAAGAGGTATTAAGACGAGTGGGAGAGGAGAGATGTTTCTGGCGACTGCTAATGAAGAGAAGAGATAGGTTGGTAGGACACATACTAAGATACCCAGGAATAACAAGCTTAGTTATGGAAGGAAGGGTCGAGGACAAGAACTGTAGGGGTAGACCAAGGTTAGAATATGTTTAACAGATTGCCTCAGATGTAGGGTGTGGTAGCTATGTAGAGATGAAACGATTAGCTCAGGACAGGGAGGCATGGAGAGCTGCATCAAACCAGTCAAAGGACTGAAGACTTAAACGACAACAACCATAGAGTTATGTACTATTACTTGAAGATTATTGCGTAGGTTTATTATTCAAACTACAATCGCATGATTAGGACACAATAAAAAAAACGAGATTTTAAAAATTTGCACAGCCGTCATCATCTGGTTATGAAAACAATTGAAATAAATTAGATGTCAGTAGATTAAAATGTGTAGAAGCATTTACCGTACCATGTCTCACTGCGCTCGGATGGTTAAATCGCGAGAAACGTCCATTTAAATATATACATTTCGCGTTACCGCCATGTTAGATTTGTGCTCACCAGGTTATTGAAAAGTCCATAAGTGAACATATGCTCATAGCCTCTATCAACATACAACATTTCAGTTTGATTGCTGTGATAGATTAGTAGATATTGAGAACCGTCTGAATATTTTGGATGGTCGCCATGTTGGATTTTTATATATGTAGTCCATAGAGGTATGTCCTATTATACGACGACTAATGCGTAGGCTCATTATTCGAACGCTGACTTCGATCGCATGATTAGGACACAAGAAATAAAAATAATAATTAAAATTTCCCACAGCCGTTATCATGAGGTTATGTAAACAATTGATCAACATTAGACGTCAGTGCATTACAAAGTGTATCAACATTTGCTGTACCATGTTTCACTGAGCTCCGATGGTTAGATCGGGAGAAAAGTCTATTTAAATGTTTCAAATTCGCTTGGCCGCTATGTCCGTTTTGTACCCATCAGGTTTTTGAAAGCCACATAGTTAAACGTATAATAGTGTACTTCATCACTGTAGAATATTTTAGGGTGATATCGGTATTAGTTTCGGAGATATAGAATGCCGGTGAAATATTTCGCACAGTCGGCATGTTGGATTCGTGAGACGTAATGAAACGTAATGGGCGCTGTTGGGGTCGGACAAAATAGTACACTGACTGTAGTGCGCCCGATGACGCATGTTCGTGTTGGGAATTCATCACAAGATCATTGGAGAAGTTGCTGCAACACTGTAGAGCACTGAACACACCCTACAGGAAGCGGGAAGAATTTCGGAGCAAAATTCAATTATCATCAACCTTTATACATCTTGGATACCCTGTAAATTGTCAAGGATTTATTGGCAGTCATTCAGCATATTTAAATTACGGTGCATATCGCAGAAAGGCGAAACTGTACATTTTGCGTGGCATACTCTAGCTTGGAGCTAACGCCACGCTGGTTGAGACACACGTCTTGTCGAACGTCCGTGAGAGACAATCGTGTTGGTGACGAATTGGAATCAAACACGTGATACAAGTTACGAGTAATGGAAGACGCCAGTGAAATGGATAAATCCATAATTACATTGGAAATTAACAACCATCCCTGTTAAGTGAACAGAGGAATTAATCGGAAACGCTAAATTGTATTTAACAAGTGCAATATTCGACCGGATTTGACGAACAGTAAAGGCATGGCGAGTGAACTATTAGGCCGCATGCTATGAAAATCGTGATTATGTGTAAATATTCCAAACTGTGTTAATGAAAAACTATGTCATATTTTGTGGAAGTGCTAAACTTTATTTTGTGTTAAACTGTAAATAATTATTTTGACCACGTGCAAAAAGTATTGCGAGTGATCATTGCAGAAGCAATAGTAATCTCAGTGGCGGACTGAATGGGCAATTTATTATACCGCACCAGTAGAATCAGTGAGTTTATTAACGACAGTATAAAGATTAAACCACTGAAAACCCTACTCCTACTCAAAAAATGGAACTAACCAACCATCTACATCACACGGATAAAAACGACCACGCTTTGGAGTTAAATATGGATTGCAAGACCATATGCGTGGGGAGTTGACAATGGAAAATCGCAGAAACGAAGGAAAGATGATTTAAGACCATTACGGAGATCGCTAAAACATCTCATGGCGGGTCTCGAAATCTTGACGCTGCACTCTGTAAGTCAGAAAATGTTTCAGTAGCTGTTTTTAATGGGTTGGAACGATAGATTATTAAGAATAATGGTTTCACTAAGTGCACAACATAGGTAGTTTTAATATAAGATCACGTGTGGAAAGAATCACCTTTGTTATCAATTTCTTTAACGCCAAGAAGGCAAATTTATAATGTACATTTCGTATCATTTTAAGAACAGAGATGTAGTCTGTTGCTTGTCAGGCTTATGACATAATAAACAAGTCCCCAACAGGTGGCAAATGAAGGCCAAGGTCGCATGTGCGCGAGAGAGCTACTCATAGCACGGCTATACAGATCTCAGGCAGTGTATAAAGTAATTTAGAAGGCAGTGAGATTCCTTACATTATATAATCAAAACAACGGAATCCGTTATCCACGTGTTTGACAAATGAGCATATGGAGCAACGTTTTATTTTTGTTACGACAAGCTAGAATGACAATGTAAAATGAACTGTATTTCGAAGCGAGAGATCGCAGGTTCGACTTTGTTTAAGGGAAGAGGCCACATCTAAAATACACAATCTCACACGCTAGTTTTGTATCAGAATACTTTATGCAATATGAGAGCATTATCAGCTGAGTTTCTACACACTTTTCTTAACTGACTCAAGATTTTATGGGAAAGACATTAGACTTTGTAATTTGTGTTTAAAATGTGTATAATTCAGGAATCCACACTAATTGTTAACTAATGTTATTACGGTACTATTAGAGTACGTCGTTGAGGTGGATTAATATCTCCGACATGTTTATGGTAATTTATCCCGGCGGTAATGATCTATTGAAGTCGTGCCAGACCGATGATATAAGGATTAATGCATCCGTGGTATAAGAGAGACACAGGATGTCGAATAATAAAAGTAACGGTGGAGACACAAGGTGTCTGTTATTAAAGTTATTCCTGAGTGGAATATTGTGAAGTTATTAAACATTAGATGGACTTACAGATCATACCTGACTACACAAAACGCAATCAAAGGTCCATAAAACTGAACAAATACTCTGTGAGGCATAAATAATTGTGTAAGAACTGTAATAATCAAAGATAGGATTTTTATGAACCTAAACAAATCTTACAATTCCCCCTTGATCCTAAATAATAAATGAACGCTAAAAATAAAATATTTTGATGGACCAAAGTTTGACTTTACTAATTGTTGATTTATTTTTGATACACTTTGATACACTTTGACACCATTAGTCAACAACCAATTGATGTTGTGAAAACTGAAGCACACACATCAGATTGGCAGCAATGTGAGTCGATATAATTGGTTAATTATTATCACATTTGCAGGCTTTCTATTATTCTAATTTTTTCCTTTACACATCTGCAAACTATGACCATTTGTTGCGAAGAGTGACAAATCGGGCAGGCAGGCAGTGCCAATTGCACAAAAATAGGAGTGCTTTTTTATTGTACATATTTGTGTTGTATTAGTTAATTCTTTTTTTATTCAGCATCGTTGTGCACATATTTAGTATCTTTTTCTTTGTAATAAACGCGTCTCGTTTATTAATTAATGTTAGTTAGGACCAGATAAACAAGTAAATTTAAAGATAAATGTTGGAGATGGCACCATCATAGCATGGAACAATTTTCCCTTTTGTTGTTAAATGTAAATATTCTTAGTATTTGTAAACAAGTAAATGTCTTGCTTTGCAGTAAATTCTTTTGATATCTGATCCTCCCGTAGTCATTTTCGATGTAATTGCTTAGGGCTGATCTTACGTGCCATACTCTTAGCTTGTTGTTATCATTTAATTTTTGTATTACGACCATGAGAGTAACTTAGATTTTTTTTTAATATTTTCTTTCAGGGCAGTTTAGAATCGGATTAGCCGGTTTGCAACTCTTATGCTAGGCTAGGGATCTATTCTGAATAAAAGTTGTTCATGATTTTAACATAAGACTAACCTCTCTCTTGCTTCGATTTATATCGATGCACTCCTATGAGCTGGTTAAGAATCGAACCTCACCAATTTCCGATACCCCCAAGTACAGACTTTTGTGCGAAACCAGCCTATGAATGTGTCGTTCCCAATACTTTTGTGTTAGCTGGAAGAGGCTCTCGGAAGGGTCATTTGAAACCAATGGCTCCCCGAAACTTTCGGCCAGCGGGCACAGTACCGAGTTTCATTAAAATCGCTCCAGCCGTTTAGATTTTATTAGGGACAAACACACATACGCACACACGGACAAAAGGTGATTTCATAAGCCCATTTATTTCATAAATAAAAATAGCTTAAAAATGGCTTCGAACACTAAACTAAAGTCTCAACGACTCCTAATACTTACGAAAATTGGGAAACGTTCATTCCTTTAAACGTACTTTGATCTACCCCCTCACGACTTAAGTTTCAAAACATGGTTTGGTTGGTCTGGTTGGTTCGGGTATTCGGTAGCTGAATAATTGTACATTGCATCTCGATTTGCTGCTGTTGATGATCGTCCCTAAGAGACATCTCCTGACAGAGATGAGACCAGAGCACGCCCCACAGCGAGACACAAGGCCCGCAATTACACGCAACACTAATGCAAACAGCCTGCCTAACATAGAGAGCATGCTGCTGCAATTGAGTTAATTGTTGACCATACACCAGCTGCCTGACGCAGGTCGTATGCTATTCAGTATACTTTTAAAAAGAGACATGATGAGTCAAGACCGATCACAAAGCTGATATCTTGGATTGATATCTTGGATTTATAAAAAAGGGGGTTTAGAATTTTCTGATAAGCTTCTTCTCCCACTAGCATTGCACCTTCTCAAGACTGGTACAAAGAAACCTCACTAATACGTTACTCAAATGGAATCTATGTTATATTTTAATGTCAAGACACAAAGCTTCGTCATTTTCAATTCAGCTCAGTTGCAGGATATTTATTGAATCCAGTTGTAAGAACTAAAACAAGCTACATTGTTCCCGCTCTTATGTATGATATTCTGTCATGTCAACGTCTCGAGTAAAATAGGGTACTTAGCTTGGAACAATGGGTATAAGTATAATAATAGGAATGCATTTCATTATAGAGCCTCGAACGCTGTACGTAAACACAAATAAGACGTGGTTAAAACGGTTTAGTGTCACTCGTTTCCTTATGCTTGTCAATTACATCTTTATTGCTGAACGAACATGGGCAACTATCAGTCAACCTACAGTACATAAAGAGTAATAAAAGGAAAAGGAAAATTAAAATTACTAAATGCTGCAAACGACACCGATACTTCTCAGTGGTAATCTCAAAATAGAAGGAAAAATGCAGAAACCGAAACATAGCTGAAATAATTCAGAACTGTTCCTTTTTATTATGATGAATGCAGCATTACTTTCAAATCGTTTCATTTTTAAACGGTTTTCTCTCTTACGCGCACAGACTGTCAAAATTCATGAAGTAGTTTTATCTAAAATCGTTGATTAAAATATGAGAAGCTTCCCGTAAAAAGAGAAAACGTCTTGCGTAAGAAATTCAATTTTAGTTTGAATTGAATGTTTATTATGTTCTTGAATATTGCTTTGGTCTCTTAAATATGAATGTATTACAGTATATTGAACTTAAATTCCAGAGAAATTAATTTTTATTTTGCCACCATCATATTCTAGAAATAGCACGACAGTTGAACGCAGTTGGTTACCTAGTGTTTCGTTTTGAGCCTTGTAATGAAAGAATACTTGCATTTTGTACAGTATACTGTCGCCCCAATATTCTTGATAAATGAAGTGCTAGGAGAAAAGCAGGATTAATGCTTCGTAGACCCACAGGAAACCTCGAGATTTGCATATTAAAATCCAGAAATGAGAGATGAGTGAACTGTTGCTGAATGCCTCGTTGCCTCACAAAATACATCGTATATAGTCGATTGAAAATTCTGAAGTGGGGATTGAGAATCTCAAAATCTTACAGGAAGCATGGTGGCTTGTCGAATGAATAGGCCCATACTGAGTTGAGACGATGAGAGCCTCGTAGCCTTACTCCAAACCACGTGCATTGCAGTCTGAAAATCCTGACATTCTCGTTTACCCCACAAGGAACAACGCAATTTGCGTCCATTCGTGTGTCATGAATGGACGCAGATACATTTTTAAATATTGCTGAGTCCTTCGGTAATAAACACAAGTAGTTTCGTAAAGAACTATACAGTCAATTTTAATATAATCCCCTGATCTCTTCCATTAAACCTCTCATGATGTTAAAAAGATTTTCCATGTGATATACCAAGTTGCTTTTGGTTCACGACCTATGCTCTCAACAACACCATTACAATGATAAGCTATGTCCTAGAATGGCATCCTTCTGTAACGAACCACGGGAATTAATTTTTTTATAAGTCATATCCACGGTTTCTATGATTTAGCACACGTAAGCTGTAGAATATTCTGGCATTAGAAAATGATTGTTATCAAAGCCAACCATACAAATCATCTTTTCAATTGCCTGTATACGGTACAGGAAGTAGAACAGAAGGTTTTTAACTTTTGAATTGATGTTATCTTGAATTTTGAAAACAATTAAACATCATTAAATGTGTCTACACTAAGCTGTAAATAATGATTCGCTGTGCCAAGTTTCAATACAAACGGGTGTTTTCGCCACAAAAGTTTTGAAATATTTGAAAATCACTTGGCCGCCATATTAGTTTTGTGTTTTCAAAATTCACATTTTGTCCTTACTTGATAGTCCTCTGACACCATACAAAATTTCAGTTTGATTGCCTAAATAGTTTCAGAGATATTAAACCCGGTGAAATATATCGTATAGATTGTTTTTAGACTATCTTCATTTATGAAAAATAGGCTTATGTGATCACCTTTTGTCCGTGCGTGAGTGTGTGTGTGTGTGTGTGTGTGTGTGTGTAGGTGTACCCCCTAATAACATCTAAATGGCTAGAGCAATTTCAATGACACTTGGTAAGGTCATAGTACTATTTTGGCCGACCTCGACCGTACCCTTTAAATTTCATAACGTCACACCAATCCAACATGGCGGCTGTGAGAAATATTTCACCAGCATTCTTTATCTCCGAAACTATTACTGATATCACCCTGAAAATGTATAAGGTAATATAGGGCACAAATAGAAGTTCACCTATGACACCTTCAAAAATCTGTTAACTACAAAGCGAGCATGGCGGTCAAGTGAAGTTGAAACCTTTATATAGTTTGTTCTCACGATTTAACCATTGAAACGCAATGAAACATGGTACAGCAAATGTTTATACACATTGTACTTTAATGCCCTGGCATATAATTTCCCTCAATTGTTTACACAACCTCAAGATAGCGGCAGTGCGAAATATTTCACTGGCATTCTACATCTCCGAAACTGTTACTGATATCACCCTGACATTTTGTATGGTGATGAAGGGTACTACTGGAAATTCCCCTATGATACTTTGAAAAATCGGTTAATTACATAACCAACATAGTGGCTATGCAAAATTGAAGCTTTTAGAGAGACCTTCCAAACGCAATGAAAGTTGGTAGAGCAAATGTTTATACATATTGAAATGCACTGGAATCTAAATTAGTTCAATTGTTTACATAAACTCAAGATGGTGGCTGTGCGAAATATTTCACTGACATTCTATATCTCCCAAACTATTACTGATATCACCTTGATATTTTGTAGAGCAATGAAAGGTACTACAGGACTCTCATCTATGAGACTACCTGGAACCTATAAAATAGAAAACGAACATGGCGGCCAAGCGAAGATGAAACTTTTTAATAGAATTTTATCGCGATTAAAAATATGTTTGCGGTGAAATATGGCACAGTAAATATCGATACACATTGTGATGCACTGGCATCTAATATTATTCAATTGTTCACATCATCTCAAGATGGCGGCTGTGCGAAATTTTAAAATTAAGTTTTTACTTCTTGTGTATTAATCAGATCAAAGTGAACGTTTGAATAATGAACCTACGAAAAAATTGTCATCAGGTGAACTTATGTATATAGCCTCTATCAGCATACAAAATTTCAGTTTGATTGCTATCATAGAAAAATAAATATTGAGACCCGTCTAAATATTTCGGATGATCGCCATGTTGGATTTTTATATATGTAGGCCATAAAGTTATCATTATCTATTAATCTATGATGGCAATCAAACTGAAATTTTGTATTCTGATAGAGGCTATATAAGTTCACCTATGGGACTTTCAATAACCTGGTGAGCACAAATCCAACATGGTGGCGACGCGAAGTACACATATTTAAATGGACGTTTCTCACAGTTTAACCTTCCCAACGCAGTTAAACTTGGTACGGTAAATGCTTATACAAATATTAATCCACTGGTATCTAATTTATTTTAATTCTTTTCATAACCTTAAGAAGGCAGCTGTGCGAAATTTTAAAATCTGGTTTTCATTTCTTGTGTCTTAATCATGCGATTGAAGTTTGAATACTACACCTACACGCATAATCTTCATGTAATATTACATAACTCTATGACCTACATATATAAAAACCCAACATGACGACCACCCGAAATATTTAGACGGTTCTCAATATCTACGAATCTGTATTAGAGCAATCAAACTGAAATTTTGTATGTTGATAGATGCAATTAACATACGTAGGATATATGAAAATAGGCTGTATACTGTAGTTCTTCACGGAACTACTTATTATATATGCTATGGAATTAAACGGCAGCATATGAATTTTATAACCGTAGCCCATTATACCACCCTGCATTTCTATAGCTTGTTTATGACACAATAAATTATACCGTGATTTTGAAAGTTCAGCACAGCCACCATTTTTAAGTTGTCATACATATTGAATGAAATTTGACGCCAATATATTAAGTCATTTACCATGCTAAATTTATCTACGTTCGAATAATCAAGTCGCAAGACATATCAATATTAATAGACTATTCATTCATCGCGCCACCGCCATTTAAAATGTGTGTTCATTAGGTTACTGAAAGTCTCATAGGTGAACGTATGTTAATAGCCTCTATTAAAGAACAAAATGTGAATTTGATTGCAGTCATAGATTCAAAGATATTGAGAACCATCTAAATAGTTCGGATGATTGCCATGTTGAATTGATCCATATTTAGGCCAGAGATATATATATATTTAGATGAAGATTATTGCGCAGGATCGCTATTCAATCGTTCACTTCGATCGCATGATTAGGACACAAGAAATAAAACTTAATTTGACAATTTTGCACAACCACCATCTTACTCATATGAGAACAATTGAATTGAATTGAATTGAATTAAATTCCAGTAGATTAAATCTTGCAAAGACAGGTATAGTGTTAGGTTTTACTGCTCGGTTGATTGAATCTCAAGAAAATGAAATTTAAATATTGAAACTTCGCTTGGCCGCTATGTAAGTTTTGAACGTAACATGTTTTTTTGCACCACATATCAGAACTTACCTTTCTATTCTCTATCAAGATTTCAGTGTGATAACAGTATTAGTTTCGGAGATATAGAATGTCAATGAAACATTTCGGACGGCCGCCATGTTGAATTGGTGAAATGTATTTACTTTGAATGGCGCGGTCGGGATCGGACAAATTCGTACTATTTCCTTACTGAGTTTCATTGACATCGTTGCTGCCATTTAGGCTTTATTACGGACAAACACATACACTCTCTCTTGTTCAGTAATTTGCTACACGCAATTTCTTCGTCCGTTATGTGTTGTTTTATATTGTGTTCATTGTGTTTATTTTCGCAATTAAATTTAAAAACCTTTTTCCAACATCTTTACTTTCTCTTTGAAGAAACATTCCTCCGTTCTATCGTGTAACCTATCATTGAATTTGACGCTTTTTGTGTTTTATTTTTGGGTTCTGCTTTGTTCGTTTCTTTTCATTAATTTTTCAATTTTAGCTTCTACTGTGTTTCGTCTATTGACGGCTGGCAATTGCACTAGTGACCAGCCAAGCGATAAGACAACACCGTGAAACTTCACAAGTCGAGCACAAATCTCACATGGAGTGACTGGGATTTGAACCACTGACCCAGCGGTGAGAGGCCGGCGTGCTGCCGCCTAAGCCACGGAGGCTTCTTGTGGTAATCTAATTAATACATGTAATACTTTCCAGGAGTGTGGTAACATATTTATTTATACAGCGAAAATAGTATTTTCATAGTGCGTGCTCGCTTCATGTTTGTTTGTTTGTTTGTTGACATACTACTGTATTGTATTTATTTGTACACACGTACATACATTTTAAATATTTTTATTACCTAATTCTTATTTAAAAAAAACGTTAAGACAAACCAGAATTCATCTTGAACAATTAGAATCAAGACAAACTACTACAATACTGCAGTAGCTATTTAAATTAAATTAATTCATTAATAATTCAGTGTAAACTTTAACCTCTACACAGTGATCAGGATCTAAAGATGGCCACTTGAGATTCAAAACGCGTAATGCTATATTTCCCCATTATTTTTGATAATCTAATCGAAAATGAAAATCCACAGCCTGTTCCAGTCGACAAACCGGGTCAGGGATGGAATGAATAAACAGCCCATCTAGCGGCGAGGATACGAACTGTGCCGGCTGCCGAAGCCTGTCGCACTCCTTGGAGGCAATGATTAAATTAATGACGGATGAATAGAAATGATAGTGAAGAGTGTTGCTGGAATGAAATTGTTGACAGGGAAAACCGGAGTACCCGGTGAAAAACCTGTCTGCGTCCGCTTTTGTCCAGCACAAATCTCACATGGAGTGACCGAGATTTGAACCACTGACCCAGCGGCGAGAGGCTGGTGTGCTGCCGCCTAAGCCACGGAGGCTTCTTGTGATTTACCAAAGAAGAATGGCTTCAAATCTATACATTGTAATTGAAAAGAAATATATTTTTTTAAATACAATCACATAGCGTAAAAATTATCTTTTTAAGTACTGCATGTCGGTTCACATTCTCCCATATGTGATTCTTTTCCGGATTTCCCAACATAAAAGAGAAAGTGTTCCATATCACTTAAGATGATGAAGACAAAGGCTTAAATATCGATGGGGGTATTGACTAAATCAGCAAGGTTCGTCTCAGACTCGTAAGAGGAAGGACACCTTGTCAGTAGCAGCAGCAGACCAGCAAAGTTGTTCTAACAGCTCACCAGGATGGAGACTACGAGCAGCGGGACCATCGAGTGGAGGAAGCAGCTGAGGACCGGCGAGCAAGCCAGGGGCCAGGGCAGGCGCAACCGCGGCCGGAGAGGTAGAGGGCCACGATCGGCAGGCTCCTTGGGTGGGGAGTTAACCTCCACAGGGCCCTCTCCTCCGGTCACGCGGGCATTCCAGCAGGCCCTTGGTGAGAAGACGCCAGCGGCGCAGAAGCCGCCAGCCGTTGACGAGGTAGGGGTGCCTCACAGCCCGGCTGGCGCACTCAACGCTGGAGTAGCTCCCGGCCCGGGGAGCACAGGTAGCCCGGACATAACGCAGGTGTCCCTGCGGTCCGAGCCAACCGATGCCTCCCCTGGGCCCTCTGAGCTAGCCGAGTCCGAGAAGAGTTGGACGTCAGGACCGGCTAGCTCCCCGCGACAGGAGAGCAGCAGCAGCCCAGACGCCAGGTTCAGCTGGGCGAGCGATGTGAGCTCGGACACCGTGCATGGGCACCCTGGGGCCACCTCCCCAGGCTCCGAGCGAGCAAGTGGCTACGACCCCAGTCCCCTGGCTTTGTTTGTCTATTACTGGCCAGATGTCAACCAGGAAGAAGAAAGGGACATCATCAGGGCCTACATGGACCAGGCCCATGAAGTCACGACGGGAGGAGCTGAACGTGTCCGCGAGGACATCGAAGCCTACCTCCCCACCGGAGTGCTGATCAGGCCACACAAGGACGTTGTTATCATCTACCTGGCAGCAATCTCCAAGGTCTGGCAGGTCGCGGTGGTACCAGGCTGTGCGCCAGGTGCCTCTCCGCACATCCTCCGCCACGCAGGGGAAACTCGCCCAGACTTTGGAGCCTGGAGGGCCACCACGACGCAGGCAGAGGTTGGGACCCAGGTGGACCCCCTGACCTTCTCCAAGACGACGCAGGCGCCTCTTCCAGCACCTTAGGCGGTGCCATTAGCGGGGCAACCCGCGCCCGCCATCCCGGAGGAGCAGCGACCAGAGCCCCAGGTGGGGCCTTTAGCGGGGCAACCTGCGCCCGCCACCACCGCCAGGAAGGGGACACCAGAGACGGCCGGGGCCACCAGGACGGCCCCAAAGCAGCGGAAGAAGGCAAACCGCAGCAGCCCAGAGGACCGTCGCCCGCAGCGCCCCCAGGAGGGGGAACCAGGACGCCGCGAGGCCACCAGCCGCAGCCAGGAACAGCCGCTACAATCAGGTCGTATGAAGCCCCGCTCAGCTCAGCTTTTACAGTGTTTTCGCTGTCTGAGATGGGGCCACTCCCATGGATCCTGCGGCTCTCCAGTCCGCTGTAACCGGTGTTCAGGTGGCCACCACCACACCGGCTGCACGGTGCCGCGGGACGTGACGGTGTGCGCCAACTGCATGGGTGACCATCCGTCATCCCATCGCAGTTGCCCTGTCTACAGGTCCATGGCAAGAGCAGAGAGGAAGGTGGCTCGTTCCCATGGACCGCCCGCTAGGCCCCTGCTTTGGCAGGCGAGCCCCCCCCCCCCCCTCCACTCTCCGGTGACGGAGGCTCGGTATAAGGGACCCCATGGAGATCGGGTAGTGGCGCAGGTTCTCCGGATACTTGTACCATTGCTCGGTAGCCGGCAAGGCCCGCGCTGATCCCAGCAGTGCCGAGTTCTAACGGATTCCCCGGAGACGAACTGGCGAGAAGACGGACATGGATCTGGTACATGATACCTTCTCCCAACTAACATACCTACTCATTTCCATACCCACATTATCCTTGCATGTGGCAATAACCAAGCCGCCAGGTTTTACGTGTAGGCAATCTTTCCTTTCTGCCTTTGCGGGTTTCCCTGGCCCTACAATCTTACCCTTATATATGAGTACATATTTATATGTGCTCATATATAATATATACCAATGTTAATATATGATAATTATGCATGGTAGATCGCGACCACGATGGGACAGGCACTAAGTCCTAAAAGGCATTCCTTTCTATCCAATCCCCTATGCTTTCTCTTCTACTATCGTAGATTAACTGCATGTCGGAGGCACCAGTAGTAAGGTCGGGTGCCACGCGGGGGGAGGGTGCGGGTACTCTTTCTGCCCCCCCCCCCCCCCCCGAAAAAAGACTAAATCAGCCAGTACTTGCAATTTTCAAAATGTCATTGGCAATTTACAATGAATCACTCTACTGGCCTTATGAATAACAAATCTCAATAGAGTTCTTGTCGCCTCCGTAGCGTAGCGGTCAGCATGGTTAGCTGCCGCCCCGGAGGTCCTGGGTTCGATTCCCGGCTCTGCCAAGAAATTTGAAAAGTGGTATGAGGACTGGAACAGGGTCTACTCAGCCTCGGGTGGCCCAAATGAGTAAAGGGGGTTAGATTCCCACCTCAGCCATCCCCGAAGTGGTTTTCCGTGTTTTCCCACTTCGTCTTCGGGCAAATGCCGGGATGGTTCCTACTGTAAAGCCACGGCCGCCTCCTTCCCACTTCCTTGCCTAACGGTCCCACTCTTCCCATCCCTTCATCAGGCCCCCTGTTCGCTTTGCAGGTGAGGCCACCTGGGCGAAGTGCTGGTCACACACCCCAGTTGTATCCCAGACTCAGAGTCTCAAGCTCCAGGACACTGCCCTCAGTGGTGGTAGAGGTGGGATCCCTCGCTTAGTCCGTGTGAAAAGCCAACCCAGGAGGGTAAGACGATAGCGAGCGAAAAAAAATAGAATTCTTAACTGTGTCTCCTAATGGCGCCAGTACTATTGCATTTTACTTAACGATATCAGGAGTATGTTTCCCTCCTTTCTCTGACAATCCTGAACTGTTCAATACGATGACTTGTGTAGGGTTCTCTTGCCTGCTCTAGCCATGGGACGTACGTAACGAGAGAACGAAGGTCTTAATATCCATTTGATATTCTCATTTTCAGCTCATATTATACTTTTCTCATTTTCGTGTAGTTGAAAGTTTTTTGTAGCGTATGGCTTTTAGTGCCGGGAGTGTCCGGGGACATGTTCTGCTCGCCAGAGTTTATAGCTGCTTCTATGCGGACACCCATGGAGTGAGCTACCGTCGCATGTGGAGTGTTGTCTTGGGAGGAAAGTGTGAATGTAAGGATGAGGAATTGGAAGGTAGCGGCTGTGGCCTATAGTTAGGGACCAATCCCGGCATTTGCCTGGAAGAAAGATGGGAAACCACAGATGACCATCTTCAAGGTTGCCAGCGGGGGGATTCGAACCTCCTCGCCTCCCGGATGCGAGTGACTGCCTGCAGCCACGCCATAACGACCACGGCTAACTCACTCGGTAGTTGAAAGATTTCGTACGTAGAAAGTAAGGTCCAAGTTCTTTGTACTATTAATACTATAAACACACTTCTCAATAAAATCGTTATTTCCGCTAGGCAGGACTCTGTTTGCTTGTAATTACACGAGAGATACAACAGACATCCATGTAATTTTGAACCATAAGGAACCATTTTCCTGACAGCGGTAGCTACGCTCACTAACGCACAGCGCCAGGCCATGGGGCCAAGCTATCTGCGGACTAGGAAGACGTGGCCTCGAGCCCCACCGTTGGATGTACTTGATATGGTTTTCCATGTTTTCCCATTTTTTACTCAAGGCAAATGCTAGGACGGTACCTTCTGACTGGGCAGGACCGCTTCCTTCCACATCCTTGCCCAGTTTCACTCATCTTCATTAATTTTATCTTCCATTATTCCTCTCATGAGGTTGGCGTCAGGAAGAGCATCCGACCGTAAAAACCACCCACCACATGGACTTTGATCGCATCTCATCCCCGACCCATTGGAAACGGGAATAATAAGGGGCAGGCATACATTTTATTCCAACTGAGTCAGGTGAAATCTCATAGGATGATGCATATTAATTTTCGATGCTTTTGTCCCTCATTATCTTCTTATCAGTCTCAAAGACGCAAAATATATATTATATTTCAAGTGAAACTCTCCACAAAGCTGTGGCGTGAAAATTTTAAAATGACCACCCTTCTGAATCCTCACCATTTTTTTTTTCATTCATTCATTCGTTTATTTGCAATTGGGGGTGTGTCCCCCGGTGGCAAATTAGATATACATATCAAATAAATAATTGTATGATTTCGTGCATGCATCATTATCATATCAGCGCTCGCAAGGCACATACTGTATATGTATAGGTTCAGTAAATATTCAACGTAAATAGTTAAGCATTTGTATGATAACTTCGAGAAAATTCAGTGTTTGAAATAGAATTTTGCTCCTGTACTTATTAACATTGTCCCAATGATGATGAACTACCATTTTCTAAACTGAACATCGAATGTCTTCTGAAATTTGTTTCAGTCACAATGCAGCGTCTGCCCCAAAACAAACTTGAAATCATGGTGAAAGTGACGATCTTCTTAAAATCGCTTCTACCATAACAGTATGGAATGTGAACGAAGAAATAACTTCACCAGTGCCCTAGTTCTTTTCTTTATTTCCGAATACTGAATTAAGCACAGAAAACTAGGAAACCTACGTAAATTTTGATTGGCAATTCGTAGGTCAATTTTTGGTTAATCGTGAATAAACATAACAATGACAATTCAAAAATCGTTGTCTTCATGCAGGGGTAAAATTTGCTTAAACGAAAAGTTGAGACTAAGACATACAAGACAAATTGAAAATTTATTTGTGCTTTCATTCAGTATTTTGAAGGAAATCAGACTGGTTTGCGTGGCGCAGCGAAAACGTTCTCACCTGCTGTACTTCAGGTTGTAGGACTGAATCCTTTCACAGTCATTTGGCATTTGAGGGTGCAAAAATGCGAGGGAGCCGTGTCAGTAGATTTAGTGGCAAGTTAAAAATCCCCTTGGGGACAAAATTCCGGTACTCCAGTGTCACTAAAAGCCACAGTAGTTAAAAGGGACGTAAAACCAATAACAATATTATTATCACTTAAGGTCTCTGTGCTATGAGCAAACCCAAGTTAAGATATTGGGTTGTTTAAGGGTACAGATGGACTTTCTGTAGCAACCAACACAGTGTTTCATAAAATAAAGCACAAAGACAGTCGTTTTGTGGGTATATTAAAAACTTCTATTTTTTCTCATATTATGACATATTTAATATATCTTACATTTGAAACAGTTTGCTGTATATTTGGGGTTTAGTAGTATAAAATCATTTCCAAAGGTCCGTACAGCACATGAGAATACAGTACAACCCCTGTAATCGGACACCTTTGGGACTTAGGGTTTGGTCGGAACGCAGAAATGGTCGGATTATCAGAAAGTACAGAAGAACACGGATTTACATTAAAATAAACAATCTCTGAACTCAGATATCGGGGTTCCTTTCCTTCTTTCCTGCATTGTCAAACAGTTCAAGTTTAGGCCTCTTAAGAGCGTTTGCACCGTCTATCATCACTGTACATGGTTCAATGTCTTTCCAATTTCTTCTCGAATCTTTAAATTGTTGTAACGCTTACATTGAGTTCCTTGGTAATTTTTTGGAGTGATTCCCCTTTGTCCATTCTTCGTAGCACTGCTAATTTTTCATTTAATGAAAGAGTAACGTGTTTACGTTTCACTCCTGACATGTTGAAAACAACACACACAACTGTACAGCACACACAATGTACATAAAACAAATTACTGTACAGTACTGTAACGAACACAGAAGAACAATGTCGTAAAATCAATGAACAGTAAGCCCTGAAGACTTCAAACTACGTACTGTACCAAACACGGACAACGACAGAGAGAATGATGGAGCACTAAAACGGACAAGGAATAACAAAACCAAACCAAACCCAGTGGAACTACTGCCCGTGAAGGGCCTAGGCCTACCAAGCGACCGCTCTCCAGCCATTTGGCCTGCAGATATTGGGGTGACGCGTGGTCAGCGCATATGGTCCCCTCGGCCGTTAATCTTGGTGTTCGTGACCAGGGCGCTGTCTCACTGTCAGACAGCTACTCAATTGTCCTCACGAGGCTGAGTGCACCCCGTTCCAGCCCTCACGTCAGGTTCTAAAATCCCTGACGGAGCCGGGAATCGAACCTGTGGCCTCCGGGCGAGAGGCAGGCGCGGCACCCCAACATCACGGGACCGGCTTACAAAGCATAACAAGTACCTGTAAACAACAATGGCGCGATGGGTAGTGTGTCGCCGCTACGAGTCGGGACAAGTTCGGCTCGAGCACGGTCGGATCATCCGGAGCGACGGATTAGCCGAGGGCGGACAAGAGGGGTTCTACTGTAGTTCTTATGAGTAATTATCTCAAGGTTAAGCTGCCCATAAAACTAAACCTTTGCGATTTTAAATGAAGCGACAATATTATTTTCAGTTCAATATTATGCAATATTCTTAGTACCGTAGCCTATCCATCATTTTGTTTTTCGTACGAAACAATACGTGTATCGGCTGTGATAAAAACTTGGCTGAAGGACTGCGGAATATTCTTGCCAGAGAACGAGAGAACTCGGTGGTTTGAGTGTTACCGTGTCTGGGAACTTTACTCCCAATCTCCTCACGCTGCTCGCATTTGCACTCAAGTTTCCAAGAAGAATAGCAGAAGAATCCAAACAAAGTATAATCAATATATCTGTAAATGGAAGGAAGATTGAACTCCAACGGATAAGAAGTATAAAACGACACTAAGTTTACGATGGCAAGATGAGCAATATGAGGGTTTGAAGTGAAATTCTCGGATCACGTGTGAGCGGGAATTTCAGGGTGCTGCTGTATGACGGTACATTGCTATAAATAACACTTATGTTTGTTCACCGGTTGTCGTAAATGTTGTTGATTCATAAACGGACTTAACCCTTTATACGTGTGTGTGTGAGGATTTTGTGTGATAACCAATTTATTGTGATGGCTGTAATATTGTGTATAGTCGTAATTGGGGCTAGCCTTGAGAATGACGTGACCGAAGCTTTAAGTTGGAACCCATCCTGCTATTTGCCTGAAATAGATTTGAAATGCCATTGAAACTCACGTCTAGATTAACTTAAGTGGGAATCGCACCTAACGCAGTATGATAGGAATCTCAATACTTATCCCAAGCTCATGGAAGCCTCACCGTTCAACCATGACTATTCATCCAGCTATTTCCAGTTAGCCCAGGTAGTAAATTATCGGTTCCTCGTGAAGCACCCTGTCGTTATTTATTGTTATGTTTCACTCCATGTAGGAGAATATCATCCAAATGTAATCAGTGCTTGTGTACATATGAAGCACTCAGAAGTGAAAGGTGAAGAGTGAAATGATAGTTACGGTACTTATCGGAAAACCATTATGGTGTTTGAAGCTATTTTCAGTGTTGCCTTAGTAAACGAGAGTTCGATGCTTTTCAGTCGGTTACAAAATTATACCCAGATGAAAATGAAAATCCACAGCCTGCTTCCAGTCTCTGACCAGGTCAGGATTGGAATGAATGAAGCCCCTATCTAGCGGCGAGGATAGGAACTGTGCCGGCTGCCGAGGCCTGTCTTACTCCTCTGGGGCAATGGTGAAATGAAGGAGAGATGAAATGAAATGATAGTGGAGAGTGTTGCTGGAATGAAATGTTGACAGGGAAAACCGGAGTACCCGGAGAAAAACCTGTCGGCCTCCGTTTTGTCCAGCACAGATCTCACATGGAGCGACCGGGATTTGAACCACGGACCCAGCAGTGAGAGGCCGGCGTGCTGCCGCCTAAGCCACGGAGGCTCACATCATTATACCCAAATAAGATGGCTTATTCCTCAATCCTGAAAAAAAATACATGAGATTAATTATTATTTATTAATCTCGTGTAGTTTTTCTCCAGAATTATGAAATAACCCATCTCATTTGGTTACAATCGTGTTGACCGACGGAAAAGCATGGAACTTTCGGTAAATCACATTGAAAGACCTTCGTTGTCAGAGTTATTATCTCATTCATCTATGCCACTACCGGTCTAATTTTATAAGCCTACTATCGAAATATTGAATGAATTATGAAAAACTATGATTATGAGACCAGTCTGGATCTGTCTGTCTGTCCACTGTCCCTAGTTTAAACTTTTGAATGCTTGGACAAACTTCCACAGTATGCATAAAGTCCTCTTTAAGTAATCTGACTTTTAGAATTTTCAAGCGCGCAAGTACTCCGAACTGCAATTAGATTGCACTTTGGCATTTTGGCACTAGACTCCAAAGCTACGAAACCACTTACGAAATTGAGAATATGGATGTAACGCGTATGGAAAAATAGTTTCGAAAAGTTTCGGGTCTAATATTTTGAATACTACGCGCATCTGTTATCTCAAACGTATAAAAATACTAGTCAATAATTTCTATCTAATAAGTCTGCAATTTCAAAACATGAAGGGGGTTATCTCGGCTGAGTACACAAGTCGACCGACCTTATAAATGCAAGATAATAGCCATGCCTACTATTGAAACTTAAAAATAGATGTAAATGGGATTGACCAATGTCGAAAACTTTCTGTAAATGAATAGTGTTGTATAAGGGAAATCGCATGAATAAGCCTCACGACAACCACACAGAATATTATGCACTGCCATTATCTTGAATATATAACATATTAAAATTGTTAATTCACCGTTTCATGAACTTGCGATTTCGGAAGTTCACAAGAACGTAGTAGTGTATAAGGACTATTATTGGCCGAAGGTGGAAACCCATCGTCCTAATAAATCAAAAAGGATCAATAACGATTGATCTGATCAATTCACCTGGAACCTTGTAAAAAATAGATCTTCTCTTAATGACTTTGCTTGCAAAAAAACTATGTGACGGAATATCTCACAAAACCACCCCATTGTGTTTATAAATGTTATTACATGTTAACATTAGAATCCGTAGTTCTGAAACCATTTTCCACAACTTACTAAATTGCCAAAATTTATATAAAGTGTGAGGATAGCTGGTTCCGCAAAATTGCAGATTTGCTATTTTGAATATTATGCGCATCTGTCAACCTAAGCTTGAAGAAAATTGACTAGATCATAGTAACTATGAGAGGATTGCTGTTCTAAAGAGGCAATTTCTTGTAAAGCACTGGAATATAGGCTACGTAAAACTAAGTCATGTATATAATGTATATCTAACCACGGACTTAAGAAGATAAATTCTCAACTGATGAATAATTTTAGTATACTGATGACATCAATATTGGGAGAATTTCACAAGTTTCATTGGTTTCAGTGTCCCATGCAATGAGTTGAAATTTCTAATACCCACAGCCAGTAAACCCTACTGGAAAAATTAAGTATATGGCACGGTTGGGTATCACTGTATAGGTGTACGTTACGCGGCCTAGTAGTACTTCACACACTCCTTATGAATCAATCTTTACTTATGGCACGCAATCCAATTTTCAGTGTACTGTCAATATACGTACCTGAAAAAAATCACCACATAAATTCTACTCATTTTTAATGTTGTTGTTGTTGTTGTTGTTGTTGCTGAATCACTTAGGGGCTTTGGGATATCGTAACCACGTAACTCCGTGAATTTTGGGTGTGTTCAAGTGCGTGAAGAGTTTTTCCTATAACCTGTGTAATTGTGATGGCGTTATTAGTGTGTGTATTTGTTATTGAGACTAGTATTGGGGAAGGAGTCGGCCGTGTTCTTAGGGAACATCCAGGTATTGATCTGAAGTAGACGTGGGAAGCCACTGAAAACCACTTCCAAGATGGGTGAGGTGAGAATCGAACCCACCATTTCTCAGTTTTTCCTCATGTAGCTGAGTGTACACCTTTCCAGCGCTCAGACCAGAATTAACTTCCTTAGCAGAACCATAATTTGAACGGAGTGACAGTCAAGACTGATAGCCGCTACACCGCGAGGCGGTCCTGATTTTTACTGCATACTGATATTAAATAGGTACTAATTAGCATTGCGTTTCAATGACAGGAAGCGATTTGTTCCTTTTTACGGAACATCTTGCTTCAATGCGCCTTATAAATTGGAACTTATTTTCGACGAATATGTGTTTGCTCATTATACAGGGTGTAACAAAGGTACGCCACAAAATGCAGGACGCACTCCTCACACGTAGACGAAGAAATTATGTTATATGAACATGGGCCCAGAAACGCTTCGTTTCCATGTTATACCCCATTGTCTCCAACGCATAAATCATGAAAAACACACAAGAACAGAACGTTCGAATCATGGGGATCATGCACTGTTGGTTACATCTGGTTACGTTGCCGGATACTAAATAACAGATTCGGTGACAGATGGATAGGTAGAGGTGGACCAAATGCCTGGCCTCCACGCTCTCTGGACCTAATCCCATTGTACTTTTATATGTAGGGACATTTGAAAGCTCTTGTGTATCGAAACCCTGTACCAGATATTCATAGTCTGCGTGCCCGTTTTATGGAAGGCTGCGAAACCATACGCAATACTCCAGGGATACATCAGCACATCCGAGATTCACTACGACGGTGGGTTGATGCATGCATCATTGCGCACGGAAGGCACATTGAACATCTCCTGTGACAAAGAGCTGCACGTGGTATGCAGGTATGTTCTGTTCTTGTGTTGTTGTTTTTTTCATGATTTATGCGTTGGAGACAATGAGGTATAACATAAACGAAGCGTTTCCGGACCAATGTTCATATAACAACATTTCTTCGTCTACGTGTGAGGAATGCGTCCTGCATTTTGTGCAGTACCTTTTTGTTACACCCTGTATATAGGAGGCATACTTTGCCATTTGAATTGCAGGCCTACATACATTTGGGGCATAATTAAACATTTATGAGTAGAAATTGGCAAAAAGATGAAGGGACATGAAATATTTAATGGGTAACTCAATTACCTTTCATTGCAATATTGTTGACAGTACCACACCCTATTGATACCAATATCCACACTGCACCGATACCTCGGTAATGATTTGAAGAAGATCCAAGATAAACAAGTGCGAGATTCATGTGTTCAGCCTGCATCTCTTGCCATTCCAGTCAGTTGTATGGTGTTGCTTTCTGCTTGAGGTGCAGATGGATCACATATGAATGCATATGATTTAACTATCAATATATCAATGTTGTTAGAAAATATGCTTAGACGAGTAAGTCGCTATTTGAATAATATCCAGTGAGATTTTAGATCCTGTCCATTACGCGGCGCTCTCAACCCATTGGAAAGGTGACTATGGTTTACTTTCTGTTCGACAGTGAAAATCAACGAGCCATGCATTGGATTTATGAACAGTCATCTTTTTCCCATCCCATTTACTTGCAATATGTTCCTTCCTCCTTCCTATATCATCCCTCATTTGTGGCACAAAATCCATCCCTGGGTCCCATACTCTGAGTTCTCCCTTACCACACACTGTCATCTTTCAAGCGCTAGCTGGATATTGAAGTAAATCATTGCTTATGAGGTAGCTAGAGAGAATAGTGACATGTCATATTAAACAGAAGGATGTATATAATAGTAGTTAATAGAAATTCCTGGATATATTGGATATCCATTTAGGATAGAGTGAAATAATATCGGTTGTTTATCTAGGGCTATGAAGCAACTTGGTTACCAGTGCCTTGATCTCACAATACACGACATTTCTCTGAAATGTGTGTGATGGTAGTGTTTGTACAAGTTTGTATAATGATTTGGGATGGTTTTTCTGTGTTCAACGAAAATTAGTGAGCGAAGAAGAACAATTTTGAGAATGGGATCTTCATCGCCAGGTCCATTGAAATTATACCAATACCACCCCGAATATACTGAGGAGGCTCACTCGCCGTTAACCGCTTATTCAATTATCCTAGAATCAAAAATACTTGCTAGTCTCATATACTTCTACGATTGTATGGCAACAACAGATATCGTGTTTATTTGACTTCAACGCCAATACTAATTCAATGAATAAATTACTAATCCTAACAACGGAGAATCCGATTAAACAATCTCAAGTATCATACACGATTAAATTAATTGCTTGAGTCAAGCTGGCTGAGATGTATGTTAGCTGACGGTTACATCGTATATCACCTGAAGCAAGTTCGTCCCCTTTGTCAAGTGATAGATACAAGAACTTCACCTTAATCTCACTTACGGGTAAAATGTTGGTTCTAACGTGTTTAAAGGCGACTCCTTATGTTAAGGTAGTGCTCATATTTCTCCACATAACTTAATCTGCTTTAAAAGAGTCTGCTTCAGCTTGACACAAGAATAATTTTGCAAAATCACTTGACTATAACCACTATCTTGGATATATGAGGCGTTCCGTAAGAGATTGGCGGGTCCTCCATATGAACATGTGGCGGGCTCGCCTTTCTCTTACGGAAAGCCTCATAAATAATATTAAAATACATATCTTACAATTGAATAAACTTGCAATATTGAAAATTAGTATAGTGCAAGAGTTTGAATCAGCTTACGGCGCAAAAGCACATTCACTTTGTTCAGTTAGGGTGGTGGCTGTGCGTACTGCTAGAACATAAACAAGTAGTTCTGAGAAGATCTAATCAGCCTACTTTCATTTATTCTCTCCTATTTATTAAATGTATTGTCCATGCGATGGACTAAATTACTTTTGGTACATGATCTACACTGTGATAAAAAATAGAGCTACAGTTTCAAAGTCACAACTCAATGACCAAGCGTGTTTCTATTTTAGACAATGAACATGAGATAATATTTAAGACAGCAACATGGACTTACTATGGTACTGATGGTTACCCTAGGGGCCTGCCTTCGTCGTAATTCAAGCTAACTCCTATCAACACAACTCTAGTAATGGTAAATGTGTGTCCAGGGGTAGATGACCTCACTGTCTTGCCACTTAAAACAAGAATCATCATCTTGAAAGTTTCAACATCGGCTTTTCTACAATATTGAAAAACAGCTTTAGTCCACTAGATAGTGTTGTGGACGATAGACGAATAGAAGTTCAACCCAGCACCATTCAAATAATCATTACCTGTATTTCGAGTGCTCGAGTTATGCTTAATCATAAGGGAGAAAACAGGAAAGCTGGAGGACCTACAGTTTGAAATTATGGGGACAGCCACGGGGACTTGTTGCGAAAAGTGAAGGAAAATCTGGTGAAATGGCAGTAGAAGGTAATGTGTATCCTGGTGCACCTACGTCTGTGGTAACGTCAAGTATCAGTGAAGAGTATGTAATCTTGTGCACTGATTCGGACAATGTTGCAGGAAATTGTGCTGATACTGCAATTAGAGATTTGGAATCCACTCGCGCCCATCTAATTATGACAAATTACATTCTAGCCAATATACCACACGGAAATGATCTTCCAGGGTTCTCATACGTAAGAAAATTGAAAAAAGAATACAATCTATTAACTCGCATTTGTAGACGCTTCCAAAATGTTAAAATTGAAGATGTGAACAGTCTAAGTAGACATAATAGACATGATTTTACAAGGCACGGTATGCACATGAAAGCCTCTGGGAAACGTGCCTTTGCACAGAACATATTTTCTATTATCATAAGCTTTCCTGTACAAAAACAGTAATTACTTTTCCTCATAATTTAAACTGAGTGAAGGCACTGATAGGTGTAGAATAGAGCAGTACCAAACAATTCTAGATGCTTTTTTTTGTCGTGTGGTCTCCTGAGAGGCCGAGTGCAGGTCTTTCTATTCGACGCCCGTGGGCGACCTGCGCGTCGGGATGAGAGATGGAATGGATGAGGATGAATGAAACAGGGCAAGGATGTGGAAGGAATCGGCCGTGGCCTATCAGAAGGTACCGTCCCAGCATTTGCCTGGTGTTAAAAATGGGAAACCACGGAAAACCATTTCAAGGACGGCCGACGGTGGGGCTATAACCCACGCGTCTACCGAGTCAGCAGAGAGCTTGGTCCCATAACTTAATGCTGTGCTTTAGCCAGCTGAGCCAATGCTGTCGGTTTCTAGATGCTAGTATTAAACAACAAGACTCGCTATAGTTACTCGTCAAAAGGACCAATGTTTTATATTTAGAAACAATGTATTTATTGAATATGAACCCTTTTTGTTTCTGCCACGTTTGTTACAAAGTTATTGCAAACTTCACACATATTGTTATCTCCTAGGTCAAGGAACTCTCTGTCGAAACCAAAGAGTAAAGTGGAAGTTCCGGACCAGGCCACCAGAGGCAAAGTCAGGTGCGTAATAGATATCGCTCACAAGCATCGACAAGCCCAAGAGGGAGCAGGGGAAGCCATATACGGACCGGAACATACCACCCACCTAATTGGCACAATTATACAAATAATATCAAACACCGACAGTAGTGGCTACGCTGGCTAAAGCGCAGCATTAGGTCATGGGGCCAAGCTCTCTGCTGACTCGGTAGATGCGTGGGTTCGAACCCCACCGTCGGCCGTCCTTGAAATGTTTTTTCGTGGTTTCCCGTTTTCAAAACCAGGCAAATGCTGGGACGGTACCTTCTAACAGGCCACGGCCGCTTCCTTCCACATCCTTGCCCAGTTTCATTCACCATCATTCATTTCATCTCTCATTAACTCCTCTCATGAGGTTGGCGTCAGGAAGGGCATCCGGCCGTAAAAACCATCGCCACAAAGACTTCCATTGCATCTCATCCCCGACCCCGTTGGAAAACGGGAATAATAAGGGGTAGACATACATACATACATACAAATAAAATCAAACGATCAATACATTGGCTTAAATACATTGACTCAATTCCTCTGCAAACAAAGTTCAAATGTCAACAGTTTTCTAATCATCTGAAAATGGAAGGGGACAGAGCTTCCTCACTGGTCTCTGTATTGTTCCCTTGCTAGTTCGCAAACTAACGACCCAAACCTATCCATCGGCACCGGGATGAACCTTGTCTACGGCTGCTGTCTTCCATACAAGTGGAGGGAGGTTGTCGTCCTTTATCAACACCACAGCTCCAGGCTGAATGTCGGACTGAACTGAAACCCACTTTGGTCTTTGCTGCAACTGTCCCAGGTATTCTCCAGCCCACCGCCTCCATAGCTGCTGCTGGAATCGTTGAAGCATTTGCCATCTGTACAACCGAGTAACCTTAAGGTTAGTTTGGTCTGGCTCCGGAATGGCAGTAAGGCTTTCTCCAACAAGAAAATGCGCTGGAGTCAAAATAGGAGGATCTTTGGAGTCATTGAAGATAGCTAGGATAGGTCTGGAGTATAGACATTCTTCAACTTGACTTAGGAGTGTACTCAATTCCTCGAAGGTCAAACTGGCTGTTCCTACTGCACGCTTCAAATGATATTTCATTGCCTTGATTCCAGCCTCCTACAAACCACCAAAGTGAGGAGCACTGGGTGGTATAAAATGCCATGTGAAACCAGTTGTGCTGGCACACTGCTGAACAATGCCGTAGTGTTGCTGTGATTGAAAGAGTTTATTTAACTGTATGATTCTTACCATTGTCAGAGAACAAATTTGCTCAAATTTCACTTCTCGCGATGAATCTGTCTAGAGCTGCGATGAAGGCACCTGCCGAAAGACTGCTGACCAACTCTAAATGAATAGCCTTGGTGGCTAAACATAAACAAAGCCACGTAGCACGTAGTTCTGACCTTGGATCTTGTTGTTCCTAGCCGTATGAGAAATGGACCACCATAATCCATTCCCGAATTCAAAAATGTATGAGATGGTTCCATACTTGGAGCAGGTAACTGTCCCATCAATTGCTGTGATGTTTGTGGCCATAACTTGAAGCATCTGACACACTTGTGAATGACTTCACGGACAGTACTTCTTCCCTTAGGAATCTAAAACTGCAGTCTGAGTGATGACAATGTTAATTGATGATGATGATGATAATTGTTGTTTTAAGGGGCCTAACATCTAGGTTATCGGTCCCTAATGGTCTGGGTGATAGCGAAAATGACAATGAAATGGAAACCAGAACGAAACTTAAGTGAGACGGAAAATACTTACAAAAAGGAACTCAGATTGAAAGTACGCCTAAAGTGGAGAGCGGTAATACTTACCAAAGGGAATTTAGAACGATAATACTCACAAAAGGAATCGATTGAAAAATACGCACAAAATACGTTCAAATAGGTTCAAAATACGTACAAAAAGCAATGTAGAGTCGAAATATTTACAAAATGCAATTGATATTCAAAATACTTACAAAATGCAAATGAGATTGGAAATACGTACAAAATGCAATTGAGGTTCAAAATTATTACAAAATGCAATTGAAATTGAAAATACACAATGAAATTCATATTGAAAAACTCCCATTTCAGATCCAAAATACTCACAAAGTGCAATTGAAATTCAAAATGCTTACAAAATGCAATTGAAATTGAAATTATACAATATGTACGGTAGATTCAAAGCACCGGTACTCATTTGGATGGACACTACTCACAAAATACAAATTAAATTGAAAATACTTAGAAAATGTACTTTAGATTCAAAATACCCACAAAATGCAATTGAGCATCAAAATTCTTGCAAAATGCTCACCATACAAAATGCAATTTAGATTGAAAATACTTGCAAAAAGCGGTTAAGGTTGAAAATACTTACAAAATGCATATGAAATCCAAAATACTCACAAAAGTCCCATCCCCTATATTGAAAGACTTACTAAAAAGCAATTTAGATTGTCAGTCCTTACAAAATGCAATTGAGGTTGAAAAACACTCGCAAAATACAATTTAGATCGAAAAGACTTACAAAATGCAACGTAGATTGAAAATACCTACAAAATGCAGTGTATATGCAAAAAGATCGCTAAAGGGAATTTAGATACACGGAGAGCCATTTAACAAAGAACCGTGCGGGAATCTTAAAGAGAGAAGGAAATATAATGAAAAGAAAACATTAGGTCTGACCCTTCGAAGAAGGAGGGATCAGGAAAGATGAGACAAGGGCCAATTACGGCGGGAAAGTGAAAGACTCTCTAGGCCTCGGATACCCTTATACCGTCGGGGTCGGAAAAGAACAACAGTTGACCAAGGGAGATCGACAGGAATGAAGACGGAGAGGAGCCCGGCAGAAGTAAGTGGAAGCAATGCCAGACTCAGCTGGGATCCCGTAGTCGCCAATCCACGTCCCACTGGATGTTAGCCCTCGGGGGACAATGTTAATTGAACACCTGCATGATGCAGTCGTACGTGTTCATTCTCAATGATGAGTTGAGTCAACTTATGTTTAAGTGGCAGAATAGGAGGGTGTCTCTGATCAAAAGGTAATGAAGAAGCTTGCAATCGACCGCCCACCCTGATGTATTGTGATTCATCCACAAACGGATGAAGATCCTTGATTTTGCTCTTATGTTGCACAGAGTGGTGGACTTGCAAGTCAAGCAACTCTCGAGTAAATTCTTGTTGCTGAAAAAGTCTAATGCAAACACGAATTGAGTGTCGCAATTATTTGTGAGAGAATACAACATGCATCAAATAAAATAAACCTACCTGATCCATATCCTGACAATTGGCAAATGGATGTTTTGTAATGACAGAGCAAAAGCTTCATCAACAGGAAATTCAGTCTAAAAATTATTGTCGATACAGATTATTTGGTAGTTATTGCAGAACAGAGATAAACAATTTTAACAAGATATATTAAGAAAATTACATTAAAAACGAAGGACTGTAAAACGGCAATATTGTTCTGTTAACATTTGAAGGAAGTTTACTGAACAAATTTATAATCTACATATCACTTAACCCTGGTTTCTTCTTTACCAACATGGACTTTAGATGCGTGTTTTTCTTCCAGGCCGTTGTCAGTATGTGATATAAACCCATTCGCCCACGGAACATCTTGCTTATTTTCTACTGTTTCTTTCACTTTCACGCATGCCTTCATATTTTTTAGAAGGCTGATTAACTTATATATCATTTTACATGACGAAGGGCCCATAGAAGGAATGTAATGGCATTTCAATTTGTGTTCTGTAGCAGCATGGCAAAGCTAGTTACGCTGCTGTTGCCTGGATTGTATTGCTAAACTGTTTGATCATAGTCATCCGATTGCGGGTATTTTAGAATATGTAGAAATTAAGGACGACAAATTTAATTGCATAACCCGTGTTTTGTGATATGAGGGCTTGTATTTTCTACAAGCTGCCAAGTGACCCCACTCTCAAAGTTTATTCATTAGGTCCAATGGAATATATGGAGAAAGTGTACATTAAGCGAAACAGTAGGTTTACACGGTGTGTGGGTAGTGGGCCTTCTCGCTTTATTTTCCCGTTCAAGTGCTAATTCAAGGTGGCGAGTGGAGGAAAACAAACTAATATAGCAGTCGCTTCTTTCTTTAGAGTGGACTGAGATGTTTCTGCCTCCTACTTCTCACGCCGGCGTTAATGTTGTACAAATTTATAGGACTGTTTCCTCTGTAAGACACACAAGATTACTGCAATAGCATTTTAAGATGAAATAAACATCCGTGTTTTAGTACTTGCTTTCTACACTTACTGGTGGAACGCTTGTACATAATAGTTGCTCAATTCCAAAACCCACTGTCGTATTAAGATTATTTTACACATCAAAGAACAACGATACTCGATATGTTTCCCTGACATTCCAAATAATACATTGTATTTATGGGAATGATATGAGCTTTTCTTGTTTCTTGCATCTTCTGGGTTCTAACCATGGCCTCTAGAATACATTGCTATAATATTACATTTTCTGAAGAGGCTTTAAAGTCGTTCACTCTGGTTCCATCCAAATTTCATATATGGGAATTGGAGTAAATTTAACCTATATTTAAATACTGAAAACCTAATCTGTCCAATTAAATGTCTTCCCTCGTGTTTGAAGTTAGTAACATTCAAGTGGAGGAGTGCACCAGCAGACTGCTAATTTGACTGGAATGTAAAAATAACCTCACAGATGGGGTGGAGTACAGTCCGGATCGTGCATGAGATAAGACACAACGTAAAGAAGCATCGATTAGTACGTAAATATTTGCTTGTTCTCCTCATTGGTTATACCGTACGGTCTGTAATCTACAATGAATGCCAGAACGAAACAAAGGCACAAGTGACAACCCACACTGATCTAACCAAATGTTGTGTCTTGTGTTGTTCAACACCTCTACTTGTGCCGTTTGTTACGTGGAATGGAACTTTTTCTTCTTCATTAACTTGAGTAGCTCACTATCACGCACCTCGACTCGCAGGAGCCCAACATCAATACTATCTGATGGCTGGTAAGGCCAGTCTCACTCTTCTGGGACGAAGGTAAACAATTTGCTGTGGAACTATACAGGAATGACATGAGCAGGACTAATCAAATATCATGAATGACACCTGTTATGTCTCCGTCCTATTCAGCACAAAATACACCTGCAACGAACGAAATATGAAATGGAGTGTGGTTGCAAAACAATGATATCTAACCCCCTGAGTCTCAGAGGGACAACGATAACACGTATAAAACATTTTATTTAATTTCAAGAAACCTTGCAGTATTATAGCAACAGTTATCTGTCGGCCTTTAAAGGTTTCGGATCGATTAACTGAAATGTTCAAGGAACAGAAGCATTTGAAACACTCTCTGAATGAAAGTAAATGGAATTTGTGTATTTTAATGTGGAGCCCAAACATTACGCAGTACGTAAGAGACCAAATGTAGCTATACGAAATAGTTTTCAGAAGCCATGTTCACCCCACCTAGGATCTGACCAGTATCAATGTGATACACAGTGCACCTAAAATGATTTTTCATCCAACCATTGTGGTAGAAAAAGTGAAATCTAAAAAACACAAGATGTTAAGTGAAGAATATAAAACCTACGGCATATTCTCCTAAGTGTATGGGTACGAATATGACTCGATGGCCTAATCTAGGAGCATAATTGAATGTTCCTATGATACACGTTATGTGTTGTATTGTGTACGAGACTCCCCGTTTATTATGTTTCGTCATAATTACGCTCCCACATCCAGAGGGATTGATTAGAAGATTAGAAAATTACGCCTATCTACCATCTTGAATGTATGGAATTGTTTATATTGCGCCATTTTCAGCGAAGCATTTTACACGAGACAACATGTTTGCTGCATTTCGTCACTGAAACTGTAATAAATAGTGGACTGTGGATATTGAACCCGTTTGCTACCAGATACCATAGGGTCGAACGCCATAATGGACCACCATGGGGTCCCATTGCAAACAAACATCACAGACATACGTTCAAACTAGATCCAACACGAGAGTGTTAATCTCAGGTTGTATCGCGTTTGGGTTAGGAGATGTCATGAAACTCACCTAATCCAAAAAGCATAAGGAAAAAGGAAATCTGAATGAGAATATCACAGTTTAATATAGAATGCTCCCTCGACATTTATTTGAGTGAAACATCCTTAGCTCACTCTTACGTCGATGATCTTATGGTTAATCCACCAGCTAACTAATAACTGCTGTCATGAAAAATAAATAACATCCTACTATTGTCCTATCATCCCCTCAAGAAGTCCTACTCAACAAAAGAGCGACGAATCAAAGCTAGGGAAATCGTACGTAATGCCCTAAGCAATACAAATGTATATAATTTAATAATGTAATAATGTAAATAAATGTAAATAAACATAACATTTTAGTGACATTGCTTCAAAACTCGGCAGCTGATAACTATCCCTTGGCGTTGAACAACGTACAAGATATACATCAACAAAAATATGCTACGTTACTATGGTACCATTTCCAACATTCATATTTAAAATTCCGGTCCAGCTAATTTCTGTGATAATCCCTATTAACAAATATTCCTGAAAAATTAACCTAACTAGTGCACAGCATGGCATGAAATAATCAAGAATTACAAACAAAAATAAACAGGAGTATTTCTTGCAGTCAAAACATATTTGCAAGTTCGCGAGTTCACCCCTACGTACACAAAGGATGTACTCTTTGTACGCTCCTGTCATCTGGACCTCACTATAGTCTTGTGTCATAACACCTCAAGAGCGTATCTTTATCTCAAATGCATTCGAAATCGTCTCAGAAATATTTCAGTCTCATTTTTAGGTAATTAGCTAGTGTGAGCATTTTCTTATTTCTTGTCATAAATGAATCTTAGCAATGTTTATGTTGATAAATATATATATATATACTAGCTGTTACCCGCGGCTTCGCCCGCAATAACATTTGTAATCCTGTTATAACATTAGTTAAATAGATAGATAAGCATGGGTCCTAGTGGAAAATAATTCTATCACCTGAAACCAAAAATGCATGGGACGAAAAAAAACATCAAAATATCATGTTGTTTTGGGACCCTAAAAGACGTGAAAAATATAATAAAAGTATTAAAAAAACTATTTTTTGAAATTTCATTCGAATCAATTTTTATGTCATTCCTGGGACTTAGAAAATTCCGGCCAAAAAAATACAAAATCATTAATAACTCCCTAAGTATTCGTCGTATGATGAAATAGCAAGAGACAAAAAAGATGTAATGTGTTATTGTCTACAACATAGGCCATGTATGATTTTACACTCAGACATATTACGTTTCCCCCCTCCCCCATAATTTCACCCCTCCCCATGGGCCCCTTAAATTTGATTTATGAAAAAACGGTCAAACACCTATTTACTTATTTTTTATGCTGATTTTTTCCCGCTGAGTTCCAAACTCCTGGCCTATGTCGTTTAAGGGATACACGCTCCGTTAGGAATCCTTCAACCCCCACTTTTCACCCCTTTCACCTCATAATATAAACCACATCGAAAAACCCTCAGACACGTGTCTTCTTTTTTAATGATGAGTTTATATGCCGAGTATCACATCCCCCAATGAAAGCAATCGGGAAATATTGCTATTCAATGAAATGCAGGTCTACCCCCTTAACACCCCTTTAGAACCTGAATATCCAAAAATTCTTAGTGGGCGTTTGCGGCCCTTGAGGAAGCTGCATACCAAATTTCATTCCAATCCGTTCGGTGGTTTCTGAGATTTCGTGATGAATGAATCAGTGAGTGAGTGAGTGAGTGAGTGAGTGGTATTTGAGCTTTATATAGTATATATACAATTAAGCATTATTTATCAGATGGAGGTTTTTCTTTATACATTCTATCAACCCGACCCGGCTTCGCCCGGGAACAGTTATGAATTCATTACGTGATGAGCGCTTTTCTTTCCCAATGTCAATGAACAACGACCAATATCCGTTTTACGTCCCGGCATGATGGGTTAAAATCACTGACTGGACTATTAATTATATTATCAAGGAGATGCATGTGCAACAAATTCTTGTCAGACGTAATTTAAGAATGATGAGGTGCATGGAACACAAATCCCCGTTCCGTCCAATCTTAACATGACTGAGAATTTTACGGAACGAAAATTCACAGGCGAAATGAAGAAAAGTCGAGTTGGACTTCCAGGGAAACTCCAAACACAACCACTCTTCTCTTAAGTTTTTAACTCAACACGACTCGACAGTTTGCTGCTGGCTGTATCTGGGGCAATAGGTTTGCCCGCTAGCTAGGCTGTAACAGGGATGATAGACTCGCCCTTAGATAGCTCGTAAACTGTCGCCTCAGTAGTTGAATGGACATGGTTGGAATAAATTAAAACGTAAAAACACTTAAAGTTGGCGATGTATTGAAGATAAACATATGCTCTCGCGGACTTTTTTGTAGAACTTTTCATGCTGAACAATTCTTACAGTCATAGTATTTAGATATTTTTAACGGTTTGCCAAGCGTAAGCTTACAAAGCGCTCGGACGCCAGTTTTGTTTCGACTTTTCCACTGAAATCGTTACTGCTCGGCTTCCTTTGGTCATAAATAAATTATTTTCTACAGAAGTCATCCTCGAGATATCCTTTACAGAATGGTGAAAACCGCATCAAAATCCATCCAGTGGATATCGAGTTTACCCGTAACATCCAAGAATCGGGGACTTCGTTTTATACTAAGTAGAGATGAATAAAAGCATATTTACCTGTCTATATTTACGGAAGCATTTAATTTAATATTATTTCCCTCGGCCATTTATAATGTATGTACTTGATTATTAAATTCAATCAACACCCTGCGTAGACACGACAACAACATGCTTCATGAATTACCTGCCATGTAACTTGGCTGGCAATGGCTTACTCCCCATGAAAATGAAAATCCACAGCCTGCATCCAGTCTCCGACTGGGTCAGGAATTGAAGATGAAGCCCCCATCTAGCGGCGAGTGGACTGTGCCGGCTGCCGAGGCCTGACGCACTCCTCTGGGGCAATGATTAAATGAATGACAGATGAAATGAAATGATAGTGGACAGTGTTGCTGGAATGAAATTTTGACAGGGAAAACCGGAGTACCCGGAGAAAAACCTGTCTGACTCCGTTTTGTCCAGCACAGATCTCACATGGAGTGACTGGGATTTGAACCACGGACCCAGCGGTGAGAGGCCGGCGTGCTGCCGCCTAAGCCACGGAGGCTTGGCTTACTCCCCATGACGTCTTCAATATCCATTATAATAACATGAACAATGATGTTCTAGTCGTTTGCTCGAGCGAACGTTGTTATTGAAGATCAATAATGTAATTTTAACTCAATATTTATTTTTTATTGTTACACTACAATACTTAAATTGAATTGTTCGGGCTGAGCCACGTAGTCAGCTGTGGGTAGGCTTACAAAACAAAAGGTTTGATCACGTCACAGTACAGCATGTTATATTGGTGACTTTCTCCTGTCAGCATATTTACTACCATGTCGAAATTCCTCTCACATGGCACATATCCGACACTCATACAAATTTTCAGGAACGTAAAATCAATAGCATCTTGCTAGTGTTCAAAAAAAGTTCAAACTACGAGTATTTAAAGGAAACTGATGTGATGCTCCTTCTGCCCTAAGTGAGGAGAGATTGACCAACGAATATTTTGATATGTCTCCACATTGACCATCTTGTGGTGTAATGGCTGTCTCTCCTGAGTTCCATGTTCTGCACAAAATGTAAGTCTGGCCTGCAGTCTGTAGTCTTACGCTGAGTAGCAGAGAGAGCTAAGAATTGGCCCTTAAAACGTCTAGAATAGGTTACACTCAGCCTTGTGAAACAGAAACCTCACCTCAGTCCACCTACAGCAAAAGTGGTCATCCGTGATTTTCCACACCTTCTCCAGATGGTGCTCTATTTTAGAACTCAATGCCACTTGTTATCAGACATTACACACACACGAGGTGCTAAATTTCCGCGGTGTCACAGGACCCTACATGAATCAACAACTAGAATATTGTCTCAATATTTGGCGAATAAGGACATCCTAATTCCCTTAGACCAGGGTTTAATAAACAGTATCAAGGGAAGTTTCGTCCCAATTTATAAAAAATAACACGAAATGTGGGATGTTTCTCCTCTTAATTAATGTGAATGTTCATGGATTCAAGTATACGTATTGATCACACTGCGTTGGTTCGATGGGAGAGACAGTAATTAGCAATTAGTTTCCATGTCGTGTTCTATTGAACACACACACACCACTGATATAATTTGTTGATATCCATGTGTCTGAGGGCCACCGTAATGATCAGATCTGATTTGTACCGCTGTGTGTGCATTGAATAACTTGTTCGACACCAAAATATGAAGGCCTGTTTTTGTACAATAACCCCTTTCTTTAAAAGACAGACAGTTTGATAATATTTTACGGTCGTACTAAAGACGAATATGAATTTACCAGCTATATCCTTAATCAGATAAATTCCGTACGCATTTCGCTGAATCAGCGTCAGAGTGGAGGACGTGAGCGCGCGTACGCGACCTACGGGGAGAGTTCAGATATATGGTCTTTTCTTATCTTTACGATCATCTTATTTGCTCGCAGATAATAACCTAGGAATCCCGCGGGAAGCGAGATAGAAAGAAAATTCGCTGCGATTGGGTGAGTTCCAACCCACGTGGAAGATTCGTTCCATACAACTGAAATTAACTTCAGTACACGTGTAATTTTGTTTAATAGCAATGTGCAAAGCATACAATTAAGTTATAACCTGGAAGCCAAAATTCAGCCGTTATCTGACATTTTACCCTGCACCCTTACTTTGATGAGATTTAACTGTGGCGGTGCTCTTGACGGCGTGGGAATATTAAATCCCTTGCTTGGCAAAGCAAAACTTGAACTTGGTGTTAAGGACGAAAATAAACACACATTCGTATGTATGTAATTCTTTTCAGTGTTGCCTTATTAGCTTCTACGTACGGGCTGCCTGTAAGTCAGTCAGTCAGCAACGAAAACGGGGTCGGCAGCGTTTATTAATTGAAAAACAGTGCGATTGGAATAACCCGCTACAATATCTGCCATTAACAGATACGTATGTGTATCCTGCATTTTATAACATTGTGTTTGTGTTACATTTCATTTCTCTCCCTCGTGGCTAGCCGTACGAGAACCGGTGATCATTATCCACGATGGGGAGATGCAGCAAGCCCGATGTCCTTAAGTGTGGCCTTTCTAAGGGATTTTACACACACCCTCCATGTAAATGCCGGCGCAGTACCTTGTTTCAGATCCCAGGGAACCAATATAATTCCATACCCGAATAATAACACCTACACACACTACAAATTCACCACAGAGACATAGGTTATTCAACAAATGAAACACACACCAAAGTACACTGTGCTGAAGACCAAGATATCCCAAACCCCTAAAACAAATTAACAGAAATAACTATTTTGTTCCGTTAAGGACGTATATTTTCGGAAGCTAATAATCACTTATTTTCCCCATTAAACACAATACATTATAACTGCAAATCACAACTGATGTAAATTATTCTGATGATATATCAAAATAACCCTTAATAATCTGGCATGTACAGGGTTATTATACTATGTGCTCGCAAGTAATCACGGCAAGCTAAGGTGGCTGTGACGGGTGCAGATCACGGCCGCACGTACCCGGTTCAACCGTTGGTAGCGCGCACGTTCACACTTTTACCAAACATGTTCAATAATATGTACTTACAGTGCTCATGGGCGATGCTGAAAATGTCCTCCCTCTCTTGTAACACACATCTCACATCTTCTGATGAAAGAATGCCTGTCAACTCTTTAATTATTTACGGAACCTGTTTCCTTGAATCGTTTAGCGTGCCTCCTAATTGTACTGGAATTAGGCACAGGTCTTCCTGGAAACTTGATTCGAAATTTTGGTCTCGTTTCAGAGCAAGATTTTCTGATTTTCATATACAAATTATGGATATACACACGGTCGCGCATTGTGAATTGGTGTCTAGGCATTAAACTCATTAAACATGCAACACTAACGTCTAAGCATTGCAGATAATGTCCATATGAATGACAAAATACGTGTGAACTAACGATATGAGTCTGCGGAGCACGCCACCACCGGCTGAACCGGGTACGCGCGGCCACGATCTGCACCAGTCACAGCCGGCTTAGCTTGCCGGGTTTACTCGCGCGCAAATATATAATGACCCTGTACATGCTAAATATGTAAGTGAATAAACTAAACTTATCTGAAGATGTTCGCATTAAATTGAGACGTTCGGACTTGATATGCAGGAGATGGACACAAGAGGAGAGGTCAAAAATGGAGTGATCATCCGGAGCCAATAAAAATATATTGTCATCTAGATAGCAGCCAGCTCGTCTTATGCATGTCTTTATTATTAAGAAGAATGCTCCGAAAATAATTATATATCACTAAATCAGTCATTTTGACGTTCGATGACATTTATCCCCTTAGATTTGACATTGGGGTGGAGAGAACCTAACCACACGTTTCTATGCAGCCGAAGAGTGGCGTACTGTACCTTAGGCTACAGGCTGGCCAACAGCTGACCTACGCAGGGCATAACCACGTCGTGCGTAAAACGGTGTAGCGTACAGTTCGAGTATAGTTTCATAAAATTGATACAGATTGAAAATACAGTATCTTGTTTTGATATATGAGAAGTGGACGTACATAGATATTTTTGTACATTAGAACGCCACTATTTCGTACGAGTGGGGTTTACAATTTTGCATGAGTCTTCATATAATGCTTGAGCACGCGGAGATATTATACAGCAAATACTATGCTATACGAAAGTGAGTACGGATGGTAACATCGTAGTTGTATTTTCAATTTAGGGGACTGGAAATTGTGGTCATCTAGCCCCGTGTGTTTGGGTGTGTGTTTAGAATTTGTATGATACCTGGTTTTCTTGTGAAGACTGTGTTAGTATGTGTATTTGTAATTCAGGTGAGGGTTGGGAAGGAGGCGTTCATGGCCTTAAGTTGGGATCTATCCCTGCATTTGCCTGGAGTACAAGTGGGAAACAACGGAAAACCACTTCTGAAATGGCTCAGGTGGGAATCGAATCCCCCTCTTCTCAGTTTTGCCTCTCGAGGCTGAATGAAGGCCGTTCTACAACTCAGACCAGAATTCAATTTGTTACAACAACCGGGAATCGAATCTGAACATCCAGGGCAACAACTGAGAATGCTATAACATGTGCATGCGGAACTCTGCCCGGAAACGCGCACTTTGCTGCTATATTGATGACAAGTTCGATTCAGAACACTACTAAATTTCTTGAAGTAATTTATTTTTGAAAACAAGTTATTGAATGTAATATATTCATTGCAGTATTTAGGTACTTTTTGTGTAAAACACAAGTGGTGCACAAGAGCAAAGAACATACTGATACTAATAATACCAAGAAGAGATCGCCTGGGAGATCCCGCTCGTACATGGATATACTATCAAGAGATCCTCGATATGATGACCCTGAACGTCATTGCACACAGTGTATCTGCGATTGATGTTCTGATACACATGCTCAATGACATCTGGTGTGCGCTGAATCACTTCCGCTGCAGCAAGAACTCGTGCAAAGAGATCTTCCTCAGACGCCACAGGAGTCTAATAAACAAGACTCTTCATGTGGGCTGTCGATCTATCAAACCTCATGGGAATATAATTGCGAAATGTATTCGACCTTGACATCCACGTAGGACCGTAACGTTAGCTGATGATTCGACCTTGTCATCGATGTAACATCGAGGTGATGCGTTTTCGGGCAGATCTCCGCATTGAAATGTTATCTGCTGGGTCTTCTCTACAAGCCCTAGAATAATACACACAATAACTTAATTCATCTGACTCTGAAGTAATTCGCGTGACGAAAGAAACGTGTTTACTATTACATTAAGCAGTGAAAGGTACAAATTGTAATTTATTTCAGGTATTTTTGTAGAATATACAGTGTCATAATGTCAACCACCCAAGCTAATTGGCCTTCCCTTTAGTGAAGAGCATTTTACATTGAATCTTAAAAGGCAACATGACAAGGCACTTACGTTTTCAATAGTTATGAAAAAATCCACAGCCTGCTTCCAGTCTCCGACCGGGTCAGGAATGGAATGAATGAAGCCACCATCTAGCGGCGAGGATATGGACTGTGCCGGCTGCCGAGGCCTGACGCACTCCTCTGGGGCAATGATTAAATGAATGACAGATGAAATGAAATGATAGTGGAGAGAGTTGCTGGAATGAAATTCTGACAGGGAAAACCGGAGTACCCGGAGAAAAACCTGTCTGCCTCGGTTTTGTCCAGCACAGATCTCACATGGAGTGACCGGGATTTGAACCACGGACCCAGCAGTGAGAGGCCGGCGTGCTGCCGCCTAAGCCACGGAGGCTCCGTTTTCAATAGTTATAATAATAATAATTATTATTATTGTTTTTATTATAACTAGTGGACCTATACTGTACATCTCACATGTGTTAAAACTACCCGCCCGGCTTTTCGGTTACGCGCGCTCAACGAGACACAGTTTTTGCAGGGGCTATATCTTGTTGTATATTTGTATCAACTCACTTTTCAAACAAATAGTCGATATTTATGAAATCAGAGTGAAATTCGTCATTTCTGCGTGTATTTCTCTTTATTTTGAAAGCTCATTTTGTTATAAAGGTTACTTGTATGCCCCATATGTATAGGCCACCCGCCCCGCTTGAATGTTATGCTGGCCCAAGGCAGCACAGCTGTGACTGGAGCTATCGTCAGGTTTTTTAAATGCACTTTATAAACAAATACATATATTTCCATTGGCTTTTAAAACATGCAAGATATTTCCTGTACTATTGGGACGATTTGGAAGATTCCGGCACAAATTGCACCTTCTACCTCCATCTGGCTTTGGAGATTGCGTTTTGTGAAACTAACACCTCAGCGTTATAGTACGAGTAAGTTATATATAATTAAAACAAGATGTTCAGTAAAGAACATATAGCCTACTTTCTCCTAAATGCATGGGTATAGTTATACAGTAACTCTATTTCCTTTTCAAGGTGTATAATTGAATGTTGGTTGTGGTAGCTTGTTGAAATACAACGTGCTATACGCATATTATACTTTGATTGATTGAATCCTCACCTGAATTATACAGTATATACACACACTAATACAACCATCACAATAACACAGGGTACCAGAACACTCACCCAAATGCACGGGTCTAAATGACCATGATGTCCATTCACCTTAAATGAAACAACAACAAAAGCTTCCTACCAATGACCCTCCACACACTAGTAAGCCTACAGACATCACAGTGACACAGGTTGTCAGACAACTTCTACACACACCCAAGTACACGGGGATAAAAGACCATGATGCCACAAAACCCCTAAAGAATCAACAACAAAAACAACAACAACAACAATAGACTCTACCGCGGATCAAGGACAACGAATTTTAATCGCTGTAGTCGAGTGTTGAAATATGTGGTGTTATAAGTATACTAGCAGTAGTACCCGGCTTCGCCCGGTGGAAAGATGATAATATTTCAGTCTCCTTAACACTCAACGTCATAAATTATATTTATTTATGTATTCATTTCTTACATTATCAAACCCAGTGACAATGTTTATACTTAAGTCACTATGGGAACGCTCTGTAAAATAATGATCATTCTCGTGATATTTGTCTTCAGTCCGAGTCGAGATATGTCGTTAGCGGTCCCAGAATTCGTGACATCTCAGTCGTAGAAGACTTTATGTGGTGGTGATTAGAAATATAATGGACTTAAAATCTAGGTCATTTACCCCAAATGACGTTGAGGGCGTAACATCTAGGTAATTTGCCCTACTGATCAGGATGATATTGAAAATTACTACATAACTGACATATGAAACTTAGAAAATAATAGAAAAAGTTATTTTTAGGACTCACATTTCGGGAAAGACTTTATTATTTTTTGCCAAAGAGCTCCCACTTAGATCGCTATCTGGTTAAAAGTTTCGTCTTGTTAAGGTTTAAACTGTACGATAAATGTCTGAAGCAATTCCTCAAAGAGAAGCTTCCAGATTTCGCAGTCGATATATCGTTAACGTTCCTGAGCATCCAGTTGTCTTTTCTTCTGACGCAAAACATCTTCTACATAGTGATGATGAACATAGAAGCGACTACTGGCACATGTAACTTATCAACGAATGGGAATAATTGATACTTTAAAGGAATGAGAGGTCATTTGCCCTTTTGATGAGGATCACAATGAAGACTACTACTACTACTACTGAACGGGTATATCAAGCTTACAAACTAATGGAAATACGTATTTTTAAAATCACAGGCTAGGTAGACTCTCGTGTTGCTTAGTAGTATAATGGACGTAACATCTAGGTCATTTGCCCCTTTGATGAGGATGATAATGAAGACGACTACTACTGAACGGATATATCAAACTTACAAACTAATGGAAATACACATTTTAAAAATCACAGGCGATGAAGACTGTGGTGTTACTTAGTAGTATAATGGACGTAACATCTAGGTCATTTGCCCTTTTGATGAGGATGGTAATGAAAACTACTGTTGAATTGACACGACAAACTTACAAACTACCGTGATAGAAAGAAATATTTCAAAATTCACAGGTGATGAAGACTTATTGTGTGTGGTGATTAGTGGTATAAAGGGTGTAACATCTAGGTCATTTGCCCTTATGATGATGATAATAATAAGGTAATGAAAAATGACTACTAAACGAAGATGGTGTAATTTTAAATCTGATATAGGTAATTTAGATTACTACCTTCGATGTCTTCCAAAGTCTGAACGTTATATTCTGGCTTAGGCCTATACTCGATGCGTGTAGTGAAAGAGCTTATCGAGTACTGCTCGGGTCCAAGCTGCACGTAGCTGAGAATATCGCAGATGATGACGATATATGATGACAGACTTTCGGGGGGGTTCCCGGTCCTATTCACATTGACCGGTGAATCACTCATTCTTTCGTAACACTACAGCGGTTTGAGCAAAGACCCTGTATGGACATCAGCATAGTCAGCAATAACAGGTAACACGGCGAGGTCTGGACATTTTTCTCATGTCACCTCGCGATGAATGAGCAAGCTATTCTCACCCCTGCCCCCTCTTTCCCCCTCCACCCACCAGGGTCACAACTTATGGGACGTGGGTTTGCGACCACGGGACCCCAGCTGAGTCCGGCATTGCTTCTACTTACTGGTGCCGGGCACCTTTCAGTTCTCTTTCCTGTCAGCCTCCCTTGGTCAAACTCTTGTTCTCTTCCGACCCCGATGGTATCAGGTTATCCGAGGCCTAGCGACTCTTTCACTTTCCCACCTTAATTGGCCCTTGTCTAATCATTCCTGATAGCCTCATTCTTTTCTTAATATCTCATATCTTCTGCTCAAGACCCTCAAGGAGGCAGGGTGTGTGTAGCCCTGGTGCACCCTGGATAGTGCTACATCCTCAAGGGCTCATGGCTGGTGAGTTCAGGAGCTGGCAACCCTGAAGGTTTCCTGAGCAGGTCCGGTTTTACCCCTTTTTTCCATTGCCTTTGGGACGGACCCTGTCCACTTTCCGGGAATGGAGTGGTCTGTCCGCAATTTCAAGCAGACAGTGTTACTCGCAGGGTACCAAAGGGTAAGTTTACAAATTTTGGTTCTGATCGGTGAAACGGTATAGATTTGGGCCAAAGGGCCTAAATGCAGAGATTGGGTTGGACTGTCCGAAATTTCAAGTGGACAGGGTTACCCGCAGGGTTGCAAAGGGTAAGCATACACATTTTGGTTCTGATCGGTAAAACGGTGTAGATTTGGACCAAAGGGCCTAAATGCAGCGATTGGGTTGGTCTGTCCGAAATTTCAAGTGGACAGGGTTACCCGCAGGGTTGCAAAGGGTAAGTATACAAATTTTGGTTTGGATCGGTGAAACGGTGTAGAAGTTTGCCAAAGGGCCTAAATGCAGGAAATGGGGTGGTCTGTCCGAAATTTTAAGTGGACAGTGTTATTCACAGGGTTACATAGGGTAAGTATACAAATTTTGGTTAGAATCGGTGAAACGGTGTAGATTTGGGACAAAGGGCCTAAATGCAGGGAATGGGGTGGTCTGTCGGAAATTTCAAGTGGACAGGGTTACCCGCAGGGATCCGAAGGGTAAGTATACAAATTTTGGTTCAGATCGGTGAAATGGTGTGGATTTGTATACATAACAGACAGACAGACAGACAGACAGACAGACAGACAGACAGACAGACAAACATTGAGCTTTATATATATAGATATATAATGTTTTCGATTGCAAATACACACTATACCGGGTGAGTATTCCGCCCCTTATTTTTTTAGTTTTTGGCCACACTTCCAACGTGTGATGCCAGCATGGTCGACAGTTCCCCGTCTTTTGTCAAGCTACAAAGACCCTAAACAACTTTACAAGATTTATGACGATATGGAAGCAAGACCTTTACAAAAACATGTGTGCGACAAGTGAATTCTATGTACAGGCATGTACAAAGAACATGCCGATTGTACGGTTTCAGTTAGATACGAAATTAACTCTGGGTACGGTGGCTTACTAATTTTAAAAAAGATACGAACCTTACAGTAGTCGCATATGATGTGTAACATGTTATCCTAGTATGAAATTGAGATGAAATGTATGTGAAGTCATCTGACATGTTATCCTAATCGTATGATACACAGCTTGGACATTCTTAATTTACGCTCCGTTTTCATACTGGTAATATGATGAATGTATAGATTGAATTGGAGATATGCTACTGTCACTTGTTTGAACAAACATCATATATTGTAAATTAAGAGGTGGAATGAAGCCATAGTCTCTAGCCTATCTACCCATATAGACTACTAGTAATAATGTTCAATACAATAAAATTTCCCAACTCTTGCTTGGTACAAACTATTGTAATTAAAATTAGATAAATCGTAATTTCATGTAGATTCTGTTAAAATGACGCATAATGTTATGATAGATATCGTTTAAATCGATAATCTGGTAGCAAAAACATTTGTCGGGACTGGGGTTCGAACCCGAGACCTCATATTACGCAGACCAAGGGGCTGGCCACACAGCTATTACAGCACAGATATTTAGAGTTCAAGACAGTTACTTATTTTCACGTGCCGGTAATAATATGGAAGTAATTTTTTATGCTCCATTAATATTTTGCTTTTTTTTCGATAATGTTTCTGCGGGGAATTGAGTTTTAAATTAGTTATGAATACGCCTACTTGACAGTAAAGGGAATTCCTATGAAAAGCTAGCCCAGTTCCCGTATAAAAACTATATATATTATATTGATCACTGCATTACCGCAATGTGGGTTAATATCTGAATAGCCATTGTGCAGAAACATAATACCGGCTTTGTCGACTAGTTACAATGTTTCATTATTAAAGCATATCATATTTAAATACTGATACGAAGATTTTGAACATGTGGTTTGCGTTTCAATCAGTTGACACCAGGGTTCACATGAGCGTTTACCGTTCAGCATGAAAGTGTTGATCCAAAGTTACTCGGGGTGTAACCATCACTTTTATCCAGAGATTGGAAAAGAGACTCTTAATAAATCATAATTGTTTTCAGCAAATATGATATATTGAATATTTTTACACCAAAGAACGACAACTTGAAGATGATTTACTCTAGGAATATTCTAAATGGCGCCTTCCAACCTTGAAGTAATCCATATGTGATATACATTCTACATGGCCGGCAGTGAGTCATGGTACCAATCTCCAACACTGCGCGCTCATTGTTTCCTCTAACTACTGCTTTAGCAGCCAGGAGGGATGCGATCCAGCTAGCAGTGCGTCTTAAACACTTCCGTCCGATCCACTTCTGTCCCATTTTTCAAAATCACTCCCACAAACATATCCAGCAACCGAATGGAAAGATGTTACATATCAAAACGTGAATCAACCTGCGAAGCGGAAATGAGTATCACATCTCATACGCTTCCAGGCAAGGTGAAAGGACTAGTAGCGGTGGAGCAATGGTCTAAGTGCGTAGAAGTTAATTCCTCTGTTTTTGGGAGCTGGGTTAAAATCCCACCACCGCTAAATATTTGATGCACATTTTGAGCTTTGGGAATCATATACAAGGGAATTCGTGCCACATTTGAATAATATCATGCGGTGTTTATTTAGGGTTCAATGTGTACTGGCTTGACACAGTATGAAGCCTAGAAGCGCTGGCTATTGCATCGCCATGTTCTTGTATATGATCCCCCAGGAGCTCACATCTGGTGGGACGTGGGTTGGCGACCACGGGAACCCAGCAGAGTCCGGCGTTGCTTCAACTTGCTTGTGCCAGACTCCTCACTGTCTTCTTTCCTGTCGACCTCTCTTGGTCAACTCTTGTTCCCTTCCGACCCCTCAGGGAAAGATGACCTCGTAGTTCTGCCCCTTAAAACAACAATAACTAAATATCTTCCGACCCCGACGGTATTAGGGTATCCCAGGCCTAGGGAGTCTCTCCTTGTTCGCCTTAATTGGCTCTTCTCTCATTTTTCCTGATCCCTCATTCTTCGAGGTGTCAGACCTCGTGTTTTCCTTTCAGGTACCTCCTGCCTTCTGCTCAAGGCCCTCAAGGAGGCAGGGTGTGTGTATCCTCATAATTTATTTTGCACCTTGTATAATGCTACACCCTCTAGGGATCACAGCTGGTGAGTTCGAGAGTTATCGATCCCGAGGGATTCCTGAGCTGGGACCGGTTTTTCGCCTTTTCCCATTGGCTTTGGGGCGGGCCCTCTCCTCTTCCATTCCTATCTGCCATTCACGGCTCTCCTTCTTTCAATGTCCCTCAATCCTCATTCTTCGAGGGTTTTATTTCCCTTAGTTTTCGTTTGTTTAACTTTTCTTTTCTAATTGTGTACGTTTGTAGTTAGATTTAATTAAAGGTTTATTTAGGGTTCAATGTGTCCTGGCTTGACACAGTATGCAGCCTAGAACCGCTGGTTATTTCATCGCCATGTTCTTGTATTTGATCCCCCAGGAACTCACATCTGGTGGAACGTAGGTTGGCGACCACGGGAACCCAGCAGAGTCTGGCATTGAACACCCAAACTTAGGGGCCGATAACCTGGATGTTAGGCCCCTTAAAACAACCATTATCATCATCATCATCATCATCTTGTTTCATCCCCAAAGCTTAAAATTAGCATGAAAATATTCAGCGGTGGTGGGATTCAAACCCACCTCTCATAAACAGGACAGCTATTTTTTACAACCTTAGACCATTGCTCCACGGCTACTAGTCATTTCACCTTGCCTGGAGGCGTATGAGATGTGATATTGCTTTCCACTTCGAAGGATCATTCACTTTTTTTTTTATCAGTAAGCCACCGTACCCAGCGTTAATTTCGTATCCAACTGAAACCGTATATTCGGCATGTTCTTTGTAAATGCCCGTATGACAGTTTGATGCATTCATGCAGTCACTTGTCACACACATTTTTTTTGTAAAGGTCTTGCTTCCAAGTCATCATAAATCTTGTAAAGTCGTCCAGGTTCATTGTGGCTTGGCTATAAACGGGGAACTGTCGACCATGCTGGCATCATACCTTGGAAGTGTGGACGAAAACTAAAAAAATAAGGTCTGGAAGACTCACCCGGTATATGCTTAACATTATAACTTGTGAGTAGTTATAAATCAATAAATACAAAACAAATCGAAGTAAAAAAATTAAACCCGCTGGGATTTGAACCACGAACCTTCAAGCTGTGAGTCAGAGATGCTACCATTACGCTATATCAAGCAATACCAACATTAGGTTAATAACTCCTTTAGTATAACTGCCTAGAATATTTTGTCTTGCAATGAACGATTTCATGAGCATTTTCTGCCGTTTCTATAAACCATTAAATACTAAATACGTAATGTTTCATTCCATACATTCCTGAAAGGATATAAACTTACGAAGTTAGGGAAATATATGGATTTACAAGCAAACAATGGTGGCCGTTTTGAACCAACGGGATGGCATAGACAAGCACGATATTGCACGGTCAGCCTGAACTGTTAGACACTACTGCAGTTACATATTCTATTTTAAAATGCTAATATCCTACCGGTCACCTCCGTGAGGACTGTTTAAACCTCCCTATGTACGATTTGGTAGGGCCCGGCCTTGTTGAATCGTAAGTTACGATCTGGCTATAATACTTGCGTGATTCATACATCCTCCATCTTGAAACTATTTGGCTGATGACCTTGTAGTTTGGGCAAAAGTCGCTTCCCACATTAAAGTCTATTGTTGTGAAATTTGGTAGATATCGGGTGATTAGGTTAGTCGTAATTTGATTTATGTTCAGAACATTTGGGTGGGCGCCATTTCTTTTTTGTTTTGATGGCGGCAATATACAACATGACACTGAATTTTCCCTTGCTAGTCCTACCTCTGTACCAAAAGTGGTTCGATTTGGTTTCGTTGTGTTTGAATTGATAGGGGAGATCGATTTTCACACATACACGGCCGCCCTCTGCAAACTATTGAGCTGATGACCTTGTAGTGTAGTCAAAAGACGCTTCCCACATGAAGATATGTTGTTGCAAAATTTGGTAGAGATCAGATGATTAGGTTAGTCGTGATTTGATTTAAGCTTTGAACATTTAGGTGTCCAACATTACGTTTCAGTCAAGATGGCGGCGATATGAAACATGACACTGAGGTGCCCTTTGCTAGAGCTACCTCTGTACCAAATTAGATCAATTCGGTCTCACCGAGTTTGATTGAATTGATAAGGGGGGACATACATAGCAAATCCCCCCCCCCCCCCACACACACACACACTCACACAAAGACAGACACATAATTTTTGGCCCTGTGTATATATCATAAGTCTACTGTCAATTTTTGCAAAAATCGAAAGTAGGCTAAAATGAATAACTCTTGTAGCTATAGAATATACAGAGAGCAGGAATTACGTACGGGTGGTATATTTCAAGAGCAAGTAAATCAATTTACGTGGGCTTGTCATGCAAAAACGCCCTTATTTGCGATCGGAATGAGAGGGATTGCACCCATAATATAGGTTTATGAAGACCAGCCGTTAACTGTGACACTCAGCCCAAGGAAATAACTTGGGGAGTGGTGTAGGAACCCTCTCGTCAATATTGAATGTACATTAACTCATATTTAGTTGCTGACGAAATGGCTCAATAGGCAAGTAACTGGAGTTAAACATCTTGTCTTTCTAAACCCTCGTCATCACTCTGTTATATTCCTCTTCCATTTCCCTTCCCCAGATTACTCGGGCCTCATTAGTAAGACTTTCTGCCTCCTTGCGTATCTCGTCTCTTTGCTCAAGAATCTTTAAATAGAGCCTCATGGAATCTCATGCTGCCCCCGGTGATGTTAGTCATGGCCTAAACAACGTATCATTGATTTTGAAGGGAGTGAAACAAAAGAACTAATTACTGCTGATTGGTTTGGATCATTGAGATAGTTATTTTCTGCCAGGAAATGATGCACGTGGCTTTACTAATAACTTTCTGTCCATCAATCAGGATGATTAAATGGACGATGATTTCCTTTTCTTGTTAATTCTATTTTGGGCTTTTGAGACATCTTTTCCATCAGTTACGTGTACTTAGAGGTGTTATGAATGTATCTGTTAACGAGTGTTTCTGTGGTGACTATTGAATTGATAGAAGCCATTTTTCAGTGTTGCCTAATTCTAATAAGCATTTGTGTTGACCGACTGAAGAGCTTTCATTAATAATGGGATGACTCTAGTAGGGCATTTATCTGCAATTCTCACGTACTGTCACTTTATGTGATGTACCATGCATGGTGTGTCTGTGCAAATGCTCAGGAGAAGAGTATACAACGACGACCATTGTCAGAATTCGAGCCAACAACCACCGGACTAACTTGGCAATTGTGTATAAGAAAGAAAAGATGCTTGTATTTCAAAGTGACCGTCAATCTCGTGATCATAAGCCACGGGACCTCCTTTTTACGAGGAATCCGAACCACAAGACATGGCATTTCACTTCGAAAGTCTCACATGCATTAATTGTGAATAAGGGAACTGGTGGTTGGTTTAACATGTACAAGACATATGAGGCAAAAACATTAACCATATTGGAAGATGCCTAATAATACTTATTAACTTCAATAACTAATAAAATTTGTTTGAAGACCTGTTAATAATAATATGTTTACTTCCTTCAAAATGTATGTTAATTTATATTGTAATTCTGTTCACATACTGCTAATGTCTAATTAACAAGCTGCAGAAGGCCAAAAACATGTTTCTATAAAGAAGTGCGGCAAACATATCAGTATTAACAGTTGTTAAAACGAATTTAATTAGTTGTACAAGACATTCAAGTGAAATAGGTCTTTTGAACAAATTCTTACAAATTACTATGATACTAATGCAGGAACCTCTACCAGCCCTGTACTGTATGAAGCATGTGGACGTGGAGGGAATATGGGAAAGACTAAAATGTGATATAGATCTCGTTACATCTCTATAACCATCGGCCTGTGCAACTCTCTGGCCTTGCTACACCCCTATATCCCCCCATGCCCACTACCCCTATTCATACTCCCCAAGTGTTGACGTCGTGGCCTTTGACGTGACGAGCAGTGAAGTTCTGTTCTGACAGAACACCCTGCGGACAGCGCAAGTGTCTGAGGTATTGGTGCCACCACCCTCACCTCCACCACCACCACCAACACCACCACCAAAGAAATTCACATCATGCAATTTGCATATCCGTGAGGCACTTAGACAATACAAACTTCTATCATAGTTTACCTACGTTGAGAAAACGACGTGATATAGTGGTCATTGCTAGTTAGATTCCCAAAGGTTCTGGTTCAATTCCCGGCTCAGCCCTGTCGTTAAACTTCATCACACCCATGGGGTAGCAATTTCGAATACTTGCACCGGGCGCGTAAGCTCCACTAGTTTAGGTCTTCACCATGTTAATCCAATCGTTTTTTTAAAATATATTTGCAATTTCTACCTAGACATTTCTACAACATACCAAGTGTGTAACTCTGCATCCTCAATATGTTATCAATACTACTCTAGGCTTCAACATAAGAACATATCAATAAGTGCTGTGACATTCAAGCAACACGTCTGCAGTCATACCTTGTCTTGGCAATGTCTAACCATTTCATTGTTTAAGAACATTTCCTGCGGCTAGTTTGGAAGATATGCCCACAGGGCTTGGAATAATTTCTAAGTCCGAATTCCCAGAAGGGGGGCCGATACCGATCTGAAACGTAACACATTATACCTTGATGATGATGATAATTGCAGTTTTAAAGGGCCTAACATCTAGTTTTATCGGCCCCTACATTATACCTTACGGAAGGGCTATCGATTGGTATACAACAGTGTGTGGGATGCAGGGGCGTCTTTCCCTATCTTAATCAGCCACACCCTTTTAAGTTAAAATTGTTGTCAAGGTGTGCTTGCTTAAGAAGGGGACCTTCGAGCTACGTGTGACAGACCATGTCATCTATGGAAGTGATCATACTAATTTGTCCTGCGCTTTTTCATTCCTATTATTGGTTATCGATATTTATGATCACCACAATCCAGTCCAGGGATTGCATGACTCAGCTAGTTCTGTGGCCTACTGATGGACGGCTAAATGATCGATTCCCACTGAGACTGGGCCCTCACGGACGTTTAACACCTCAGTGAGCGTGACATAATATGGGGGGAGTGGTTAGTGATACCAGGACATACGAACCCAGAATTCGGTTCGGGTTGTGATGAAGACATACTACAGCTGAGGCCAGAACCTGAATTCCAGCCCGTAAATTAAAATATTTTGTTAACTACAGGAAACGTTTTATAATACACCTGATTCTACCGTCTCTGTTCTTTCAGTACTAATCCTGTGGCATTCATCATTCGAAGCGTACATGCAATTGGCTTTGATGAAATCAGTAATTTCCCGAACTTCTTAGTCGCTTTGAGAGAAATTTGATCCTCGACTCTTCAAAAAGTAATCAATTCACAATCGTATGATGTAAGTCCGTGTCGAGCAAAATCATTGGTGACATTTCATCATTACCTTTCAAGGAATAACAGTGACAATGTGTACGGATATGAGACGCTTTGGTTATATACTGTACCCGTTCGTCCTGGGGATGCGATGACCCATCTGCTATTACATCGCATTCCTGGATTTCCAGGACAGAGCGGAGTTAAATGAACATCTAGTCAAATAAGGAATGTGTCGGAAATTCAGTTGAAATATCTCAAAAGCAGAGGGTAACACGAGATAAAGTATCTCCAGGGTCGTTACGGGTTGAAATTTAATTTAAAAAAATACAAATATAAATGCGCGCCATCAACTGAATCCCTAGCAAACCACATCCTTCCTGGTTAAGCCATAATTAAGACAAGGAAAGAAAAAGGAAAATCACATCATCATCAGATCACAACTAAGATAAAAACAAATTTATTCAACTTTGATAGTCAGACAGACATATTAAACACTCATCCTACCTGAGAGCATGGTCGAATGCCAACGTTAAATTGTCATTGTCCAGAAAATCGAACCATCTCCATTCTACTCAAAATGTATTTAATCCACATAAAATAGGAAAAATATCTAAAGTTCTCTTGGGTTCTCAGGATCACCGTAGCACTATGTCTTTGCGTCACTGACATTCGTGATAACTGAGACCTAACTTCTCTTTAAATTAACATCATGAATGTGGATGTAAAATATTATTAATCTGTCTAAACACACATATTATAATCACATATTTTAAATATCACATAATTTATGGCTTGCATGGCATTATTCAAATGCTGAATATATTTTAGTAAAATGCTCCTAAACATCGAATAATTAATTTACACTATTTATACTGTCATTAATAATTGCTTGTTTGTGAATCACAGAAAATCCACTACTCATTGGTTATAATCATCATCATCATCAAAATTAAATATTTCTCACATTAGTTCTCAACTCAAAATTCAATATATTCATGTCAGAATAATTAATTCATTATCATTAAATCATTTAAATGAATATTATAATCATCAATTCTTTATACTTTCTAATTATTCACACACTCTCCTTTCATCATCTCCTTCAGATTAAATCATCTTAAATCATCAATATAAATTGTTTAATTCATCAACTCAAGTTGCAATTCTCCAAATCATTCCTCAAATTTCTCAATTAAATTTATTTAAATCCATTTAAATTTATTAATCATCAGCTTCTTTAATTAATTATCACCTTCTAATTCAGTTATTCATCACATAGTTAGTCATCTATCAATTTATTTAAATCAGCTTATTTATTCAATCTTTAATTCATCCATTTATTTAATTCATTGATCTATTCCAAAATTTAATTTATCAACTTATTTAAATTTTGTTCATCTGGATATTTAGATTTTTATTATTTCATCTAGTCATTCTGATTTTTATTTCATTAGGTCAGATCATTAATATGCTTAAATTTCAGATTATTATTTCATTAATTATTATTTATCAGAAAATCTTGTATTATCAACATTATTTATTTGTTTAATGTCCTAACAAATTGTTTAATAAGGTTTATAGAACGTTGTCTTACAGTTTTATCACTTCCAAGTTTTATCTCGTATTTAATTATCATGCCAAAAAATATTATTGCCTTCACAAATTCACGTTGGATCTCACTATCCACAACTACATTATATATTCTCACTTTATCAAATATCACATTTGAATACCACAATTATTCCACAAAACTCCATAAATATTCAGCGCACAGCATGAATCTCTAAAATTATGCTAGACTGGGTTCGACAACCTCATGTCTGCTTCAAAATACATTAGCAATATTGCAATTTTCATTTGGCAACTTCCACAAAATGTCTATCACAAACTTCACTTAATCACGTTGCATGATCTACAAAAAATATAACTGGCTTCAAATTATCAACGCACACAATCTCCAATAACTGTAATTAATCTGATCACATCTAGACAACTTCTTAAACAATTAGGAAAAATATTACCTCAGTAATCGAAATCAAATTCAAGATCTGCTTTCAAATAGCATAAATTCTCTTAAAATTCTCATAATTCACTTCACAGAAAAACACCAATGTGCTATGATCTCTCACATCGAAATATGCAATACTGATCTGCCTTAAAATAAATCTGACCATTAATGATTCATCTTACAAGATTCAATTACTTTAAATCCTTCTCAAAGGTATTAAACTCAATCATAAAAATCATCAAAAGCATCAGCTGTATCAGCTGTTAAATGAAAGTACTCTCAAAAGAGTATAGCAACAAAATATTGGATTGGCAAACAAGAATTACAAAATGTAACCCTGCTGACATTTATTTTTAATTTATTTAATAAAATTCGACTGATATGTGACTAGTAGTTCCTTGTTTGATCCTCTTACAATCTCAAGTACACTCGGATGATAAAAATGAGTTCCTCAATGGCAAGTAAGATGAGTATCCACCACACAATCGTATAAATACGAAAGGCCTTGCCCCGTCGTCTAACATGATAATGCCCTGAACGATGGGTAAAGATGTGTACCACCACGCAATCGTATAAATACGAAAGGCCCCATCTCGTCGTCTGATGAGTGAATGTACCAGATTGGAATCAACAAGTCTCTAGTGGTCACATAAAAGCGATATTCATTCACTTGAGTGAATAACATCTTAATCTCTCCAAACAATCCAATGGAAAAATCCCTACTGATGAATAATACACACTCGCTAGTATGCAATGAACTGACGAAGTAATTTGAGTAATCCAATTGCAGATCACGAGTTCGAAATACTCGCCACAAAAAAATAACTATCCAAGAAAAACATCCTTACTGGAAAATGTCTAAAAGACTAAACATCTGCTTAATAAAGCCAACCAATGGTGAGAATTTCGTATAATGGTGCCTGCCATATCATATGGTAACGCCATATTCTAGCAAAATTTTGGAGCAAATAATGTATAAGCCATGTCTAAATAAACGTATAACTCCTACTAGAAAAATATATACATGTATGCCCAGTATTCATGAAAATATCGTATTATAAAGTCATAACTCTTACAGTACCTTCTCATATCAGCTGTTAATATATTTCAAAGATCGTCGATTATCTTCGTGTGTAATAAATTTCTCGAAAGACCGACGTGAATATCGTATCACCCACGCAATAACGATCGCCTTCATAACCCAAGTGAATCAGCTGTTAGACCTCCTCTTCTTCAGGAATCGAATCCATCGCTCCGTGGTGCCATCGCGTCTCTGTCTTCGTTTACTCCGACATGATGAACTGCATGTTATCCATAGCGGATACTGTCCAAATCCTTACGTAAAATTTCATAAAAGCAGCGTACCCCACATTCTTCTTCTAAGTTACGCCACTGTCCCATACAATGTTCGGTTCGCTTGTTAAAAGTTCAATCTCCACAGCGGTTAAGTCTCACTTGCAGAAAATAAATTTTATTTATGAGAGTGTATAAGTTTTGAAACACCCTGTAGCTCTGTTCGTACTCTATTTTTTAAGATAATTCATGAAAAAGAATTCTATTAATGCACGTGCCAATGTTCATAAGTGCATATAATTGTAACAGTTCGTTTGCTTAAAAGCGTTAATGTTAGGTTGACCCCATGGTCGCTGTACATGTTCCGTTATGAAATGCATAGTCGTAATGTCATTTGAATATCTACGTTCATTTGAAGTTCACTATTGCAGTATATTATAACTATCTGCCTGCACAATTCTATTATTGAATACAAGTCCCAACTCAATGTTGTTACTGAATGTTGAAATGAAGTTCAGCTTCTTTAAGGTTGCCTGCGTATAAAAGTCGGAAACAGCACGCTTGGTTCTACTGCACTGTTCCAGAATGATCTACGCTTAAAGCCGGCCTCGCCATGCCGCTTTGCTGTGCTGTTCTGCGTTACAAAATGCAGCTCGAAATAAAGTTCTCAAACTCGTATTATAATGCTGTTCTGACCCCAGCTTTTCTCATGCTTACACGGCCCGCACAGCTTGCCACGCAACCGGTTCTCGCCGCCTACCGTGCGTCGCCTGCCTTGGCTCACTGACCTACTTCTCGCTCTCTGCTTGGTGAAGTAATACTGTCGCTTTCACTTTACGTAACAAGTGCTGTGCACCGCTCAGCTTTGCCGTACTCTCTGCGCATGCGTTCTACTCAGCCCTAACGACTGAACTCGACTGATGTCTCTAGACTGCATTGACCAGCTCCTACCTGGCGCTGTCACGTGATGCTCCCCCACTTTCTACGGTCGTGCGTCACAAGTATAATCTCGACCACCATCATCTCGGCTATTAAGTTATACAATAACTTAAGGGATTATCTGTCTTTCTTCAAGTTATTATCATATATAATGCTTGACATTTCTTCTCTTCTGAGATGATAAAATACTATGTTCCGTATAGAGCTTAATAAAACTTAAATATTCCTCCCATAATTCCATCTACTTGACTGGTAGTGCCTTCTTGATCCTTGGCCTTCTACGTCATTTCCTAACATTCTTCTCGACTCGATGTGAGCGCTATCTTTACAACTTTTCCCATAAATCTCAACTACGGCTCAATGTCAGCTGGCGTAGCCGATAGCCTCAACTAGGTATCGGGTACAATACGTGTCATGATAGGAAGTTATATCGTAATAGAAAACCTGAATATCGCATGTGATATGTGTTCAGTTTCAGCTTATTGTCATCATGAAATATGGGCTTATTACATCACCTTTTGTCCGCGTGTGCGTGTCTGTATGTGGATATGCGTGTGTGCCTCTAATGTATCCTAAACGGCTGGAGCGATTTTAAGGAAACTTAGTACGGGGTGATAACTACCCCGTCCGACTAAAGTTTAATCAAGTGTCACAAATCCATTATGGCAGTCGTAGAAAACTTATCACTGGCATTCACCATCTCCAAAACTATTGTAGCAATCAACTGAATTTTTACATGGTGATGTACACCACTGAAGTTTCCAGAAACCTGACGAGTAAAAAATCAGCACGGTGGCCACGTAAAATTCACTTTTTAAACGTTGAAACATTACAAACTGTATCTTATTTGAAGCTTTAACTATTGGTGTCTAGTGTAATTCTATTGTTATAAGAAATTCAAGATGACGGCCGTATTAAATTGTAAAATCATGTTTAAATTTCTTGTGTGTTCTTCAAGTGATCAAAGTGAAACTTTGTATAATGAACCACTGCTATGTATGTATGTATTTCCGTAATTTTTTCCGTTTTCAGCTTGTGTTTTGACGGCCAGATGCCCTTTCTCAGGCCAAATTCTTGAGAGGAGTTGATGAGAGATGAAATGAATTAAGCTGAATGAAACAGACCAATAAGATGAGAAGAAGAAGCCTTGTCATATTAGGAGGTATCATGCTGGCATTTTCCTGGAAGGTAAAATGGGTAACTTCATAAAACCATTTCAAGGACGACTGACGGAGGGGTTCAAAACTATTTTATGTCTACAGAATCCACAGATAAATTGGCCCCATGGCCTAGCGCTGCGCTTTGGCGAGCGTAGTTAATGCCATGAACTACTGCTATAATATATTTATTTGTACAAACAAAACATTAAAGTCGCTTGAACTATTTCACTTGTTCTCGGACAATATCGCAGCAATCAAACTGAATCTTTTTAGCATGATATAAGACCATTAAGGATACATAATTATGTGAATTTTAGATACCAGGTCATCAGAAGAACAATATGGCAGGTACGCAAATCTGAAATATTTTAAATGAGTATTCTTATTCTCTAATCATTCGAGTGCAGTGGAAATTGACATAGTGAATCACTATTTAGTACGAGGTATATTAGTATCTGATACTGTTTAATTGTTGTAAAAAATTCAAGATGGCGGCAGTTTGAAATTTAAATAACACATATTTTCTTCAAGCGGTCGAAGTGATTTTTTCTAAAATGAAGCAGCTTAATAATCTATAATATTATAGTCTACTGGAACTGAATTCTCTAGCTTATTTTTCGTACATTATACCAGCAGTACAATTGACTGTTAATAGTAATTGAAGTTTGAATATTTTAATACTGTGCCCGTTTCCCCCGACGTCACGTTGGCCCGGCGATTGCAACGAGAAATCGAAGAAGGGACACAGGCGATAAAAAAAATTAAGTCCAGGAAATATTTGTCCAATAAAAAAAATCAAACAACTAGCTCGGGCAGGCCAGAGATCGAATATCTCGGGTCGATTAAAGGGAGAGGCCTGCAAGGTTCAACAGGACAAATACCTCACAACAAGAAAAAGAAAAAAAATATCACTTACTCGGGAGAAGTTCCAAACTACAGGAATAACCAGAGCTTGTAAAATCGAGATCCTAAATTTATTTTTGAGCAGACGGACAAAAAAAATGAACACTCCTATTACTCAAGGCAAATCATTAGGTTGGGATACAAATATCCAAAATGTCCATCTGTGCCGTTGAGCTGTCCTAATTCACTTAAATGGGAAGTTCTCACAAAAGAAAATTAGTCATTGTTCGAGAGTTCGTTGCTTAGCTGAATATGAATTTAAAAAAACTCCACTATCAATTTCAGCTTTGTAGAAAAAAAAAACATTTTTTTTCTTCCCATAAAATATACTAAATTAATAATCCACACACAAATTATACACATCCTTGATATTTACATATATTAGATTGACATTAATGACCGTTAATTAATTAATTGGATTAAATTAATTATAGACAAATAAATGATTATTATCATTATAATACCAAAATAATTCCAAGTTTCCTTATGGAAAACATCTCAGCTCAAAGTAGCATTAATCTATCGTAATTTCTCAAAACATTGGTTTACAAGGGAATTCTAATCACTCAAGTCATTCTCAAATAAGAAATTGGATTCAACATATGCTTATGGGAGAAGTTAAATTGTTCAGAATGCGATGATGTAACAGTTACATTCAAAGATAAAGGAATACAGTAGAATTGCCGAAGATCTGCATAGTTATTAAATTGAATTGACCAGCTCATTAAACCCTAACAACAGTGCACAAAATGACGATAAATTGGACGACAAAAAAACTGTCATTGCACTATTTCCCAAAGTTAGAAATATAGATAATTACTATAATAAAGCACATACTAATTCATTTGACCTAGGACTGCACAGACCCTGCATCCTGGCATAATCACAAACATTAATATCATCGAAGAGATTCATTATTTATTAATTTGTTAAAGCGTTGGAATGGAATATCTCATTTCCAACAGTTGCTGCTCTTAGACCACTATAAAGTGTCTACAACTTATTAATAATTGTGCTTTATTCAAAAACCATTTCCAAAATCCTTTTGACATAATGCCAAGTAATCCTTAAGTGGCAATAATAAGACTGGTCAGAATCTTTTAATGTCAACGATTATTATCGGCTTCGTAATTTTTTATACAATCTGAATTAATTACTGTAGGGTTCAGGATCACACATCATGAATCCAGATGATAATTACTGTACCAAGAATTAATAATCAAGTTTCAAAAATTAGCTCTGCAAAATGTTTAATGTTCCGCTTGCAACTGCTATAAAGGTAAAATACGCCATTAGTAAGAACGAAACTAAGTTTAGAATAAGTTAAAAATAAATGGAATCCAACCATAAAACATTTTGTTAAATATCTTACACATATGCGTGAAGTTACTCTTAATATGCATAAATTATTTGCTCTTTAGTTTGGGAATTCACTCGAAATATATCAGTCACCTGAGAGAAAGAACATTATGATAACATGGTAATGGCTTGTCATATCATTTCAGACATGTTGTCTGAAGGCATGCTCAGGGTTACGGAGAGTGTGTTGCCTATGTGTTTTCCCACGACGTGGTTGATCTTGGTCCTATACTTAATTTTGCAAGATCGCCGCTGAGGACACTCTTGTAATGCATCCATTGTCGTGACGTTAGATCTAATGTGACTTCGGTCCCCCAGAACTTGGACTCATCCTGGTTATTAAGCTTCCCTGTTGATGGCTTAAGCTATCATCTTGAATAGTAATAAAGTCTTTATTAAAGTTCCCATGTTGCTGTTCTTAATTACAAGTGGCATCGTGGATTACTTCATACAACCTTAAATCAAAATGGGTTGTACGCCACTGATGGTAAAATGTTCCGACTATTTTATCAGTGTGGAATAGGTGGTGTAATTGCAATATAGTTCATTAATCATGAATGCAATGGCTATTAATTCAATTAAATATTGATCTAATTCTATTACATTAAGTACAGCCATCGTGTCGAAAAATAAAGTTTAACATTGTATATCTTTGTGCCTGGCAGAATACTATGACGAGATCTGTCATATGTTGTGCGCTGCAACAAGTTGTGTTTCAATGTCTACTGGCCTGCGTCCTACGGTGAATATATTTCCAGTCCGCTAATGGTGCTGTGAATTTGTCCGCTGAATAATATTATAATTCTTACTTACAGTATTTCTGCCGCTTGTAGGAAACACTGACTTTACTTAACACTGGTAAAGAAATTATTATAAGTATTGGCGTATCACCAGCCAGATTGTGACGGTTAGTTAAAATAGTGCAAACACACGCTTTCCACACGTATTAGAACAACTCAGCTACCGGCACACATGAGTGTAGCCTGTGAAGAAAAATTCTCGAATGAAAGTGTTCTGGAACTGACAGAGTGCACGCCGCCTAGTCACCTGATTCATAGCGGTGTGTGGGGAAATTTCCACCCCTCATCTATTGCGTCACGACTTGTCAAAGCCGTTAGGAGTTGAAGATGTTCGACTCTCGCTTGTGCTAAATTTTAGCTCAATGCCATAAGGATAGGTCCATTTATCAGCTAGAATAAATATGAAGAATGTTTCTTTAGCTCTGGGTATGCTACAAACACATGCTGGAATGCATTACAATATGTTACATTCATCAACTACTTCCAAGGTTGCTTTGCGAATTTCGGCAATTAAAGATCACCAACATGGTGGATTTCGGTCACAATACGTAATTCTTATTGTGGTGGTGGTGGTAGTGGTGGTGATAACATCCAGGTTATATGTCCACATATTTTAGAGTAGGTATCGTAAATTCCTGATTTATCGCGTGTTGTTTTCTGAAAAGGAAATCGCTTACCGATGTTCAGTTGAACCGGTCTATTGGAAAGTAGATAAACGAGTACCATCGAATAAATAACCTGGTACACAATACTTTAGTGTTGTATTCATGTACCGTAGATAGTGGCTAAACGTGTGAGATTATACTCATATATTTCGGTGCTGAAGGCATGTTGATGTCAGTTACTCGTACCTTGGGCAACAATGAGAACCTTAGTTAAAGACAGGACAGGCACTTCTGGCACATTAATACCATTTTGCTTTCTTACGATAGTACAAGTATTTATTGTCTGAAACGTTTAGAATGTTTGGCTATCGAGATTTTAATTTTAAATAGTTGCTGTATACTTTATCAAAATTTACGTCAAGTACCGAAATCTATTTAGTCCACACAGGGAAACATTTATTTTATGGGCGGGAGACATTTAAAATAAAAATGACTCGTAACATATATTGAGCCCATTTGCTCTGGGACACCACGGGATTGGAGGCTGAGATCAACAACCGTGATCTCTCAAAACTCTTGGTTTTTGTGACGTCAAAACTTATGAATAAATAAGCGTGACTTATGAATGGGGACAATAGAAATTTAAGCTATTTAGTTCCTTATGGAACTAACTTAAATATCTAATTTCTGCTTTAGACTGAATATAAAAAACAATTTTACTAAGTGTAAACAGATTATAAGGTTCCCTTACACTGTTGATCGCATTAACATGGCATTTTAGGGACTAACTAAAATAATTAACACATATTACGAGAATAAATCCAAAGAATCGTTGGGATTAATGGAAAATTTAAGTTTAACTACAGTGTTTAAGGATCATTTCATTGCTTCTCGTAGTGCCTGTTTTGAATTTTACAATTTTGATACTTATTAATGTTTCTAGTTGGTTTAAAATAGCGACTATCGGCACGTAAATACTAGATAAAATCTACTTATTCTCTAGCACCACCACTATTCCAAGGATGATTTTACAAACCCGCAAGTGTTGCAACTAACTATGCATCTGATATAAAAAGCATACGTCATCTGCCAGTGGGAAATCATCATTTCATGATGAACCTATCAGTTTTTAAAGGTAATGTGCCCGTTAGCCCGAAGACCAACGCCCACATATGCGAGAATCTCGAAAACAGTTGAGCACGAGATCTAATTTGGGAACCAGACGATTTGTACTATGCGCTCCGGCTCCTTCAACAAGTATTTTCTCATAAATACTACAATAATTCAATTTTCCTGACCTATGTGGTAATGCAACACAAAACACTCAAGTCATCCATGCTTGAGGCCAATTTATATCCATATTACTGAACCATATCTTCAACATGTTCATATTTAACCTGGCAGCTCATACCTGCCTTTACCAGTGTGGGACGCACCGTCAATCCACTGCCTTTGTCTAGGCGATCATGCCTACATTTACACATTCATTGCAAAATGAGAAATACATTCACATGAACGCTCATATAACTCCATTCGATTTCTGTGATAATTAGATTTTATGAATTCATAACTGGAAATCAAACTTGAGATTCTTCTTATTATCTTTATCATCGGCTGATATGATCTTGATCCTATTATTTAATCAATTGAATTTATTTCATTTCCTCTCATTATTCCATGACCCAAAATATGTCAAAACTCCACTCAAATCTTCTCACATTTCATTATGACCAAAAGAAGTCAAAAGTTCGCTCAAATATTATTGCATTTTATCATGACTCAAAGCATGTCAAAAGCTCACTTAAACATGTTTACATTTCACTATTTCCACTATTTAGGGCTAGATGCCACAAAGTATTATTTGAAAATCATTCAAAAATTAATCCTATTTATTATTGTTATCATCCAACTGGATTAATATGATGATTATTATTATTATTATAAACCATCTTGATTATTATCATTATTAACTGGGAAAGAATAACGAGTCGCATTCAACCTCGCAATGCACAAGTTGCACTCGGCAGAAAATCTAGAATATCAATCAGATTATCACCATTTACCTAGAAAAGAAAAATCTGGACTTCCCACAGTACTGGCTAATAACACTGAAGCTAAAGAATTACGCCAGTAAGCATGACTTAAACTAAACATGACTAAGGGTTGGAAAATACACATGACTCTACTTAAGACTAGACTACCAATAAAAGATCTGGTCCTACTTCAATCTGATATGATGGTCTTGGACTGGCCTCTTGTATGGCGGTGAAAATACACGTTCCTGTGCCTTTCCATGAGATGTGGCTCCACTACTGCCTAGATCGAATGGCGGCAGTCTCCACTGGTGTCCCACCATGTGGTTCCTGTCCTCCAGAAATGGGCCTTCAGTCATCTTCTTCCTCTCTTCCCTCTTCTTCTCGTCGTTCTTCTTTCCATCTAATCCATCGCTAGTATTTAGTGCATGTTCCTTCTCATGTTCTCGAGAAAATCGGCTATGTTCATTGGATCATCAAATTGTTCCGCACTCACGTTAAAGCTCGTAGTTAACTGGCACACTTTATTTCCCTTCCATACACTGGATAACATTATTGTAAGCCAATAATTCATCAGATATCACCACAAACGTAAACAGCAACAAAACAGTACAATTTATTGCTGGGGTCGAAACCTCATTTCACGGTTCTTCTCCCTTCATAAAAATACTTCGTACATTATGTGCAAGTCTCTTATTGTATGCTCATTCTTAAATATGACCGTTTTCAAACTGTATTTATCAAAGCATTGGATCCGTCCAATGGTCGTCAGTCCACTGCACTTTGATAACAATAGTAACTTCACTTGTGGAATACTTCGAATTTATGCGAATGCCTATCACTATAATCTCATCCTCAAGAATTATCGTTGTCAAACTGTCACAGCATAAAACACATTCACGGGTCATCAGTCCACTGTACATCAATAGTCATAACAACTTCACTCGAAACATAGTGAAAAATACCCAACGACTTGTTGAAAAATATTCTATCACTCACTTGTATGGCGAAAATAATTAGAGTTCCACACTCATTCCTTCGTTCTGCAGGATCACAACGTTCTCGAATAGTCTTAAGTTCCACGACCCGACAACACTTCGCGTAGCGTAACGTTCCGACTTGGCGTTTAGCAGACTGTATATTCACGGCGCACTAGAACAGGGTAACATTCCCAACCGTAGGATGAGCACAGCTCAGCTGCCCCTGCAGTCCGGTGTGCTGCTTATATACTGTATCATCCGGCTGCCCGCCTGTGACATCCATGACGATGTGCTTCAACATAAAACATTCATATCTCTGCAATGCGTAGCTCAATTTCCATGCTTCTTTTTCCAGGATGATTCAAAAACCAAAAGCAATAATTTGGCTTAGTTCTCTTTCTTGATAAGCAAGTATCTCAGAATCTTCAATCCTTCTGGAACCATCGATGTTATGCCATTCGTCACAACTCCGCGCGGAAGCGCAGCAGTGGCTGGCTTCCCAGTGGCGCTCGTTTGAAACTCTGCGCTTGGCGCTCCGTTGAAACTCTGCGCTTGGCGCTCCGTTGAAACTCTGCGCTTGGCGCTCGTTTGAAACTCTGCGCTTGGCGCTCGTTTGAAACTCTGCGCTTGGCGCTCGTTTGAAACTCTACGCTTGGCGCTCGTTTGAAACTCTGCGCTTGGCGCTCGTTTGAAACTCTGCGCTTGGCGCTCCGTTGAAACTCTGCGCTTGGCGCTCGTTTGAAACTCTGCGCTTGGCGCTCCGTTGAAACTCTGCGCTTGGCGCTCCGTTGAAACTCTGCGCTTGGCGCTCCGTTGAAACTCGATGAATTGACATGACGGTACCGGGGCCAACGGCACAGTATATGCCGGTATTTCTGGCCAGTTTTGGAAATTTTGAGGTGGGGGATCTTATTATTAACATACGACATGCCAGAACTCTTAAACAAGGAAAGTTTTATCCGGATAAGGCCTTGTAAGAAAGAGCACGCTAGAATACAATGTGTTTGTGTTAATACAGTACCAACTCAATTAATATACACGAATCTAGTTTGTTAATTTCTGTGTCACTGAAGATCAATGTTGGTTATTGGAGGCCAAAGGTAAAGATAAGATAAGATAAAACCGTATAAGCCAGATGTGCAAGGGTCTCCTACCAGAGTGGTAGGGGGTATAACTTTCTTAGTTACATCGATATGGCTTGAGCTCCAATTCGAACGTATGGATGCATATTTCTGTCACTATAAGTTCTAGGAATAAAAATGAACCTAATTTATCAGAATTTTAAACTGAAGATGAATTGAGCTAATGACATTAGCAAAGAGAACTAGTAACCTAATAGGCCTAGCCTCATTCTGTGAACTTCAAAATATATGGTGGTAGTTCGAGTACAGCAAAGGTCGAAAGTTTACTGCATGTAATACAAAGAATTTGAACAATTTCTGAGGAAACATGCCGACAAAATTATGCCCGGACTGTCGGTTCTTGTTTGGTCAACACCACTGCAATTTCGCAATTTGTACTCAGTACTTTGACCTGCTTAGAATTAGTTACGTAAAGGAAGACAACTTGGGGAGACAAAATAAACATTAAACAGATTATAAGATATCGACCAGCACACATATACCTGAAAAAATACATTCGTTAGAAATATTTGTCGGCTTTTAACAATTATAGACTAGCAGGCAGCTATAATTTAATTCATTTTTATTGTGAAGATGATTGTAATGTAGATCTTATATCACAGAAATTGAATTTGCTAACTCGTTCTTTAGACATATTTGTCGGCTTTTTGCAATTATGGACTGCAGGCAGCTATAATTTAATTCATTTTTATTGTAATGATGATTGTAATGTAGATCTTATATCATGGAAATTGAATTGGCTAATAAATAACAACATAATCACATCCACGCCCGTGGCAGGATTTAATCTGTCATCTGAGCATGAATTCCGTCTCAGGACCAACCGTTTATTGCTTGCCCACGCCTGCATAACACTTCGTCATTCCACGATCGGTGTGAAGTGATTTCTAGTCTGCTTGTTATGGGTTGGAGTGAAAACTACTGGAGTGAATGCCATGAAAATTCTTAAACAACCAAAAGTCATTCCTAAAATATAACTAGGCTACAAATGATTTAAATGGTCCTAAAGAATGGACGGGTAAAGTGGAAGCCCTGCGTCGGTTTTTGCTCTTTCTTTCGAAGTGGTCAGTTTAGTTTTGGAACCGTTCTCAACGTAAGTCACGGGGAATTTAATTACAAACATTTTCAACTAATTTACAATGGAATACAGCCTTACTGAGATTTTTTTTTAAATCGCTTATCCTTAAATCTCGGCTTCACTCACGAACTCTGTGATGGATCATTCCTGTATTGCCACAAGGACAGTGTCATGGATCTGGGAACACTTTGTCAGCAGATACATTTGATGATGGAGACAGGCTGATCGCCCGAGTGACCGCTAACTTAGGTCTAATTAAGGAAAAGTGAGGGAAGGAATATTGGATGACGGCCGTTGGTCTGTTGAAAGGAACCGTCCCGGCAATTGCCTGCGGGTGAAAATGGAAAATACGGTAAATCATTTTCAGGACGGTCAAGGTGGGATATGAACCCATGATCTCCCGTCAAACGGCGAGGCACGAGGTAGCAACTTAGCGCTCTCGGCCACCGTGGCCAGTCTTACTTAGATAAATGCCAAAATCTGTCCAGTGAAGCGAATCGACTGTAAATGACTTCTTTTCCTCAAAGACATACTAGCTTTGATGGTTTGAGCTCATGGCTCACGCCGTCTGACAGGACATCACGACATTTGAAGGTGAGATGTTAGTGATATGAGTACAAGTGCTCCAATTAAGCTGCTTCTTTTTTCTCTTTAGGCTGGTCGGCGTGGGTCAGAAGCACGGCGTCCGTCTTGAAATTGAGCTCACGCTTGGTATCCGGCATGAATGTGTGTGTTGTCATTACACGCCCATTAAATGTCTATGACGTAATATATACTTACAATCAGGTTTCCTCATATTAACAAGACATACAATGGAGGTAAACTTAAATTAAATCGTTTCAGACTGTATAACATAAAAAGGACAAACGCTAATAAGACACTGTGACTGAATTAGCGTGCTGACTGGTGCTACCTTGCCACAACTAAGCTAACCCCAGTCACCAGTCACCATTAGAGCACCCACCCGTCAACAACCCGTACGAAAAGCTGGTTCGCAATATAGACATGTCTTATTGAAGTATAGGTTCGTTCTTGCAAGCCGAATGTTAACATGTTTATTATTCATGGAATAAACTTGATGACATAATTTAACTTGGAGCTGTCACATCTCTTCAGTAAGACTTGAAAATCTTACTGTTATCGATTCGACCCCGAACCTCCTGTGGTCTGGGTAGGCACACTGAATCACGACGAGGACACATTTTAACTCTTAAATTAAGAGGGCGCTGATTGCCTACTTCTTCAATGTCGTAGAGATCTTTCGCGGACGGTAACCGAGCCACCTGTGTGCCAAAGTTGGAACCGGACGATGCCATTGTTTTACCGATAAGATTATCGTACCCTCCCGTATTATAGCGTGTGCATGGCTTCCTTGACATTTTGGAAGGGCTGGACTCAAAAGAAATTTTCCAAATACGGAAATAAATGAAAAATGTCGATGACCATGGATAATTTTTGTTTCACTGCATGCTGTACGTACTGTCACTTTTTGATGTGTAACATCTTTCCGCTCGGTTGCTGGATAGTTTTGTGGGAGTGATTACGAAAATTGGGGACGGAAGTGGATCGGAACGATCGAGCTGGCAGTGGTGGATCAAACGGAAGTATGCACTGCCCGCTCGATCGATCAAACGGAAGTGTACTAGCTGGCAGTGGTGGACAACGGAAGTATGCACTGCCCGCTCGATCGATCAAACGGAAGTGTACTAGCTGGCAGTGGTGGACAACGGAAGTATGCACTGCCCGCTTGATCGATCGAATGGAAGTGTGCCCTAGCTGGCAGTGGTGGATCGAACGGAAGTATAAGACGCACTGCCAACTCGATCGATCGATCCAGATGGCACTGGTAAGAGAAACAATCAGCGCGCGGTGTCGAAAATTGATACCATGACGCACTCTCGGCCATGTGGAATGTATATGACATACTGAACGGAAAACGCTCATGCGAACTCTGGCGTCAAGTGATTTAAACAAATGACATGGTACATGTTCGAAGTCTTCGTATCAGTATTTAAATGGTAAAATGCCTTAATATCAAACATTGTAAGTAGTCAGCATTGCATTGGCAAAAGGCATTTCAAACTCAATGTCAATGTTCGAATCCTGGGCGGGGTAGATATTTTTGCTGCCAGATTATCATTTTAAACGATAAGTATCTTATCAATATGACTCATTTTAACAGAATACTTATGAGATTACGTGTTGGTCTGTGAATCAAGAGGACCTGTTTATAAGGAATTTAAGGTTATGAGCGGTGTCGCGTCTATTAATCTAGTTGATCCATATCGTATTCTTTATTTAGGCTAGTGCTGGTGGAAGCTACAAATCATCTAATAAAATGAGTTCCGTAATATAAACTACAATATCTGTAAAACACTCCCTTTTACAATAGATTAATATTTGTGCCAATAATACTATAAAATACCGGTGTATCAACAATTTCACGTGAGGTTTCTTCTATGTCAGATGTTACACATCATTTGGTACTACTGTAAGGCTCGTAATTTTTTTTATCATCGACTTACTACGGCACCACTCATGGAACTTACTCCATACATTTATCAAAAATGGTGATCAGTATCTGCCAGATTCATATTGATTATGTTCAGAAAACGGACAGCAGACCGCATTTCACAGCCAACAGGCCGTTTGTTTCACTAGATTGAATGCACAGAACAATGCGTCAACGTGAACTGATTGTCTAATAATAGCGCTTATGGCTTCATAAAGGAGCTCTTCACATACGCCAACAATCGAGAGCTCAGTAATGCGGTGACAGTATTCGTGAACACAATTAAACTTCTGAGTGCCCTATGTAGCTTTCACCACAGTTTATTTCACCCCAATAAACTGCTCACGACTCATGAGTATAAGATCGATCTTCGTTGTTTTTGATTCATTTTAGGAGGTAAGGATAGCCTATCTTCGTCACCAGTCACGTGAACTTTGGGGTGCGTTGAATTTTTGTGATTACCTGTGCTATTTCGTGAAGAGCCTATAAAGTACCATCCCGGCATTCCACCTGTAGAGGGAGTGTAGAAATCACGATGGAAAACTACATCCCGTATTGCCGCTATTGCCTCGTCCGACCTCGACCGTGCCTTTCAAATTTGAATACATTTCACCACTCCAAAATGGCGGCCGGTGAAATGTTTCACTGGCATTCTGAATCTCCCCAACAGTAAGAAATATCACCCTGAAATTGTGTACGATAATAACGTGACTAGAAGTTCACCTATGTGACTTTCAGAAATCTGTTAAGTAAAAATACAACATGGGGGCCAAACGTACTTAAAATATTTAAATTGAATTTTCTCGCGATTTAATCATGCAAGCACAGTGAAACTTAAATCAGTAAATGTCTATACACACATAATTTACAGGCATTTAATTCAATTAAATTGTTTTCATAACCTGAAGATGGCGGCTATGCGAAATTCAAAACGTATTTTAATATTTATTGTGTGCTATTCAAGTGATCAAAGAGAAAATTTGAATAATGAACCTACGCAACATTCTTCATCTTATGGTATTATATATTACTATATGTCCGACACATATATAAAAATTCAGCATGGCGACCATCCAAAATATTTAGATGTCTATCATTATATACGGATCTACTATAGCAATCAAACAGATATTTTTATGTTGGTAGAGGCTATTAACATAAGCTCACTTATAGAATTTTCAATAATTCGATGAGCACAAAACCAACAATAGCGGCAACGTGAAATTTAAACATTTACATGGATTCATCTCGCGTCATTTCATCGGAGCGCTGTGAAACTGGGCAGGGTTAATCTTCATACAAGCCTTAATATACTGACGTCTATATGAATAGCATTTTATGTATACTTAAATTGGTGGTATTACATTAAAAAACACGTTTTAATTTCTCGTGTCCGAATGTAGGTCAGTATAATGAACTATCATTAGAATATTCATCTGCTGGCATATAATTCTATAGCTTACCTATATATGAAACAATTCAACAAGGGGTCCATACAACATATTCAACCGGTTCACAATATTACCGAAACTATTTAAGCAATCAAACTGAATTGTATGGTGATAGAGGGCTATTAACTAAATACATGTCTGCGACTTTCTAAATACTGAGAAACACAGAATCATCATGGCGGATAAGTGATTTTCAAATATTCAAATGTTTATTCTAGTGATTTGATCACCCGATAGCAATGATTCTAAGAACAGTGAATCTTTATTCAGAGCTTAGTATAGACACATCTCATGTTCAATTATTTTCAAATATTCAAGATGACTTCAGTTTGAAAACTTTTTGTTTTAATTCACGTACCCTATTCAAATCATTGAATAGAAGATTCGTATGTTAGGTTATTATAATAATCAAATGGCACTAAATTCTGTAGCTAACTTTTCGTAAATCTGTGAAGTGATGCATTTGACGTTACCTTAATTAAACTCCGGCGACGCGTGCAGAAAATGCCATCTCGCGGGAGGAGTATTATTCACCAATACTGAAAGTTAGGTTTTGTAGCACATACATTCTCAATGCAATGGTGTTGGTGGAGACATACAGTGGGTCATGTATCAAAAGCTATTTCCTATGGAAGATCCTTTTAATAGCCGCGGGTGATTTTAATAGAAAAGACCAGTAGGATAAATAAAAATAGGTCATTTAGTTCTTCACGGAACTACTTGTTTCATATTTTAAAAGAAGCTTTTTCTAGGGAAAGTTCAACCTTCCCTTCATCATTGTTTTCAATAAATGTATACCTCAAGTGAAAACTTCTCTCTTATTTATGATACATTTCATGACATATATAATCTCCAAAGTTCGTTTCTTAGTAATTTAATAGGATTTGAAAGATATTTATTAAAATCAAGCGAACTAGTGAATATAAGAATATTATGAAAATGATTCAATTTATAAATACGAGTTGAAAGATTTCAAAGAAAATATACCCCAAATAATCGAGAAAGAGTCATTATTACATAATGTACCTTAAAATCTGAATTTAGACGGAAGTTTATAAAATGCAATAAAATAACTTGTAGGGGTGGTAAGCAACCCCTCGCATGTTCCTTGGTCCAAAATGTTTGCGCGTGTGCTTGAGGGTCAATAGGTTATTCAATGAAATGTATGAAATGAATTGTACTTTCCTTCACCCCGTGCCGCATCCAGTAGTCCGCCTAAATACTACCACATTCTACTGTTTCCTACCTGTGCTAATTTCAGTGATGACGTGTTCCAAACAAATGTTGTTAATGGACATATGTAGGACCATCAACATAAACGTTGTTGAATTCTTTTGAAGTTGCTTTCTGAAGTGAGATACATATCCGAAAGAAGCCGAGTGGCCCAATTAGCCTCTTTTTTTTACCTTGGAATGCCGAATAGCCCCTTTGTGCTGCCTACAGGAATCTAAACCTTAATTGTTGGCACTTGAACACATTAAGATTAGCGCTCCCTTTTCACAGTACAGTAGATATGCTGAATTCCTTTACTGTCTTCTGTGGCAATAAAGCCCTGCGTTATGTCGCCTTGGTGTGCGTCAGGCAGAAGTCTTATCTCCCTCCGTCAATTGCTTTCGTTATATACATATCGACTAAAATTCAGTCTGACTTAACAATGGATGCAACTCTCTTCCCACGGTTGAATGGCAGGGAACTGCATTCAATATACCAACGCAAGCACTTGAAAGAAACCACAACGCAAAATCGATCTCTCAACTCTTATCGAATACGTCACCCAGTAACCTTCGAATCCTGTATAACCTTAGAATTCTGAATACAGACTTGCTTGCAACAAGTCTATCTTTGTGGTATGCGACATATTAAAATAAGAATCGTTGGAGTTCTTGGCAGAAATATTGTACCGAGCTTTGAGAAATACAGTGAATGGCTGGAGAACGGAAATCAAACATATATAGTAGCTACAAAAGCAACATGAACTGTGCTTGAATTATATTAAATTTAATGACTTAAAATGAAAATTGATCGTAAATGATCTAACACTTCAGGATAAATACAGTGGAGTGTGGTCTTGCTATCAAATCAAACTACACCTGTAATTAAATTATAAAGTGAGATAGAACACAAGGTTTTATCTTCTTCTTCTTCTTCTTCTTCTTCTTCTAAGGGCGGAGTGGAATCATTCGGTATATCTGATCTTGCGAGATGCTATTCCATGTTCTCTGAAAGCTGAAAGAACGTCTGATTTGGAAAACTATTGCCTACGCAGGAAAAGTCCAAAAAGCGGTTCTCTACTGGATCCAAGTCCAATTATGGCATTTCAACCGTCAGGCAATTGAAATTGTTGAGATCATTGATTACAGAGATCAGGCAGTGTGTTAGTCTGTCACTCTGCACTGCACTGCCGATCCTGACTGCCAATGCATCCTGGTCTCTGGAACTACTATCATTTGCGTACTCATTTCATGACATTTACTAGGGAGTATAGTGAGGTCGTTTCCCTTTGCCTTCCTCAACAGCAAACACCCACTTCAGGGGCTTAGTGTGCTGACCATTTTCTCAGTGCAATCATCCACTCACCGTATTGGGAAGGCCAGTCGTTGACATGATGTTCTTCCACCAGGCGATCCCTACATAAGGTGTAACTGAATCACCATATGGGTTATGCAGGGATTTCCATCTCCAACTCTCACTACGAAGCAGTTATCATCTTCTGAGCACTGTCATATATCGGTAAATAAAAAACTTATCTACAATCGTAAGTACTATACGTGTGCGAAGTTAAAAACGGTTGGGCTGTGTTCTTCCTGATATATTGAGACTAGGATAAAAATATAGGTTCCGTATCATTTATCAGCTATTGGCAGCACTGGTGACTCTACTGAATGCGTGTCAACATATAGTTTATGGTAAACAAATCATAGTCAAAATTTGGTTGAGTTCCAATAGATAGTACGGACGTTACATACATTTAAAAATTGAACTTATCAGCAGGCGTAGACTCATGCTGGCAACGCTGTCAGGTATGGGCTCTTGAAAAGTTAACTCTAATGTAACTATCAATTGTGCCAATTTTCGAACAGTTCCCATGTGTACCTTCCGATATATACAACATAGAGCTAAAATTTCTACTTAAGTATTATAGCAGATGGTAGCACTGACGTCACTTTAAAATATTGGGCGTGAGATGTCCTGGAAAAGATCTTTACTCATACCAAATGTGGTTTTGATGGCTGAAACCGTTTAGATGTTCATATGGAGGACAAAACGCTCACAGACAGAAGGGAAGACAGACGGACAGGCAGACAGACAGACGGACGGACGGACACACAGACACACATCTGCCCGGGTGATCTCATTTTCCTTTTTCAACATTTTTGTAAAATGTGAAAAGTTAACTAATAAAACTTCCTTAAAAGGTCAAATGCGAAAAATATCTTCTTACAAATTGAATATTTTCATTTCTGTGAAGAATTTGCGTGCAAGCTGCTAGTTTGTTTCCTCTAACAACTATTGAATATTGATTTGTCTTACCTTATCCTTAGTAAACCAAAAATAATATATACAATTATGGAATCACATGGGTGCTGCCCAAATAATGTATGTTAATCATACAGCCTAGCCGCACCTAACCCCTTTCATCAGTCTTGTGAGTGCTGAGCTCAATGAGTCAAAATGTTTTTGTTACTCCTACAGCACAGACCTGCCAACGATTGCGAATTTCTGGTCTAAGAAAGTAAACTGGCTGGTAACGTATTATTAGAGTAGAATGTGCCCAACCAAATACAGTTCGGCCAGTAGCTGATTCCTATTTCATGAGTATATTTACATGCAGATCGTCTGGTAAGTGATATTATTACGTTACGATGCGTTCAGTTAAATATGGTGTTATCATAATTTGCTTCTTACCACGGCAATTCAATCACAAATGAGGAATCTACCTGGGTTAAATATCCCGTAGAATTCATACGTTCCATCCTATGTGACACACATTTTTTGGTGCTAATCTAAAAATCTTGTACGCTGGTAATGCGTTGTCATAGTCACTGTAAAGAACACAAAAGAATGAAATGAATATAGTCATCTGTTGGCTGAGCCAAAGCAGAGGCTTTCACGAGACAGCAATAATTCCCCTCGGGATTTCATTGAAAAAGAACATTCTGAAAAGGAAGACGCCTAAGTCTTTATGATTTCACACTGCAGGGGGCTAATGTTTCGTGAGGAAGGGATCCATCTCTGTTATACTTCAGTTTCAATTAGCACGTCAGTATCTACCTTCAAAGATAACTTTGACGCCACCAATTAGTCATATTTGCAGCTCCTAGACATCATAGTTTTCTGTACCTTGCCACATAATTTTTAGACTTAAATGAAGTTGAACAAAGTTAATATAATTTCGAAACAGCCATTCACACCAAAACAACAAAACGGAGGCAGACAGGTTTTTCTCCGGGTACTCCGGTTTTCCCTGTCAAAATTTCATTCCAGCAACACTCTCCACTATCATTTCATTTCATCTGTCATTCATTTAATCATTGCCCCAGAGGAGTGCGTCAGGCTTCGGCAGCCGGCACAGTTCATATCCTCGCCGCTAGATGGGGGCTTCATTCATTCCATTCCTGACCCGGTCGGAGACTGGAAGCAGGCTGTGGATTTTCATTTCATTCACACCAAAACACATGGACTTCAATTCATATAATTCCTGTGCTCATTTGGTAATGGTAATCTTATAAAACTATGGTTCATGGTGTGGTGAAGTGCTAGTTTGTGAACCACGGGCAACGGCTGAGTGGCATAGTAAATGGTTCTAATAATTGGGATACCAGTTACTGTGGAATAGGAGTGGGTATCTTGGACACATTCCGAGTCGTGGCCCTCCCTGGGCTCAGGTGGCTACGAATACCCAACTCACGTGTTTGTTTCCTGAGGGGAAACTCATGGGGCCCTGTGTAAGTAAGGCAAGCAACCTGCTTCACTTGTATTCTCAAAACCTGCTGAAAATGTCACGAACAAGCCTCCGATCTATTTGAGTGATGGAGTCCCACTCCCATATGACAGATCAGGGACTCCTTGGAAACAAACAGGCAATCGAACTGGTATTCGATGTGGTACTATACAGAGTGGTTCACCAGCCCCTTATTTTTTGGAGGATGGCAACCCAACTAACGCGTATATCATAGTCATCCTAAAAACATTATTACTTGCTCCTTCACGACCTTAGTACTACTTTACCGTTGAGTACATGCTGGCGAATACAGTATAAGTCATTAGCGGCAGTGTTATTTCAATGACCTCAAATATAATGCATGATTAAAACGATCACAGCTCCGAATAACACCTTCTTACGTTTGTACAGGAAGTGTCTACGAACAGATTCAATACGTGCCAGCAATTCACCATGGTTCTCGATAACTATGGTGGCTAAGTTAAGAATTGCTAGAGTAGCGTCAACGAAGTCGCATTGTAGTGGGTTCGAACCTCGAACTAGTACTTTTTTTTTGCTTAATGTCGTTTATTGTGGATGTATTATGGACGCATATCTATCTGTTCCAACGAGTGATTTTTATTTGGTCCTAAAAAGTTTTATTTATTTATATTTTTTATTTTTTATTTAGTCAATTTACCCTCTAGGTTGGTGGTTCCCATGGACTCAGCGAGGGAACTCACCACTACCGCCTCTATGGGCAGTGTCCTGGAGCCGGGAACATCTGGTCGGGATGGATACAACTGGGGAGGTGTGATCAGCACTTCGCCCAGGTGGCCTCACCTGCAAAGAGAACAGGGGCCTCATGAGGGATGGGAAGGGATGGAAGATTGGGATGGACAGGCGAGGAAGAGGGAAGGAGGCGGCCGTGGCCTTACAGTAGGTACTGAGACCGTATTTTGCATTGAGTCGGATCTATGTTGTACAGGAGTGTACTCAGATGAATTCCTGCGGCTCTATCTACAAGACATACAGCGCATTGATACTCTGTGGCGAGCTTAGGAGCAATTCGGCAGCCCACACTACATCCCTCGAACATGTGCTATGTTTTTAGTACAAGAGATGACTACAAAATGGAGGCAGCAGTAACGTCAATCTGATGCAACCTGATACATTTTGATACAGTATTTATGAAACAGAACAACAACTGGTAAATGCATTATATTAAAAGAAGAGGAAACTTGAGAGTATTTTACACATAGATAAATGCATATGACAGAATATCAGAGTATTATCGAACACTAGCCAGTGTCGGTATCGATTGTCAATGTCGTTTCGCAACGAACAGCATTATGGGTCTCGCAAGAGCAGTGTGAAAAATCTGGCAAGGCAGTGAGATCAGATCACATTATACTTTGCTTGGGGTACAACACTCCTGTCTCGCGCAAGCAACGCGGTCGTTTACGTACTTCAAATTTAGACGTTCGACGCGAAGTTGAAACCAGTGCAGTTAGACAGTTCGTAACGCAGTATTTTTGTCTCGGCTTGTTATAGCTGGAGATAGTGTTAGTCTTCATTATTAAGGAGCAGTGAACTCAGTCTTCACTAGGACTTGTGATATTTCAATGCCAATACCAGACTATATTCTACAATAGTTCAGTACAGTCTATATATTATAATCATGACTACAGAACAGAGGTTGAATGAACGAGTTCTTCATCACGGCATGTTAAAGTCACGAAAGGGCTAGAATGGAAAGAAGGAATGCAATAAAATAGTGGAGTTGACCACCTAGGATGATCACTAACATCAATTATGAAATACTACAACAGCAGAAAGCTTTTTAAGAAGAGATGGAAGGCTCTTTGGAAAAGTTGACTGTACATTCATACTGTGACTACAAGAACTATAATGGCATTCCACGAATAGGCTACAGAACATCTTAGGGACGTGTGAGAACAATGAACTTGTTGCGCGAACAGCTGTTTTTATTTTTCAACCGTTCGAGATCGGGGTTCGGTTCTCTTCAAGATCCAGTCATTTCGAGAACTACGCGACTCTATGAACGAGGGTTCAGTTCCAGAACGAGAACAGTGTGTTTTAAGCATATTCCAATTTCAACGAGATGGCATCGTACAAGGTAGCTGGCAACCATTTTCACAAGTAGACAGTATGGATTAGACATACTCTAGAGTGTTCCTTTTTCACCAATTTTTCTTAAGTAGTTAGAAAATGCATTCCAGGGCAAGACCCGATACTTCATCGCTTCTGTCTTGTAGTGTATTTTATTTTGTAGTTAACATTAATATTTTATAATGCTATTTTCAATGCATTATTTTACTCTTTTTCTTATTACATTTTGGGCATTTAATAGAACAATATAGTTTGTTGAGAAGACACATATGAAGAGTAGGAAGAAGACTGAGATAACTTTATATAAGAATAGTTGTTAGCAAGCAGATGTCCAATACGCCACGCATATTTGAATATTATTTGAATAGACACTTCTACAAATTTTGAACTTTGAATTTGAATACCTATGTATTACATGCATGTTTCTTTAATACACGTGTGGGTCTATTTTTCGTCGAGTGCAGTATAAATATGGAAACATAATGATTTCTAGAGTGGAAATTTGCGATTTTTGGATTAATTTTTGGCAATCCACAGCTTTTGAGATTTTCTTTTTGAATTTTAAGACACTTTTCAGTTCGTTCAGTTTTTCTATTTTTTTCATGATTCGTTTGTTGAACTCCATCCTAATTAAGCGTTAGATTCTAATGGTCTACGTGTACCTTCTTAAGACAGGCTCTTTACCATGTTGTAGTATCTTTCGTGTTTCTTTGGGGGAGGATCTCCAGTCGAATTTTGTTTAGTAGAAGGGTGATGACATTTGTTTTTGAAGAAAGGTCTAATTGGAAAGACGAGTAATAATATTTATATAATCATGTAATAATAATGACTGAAAGATTAAGAGATAATAATATGATTAATTGTGAGATTTAAAATGTTGTTAACATTTTTATGCAATGACAATGCGTTCGATTAACTTAACTGTTCGTCGAATAAGACATGATTTGAACATAACAAGTACACTAGAATGCTTATTGATGGAGTTGAATATATAAAACACGAATAATTTGATCGTGAACTAAAATGTAAAAATGTAAATATTGCCATAAACTTACAAGGGTTATTTAATATGTGTAACAAGGGTATATAAACATGTTTAAAATTTATTAAGATTTTTTTACATGCGGTTATGCTGCTATAATTTTAATAGCATTTTCAACAAGATTCGATGCTAATGTCATTAAGACGTGATTACGCTTCAGTGGAGGCAGATTATTTTTTTTCTGTGGAGAGGTATTCCACATTGCAGCAGTTTTTGAAAAATAAACTGTTGGTTGATTTTAAATGCTTCGGATGTCTTGGTCATTTATGCTAGAAACAGGATGTGCTACGAGGACCAGTGGGTCAGATTTTAGAATGCCTAGCACCACGCACGAGATTAATTTAATTATTTTCAGAGTCTTGTTAGTTCACTTTGAGCTATTTTTCGTTTTTATTTCATCCACCACTGGCATCTTCTTATCGCATTCTTTATAAGAGAGGTATCCTTATCCCTGGTTGATCCTAGTTGGTAGAGTTTTGGGGGGTATTTCAGCCGGGTGCTTCCAGATTCTACGATCCAGCTGTTCCATCGGATTTCAACAGGTAAGACCACGTGGATACGGGTACAGTACCATCCCAGCATTTGCCCGAAGACGAAGTGGGAATCCACGGAAAACCACTTCGAGGATGACCGAGGTGGGAATCGAATCCCCTGTACTCATTTGGACCACCCGAGGCTGAGTAGACCCCGTTCCAGTCCTCATATCACTGTTCAAATTTCGTGGCTGAGCCGGGAATCGAACCCAGGACCTCCAGGGCGGCAGCTAACCATGCTGACCGCGACTCTGCGGAGGTCCTAAAAAGGACCGTACTTATCCGATGGTACGTATCCAGATTGGACGACGACATAATGATATGTAAAACGAAAGCAAGGTATCCTGTATATTCAGGGTGGCAAGTGTTCGAAATGTCGACCACCTTGGTTTAAAAGAAAACTTACTCAGGCCGCCACACAAAGCCTTCTGTAACGTCTCGGGTCGTAAACCATTCCTCATCCTTACGCTGTGTCATGTCAAATCCTCGGTAACCGCGGAATATAATCTAGTCCTCATTTTTACGTTTGACAAATATATCCACTTATGGGAAATACCGTAGTGCATTGAGTTCATTAGACTGTTAACATGACTTTACTCACTAAAAGTCCGATTTCACGACACTCACTGGCAACGAAGCTGTTCTGATCGCTGGTACAAAATCCTGTATGATTCTGTTCATCCTCGTCAGTACACCTGTTTGTATGACCGAAGTGTATCACACGCTAGCATTTTGTACGCCAATTTTATGAAATAAAACATAGCGAAGGGTTGTCGTTTGAGGGCATTATTTGCAGTTCATTCGCCTTATTAACGCAAAGCGGTCGGGAAACTTGCTTTACGTAAATTTTAAAACATGCCAGGTACTGAATGAAGGCATTCCAATCAATATGCAAGATATAACTGTAATAATTGAATATTTTACCATACGCGTTAATAAAAAGCTGCAGAGTTCGTTGGAAATGTGTGCGAGTGTTAGTTGGTCACTAGTCGTGGCCGAGTGAGGTACGTGTGTGCGCGCTGTGTGACTGCATTGGAAGAGTGTACGTTTCCTAATACCGGTGCTTCCGATAGTTCCACGGGTGTACTGACCTTCCGTGTGTCATGTGGACAATACTTTTTCAAGTAGTGTTCCAGATAGGACAACAAAACCAGAAACCCAGAAAACCCCGCTGAAAATCATGTCCGGATACCAGAGGAAAAACACCGTACGCTGCCAATGGGACAGGCAGAGTTCTCGCCCCACACCAGGAGAAATTCACCGATGGATTAGCGATACCCTCCGGTTGACTGTCGACCAAGTAGAAGCCATCCAGTTAAATGCGCAAGAAAAAACCATGTACATCAAGGTAATCAGCATATCTACTTATCAGAAATTGCTAAATACGTTTGCAGATCCTATTAAATTTCAGTATGACTCAGGCGAAATGACAAATGTTAAGCTCTCCACAGCAGATTCCAATTTTACTACAGTTTTATATTTAATGTCCCACTCGAAGTTCCCCCTGAAATTTTCAAATCCGTCCTGTCGAAATATGGCACTGTGAGTGACGTCAGGAAAGAACAATGGTCTTCTGCTTATCAGTTCCCGGTGTATAATGGAATACGTGCAGTCACTATGGAAATCAAACAAGATATCCCCTCCACTGAGACTTTTGGTGGCCATTCAGGCTATATATCGTATAATGGACAGAAACAGACCTGTTTAATTTGCAATGCTAACACACATCTACGTATCAACTGCCCAAAGAAAATGATTCCCCTCGGTATAACTCCTACACAACAACGACGTGTCCAATACTCGGAAGTTGTGACACAGCAAACGTCACATGAAAACATACTTATTGATCAGTCAGCTGGGACAACACCAGAAGTGGCCTCGGACACACATGACGCAGAACTGGTACCTTGCCCTGACCAGATCAGCGAGCCACAGAGAGCCCCTGTGCTATCGGCAACTTGTATCGCAGCCTTAGAACCAACTATGCCGTCACTACAGGCTGCCACAGAAATTTTGTCTTCACTGCCCCCACCTTCTCTGGTACCTACCGACTCACTTAAGCAGGTTGATCGGGGATCCGAGAACGTATCTAAGAAGATTAAAACAAATGCCTCGATTGCCGTACCAGCCCCGAAGAATCAAACTGGCTCTACAAACGTTCCCGCAGCTGTGAAAAAGAAACAAAATCTTCATTCTACGTCATCTAGGGACCCACGAACGCTCTCAAACGCTGACAGCCGGCCTATGAATGGCAGTCATAAGGAACTATCTCAACCTAATTTGACATAGTGCACCAGTATATTTCTCACCTGTGTCTTTTTTCTTTTTTCTTTCTCTTTTCTCGAGTCCACCTTCCAGTATGTCTAGCACAGCTTTTATATTTCTCTTAATGGCGCAATTTCTCACTGTGGCCACTGTGAATATCAATGTAATAGAATGCCCTCTGAAATTTCAACTGTTAGAGAGATTCCTTCGAGATGCAGACATTGACATTGCCTTCATTCAAGAAGTTGCTATACCCTGTTTGCCCATATCTGCCTTCTACAAACAATACATCAATACCGGTAATACGAATAGAGGGACCGGATTCCTCATAAGACATGATATCCCACTCGAAGGTGTGCTATGTCCTCCATCAGGACGCATAATATCTGGACACATAAACAATACCACCCTGATAAATGTATATGCCCCATCCGGGTCCAATAAACGTGTGGAACGGAAAATGTTCTTTCAACAGAGTATACTGCCTCATCTGCACGACGTTAAGGAAAAACTTATTCTTGCAGGGGATTTCAATTGTATTCAACGCCCAGAGGATTCCACTAGTCCATACCAAGGGGTCAACCCGGCTCTCAGGACCCTTCTTACCTCCCTACACCTCATTGATGCTGTGGATAGTTTAAGGGTGCCCCTGCCCCATTACACCTGTATAAGTCACAACTCCTCATCACGAATTGTCCGCATCTACTTTTCACAGGAACTTATTCAGCATAGACGATATGAAGTGATACCTGCCAGTTTCACTAACCATCATGCTGTCGTATGTACAATCTCTTACCCCCATCCCATATTTCACATAGGAAGAGGTTATTGGAAACTGAATTGCTCGCTGTTACTGGAGGAGGAATGCCAAGATATTCTCAGACAACACTGGACTCGATGGGTCCAACAAAAATGCAAATTTCGCGACTGCGCAGACTGGTGGGATATTTTAGTTAAACCAGGGATCCGCCGCGTCTTTAAGAACATATCCTACCAACGAGGTTGGGAAAGACGGGATACAGTTGAATTTTACTATCGAGTTCTTCGCCAGCTCCAGCAAAGATCTGATGCTGGGGAGCGTATATATGACCAGATTCGGGAAGTTAAAACCAAGCTCCTGTCTCTACAGCAACGAACGCTCGCTCATATATACGTGGCTTTAAAAGATCGTACAGTGCTCCCCGACGAAAGTGCAAGTGTATACCATATCGCCAAAGGACAACGTGAGCGGCAACGTAAATATATCCACCGCCTCCGCACCAGTACTGGAAGTGTCGTCACCTCCCCTGACGCTATACGTAGTGAAATATCATTATTTTATCAACGGTTCTACGCTAAGGCTCCAATTGATCCACAGCAGGTGACCCTATTGCTTTCATCTTGCAGTACCCAACTATCTCCGGACAACAAAACTCTGCTCAGCGCGGATATTACGGATGATGAGATTCACTCTGTGGTTAAGCACCTCCCAAACAACCGCTCACCTGGCATTGATGGACTGCCATATGAAATGTATAAACACTTCTGGCCTCTCATTGGCAAAGAATTTTGTCATGTCCTGCGTACCATTCTCCAACGTCGTGCTCTTTGTCAATACCATCACGAGGGTACCATAGTCCTCATACCAAAAACATCCTCTCCCATGGCAGTTGGTGACTTCCGACCAGTTACTCTGCTCTGCAGTGCTTAAAAAGTCCTTACCAAAGTACTTGCATGCCGATTGAAGACTGTTCTACATGATATCATTGGTGATGAACAATGTTGCAGTATTCCTGGAAGAACTCTGTTAACAAACTTAGCGATACTACGGGACCTACACCTAAAAGCCGAAATGCTCCCCACTGAGCCAATGAGTTTTCTCACCTTAGATCTTGATAAAGCTTTCGACCGCATCAGTCATAAATACTTGTACATGGTCATGCAACACTTTGAATTTCCTGAAATCCTTATTGACTACATTCGTATGATAAATTGTAATGCTACGTCTCGAGTGCTCGTCAACGGTTTTCTTTCCCCTCTGATTCCAATACAACGATCAGTTAGGCAAGGATGTCCCCTTTCCATGCTACTTTTTGTCATTGGCCTTGAACCGTTCATTCGGACTGCCCAGGTGAAGCTACAGGGTTACAAACTGTCCACACATGTTTTTGGCATGTGCGCCTATGATGATGACGTATCAATATTGATCCGCAATAATGAAGACATCTCCCACATAGATAGCGTCCTTCAGCTCTACCATATCGCCTCTGGAGCACAATCTAACCCCCAGAAAACTGCTTTGCTTCCGCTCAATACTAACTCAGTGATTACCCAACAGCCCTGGTTCCGGATAGTAAATGAGGTAAAAATTCTTGGCATTACCTGGAAGCAATCGCTTCTGGACACAGTGCAAGCAAACTGGACTAAGGTCATTGCCAAAGTTAGGGGAGTGCTGATCCAATTTGGTCAAAGAAACCTCAATATAGTGCAACGGGTCATGGTCCTCAACGTGTTTGCGCTCTCTAAAATATGGTATTTCGCACAACTTTTCCCACTTCCCAAAATGTTTGAGAGCCAATTGGCAAAATATACAGGTTGGTTTATATGGCAAGGATTTTTGTTCCGAGTACAACGGGAACAGTTGTATCTCCCATCCCGGCAAGGCGGGCTAGGGCTAACAGCTCATGGCATGAAATGCCGTGCACTCCTCTGCAAGAACGATATCACCATTCTTTCCCAACATGACACTTTTACGAAAGCGCTATACAAAGATATTCGAAACACAGCCCGTGGTTGTGATAGAGCTTTGCCGAAGATATTTAGGGACCATCAACAGCACCTTCTGGAAACTGTTCGCCAAATGCCTTCAGGGACTGTTCCAACGACGAAAAGTATTTATAACATGTTGCGGCAAGTGGTACACTCCAAACCGCGAATCGAGGCCACCACCCACTACGTCCATTGGCCCACTGTTTGGAAAAATTTTGGGGCTATGACCATTTCTTCTGCTGTACACTCCCAGGTTTTTATCTTCCTCAACGATCTCATCCCAACCACTCTACGGCGATATACCATCCGTCTTGAAGCTTACCCATGGTGTACTATATGTGGTCAAACTGATACGGCGATACACCGCTTCACATCATGCACGCGAGTTGCCTCCACGTGGCTGTGGTGTAAGGGAAAAGTATATCAAATATTAAATGTGCCCACGGATGACCTTGATGACAGGAAGTTGATTCGTTTGTCGGTGACCGCCTTCCCCCAAATTAAACAGACTGCCATTGTGTGGATAATGGGCCAATATGTACACTTCGTGATGGACAATGATAAACATTTCTCGTTCCTGGATCTCAGGTATCACCTGCAGAAAGAGCGTTGGAAGCTTAGTGAAAGTGGACAATTGTACGATAAATATGGACACTATCTGGATTTCTTGTGATGTAATAGTATGGTATTTATCATATCTGAAAATTCTGTAATTCTGTAAAGAGCTAATAAAAAATAAAACAAATAAAAAAAAGTGGTATCGCGTCCACTAGCCGTTTGGAAGATCCCAGGTTCAAGGCTGTCTAACGTTGGAAATTTTTAATTCTTTTTAACTATCTTATTATACCCTCCAAACCGCATTCAGGTAGATTTCAACTTAGTTTTGTTAGTTTTGTTCACATGATATAAGAGTACGATAGGGAAAGTAGTTTTCTTCTCTCATTTAAATTGTTATTTCCCCTGAATACTGTTCAAACCCTTGGATGGATACTATTCGTGATGACTATTAGAATTTTAAAAGTTCAATATTTATCCCATACTAATAATAATAATAATATGACACGTTCTGTATTTACTGCCTGGTTGCGTGGCTCAGCGGTAACGTTCTCGCTTGCTGTGCCCAAGTCTGCAGGTTCGTAACCGGGCGCAGTCAGCTGGCATTAGAGGGTGCGTAAATGTGAGGGAGGCGTGTCAGTTGATCTATTGGCACGTTACAGTTCATCTATGGAGCAACATTCCGGCACCCCGGCGTCTCTAAAAGCCAGAGTAATTAAAAGGGACGTAAAACCAATAACATTATTATTATCTGTATTAACTGTATGTTTGGGGCAGATGACCTCGTAGTTCCGCCTCTTGAAACCTCACTAACTAAATAGCTATTACTGTATTTGTATAGCAAGCGCTTTTCGCACAGATGCCGTTTAAAGGAATGATAGTTTCGGTTTGATGTATTTTTTCGTGAGCCTACCCACATAACAAATTTATTTGTTATTTTGATAAATCTATTTGTTATGTGGGTCGTCTGTATACTTCGATGCGAGCACTGGCGATCAGAATATTCTTCGATATGTTGTTGCTTGTTTCATTTGAAGGGCTAGCACATCGTGGTCATTTAGCCCCGTGTACTTGTGTGTGTGTGTGTGTAGAATTTGTCTGATAACCTGAGTTGTTGCGGGCTTGTAATAATGTGTGTATATACAATTAAGGATTGGGAAGGAGGCGGCCGTGGCCTTATGGTAGAAACCGTCCCGGAATTTGGTCGGAGTAGAAGTGGGAAACCACGGAAAACCACTTCCAGGTTGGCTGAGGTGGAAATCGAACCCACCTCTTCTCAGGTTTGCTTCACGAAGCTGAGCATACCCAATTTCAGCACTCAGACCAGTATTGAATTTATTGGCAGAGCTGGGAATCAAACCCGGACCTCCAGGGCTACACTTGTATATGTTATGTTAATATCCATAACAGTTCTTTGATTTTCTGCGATTACAGGTCATGTGGCATAACCTACTAATTCGATCGTATTCTCTTTATAAATCAGCAAAATTCAACGTACTCTTCACAAAAATACATCGTAAGGAAATAAATGTGGCAATGTAGTTACATCCCCACTAAAATGGAGCGTAGGTTTTCGTTCAAAAAATGTATGGCTACAACTGGATTCGAAGCACTATTCTACCCGTTCTCGCCCACCATGTACTGTCGGGCTTCAACCACATCAGCCACCAATGAACGGTAGACATAGAGTGCTGCACGTTCAGTAGTTACTGCGGCCGTCCCACCTCAAACGTTTAAGTCCATCATGGTAAATGGTGTTCATTTAACTTTCTTCTATTACGGATCACGTGGCATAAGCTATTAATTCGATCGTATTACGTGTATGTGTGTTATTTCATGGAGCAATAAGTCATATGTAAGTAGAATGGTTCTTAGTATTTGGCGGGGAAAAGTTTACGGTCGGCTTTTCTTTGCTAGACCCATGACTCAATTGCATTGCTGTCACACAGTCAGAGCGCAGAGCAATATCGACCATCGGGAGAAATAAAATGTTAGTTGGGTTTCATAAAACTAAATAATAAGTGGCTGGTGGACCACTCTGTATTATCGAGAGTGGTTATGGTAGGAAGAATGAAGGGTTAGCAGAGCAGCAATTAGGATGAGATTGGATCTTCTAGGGATTAGTGAAGTTCATATAAAGGGAGAGAGAGGAAGTAGAAGATTACAAGTTATAGGCCTACCTGTCAGGTGTAAAACGAGGTAGAGCAAAGTGTGGAGTAGGGCTTTATGTCAAGAGAACCGTAGAGCGTAACATAGTTTCTGTGAGGTAACTAATTGAACGATTATTGTGGATAGATTTGGAAATGTCAGTAAATCCGGTCAGGATTGTTTCAGTGTACGCTCTATGAGAAGTCCATGAGAGTTAACAATGAGGATAGGCACGCAGTGGCGCCGAATCTTTTTTTTCATGTCTAGCAGACACCCACCCCTCTCGTTCTGTGGGACCCCCCCCCCCCCTTTTTGCACCTCTCTGCCCTACCCCTACACCCTAACCCCTACCCCAATAATTACGTTTTTACAGCTTATTTCGCACAGTTCTCCCCTTCTCTTCTCTTCTCTTCTCTCTCCCTTCTTTCCTTTCCTCTTTTCCTTCTCCTTCCCTTTCCTCCTCTATCTGTAACCCCCCAACGGAACCCACCCCCCAAGGGGACCGGGAGACCCACCCCCTCGTCAGGTCTAGCGGTCGCTAGACCTCGACCATGGATTCGGCGCCCCTGGGATAGTGTACTACTGATTGGGGATAGGAAATTGAACTGAGGAGGTTTGAGAAAGTAATGGGTAAGTGGGGTGAGGAAAGGTAAGCAAACACAAATGGGAAATGCTTTTTAGACTTCTGTGCTAGCACAGGGTTATCTGTTGCGAACTCATTCTCGAAGCATAAGGAGATTCACAGATACACATGGGAGGGTGGAGGAACCAGATCAATAACACACTATACCATTAGTGACTTTGAATTTAGTAATTTTTTTAGGAATTGTAGGGTATTCGGAGAAATTTTTGATGAAAGTGACCACAAACTGATCTGCTGTGAATTAAGTATAGTTAGACCTTAAGTGCAGAAAGTGAGTGCTGTTTGCAGACAATTAGGGTTGAAAATATCCAGGATGTGTAAATTAGGCAGAATTCCATGGAAATATTTGATTAGAAATTCAAAAGGGTAGATGGTAAAAAATTGCAGGGCATTGACATGGTTTCGTCAGGATCCAGGGATGCAGTACTAGTAGCAAAGGAATGTCTTTGGACAACAGAGTGTAAAGACAGGAAAAAGTGAACAACCTGGGGAATGACATAGTGAAGTCTGCTTGTAACAGTAAAAAGAAGGCTTGCAAAAAATGGCTCCAAACAAGGAATTTGGCAGACAGAGAGTTATATGTAGTGGACAGAAACAAAACTATACAAATAATTAAAGAGCCCAAAAAAGATATAATGGGAGGAATTTGGACATAAATTAAGTCAAGCGTCAGGAAAACCTTTCTGAAGGGTTTTAAAAGTTCTTAGAAATTGATGAAAGTGAGAAATGAGCATTGTTCTGCATAATTCAGGGAAACTCATTCTAGATACTAAGGAGGCACTGGGAAGACGGCAGGAATACCTCATTAACTTGCTAAATTTGAATGGAGACTTATGTGGCAATGTAGCTGATTTTGAGATTATACAGGAGGATAATGAGGATGAGGATGGGAACAGGATCACGGTTGAGGAAGTGGTAAATAAACTAAATTGTCACAAAGGAGCAGTGGTAGACGAAATTTGGCGAGAAATGGTAAATTATGGTGGGAAAGCAGGGTTGAAATGGTTACTTGCGATAATCGAATTGTCATGGGTCTTAGCAAACGTACCCTCTGACTTGACAAAAGCAGTAATCGCCCCAATTTTTAAGCAAGGTAACAGAAAAGATAGCAATAGAGGCATTTCTTTGATAAGTGTCTCTGGCAAAGTGTACTCAGGTATTGTAGAGAGGGGAGTTTAATTATCGGCCTACAGTAAGATGGATGAAAACCAGTGTGGCTTCAGACCACAACCAGAACGTCAAGATCAAACTTTTAGTGTACGCGAAGTTATTCACAAATGCAACGAAAGGAATAGACAGTTGTGTTTGTGAAGTACCCAGGGAGGTGATGCTTAGCAACTTGAGGGATTATGGTGTCAAGGGAAGGCTTCTACAGGTAATCAGAAGGCTGCAGTGAAAGCTCGTGGTAGAATGAGTACTTGGTTTAAGGTTGTTAGAGGAGTCAGGCAAGGTTGTAACCTCTCACCAATTAATCTATACTAATATAATAAAGCCGAAGAGTTTTTTTTTTTGTTTGTTTGTGTGTTTAAACGCACTAATCTCTGGAACTACCAGTCGGATTCGAAAAAATATTTTTGTATATAACAGCCAGATTCAATGGGAATAGTTCAGGCTATGCAGCATTAGGCTACACTTCTCAGGTAACCTTAAAGATTAATTTGAGTTCAGTAAGTCAGAAGAACAAGCGCTCCCGAAAGCTTTATCCACGTGCGCTGGCGTTATGGTTAGTGATAAGTACAGCGTTTAACCGATCTGAAAAAAAAAAAATGTATACTTACCCTTGGGAACCCTGCGGGTAATACCGTCCACTTTAAATTTCGGACAGACCACTCCATTCCCTGCATCTAGGCCCTTTGGCACAAATCTTTACCGTTTCACCAATCTGAACCAAAATTTGTATACATACCATTTGGAACCCTGCGAGTAACACTGTCTACATGCAATTTATGACAGACCAGTCCATTCCCTGCAATTAGGCCCTTTGGCACAAATCTACACCTTTTCAACGATCTGAACCAAAATTTGTATACTTACCCTCTGGAACCCTGCGGGTAACACTGTCCACTTTAAGTTTCGGAAAGACCACTCCATTCCCTGCATCTAGGCCCTTTGGCACAAATCTTTACCGTTTCACCAACCTGAACCAAAATTTGTATACTTACCATTTGGAACCCTGCGAGTAACACTGTCTACATGAAATTTATGACAGACCAGTCCATTCCCTGCATTTAGGCCCTTTATCACAAATCCACACCGTCTCTCCTAATTGCACCATAAAAAAAGTACACACACTTTGAAACCCTGCTGGTAACACTGTCCACTTGATATTTTGGACAACGTTCTCCATTCCCTACATTTAGAATAGCAGACAAAATGAAATTGAAAACCACGTATTAAGGCCCTAGAAGCATTCATGTCCGTAGTAGTGTAACTGTAAGAGTATTTTAATAGGTATATTACAATTCGGGCTGCATCATGTCACCCCTACCTGTGTTCTGGTGCAGAATTGCGAAAATAGTTAAATATTGCGCAGCTTATAAATTGCAGTCATGGGGAGTAATTAGTGCAAACAGATTTCTTAGGCCCCTTAAAGCAGTTATCATCATGAAAATATTATGCCTCTGTTTAAGTGCAATGGTGTTGGTGCAGTATATTGAGGTTACCAGCTGCAATAAGCGTTAGTGCTTTCAAATTTACCTTCATTCATTCCGACCCTTATCGTTGAGCGCTGTGTGGCGATAAACGATACTATTGCTACCTCAGTAGCTCGGGACAGCCGAAGTTTTCCAAAATGTTCTGATTATTTTCCTACGGCGCTATACGACAAAATACGACACTATTTGTCCCTACATTTCTAACAGACAAAGAGATATAGGCCCTAGGCAGTGTCTTTTATTTCACTTACTCCTCTTTCTAATTTATATTTTTAATTCGTTTGTGAATTACATGTGTCAGTGCTGTAGTTAATAAATAGCCGTTTCCCTATTCATTATTATCAATACGGGAAAATGACCCGAATGTTACGTCCATTACACTGTACTACTTATTACCTTCACTACAACCACCACCATCACCACCACCACCACCACCACCTCAAAAAGTTATATTTTTAAAATATTTTTTTTCTGTCAGTTTAAGTATGTGCCAGTTCTGTAATAGTATTCATTATCATCCATAAAACAAATAAATCCTCCGGGCGAAGCCGGGCACTACTGCTTATTTTATATATGAACCAGTTGCTGAAGGGCATAAACTGTCTGGGTGCATCCGGCCTATGCTGATGACCTTGTTGTAATGGCGGACTCCGTTGAAAGCTTGCAAGCCAACATGTTAGAACATGAACAGAAATGTAGGGAGGGTATGACGATCAACATTTCAATGTCGAATGTTTTGTCGAAATTGAAGAAGTGAAACGAACTAAATTGGAGCAGGTGGAACATTTTAAGTACATGGTCTGTGTATTCTTTCAGGATGGTGGTATGGGGGAGGAAATAGAGTGCAGATGTAGAAAAATCAATGCAGTGAGTTCTCAGTTGCAAACTATCAGGATGGTAGTATGGGGAAGGAATAAGAGGGTGGAGGGCACACAGGCCACTTGTACGTTTCGTCGCTATTCAAGTCTGTGTGCATTCCCAAACAAATGGCTAGATTGCACATATTTCAAAATGGATATGCATCAGCTTACATAGATAATTATCCAGAAATCAAGACGTATGAATATAATCACTAGGTTCCTAACATGGATCATTTAAGGAATTAATTTTAACAAGTAGTTCCGTGACGAATTATGGGTCTACTTTCATTAAACTATAACCCTCTGTCCCTATTCCTCTAGTTAGACAAATTTACGATATTCACTTTATAAAATGATGTAAGTAGAACTGGCATTGCAAAAGTTGCTCAAAATATTACTGAACTATTGTGGGCTAATAGAGCAATAACTTACAGTATATTCGGAATTGTTTCAGTGTATGGATCCTGAGATATTGAGATTCTGTGGCTCAAAGGCCCAGTGAGAGTTATTAGGTTGTTGGTAGGACTACTATCACTGACAATGTGCTCAAATATCTCTTAAGGCGTTCACTGTAGGCTCTTTAAACAAATAAGATAGAAATTCACTGACTGTTATGAACCTTACATGCAATTATACATGTAACCTATAAACATACGTAGAATTGTTTTGGTAACGCTGATATACAAAGCGTAACTAAATATGTGGGGAAGTTCCGGGGATTCGATAGAGCACCTAACAACAAGCAAAACATGTCCGGTAAACATATGTTGTATGTGCTTTCGTTGCCGAGTTCCAAGCATTGTGCATAACACAGATGGCGGCATGATGCTATTTGGTCATTTGTGGAGGGCACACAGGCCCCCACTTGTACGTTTCGTCGCTATTCAAGTCTGTGTGCATTCCCAAACAAATGGATAGGGCGTCAGGGACCAACACCGTGGCCTGCTCGTTGTCCCCATCTCAACCCATTAGACTTCTACTTATGGGGTCATTTAAAGGCCATTGTGTATGCCACACCTATTCATAACGTGAGCATGCTGCGTCAGCGAATAGAGCAAGGATGTCAGCAGATACGACAGACGCCGGGAATATGGGAGCGTGTGAGAGAGTCAATGATGCAGCGCACAGACGCTTGACGCTTGCATTACAGTTCGGGGTAGCCTCTTTGAGCACCTTCTGCAGAGAACTGTAAGAAGTAACGTACCGTACACTTTATCAACACAAATGACCAACCTGCATAGTGAAGCGCTCTGTGTTATGTACACCACAAACAATGTTTTTAACACGGAAACGAAAGCAAACACACCAATGTTTACAGGACACGTTTTTCTTGTTGTCAGATCCTCCATCGAATCCCCGGAGCTTCTCCACATATTTAGTTACATCCTGTATACGTTCCGTTTGAAGTCGTGATACATTTCTTATCACGCACGGCTACTCCGAGTTGTAGTATTATACGCTACAAATCTTCAAAAAAATTGACGATACAGCCCTTCGTAAATACTAATAATAATAATAATATATAAATATTTAAGTCAATGTTACGTGATAGTTTGTCTGTCTGTACTATATGTATGTTTCCTATGCGTTCGTATATGCCCACCATTCATCTGATTGCGATGAAACTTGAGTGAGTTGCTGTGTGCACTCCACAGAAGGGCTCTGGCATAGAAAATCAATTTTACAATAGGTAGCGCATGAGTAGATTCAAAAAATGAGTGACGGCACGCGAATCGTTTCAACAAAGTCCCGTATGCGTTGATATACCATTCACCCAATTGCGATGAAACTTCGGTGAGTTCTTCCGTACACTCCAATCAAATTTTCTGGCTTAGTAAATCCATTTCGCCATCGGTAGCGCACGAGTAGATTCAACAAATGAGTGACGGTGGGCGAATCATTGCAACAAAGTCCTGTATGCGTTCATATGCCATTCATTCGATTGCGATGAAATTTAGGTGAGTTGTTGTGCACACTGCCGCAAAGGTTATATAATTCGAAAATTCATTTGATAGTCGGTAGCATACGAGTAGTTTCAACAAATGAGTGTTGGCCAGCGAATCGTTTCAGGGGAGACCCGTAAGTGTTCATATACAATTCCGCCAAATGTGAAGAAACTTTGGTGAGTTGTTGAGCTCACTCCCTCAAATGTTTCTGAATAAGTAACTACATTTTACATGATATGGCACACGAGTAGTTTCAACAATTGAGTGATGAGCGCGAATCATTTCAAGGAATTTACTTTGGGAAGCTGTTGTGCGCACGCCCGCGAAGTTTTCCGAATTAGAAAATTAATTTTACATTAAATGGCGCATGAGTCGTTTCAAAAAATGTACTTAGTTGAGCATTTGTGCACAGCCGCATAGGTTTCTGATTTAGAAAATTGATTTTGTTGAGTTGCTTCAACAAATGAGTGTATTTCATACATTTTTGCGTCAGTGCATGTGTTTTTTTTATATGAGTGATAATGCTTGATAGAATTGAATCATTCACAGCGACATTTCAGCTTGTGTGTGACATAAACTTGCTTCTTTCGTTACTTAATAATTGTACATCTATACCTCTAGCCGGGACAGATGACCACGCTGTATTGATTTGGGAGTATCTCAATATTTGAAGCATTCAATATTTTACCAGTTACATCTGCATAATTCAACCAACATGTGCATTTCTAAATATAGATATTTGGTGTCACAATTGCTTGAGTCCAAGCTCTGTGAACTTGCGTGGTCATGCGAAGGGGCAAGTGAAAAGTGAAGGGCCTGTCACAAGACCGTCGAGTTATCTGGTATTCCTATTCCAATACTGCTAACATTGGGCCGGTGCCTATACAACTTCGGTGTTGCGAATGACTCAGTCACCGACCTATGTACACACATCAAAAAAAGTTTTGCATCACCTCGGTTCCCAGATCTCCGGCATATAGACGTTGACTGTGTATATTGTATCCAAGATACAGTCCCTTTGACTGTTCATAGATGTCACTAAAACTGTTCAAAGTTGTAAACAACCATGCATGAGCAGGGCCTATTAGACGGAGGGGGTACGACAGCCGATCAGTTCCAGTCATTCCACCATGACGAAGGTACGCTGCTCATGTTGTCTGTAGTTCTACCATGCCTAGAAGGTCAATACCGCAGTTCGATCGCGTCCGCATTGTTACTTTGTGTCAAGAAGGGCTCTCAACAAGGGAAGTTTCCAGGCGTCTCAGAGTGAACCAAAGCGATGTTGTTCGGACATGGAGGAGGTACAGAGATACAGGAACTGTCGATGACAGGCCTCGCTCAGGCCGCCCAAGGGCTACTACTGTAGTGGATGACCGCTACTTACGGATTGCCGCTCGGAGGAACCCTGACAGCAATGCCACCATGTTGAATAATGCGTTTCGTTCAGCCACAGGACGTCGTGTTTCAACTCAAACTGTGCGCAATAGGCTGCATGATGCGCAACTTCACTCCCGACGTCCATGGCGAGGTCCAGCTTTGCAACCCCGACACCATGCAGCGCGGTACAGATGGGCCCAACAACATGCTGAATGGACCCCACGGAATTGGCATCACGTTCTCTTCACCGATGAGTGTCGCATATGCCTTCAACCAGACAATCGTCGGAGACGTGTTTGGAGGCACCCTGGTCAGGCTGAACGTCTTAGACACACTGTCCAGCGAGTGCAGCAAGGTGGTGGTTCCCTGATGTTTTGGGGTGGCATTATGTGGGGCCGACGTACGCCACTGGTGGTCATGGAAGGCTCCGAAACGGCTTTACGATACCTGAATGACATCCTCCGACCCATAGTGCAACCATATCGGCAGAATATTGGAGAGGCATTTGTCTTCATGGACGACAATTCTCGACCTCATCGTACACATCTTGTGAATGCGTTCCTTCAAGATAACGACATCGCTCGACTGCAGTGGCCAGCATGTTCGCCAGACATGAACCCTATCGAACATGCCTGGGATATGTTGAAAAGGGCTGTTTATGGACGTCTTGACCCACCAACCACTCTGAGAGATTTACGCCGAATTGTCGTTGAGGAGTGGGACAATTTGGACCAACAGTGTCTTGATGAACTTGTGGATAGTATGCCACGGCGAATACAGGCATGCATCAATGCAAGAGGACGTGCTACTGGGTATTATAGGTAGTGGTGTGTACTGCAATCTGGACCACAAATGCTGCAAGTCTAGCTGTATGATGGTACAACATGCAATGTGTGGGTCTCATGAGCAATAAAACGAGCTGAAATGTTGTTTGTGTTGATCTCTATTCCCTTTGTATTTAACGGTTCCGGAACTCTTGGAACCGAGGTGATGCAAAACTTTTTTTGATGTGTGTATTTGGTCTGTTACTACGCAAGGACCGGGAACCCCACACGTCTGTCACCATAGGCTATACCGTCGTCCATGCGATCCACATTCCTCCTAGATTCACGGAGATTGGACCCGGGCAGTACGCCAACAGCTCATTCTCTAGATACAACGAGTATCGGCCTAAGCCAGCAAATAAGGCTGAGACTAGAAAGATATCGAAGGCAGGCCTCTGAATTGCCTATATGAGTTTTGAAATTTCACCATGATCGTTTAGTAATCGTTTCCTTTTTCATTAGCCTATTATTGTCACTTAGGGCAAATGACCAAGTATACTACTGATCACCACCACTTTAAGTCTTCCATGACTGTGAATTTTAGAATATTTATTTCTTATATAGTACCGTAGTTTGTAAGTTTGACGTGTCAATTCAATAGTAGTTTTCATTATCATCCCTATCATAAGGGCAAATGATCTAGATGTTCCGGCCATTATACCACTCATCACCACCACATAAAGTGTTCCTCGACTGTGATTTTTAAAATAATGTTTATCCACATGCACTTCAGTATACGAAATTACAATTCAAACACTTCTTTTTATTCAATCATTCATTCATTCATTCATTCATTCATTCATTCATTCATTCATTCATTCTTTTTTCTTTATTTCCTTCTCGAGCTGGCTGCGTTACTCAACGGTAACGTTCTCGTCTGCTGTGACCAAGGTTGCGGGATTGAATTCAGGATCTGCCAATTGGCATTTGAGGGTGCGCAAATGCGAGGGGGCCGTGTGTGTAGATTTACTGGCACGTTAAAGATACCCTTCGGGCCAAAGTCCCGTCACCCCGGCGTCTCTAAAAGCCGCAGTTATTAAAAGGGACGTAAAACCAATAACATTATTAATATCTTCCTTTCTTTCTATCTGTCTTTGATTGGCATTGCAACGCATGCCGAGTACAGATAGTATTTATAACAATAATAATAATAATAATAATAATAATAATAAAAATGAAAATCCACAGCCTGCTTCCAGTCTCCGACCGGGTCAGGAATGGAATGAATGAAGCCCCCATCTAGCGGCGAGGATACGAACTGTGCCGGCTGCCGAGGCCTGACGCACTCCTCTGGGGCAATGATTAAATGAATGACAGATGAAATCAAATGATAGTGGAGAGTGTTGCTGGAATGAAATTTTGACAGGGAAAACCGGAATACCCGGAGAAAAACCTGTCTGCCTCCGTTTTGTCCAGCACAGATCTCACAAGGAGTGACCGGGATTTGAACCACGGACCCAGCGGTGAGAGGCCTGCGTGCTGCCGCCTAAGCCACGGAGGTCAATAATAATAATAGTAATAATAATAATAATAATAATAATAATAATAATAATAATAATAATCCTAAGAAGGGTTCTTTACGCATAAATAAATCTACTAACAAGAGGTTATCTCATTTAGCTGAGCTGGGATCGAACATGAAATCTTGAGTTTTGATGGCAAGCACACAACCAATTGTTGCAACCAGTTCGATTTAATATTTTATTGCCATTTACTTAAGAATGTAATACACGTTATGCACCGCGGTGCCCAAAATTCTTATAGTTCCCATCTGCGATCCAAAGAGATTGGTCGGATTAGCTATTCTCATCATGCAAGCTATTTGCACTGTACTTATTTTTACGCTATACTTTATCATGATTAGTTTCAACATTTCAATAATTAATCCGAGTATAATTTCTCACCCGTTCATATAATTTCATTTGCTCTTGTGTTCACATTATGTGGAATAATTTTAAGTACCTCTTTTCTATAGAATTGGCCATTATTTTAATTGTGCTTGGCCATACAGCCACTAATGGCCAGGATGCTAAATATTGTTTTAAAAAACACTTAATCTCTCTTACCCTATATCCTTTAAAATTCAAACTGTATTATTGCTTAAACAAAAACTTCATGTGAAACATGGACATGTTTAAAAATGCCATAAGAGTGAGATCAGTGCTGGTCAAAGCAATAAGGACACTTCCCATAAACTGGAAAATTTGTATTCTTAAATCATTTATTCCATTTCAAAATTAACAAGAGATCAATTCACATACATTACAATGTTAGTACATGATGTGGCCACCTTTGGCTTTCCTGCATGCTGAAACACGCTGCATCATAGAGTCAATAAGGCTGCGGCACTATTCCTTGGTCACCTTCCTTCAGACTTCGAACAAATTGAGACGCATTCCTTATTCTTCGGTTTCTTCTTGTCCACTCTTGTTCCAAAGATTCTTAATAGAATTGATATCAGGGCTACGAGATGGCCATGGCAGCAGTTCCACGCCATTGGGCTCCATCCAGGCCTTCGTGACGCGGGATGTTTGGCATGGTGCATTGTCTTGTTAGAAGATGAAGTCCTCTCTCAATAGCTGTTTGACAGATGGTAACATGACTTCCTCCATGGTTGTGCAGTAACATTCTGAATTAATAGAACCACATAACATTCCCCAGGTTCCTCACAGGTGATGCATGCCCAGATCATAATGGCATCGCCACCCTGCTGAACCGCCGGGGCCAGGCATTGAGGCAAGAGTTTCTCTGTTACCGTGTGCCTGACACGAACCTTTCTGCGAGGAAATAACTCAAATCGGCTCTCATCCGAGAAAACTACCAGCCTCCAAGATTCTGCAAGCCAAACTTTTTTTTCTCACGACACCACTGGAGTCTTTTAATTCGATGCTGTTCAGTAAGCAGAGGTTTTAGCAAAGCATATCGAGATTGAAGACCAACCTCATGCAACCGTAGGCTAACTATTTACTTACTGACTAGGATATTGAATTCCAGGTTTAAAGCAGTACTTATCACACCCAGACTGGCCCTCTTATTCACTTTAGACAATTGAATAAGCTTTATGCCCTGTCTAGGATAGGTTTTCCTTGGCCTTCCACCATGGGTTTCACTCTTGATGTTGCCAGTCTCTGCAAAAATCTTCAATGTCTGCTCTACACATGTTTTCCTACCGTTCAACTTATTCCCAGTTTGTCTATAACTCATGCCACCCTTATGCATACCTACAATTTGCCACTTTATTTCATGTGGAACACTTCGACGACACATTTTGTTTCAACAAATTCCCTCACTCTACGAAGTACGCACTTAACCTCAAAAATATCACAAGCTGCTCAGAGAACAAAGCAATCAGCAGTTCCCAAACATAATTTTTCGCCTAAACAGACGTGTATCAAGTAGGCTGTGATAACATTTGAGCGCTGGTGTTAAACATGCTCGAAGTTTTAAACAGACCAAAAGAAATTGGGACTTTTCCTGAAAATTTCAAGGAATTTCAAAGAAATCTATCACTCTATCAATCATCCTCACATTTTTCCTCATTTTTTTTAAACTACACGTTTGATAGGACTTTATGAGGTTTATTGATATGCCATGTTTCAATTGTACACGTTCCCCCGTGTTCTCTTAGGATGGGGTCTCCGTACATAAGAATGTTAATTATTGTGCCAATAACTTTCGTATTTTTTCAACCAAAAACCGTGTGTTTTTACTAAACGCCTGTTCATTCTCTGTAGATTGTATTTATAATTAAGATAATAGCGCATTGCCAATACATTGAGGACAAGAGGCAAACGTTACTTTATGGGTGGTGTCCTTATTGTTTTGACCAGCACTTTAGAGTCTAAATTAATTTGCTGGATACTAATTTAAAACCACACGTTAAAAACCTACTTACATATCGTCAGCTTAGTACAAGTGAAATACACGTGAAACATACTAGAGAACAGGGATCGAGCTGTGCGTATATACACTCCCGGCTCATCTACTCAAGAACCTGTTGTCAGTCTTTGTCTGTTTCACTTGTAAACCGACCATTTAGGAGCAAGCAGCTTAGCCAAGCGCATTTTGTAACGCTCCATGATTACAATGAAGAGCTGTATTTCACATTTCCGATGTTCTAACCCCGGCGTTGACAGGGATCACATTGAGTGTTTTTTCCAAGCAAATGCCTGCAGAGCACCGTATTTCAAACTAAAGGTCGTATCTGCGAGTTAACGCATAAAGCCATAGGACCAGACTGCCTCCGCATTCGTGAGAAGAGTAGGATGAAACCTCCTCTGTCTGATGGTCATAAAATCATTTCCTGTGGATTCCCATGTTAAACACCAGGTAAATGCCGAGACGGTACCTTTTAGTAAACAACGGCCGTTTGTTTCCAGCTCTGTGACCGAATTTATTTATTAATTTATTCATATTCGTAAGGGGCAGCTGACCTTCATGGTATGCCTCTCAAAACAATCACCACCACCACCACATACCTTATTTCAAACAATGGAGCCTATGTCCGCAAGTTTGGTCTCAATAACTACAACTAAATACATGTCCAATCGCCAAAAAATCGCAGTTTATCAAACCAATACCATATTCATATAAGTACACGGAGCTAATGGACCGAGATAACTCAAGTTCCTAATTCATGCAATTTTATCTTACACGTAAAAGAGCGTAATTAACTGTGCATGCAAAAAATGTTTAGTGAATTATCTTATGAATGTTACGCATTCGTTTGCCATCGCTAGGACTTCAATACGAGAGAGATTATTGAGAGAGATTTGACTGATTTAGACAATACACGACTTTCGTGATTTATGGATACAATATCGACAGATACGTAATTAGTCCCATTTATATACAATAGGCTTCCTGTAATTGTATAGCACGTGCTCGTCAGAACAACGTATTTCATGGCTTACCAGCATGCCAACAGGACTGATAAACTTATCTTCTTAGTTCTCGAATGGTGCTGTTATGGTTTACTGGATTTTTCTACCTATTGCCGAACACATTCCCTTTAAATTAGGTAGTGTATGCCGAGATGGAATCAATTAAACATACCATGTGTGCGTGCATATTAATGCCACCAGTTCCCAACTTCTAGTTTATTCTTGTTGATTCATTTAGCGGCTTTGGGACGTCGTAGTCATGTAGCCTCGTGCACTTGTGTGTGTGTGTGGAATTTGTGGTGTTAGAGTGTGTATGTATTAGGGCTGGTACTTTTAATAGATTAATTTCAAGAGTTTAGTGCTTTTCAGTCGGTCAACACGAATGTACCCAAAAGAGCTGGTTTATGCCCTAATCCTGAAATAAATTACATGAGATTAATAAATACACTAGGATGACCAGTTTCGATCGTCAAGCGATCATCATCAGATCCATTACACTTAGGCTATTAAATCTATGTTTGAAAATACAGGTGAAAATATTTACAATACGTGTGGTCGACCACACCTGGAGTTACAGTGAACACGAAAACTGCGCGCAGCTCCAGCAAGGAAGACTACCAGATAAGTAGTAGCCTGCAATATTACATTTTAACCATAGTTGATTTTTACAACCATATAATCACTCCAAATTACAAACTCCGTATATCTATCACCATTTAGCATTTCACCTAACATCGTATATACTGCATTTAGCATACACCGACAGTTGCAGTACCAATACTGCAACTAAATAATTGTACATATTGTAAATATTTTCACCTGTATTTCCAACCATAGATTTTATAGCCTAAGTGTAATGGATCTGATGATGGTCGCTTGACGATCGAAACTGGTCATCCTAGTGCATTTATTAATCTCATGTAATTTATTTCAGGATTAGGGCATAACCCAGCTCTTTTGGGTGCATTCGTGTTGACCGACTGAAAAGCACTAATCTCTTGTTTACTAAGGCAACACTGAAAAAATGGCTTCAAACCCCACAAAGATTAATTTCAATTTTCGTATAATCGAAGCAGAAAAATCGATTAATTGTTATAAAACGAATAATTGATGTTTCGTTTAATGGACTAATCAGTAGATCGCATAATTTATTGATTAATTGTTTTGTCGATTGAATTATGTACTTATCTCCTTCCACTACGTTCTCACAGAAGCAAAACAGACACAACAGCCTCATGTCTGTTATGAGCTATCTTATTCGCATTTCTTTTTTTCTAAGCCTGTTTGCCACATTTTGGTATCTGGTTCCCGAGTTCACGTCCAGTAGTAGGCTTGCAAGCAATGCTGTGACGCATATTTCCACCCATTCTCTTCTAAATCACTCACGTTTCACAATACGTCTTCTTCAGGTCATTCTATCCTGGTGAATTATATGTTCTCGGGTCCATAGCAATACCCTACTCATCTTGTAAACACGCACACATATTATACGGGTACAGATGCCCGTACAATTGGCTATAGTTTCAATTTATATATTTTTTTCTTCAAATATATTCACTCTTACTCTGATTACCTGTACAATGTCCAGTTATTTCATTATTATTGTTGGCAATCCATTACAGGAGTTCGCGACATTTTTATTATCACCTTCATTTACTTGAGTGTGTTGAATTTTTGCTTGATGACCTGTATTTCTGTACTGACATAGAACAGTGAATGCGGATATTTCGACATCCGAAATATTTGAAACAAAGACAGGTATGAATGATGTCCAATGATTATGAGAAAGACAGATCAAAGCAACGTGAACGATACCAGATACACACACATTGTAATGCCATGTCCTGTGGTTCGGATTCCACGTAAAAAGGAGGTCCCGTGGCTCATGATCTCGAGATTATCGGTCACGTTAAACTACAAGCTTCCTTTTTGAAATGTCCTGCAGATAGGACAAGTTTGACAAGCAAAAAATATGAAGTAAAATATTGTCTTTCCTTTATACATCGAAAGCATAACTTTGTATCAGTTTGAAGCTGTACTGTATATGTCATCGTAGTTTTGTTTCGGAGCGAGCGAATTCGTTGTCATCAACCCAATGTATTTTTATTATGTGGGGAACTCTCTCTTAGCCTTGTCATTGTGACGAAAATAATACTTATTTTGTATTTTTGATTCGCTTTGGATTATGAGGGAGGCGGGAGACAGGTACCAACCTTGAAAGTGCATGGATTAGAAATGGAAAACTAGAGGTAAGGCTGAAGTTAGAATCGAGCCCACTTGGTCGTAGTTACCGTCACAGTTCTGACTGAACCCCCTACTTAACACCAGACTTGAAATGAATAAGCCCACAGACTCGGGAAATGGACACAGGACTTAAAAGTAACAGGAATTTTATTTGGTACCACCAGACATGGGAAGGTAGCTCTCAAGTTGCTCTTAGGTCACACCCGACCCTCACCACAAATGTGGTCATGCTACATTCGGTCAGCGTTTCATCCTCCACAGCTGTTAATCCACACACATTATGCCTAACGTAAACATGGGTCCTTGAAAATAATCTCCATAGGAATGTAAGTAACATACATTTTTGTCACCAGGTAAGTTTGGTAACACACAATTTTGGTCATAGCGTGGCAATAACTGAATTCCACTTCATTGAACGATACGGAGCCATACATATTTATGTTATTGAAGTAATGAATTACTCAAACATCCGTTATGCACGCGGGGTCCCATATCTATTTGGCGGATATTGTTGATTAGGAGCCTACACGTATATTCATAAATGACAAGATAATATATCAAAATAAAGCTTCTAATTTAACGTGCTTCTTAAACCGCTAGACTTTCTTTTACTTGGAATATGAACCACTAACAAAAATCTCACATGCATTGTTCAAGAATCAATCCCGTCCGCCGTGGTGAAAAGCAAGCTGCTTGATGGCTGCGCTAACACATGTTCTGCTTGTGATTTCGATCCCACTGCCGGCAGCTGTGCAAATAAAAGTGTGTGTATGACAAAAAGCTGAAAAAACGCCGGCCAGCGAACTGGAAGAATGACCTCAAATATCATAAACATGCTATTGTGACAAGGATTGCGCTACGCCTGAAGAACAGGAATGAAAAGTAATATATCATTGAAGGCATGCTGGTGTCCGCTATATCACTGACATGCAGTATACTGTAAATGCCGCCTACACAATGAATCTATTAAGTGCGGTGTCGAATAGCACAGGAGAGAAGGACGTTAGTAATATATATATATTACTAGATGGCATTTCGCCATTCCCTTTATACACAACTTTGAAAGTCACATAGGAAAAAATGGGAAAAATATACTTGCTTGAGTTCGGCAACAATAAAATTGCATGTCCTAAAATGGTGTCCTTGGCTAGTAACTCCAGCACTGCTAGTGTGAACGTGCAGGGGCTTAAAGGAACTATGTTATTTTATCGTATTATATATCACAAGAAAATGATAGAGTACATACGAGAAGTATGACCAACAATTTCGCAAGCATCCTGGCCAGGGTGGTAATACGTTACCGTATTACCGTGGTAATACGCCTACTGGACCGGCGTAAAAAGTAATGACAGGATGTTGGCGAATTGTAACTGTAGGTAGATCAAGATGTAAATAAATACTGGCCATCATGTTTGTGGAATAAAAAAATAAAATAAACCGACAGTAGTGGCTACGCTGGCTAAAGCGCAGCGTTAGGTCATGGGGCCAAGCTCTATGCTGACTCGGTAGACACGTGGGTTCGAGCCCCACCGTCGGCCGTCCTTGAAATGGTTTTCCGTGGTTTCCCCATTTTCAACACCAGGCAAATGCTGGGGCGGTACCTTCTGACAGGCCACAGCCGCTTCCTTCCATATCCTTGCCCAGTTTCATTTACCATCGTTCATTTCATCTCTCGTTAACTCCTCTCATGAGGTTGGCTTCAGGAAGGGCATCCGGCCGTAAAAACCATCGTCACAAAGACTTCCATCGCATCTCATCCCCGACCCCGTTGGAAAACGGGAATAATAAGGGGTAGACATACATACATACATACTTACATACATGTTTGTGGAATAACCGACATTTTCTCTACATAGCAGGTTGTTTCTCTGTCACCTATAAACTAAATGAGCATTGATAGCCCGTGGTCAGCAGAATACGAAAATCCATTATGGCATGAAGTGTGATTGCCGCCCACAACACACGGAGAATATAACAGGAAGGACGAAAATAACCCGGAAAACGTAGCACTGGTAGCTGACAGTGAAAAACCCAAAACCCTGAAATGTATAAGTACCACAGTACTAAGCGTACTTTCACGACCATGGCAAGCAGCCTCCACTTTGCGTGACTTGATGTGCAGCAGGGATTCCCCTTCATGCGTCAAACTCGGACGTCAGGTGGCTGTCGAACGCTCCCTGTCTATTCCATGTGACCTAGTACTTTTAAATCAATTAGTCACGTTTAATATCCATTGGATTTGCCCCTGCCAGGATTCTGAAATAACTGTTTCATGAGTCGGCTTATGTCAGCCCCCGATAAATACACTGCTCACAAAAGAAACGCATCACAACTTGGGTATGAACTTGCGTACACACATGATGTTTCACATCCATGGTGCTCTGCAGGGTTGTTTGTTTATCACTTGGTGACAATAATGTGGTGGAATATTGAAGTCAAGGACATAACCCTCCAGTAGTAGCAGTTATCGTTGTAACCGCGCCCCAAACAGCAGTGGTTTGTGACGTACGAGCATGGTCTATCAGTGCTGTGTGAGCTGTAGTATTGGTAAGCAGCATATGCAGATTACAGCACAAGACATGGGAAGGCATTTACCATCAGAACAAGTCAAGCGTGCATTAACTCTCTTGCAGGAAGGACGCATTCAGTGTTACGTGGCAGAGCAGCTCAAAGTGTCTCAATCAGTCATATGAAGCTGGTGGCAGCGATATCATGAGCTACACACTGTCAAACGCCGACATGGTTCAGGGAGAAAACTGAAAACAACGCCAGTTGAGGACCAATTTCTTCGTTTACAGGCCCTCCGAAATCGCCGCAGTACAGCCAGGAACCTACGAGGTGAGCTAACTAATGCACATGGGACTGTCGTCAGTACACAGACAGTACGCAATAGACTAAGGGAGGGTCAGATTCATTCCCTGTTGACCCCTCACCACCGAAGATGCCGTCTGCAGTTTTCACAACAACATGTCAACTGACAGCTCCGATACTGGACGCCGATGAATTCAGATTCCAGCTTTCTGAGTCAGATGGTCGTATTCGAGTCTGGCGACGTCAAGGAGAACGAAATTTGCCTTTCAACGTGCTTACAGTGGCGCATCAGTGATGGTTTGGGGAGGAATTTCTTCGGGCCATAAAGTGACCTCGTAGTTATTCAGGGGCGATTGACAGTTATGCGCTACATTGAGGAGGTTCTGGTCAACCATGTACTGCCCATCGCAGACAACATTGGGCAACATTTCACATTACTGCATGATGGAGCCACTGCACATTCTGTTAGGCCCACCAGGGACTTCCTTGCAGCTGCTGGACTTCAAGTAATGGACTGGCCCGCACGTAGCCCCGACCTCAATTCTATCGAGGAACTGTGGTATCAACTTGGTAGGCGTATCCAGAATCGCGCACAGCAATCCCGCACACTCCAGGAGCTGACAGCAGCATTATTGGAGGAGTGGGGAGCCATACCCCAGGATGCCATCCGGAGGCTTATCAGAAGCATCCCACGCCGGTGTGCTGCTGTGATACGAGCCAAAAGTGGGAAAACAGAGTACTGAAAAGAGTTAAGTGTAAGTTTCAGTTTGTTTTCAGTTGCATTCAAGTGAAGTGACTTTCGGTTTTGGACCACTGTTTCTGTTTGGGACAATCAAGCGTAACCGCGTGGGTATTTTTTGTTCATTATTGGTTTCTGTACAAATAAAGGAACATGTTTTGGTTCTGTATAATCTACGTCGGCAAAATACAGGCACACAAAGTATTATAGACGACCAAAGTAAGATGCGGTTTTTTTTTGTTTTTTGTGAGCAGTGTATGACAATAATTGCTTTAAGGACATTACATTCACCATATCAGCGTCTCAAATAGGACAATTATGATACATAATTTGTGATTAGGAAATAATATATAATTTTCAGGTACTCAAATTACAGATTTAAGTTCACAAGCAATAACCTATGGGCTTTTCTTAGTATGACACAACGTCATAATTCACCGGAATAAATTCGCGTGGTTCAATGTCGTGATTGCGAATACATACAAAATCACTAATTTATTCGAGGAACAAGGCATAAAAATAGCCTTCACAACAAACAACACAACCGGCAAACATCTGCACAACAGTAATTTAAATAAACAAGATCCGTACTGAAATTCAGGGTTATACTCAATAACATGCCATGACAGAGGGTGTGAAGCAAATTCCATAGGACAAAGAGGCAGAAGAATGGATGCAAGAAACATGGAACACTGAAATGCGATGAAGTTGTAGATTGTTTAATATGGTCTGGGTGTCCCCCAGGGCGAGTGAATAAAATGTAATACGATAGATTTGAAGAATTCTATTATTATTATTGTTGTTATTGTAAATTCTGTAGGAAGCAACGCATAGAATGTAAATGGTTCCTTATCGCTTTCTACTCTATTCAGCTAATCATGCCCTTGAACGGGATTTGTATATTTTAAGATATTGTTATACAGCACCTTTGTTGTTGATTTCCCCCTCTGCATGTTAAACAAAGGCATTTTAACGCTTCAATTAAAGACTGTGATTTTTTTTAAATTACCAGTCGACATAATCATCACTCAGTAAAAGGAGTTGAGAATTACGGAATCATTAACCTGTAGGTTAGACCCTAAAATCCTCTGTGTACTTAAGCTGATATCCTGTGCTCAGTGGCTGCTGCCACAGAGGGGAAACCATTTTACGGGTGACTGGATAGCACTTGATACGCTCCGTCTGTTGTAGAGTGTCTAATACGGGCTCGGAGTTCTCCAGGGCAACTCAAGTACCCTGTGAACCGATCATAAAAGCAGCACATGTGTATAGGTATCTAAAAATGTAGCGTGTCATCAAACGGAAGCGCGAATTTCTACTGCCTCTATCAAACAGGCATTTTCGACATTGTCAGGTATTATATGGGAAGGCATATCCAACAACGACAAAAAGCTTTAACCCTACTACTTAGAAATTTCATATTAAACCCTATATCAGCAGAGCTATATTGGCCCATTTTGAAACTTATCAAAATAATATTAGCAAAAAGATTATTGAAAGTAGATTATTATAATATGTATTACTTTCCTTGAAAAGTAAGAGCGGTAATGCAATGACATTTTAAAATGCTTCTTTATATTTCATATACAAATTAATTCCACGTAAGGAATTTCGCCTAGATTTTTAGCCTAATTTCATTTATGAAAAGATAGGCTTATGAGATTACCTTTTGTCTGTATGTGTGTGGGTGTACCCCTAATAATATCTAAACGGCCGGAGCGATGAAAATGAAATTCGGTCAGAACATACTACTGCCTCGTCCTACCTCGATGATTCCTTTGAAATTTTAATACATTTTACCAATCTAACATGGCGTCCGCGCGAAATATGTCACTGGCAATCTATATCTCCGCACAGTATCACCATGACATTTCGTACGGTGATACAGAGAACTACTAGAAGTTCACCTATGTGACTATCAAAAACCTGTTAAGTTTAAAATTAACATGGCGGCCAAGCGAAGTTAACACATTGAAATGGAGTTTTCTCGCGTTTTATTCTCCCAAGCGCAGTGAAACTTGGTACGGTAAATGTCTATTCAAAATTTAATTTACTGGCATCTAATTTAGTTCAATTGTTTTCATAAGTTTGAAAAGTACTGATATTTGGTCACATGAAAATGAAATATGGCTATAGTTGAGAAAGTATGATTAATTTCCGCTAAATGATCCAAATGGATTTGGAGAAACGTACAATTTTTAAAAATTTCGAGAAATATGAATAACGTTAAATGCTACTATGAACAACGCATAAACCACTCCAATTGGCACTCAGAAGCCACCATATGAGTATTGAGAATCATTAACATCATTTTCAATGGGCCTGTTTCGTCCTCTAATTTTCTGGGACATGTTCTGAACACCGTTATCCACAGCATCAACTCTCTTACCGTCAGCGTCAGTGCGTCTTAGTGTTTGTACGATCTAGACTCTTGGTATGGGGTCCAGCCTCTTCATAACATTCATTCTGCCCTTGTTTTCATCATTAAATACAAGAACAGTATCAGGAACTGCATTCGTAATCACTTTTTCTGAAGCAAGACTGATCTTAGGTCCATATTGAACTAGTGAAACTTTTATTGGTAATCTACGTTTTACCATGAGTGCACTTCTTGCACTACACGGAATCTGCTAAGAATCAACATGTTGGTTTGATGCCATTTATGAATGTTTCAGGAAGACTATGCCCATGACTGTAGGATTGACCAGCAGTTTACATTTCCTTTCATTAGCACTAGCTATCAGAACACAAATTGTGTTGTGGCTGGTCATCAGTGGACGGTATATGAAATTAAATGACCCAAATTGCTTTTCACATTACTAGCTCATCATTAATTTCGTTCTTTCTTTGTTATTCTTACCGTTTTATATTCTCTATTCTTAGTCCGTCATTGCTTATAGTAAATAAATGAAGTAGACTTATGTGGTCTACTCGTACTGTCCCCGTTTACCCGGATAGTAGGCTGTCAGATATCCGCCCCCTCAATCGGATTGCCAAAAATCAACCGCACCGGCTCAGCTACACCAATGAAAATGGCACTGACAGATACTACCGAGGTTTGAGCACAGAAGTTAACAAGAAATTATTGTGGAACACACCAAAATAGACGGGGGTTCATACTTACCTCTACTTACCTCTTAAAAATTATCTCGGGGATTGGGTTGACAACCGGATCTCTAAAGTATGCTCCCACAATAACCTCCACCATGACATTTAAAAATGAACCAGAACGGAGACAAGAACTTTGAACTGTACAAAAGCTTTTATTTCAAATAAAGGGTATGATTTTAACAACTCAACAAAATAAATGTGGCTATCAGTAGCCCATGTCAATCTGACTATGTCCTCCTGTAGGACTTGCAAAGTCATCATACAACATGTTAGCTCCCACGAGCTCAAAATAACGTAACATTCATAGCACACTTGGACTGGAAAATGAAGTCAGGACGAGACACATATACAGAGCATTTGTTTTCTTTTAATAAACATGACACTGATATATATAGGCACAAGGCCAGAATGTAGACGACCTTGCCCGCTGATAACCAGTTGTCTGGCCAGCTGCGGTCTACCCTTCAATCTGTCGCACACCTGTCAAATGGACTCACTTGTCCTGCTATGTTGCGTAAGAATCCAGCTCCCTCTCAAAAGTTTTAAATGTCCGCAAGACAACACAAATATAGTTACGCAAATCTTTCAAATGCTTTACTCACACACCACTGGATTATTCTGACAATCCCTAAACTTGTTTAATTAGCATCTAAATGTTTAATAAGCGTTGTTTAGAGTATAAAACAAACTCTTAAATGTTTATAACAAAAGCTCAAAATAATTTATAACAATTAGAAATTGTTTATAATATTGTCGAAGACAATTAGGAAAAATTTAAACACGCCTCTAACATTACTTTCGTTACACATTATTGTCAAAGATATTTACATTATTATTTACAATATTAACATTTAAATTATTTAAATTATTAATTTAAGAAATACATTTAACCACATGTTCATCCGGTTGGTAATTTCATAATCGTGTCAATATAATCGACCAATGAAGGTTAGTTATACATAATTAATGTCACAATCTGGTTTAATAAAGGTTGTAATAATTATTATAATTATTTGTGACGGTAATCTTCATTCAAAATCTTATCTCAAATTCTTTCAATACTATTGTTAATTATAACAGTAAATTCACTTGATTAATTTTCAAAGGACTACGACAATACACTCCATCGGAAAATACTTCGCTTACAAAATAATGCACAAAACTGCATTAAAATAGGCCCAAAATTCATCATATTTTAATATATATGGCATCAAAATCTTCCACAGAACTTACAAAAATCTCCACTAACAAATTCTTCAACATCATTAATTACTGTGGGAACCTCCTTCATTAATTCAAGGGCATTATACATCAGCGACTTTCAACACGTCCGCTGCACTAGCGATTATACATTCATAGTTCCACTTCAAAAATTCTTATAATCATTAATTGTTTCAAAACTGTTATCTTAAACCTTCGTGGATTTCATTCATGAATCGAAATGAAGTAAAAATTTGCCAATCACAAACAAATTTAATAGTGAATACGCTTATATACGCCTGTCTGGTCTATCAAAATTTAAGATTATCATCTTCAAAGTATTGTAGTATAAAAATACAATCATCAAACAAAGTGCGACTAAACTGCAAAATAGTCGAATAGAATCCAATTAGATTGTGGAATGCAAACATCATTATATAAATCTCTAATTGAGAAAAAACTCCTAACAAAAGTTCATGACTTTAATGCATTCAATAATTCATAATTAAAGTTCATCTTTCACAAAATTGTCTATGATGCAATGGTCGTTCATAACTGACGATAAATGTCTGTGTTGCAATCAATTCAAATAACGACTAGTATTTCCAAGATCGTCGACAACGTAATGGATTTTAACGCTCTAAAATCATTTAAATGTTCTTCCTTCTTGATGATGACAGAAAATTGGTCAAAGTAATTAAACTGGGGTAGAATTACTTTAATAAAGTGACACGCTGTCTGAATTTAAATCTGCCATAAAAATCATTAACTTACAGTCACATCGTGACTCAAAAATAAGCAAATTACTGAAAAATCTAAATATCAGTCTCAACTGATCCAAAATCATTTAACTATGCCCATGACATAACAATGTCTTAATAAATCGTCGAAAAAGGCATAACACATCAAGGTGTACTGAGAATAGGAATCTCAAACAAGAATATGGGGCAAAATACATGAGGACAGAAAATATGGGAAAATGGTTGCTCAGATATCGCTAAAAACTCAAATAAAACAATAAACGTTCACGACTACCTTATCTGCCGATTGACGTTCCAGAGGAAAATTCCCCAAAGAAGACTGCTGATGGATCCATTTCACCAACTTGAAGATGAGCTCCATCCTCCAAACAGGAAACAGCACCCTCGGAGAACCGAACTGCTTCCTTCTCCGGAAATTGCACTGCTCCGTGTAGACGAAAGACATCCTTCCGGCAAAATTCTTCTTTGTGAGTCGGGACTACCCTGACCTCTCTTGAAAAATCCCTGAAGTTCCAGTAGAAACTCGCCATGAAGTTTTTGTAGTAATTTCCATCGAAATATTCATATTCAGTGAGTATGAACTCGTTTCCATTGCTGTTTGATAGTATTCAGCGTTGAACCACGAAACATGGGTGTAGATGGTTATTCACCACATGTTCGCTTGTGTGGAATAGCAATTAGCGAAGTTCCATGCTGCTATCTTACTCCAACGATATATGTCCCAATTGCATTCAAGTCCTTTAGCCTTCCATCTTCTCTTCGGTTATGGTAATAGTAGAACAAACTGCCATATTAAACTGCTCCATAATACTGTAGCGTTGTGTCACAAAAGCAACCTGAAGTCTCCCTATTGCACTTGCAGTGTCAGCCGTGGCGTAGAATCTGACGATACAAAGTGCTTCTCAGGTGGCGAGAAAATCACTTTTGTCAGTCGTTTAAATTGCCAATATCTTCCAAAATAACTCCGCGAAATTGTTCAACTTTTCTACACTCCTTAATGTAGCACTGCACAATAGAATTAGCTTATAGGCGACCGCTAACTGTTCATAGCTAATCTTGTAGACGCGTTATAATGTGCGTTTTAACTTCGCCTAGTTTTCACTCACTGTGAACTTGCACTGCTTGTCTGCTCGATAGTTCACTGCGGTGGCTTCACCACGCGTTATAATGACGACTCTTTCTACTAATTTCACTCGACGTCTCACCAAATCAGAAAAACGACTATATAAGAACTGATACTGAAGATCTGAGCTTAGGTTCTGACGATTTGAGATCTGACGATATGAGACTCCTCTCTTCTGCGCAAGGCCTTTTATAAACTTCATAAGGGGCGTATCCATCCCTTCCATAGCGTGTTACTGCGTCATCGCTAGAAGTTCCAACTTCGTCAATACATGACGGATTTTCAAAATTCAAAAACTGAAAATAAATTTCACCAAAGTTCCAGATCAATGCCTCTACTGCAAATGGATTTCCACAATTCTGCATTCCAAAAAGTAATACAAATACCATAGTTTCAGCAATCTCCGTCTTCCTTCAAACTATCGTTCATTGGTTCGAGCCTCCCCTCCAATAGCATAATTTCTTCCTCAGCATAATTCCACGTTTCCTGCGACTGCGTCGTAAATCTCGGATCTTTCTCGAATAAATGCTGACGTCATTGAGAATCTCAGCTCAAGTAGCCTGCTGGCATAACGTCTGCGTCATCCGTGCTTACGTCATGACCATCCATGTCATAACTATGACAGCCATAACTTTCTTCATAATTTCCAAAATAGCCACCGTGGTCTCTATATAATTCAATTTACGGGGGCATTCTCCCCTCACCACGTTTTAAAAACAGTTGCAAATTGTTTTTAAACTCAGTGTTACAAGTACCTCAACTCTCTTGAACACGAAATTGAATTATTACTGGCTTACTCTAGGATAGTATCTTTTCAAATTTCCAGCATTGAACTTGCCATAAATGACATTATTCTCATCATCGTAGAGCTCATAACAGTTGTTTCCATAGGCATTCGTAATTCTAAACGGACCCATAAACACAATTTCAAACTTGGGATAGATTTTCTTGCTCATATCAGCCTTGACAGGTCTGCGTAGTAATACAAGATTTCCAATTTGTAAGGGTGCACCAAAACGTTTTCCAGCTACTCTTTTCAATCGTTTCTCTGCTGCTTTCTGGAGTTGTTCCTTCGCCTTGTCAATCCTCTGCTGCCTTCCTAGGTCGGGATCTCTAGGAACGTGGTTGAAAAGATTATCCCACGGACTTTCTGGGTTTCTTCCTAGATGAAGTCGCATTGGCACTTCTCCTGTGCTCTCCTGCACTGTAGAGTTCAGACATTCCTCAATAAGGGGCACAAATCTCACCCAACCAGAATGATCATTTGGACAGAAAATTCGACAGAATTTCGAAAATTCAGCCATATATCTTTCTGAGGAATTCGATTCTGGGTAACGCACGCTTGAAAATAAGTGCTTAATGCCAAGCCTTTCCATATCCGCTGCAAATTCCAAGGATGTAAACTGCGTTCCATGATCAGACAGTAGATATTCTGGTTTACCAGCTTTAGGAAATACAGCATTTTCCAGTCTGCTTACAACGTTCCTCGTGTTAGCTTTCTGCATGGGACTCATTGTAACAAATTTTGAGAAAACATCCACGGTAACCAACAGGTACTGGTTACCCTGATATCCCTTCGGACAGGGGCCAAATATATCCGTCGCCATGAGTTCGTTTGGTTTAGAAGGAATCATAGCCTTCGGTTTTCCTTTTAATAAAGCAGAAGCATACTTTGCACTTTGACATTTGTCACATGATCGAATGACCTTGGCAATGCTGGAACGCATGTTAGTCCAAATAAATCTCTCTTTAAGAGTATTAAGAGTTTTATCTAAACCGGCATGTCCAGTTGCGTGATGAGCTACCCACACTAAATTGACAACAAGTTTAGGTGGCACGACTATTCGGAGTTTTGTATGCGCAGAGTCAGCATACTTGCATACGATGTCTCCACTCAAGACAAAGTGTCGTGAATTTCTCCGTGTAGCTGCATAGTCAACATCTGTATTGTCCATGTAACCCTTGAGGAACCTGTACATTTTCCTTATTGGAGCGTGTCTCTTCTGTGACACACCGATTCGGGCTAATCTCCTAACGGTTTCTTGATCTTCTTGCTCCAATTGTACATGGTGTATCTGCACATTTTTAATAGGGTTACGTGATAGAGCATCAGCCAGTAAGTTATCTTTCCCAGGCTGGTGGACGATAGTGGCGTTAAACTGTTGGGTGAACAAAGCCCAACGTGTCAGTCTATCACTCGACATGTCAGTTTGCAGCATAAACTGTAGTGCTTTATGGTCAGTAATAATGATGACTTTATGTCCCAGCAGGATTTTCTTCCACGCTTGCAATGCTGTTACAAAAGCTAAGGCTTCAAGTTCAGTCGTGAAGTAGTTTTCCTCGTGTTTCTTCAACTTCCGACTAGTGAACGCAATGTAGTGCTTGTTGCCTGCCTCGTCTTTCTGGTATAAGACTGCACTAATGCCTATTCTTGATGCATCAGACTCAATATAGAACACCTTCTCAAAGTCTGGGTACTCTAGTTTCACGTTATTCCTGAGCATCTCTTTTGCTTTCTCAAAAGCCTCGTCTGCAGCGGTACTCCATTTCCATCTGTTATTCTTCTTGAGTAAGTCATACAGAGGAGCCATAATTTCAGAGTATCTTGGACAGTGGCTGCTAATAAATTGGCATGCGCCTACAAATTCTCTGACTTGTTTCACCTTAGTTGGCTTTGGAAATCTCGTGATCGCCTCTACTTTTTGCATGTTTGGATGATATCCATCTTTATCAATAGTATGCCCCAAGTAATTTATCTCCTTCTTCAAGAATTGACATTTTCCAAAATTGACTTTGATATTGGCCTCCCTTAAATTCTCGAACAACTTTCTCAAGTGCACTAAATGTTCTGCGGCGCTGGGTGAAGATACGATTAAATCGTCAATGTAGCAAATTACATTTTCTTTCACTTCGTCAGTGAGCTTACTATCAAGTGCTCGAATAAGTGCTGGTCCACTGTTAACCATACCAAAAGGCATTCTGACAAAGACCCATGACGTCTGGTCAAATAAGAATCCAGTGTACTGCATACTATCTTCTTCTAGTTGAACTTGATAAAATGAAGACGTCAAGTCAAGAACGCTGAAACATGCTCTCCCTTTGAATTTTCGAAGCAGATCTCTAATCTTGGGTGGTCGGTCATTTTCTGGAAGAATCTTCAAGTTGATGGTCCTGGCATCGAGACAAAGACGTATCTGACCATTACTTTTCTTCACTACTGTGATGGGGTTTATATAAGACGACGCCTGTTTTTTAATAATCCCGTCTACCTCCATTTTTCTGATTAACCCTCGTACTTCTTGATAGTATTTCTCAGGAATGGGGTATATTCTCTTCTGGTAAGGGGTTTCATCTGTCAGCCTTATCTTGTATTTATAATCCTTAATCAATCCAGGCTTTTCATCAAAAATATCTTGGAATTCCTTTATCAGATCCTCAAATTCCCCCTGAATTTCTTCAAATCCTTCAGTTTTTCTACTGGGTATTTCTGCTAAATTTTCCACTTCATTAATTATGGTATTCAAAATTTCTTCCCTAAGGTCTATTTCCAGACTGTTTTTCACGTCCTGTTTTTCTATCTCTTCTGTGATCATGTACCCATCATTAAAGCTAATACTTCTGTTCTTCATGTCAATAATAGCTCCAACCTTCGATATAAAATCGATTCCAAGCACCATATCAAAATTGATCTTGCTCACCACAATAAAGATCTGTTCATAATTCCTTCCATTGATCTCAAAGTTCAATAACACTTGAATCTTGCACTTCACTGCCTTATCTTGGAATATCCCTCTCACTTTGACGGTAGAAACAGGTAGAACTGTCATGTTCTCTCCTCTTAGCAGACTTTGATAACATTCCTCTGAAATGATGGAGATATTTGCACCAGTATCCATCAGGGCTTTGTACTGTTGGCCATCTATCAGTACAGAGATAATAGGTAAGGCACATGGTCTTTCCTCTTTAACGATACCCCTCTCTTCTAGCAAATCTTCATCAGTAACTTCATATATCTCATTAATTGTAATCAGGTGTGGTGTGGCAATGTATTTACAAGTTCTCACTGTCGTTGAGAAATCGGCGTTTTTTTTTTTTTGTGTTACCGACCTCAAAATTCTGCTGGCTCGTAGAAGGCCCAGGATCGATTACAACATCCTGCCTTTTCTTTTGGTTTTCGGCTTCTTTTTCCCGTAATTCTTTCAGGTATTGCTGGCTTTCCCTCTCTCTTTCCTGATACTGATCGGGTGTCATAACCTGACCTTGAGGATCTTGATTTCTATTTTGGTTCTGGTTATTTCTATTATAATTTCTGTTATAACCATTATTGTTATAGTATCTGCCTCTTCCATTGTTGTAATTTCCTCGATTATAGTTCCAGCCTCTTCTCTGTTGATACGGACGGTAACCTTGCGATCTGTTATTTCGAAACTGATTATTCCTGTGGGGACCTACATTGTCAGTTTTCTCTTCATCTGGCTTGTCAGTTTGTTGGACTTGGTCCATATATACAGTATTTATTTCTTTGAAGTCATGCCTTTGACCTTTCTGTACCACGTTAGGCATTGGACTTGTGTAGTCTAACCTCCTCAGTAATTCATCCATGCTGGTCAAATCCCTGATGTTTGACGAAATGATTAGTCTCCTCACCTCCACAGGCAGCATACGAGAAATCGCATCAATTAGTTGCTCCGTTGACAATGGGGGTTGCAAAAATCTCAAGCGGGACAATTGACTCGTAAAGAAATCAGCGTACCGTGTTGGAAGAGTACCTGAGTATTTTCTTGAATAAACCTCCGTTCTTAACGAATTCTGCGCTTCTATGGACCAAAATCGCTTGATTAATGCCTCTGCAAACTCGTCAAAGTTACTGAATGTGTATCTAAAAGCGCGAAACCATTCAAGGGGTCCTCCAATCAAAAATCTCTCCACTATCTTCATCTCTCTCTCTCTGGGAATGTGAGCTTCGATGAAATAATCTTTGAGGTTCCTTATATATTCTATAGGCGTCAAACTATCAGTGTTGCTGAATTTTTGTGGTTTGTCTTCAAAATTCCTGATGACCGTCACGTTCCTCGGATATGCATCCGGGTAGTTTTTCCCACTATCTCGATAGTTCCACTCAGGTTCCATATTCCTCTCGTCATCTTCCTCCCTGAATCTGGATATACGTTCTTCAGGAGTCACGTCCCTCTCTTCTGGATCTAGGTTATATCTTCTGGCATAATTCCTATTGGTTTCGCAAGTCAAGCCTTCTGTATCCTTGTCAGTAATCTCCGTTATGACTTTCTTGATTAACTCTTCTTTGTAGGTCTCCATTAAACTAGCTTCTCCTAGCTTCAAATTCTGCAGCTTTCTCGTCGTTTCATTCACATCAGAGACAACTTTATGAATCTGTTCCTCTAATGCAGATTTTAATGCTTGCACATCCTGACCTAATTGTGTTCCATCTTCTACTTGTCTTTCGGATAGCGAATCCATCCTGACGCTTAAATCTTTCCTAATCTGTACTACTTCATTGTTAATATCTATTAGAGTACTGGCAAGTTTCCTTTCAATACGTTCCTGAATTTGGGTTACATGTTCCCCACTTGACCTATTCCACTCGTCTTTCCATACTGCTACATTTGCCGTTAACATTTCTGCTATGTCTACTTCGATATCTTCTTTCAATAATCTATTATGGTCTAATACCTGGGTTCTCATGACCTCTACATCATACTTTAAACCTGTTAAAGACGCTGTCGTTCTAACTGACTCATCAACTAATCTAGTCGTTAATGCACTCATATTACGCGTACAAAGGGTTTTCGAATTTTCTATTTCTTCCCTGACTTTATTTACATCAGTTTGGACTTTAGCAATATCTACGAAAACTGTGTTGACTTCTACTTGAATCTTATTTATATCACTTTGCATCTCATTTACATCCGAATGAATGTTATTAATATCAACCTGAACATTGGACACATCAGTTCTAACATTTTGGATTTCTCTTTGGACTTCCTCAACCTTGTCCTGGACAGTCGCAACATCGTTTTTAACAACAACTACTTCAGCCCTAGCACAAGAAATATCACCTCGGACATTAGCCACATCTAGATTCAACATTGTAAGATCTTTCTGTACCTTAGAAACATCAATTTTAATATCAGCAACATCTTTATGCACATTAGACACATTTTTATGGACATTAGACAAATCTTTATGGACATTGGACACGTCTGTGCGGATGTCAGTTACAGTATTCTCGATTCCTTGGGTATTAATCTGTAAACGCGACATATTATCCTCTAAGTTAGCAGAACTGGTCTGGAGAACTTTCATATTCTCCTCCATTCGACTAGTATTCCTAGCTTCCATCTCCTTCATACTATTATTCATGCTAGCAGACATATTACTAGCATTTTCCTCCATCATCTGCTTCATACTGCTATTCATGCTAGCTTTCATCTCTTCTAACATCATTCTAAGACTTTCATCTGCCATTACAATATTATTCAAAAATAGACTGCTGTAGGGACATACATCAATAGAGCAAAATAACAACATCTGAGCAACACTTTTCACCATATATAAATTTGATCAATTTTCTGTCTTAAATCTAACTTATAACTACCTTATAATTAACCTTCGAAGACCCTTCATGTTGAAACAAACTCAAGCACATGTTCAAATTTCCCTGGCTCATTTTAAAATATCCTAACACAAATAATTTACATTTACAATCCAAATAATTTAATTTTATCTTTAATATGACTAAAACATGTCATAAGCCGGTCAAATAAAATAAGATTCCAGATCATAGGCGATTTTCCTAAGTTTCCAGCCTATTTAACCTCTCAAGTTATATAAGATCTGATCTTTTCTGAGTGTAATTTTCCTAATACAATACAACATTTAATTCCTATATAATCACACTCTTAAATACTACAATTGGCCAAGACATCTAACAAAGAATCAACCTCTTTATTTGAGTCTAATCGAGCCACACGTTTTAGGTTTGCCAATCCTACTGGCGTTCAACCTGGTGATCCAATTATGTTGAACCATCCCCACGTTTTAGGGTGCCAATCCTTCTGTCCCCGTTTACCCGGATAGTAGGCTGTCAGATATCCGCCCCCTCAATCGGATTGCCAAAAATCAACCGCACCGGCTCAGCTACACCAATGAAAATGGCACTGACAGATACTACCGAGGTTTGAGCACAGAAGTTAACAAGAAATTATTGTGGAACACACCAAAATAGACGGGGGTTCATACTTACCTCTACTTACCTCTTAAAAATTATCTCGGGGATTGGGTTGACAACCGGATCTCTAAAGTATGCTCCCACAATAGCCTCCACCATGACATTTAAAAATGAACCAGAACGGAGACAAGAACTTTGAACTGTACAAAAGCTTTTATTTCAAATAAAGGGTATGATTTTAACAACTCAACAAAATAAATGTGGCTATCAGTAGCCCATGTCAATCTGACTATGTCCTCCTGTAGGACTTGCAAAGTCATCATACAACATGTTAGCTCCCACGAGCTCAAAATAACGTAACATTCATAGCACACTTGGACTGGAAAAGGAAGTCAGGACGAGACACATATACAGAGCATTTGTTTTCTTTTAATAAACATGACACTGATATATATAGGCACAAGGCCAGAATGTAGACGACCTTGCCCGCTGATAACCAGTTGTCTGGCCAGCTGCGGTCTACCCTTCAATCTGTCGCACACCTGTCAAATGGACTCACTTGTCCTGCTATGTTGCGTAAGAATCCAGCTCCCTCTCAAAAGTTTTAAATGTCCGCAAGACAACACAAATATAGTTACGCAAATCTTTCAAATGCTTTACTCACACACCACTGGATTATTCTGACAATCCCTAAACTTGTTTAATTAGCATCTAAATGTTTAATAAGCGTTGTTTAGAGTATAAAACAAACTCTTAAATGTTTATAACAAAAGCTCAAAATAATTATAACAATTAGAAATTGTTTATAATATTGTCGAAGACAATTAGGAAAAATTTAAACACGCCTCTAACATTACTTTCGTTACACATTATTGTCAAAGATATTTACATTATTATTTACAATATTAACATTTAAATTATTTAAATTATTAATTTAAGAAATACATTTAACCACATGTTCATCCGGTTGGTAATTTCATAATCGTGTCAATATAATCGACCAATGAAGGTTAGTTATACATAATTAATGTCACAATCTGGTTTAATAAAGGTTGTAATAATTATTATAATTATTTGTGACGGTAATCTTCATTCAAAATCTTATCTCAAATTCTTTCAATACTATTGTTAATTATAACAGTAAATTCACTTGATTAATTTTCAAAGGACTACGACAATACACTCCATCGGAAAATACTTCGCTTACAAAATAATGCACAAAACTGCATTAAAATAGGCCCAAAATTCATCATATTTTAATATATATGGCATCAAAATCTTCCACAGAACTTACAAAAATCTCCACTAACAAATTCTTCAACATCATTAATTACTGTGGGAACCTCCTTCATTAATTCAAGGGCATTATACATCAGCGACTTTCAACACGTCCGCTGCACTAGCGATTATACATTCATAGTTCCACTTCAAAAATTCTTATAATCATTAATTGTTTCAAAACTGTTATCTTAAACCTTCGTGGATTTCATTCATGAATCGAAATGAAGTAAAAATTTGCCAATCACAAACAAATTTAATAGTGAATACGCTTATATACGCCTGTCTGGTCTATCAAAATTTAAGATTATCATCTTCAAAGTATTGTAGTATAAAAATACAATCATCAAACAAAGTGCGACTAAACTGCAAAATAGTCGAATAGAATCCAATTAGATTGTGGAATGCAAACATCATTATATAAATCTCTAATTGAGAAAAAACTCCTAACAAAAGTTCATGACTTTAATGCATTCAATAATTCATAATTAAAGTTCATCTTTCACAAAATTGTCTATGATGCAATGGTCGTTCATAACTGACGATAAATGTCTGTGTTGCAATCAATTCAAATAACGACTAGTATTTCCAAGATCGTCGACAACGTAATGGATTTTAACGCTCTAAAATCATTTAAATGTTCTTCCTTCTTGATGATGACAGAAAATTGGTCAAAGTAATTAAACTGGGGTAGAATTACTTTAATAAAGTGACACGCTGTCTGAATTTAAATCTGCCATAAAAATCATTAACTTACAGTCAAATCGTGACTCAAAAATAAGCAAATTACTGAAAAATCTAAATATCAGTCTCAACTGATCCAAAATCATTTAACTATGCCCATGACATAACAATGTCTTAATAAATCGTCGAAAAAGGCATAACACATCAAGGTGTACTGAGAATAGGAATCTCAAACAAGAATATGGGGCAAAATACATGAGGACAGAAAATATGGGAAAATGGTTGCTCAGATATCGCTAAAAAACTCAAATAAAACAATAAACGTTCACGACTACCTTATCTGCCGATTGACGTTCCAGAGGAAAATTCCCCAAAGAAGACTGCTGATGGATCCATTTCACCAACTTGAAGATGAGCTCCATCCTCCAAACAGGAAACAGCACCCTCGGAGAACCGAACTGCTTCCTTCTCCGGAAATTGCACTGCTCCGTGTAGACGAAAGACATCCTTCCGGCAAAATTCTTCTTTGTGAGTTGGGACTACCCTGACCTCTCTTGAAAAATCCCTGAAGTTCCAGTAGAAACTCGCCATGAAGTTTTTGTAGTAATTTCCATCGAAATATTCATATTCAGTGAGTATGAACTCGTTTCCATTGCTGTTTGATAGTATTCAGCATTGAACCACGAAACATGGGTGTAGATGGTTATTCACCACATGTTCGCTTGTGTGGAATAGCAATTAGCGAAGTTCCATGCTGCTATCTTACTCCAACGATATATGTCCCAATTGCATTCAAGTCCTTTAGCCTTCCATCTTCTCTTCGGTTATGGTAATAGTAGAACAAACTGCCATATTAAACTGCTCCATAATACTGTAGCGTTGTGTCACAAAAGCAACCTGAAGTCTCCCTATTGCACTAGCAGTGTCAGCCGTGGCGTAGAATCTGACGATACAAAGTGCTTCTCAGGTGGCGAGAAAATCACTTTTGTCAGTCGTCTAAAATTGCCAATATCTTCCAAAATAACTCCGCGAAATTGTTCAACTTTTCTACACTCCTTAATGTAGCACTGCACAATAGAATTAGCTTATAGGCGACCGCTAACTGTTCATAGCTAATCTTGTAGACGCGTTATAATGTGCGTTTTAACTTCGCCTAGTTTTCTCTCACTGTAAACTTGCACTGCTTGTCTGCTCGATAGTTCACTGCGGTGGCTTCACCACGCGTTATAATGACGACTCTTTCTACTAATTTCACTCGACGTCTCACCAAATCAGAAAAACGACTATATAAGAACTGATACTGAAGATCTGAGCTTAGGTTCTGACGATTTGAGATCTGACGATATGAGACTCCTCTCTTCTGCGCAAGGCCTTTTATAAACTTCATAAGGGGCGTATCCATCCCTTCCATAGCGTGTTACTGCGTCATCGCTAGAAGTTCCAACTTCGTCAATACATGACGGATTTTCAAAATTCAAAAACTGAAAATAAATTTCACCAAAGTTCCAGATCAATGCCTCTACTGCAAATGGATTTCCACAATTCTGCATTCCAAAAAGTAATACAAATACCATAGTTTCAGCAATCTCCGTCTTCCTTCAAACTATCGTTCATTGGTTCGAGCCTCCCCTCCAATAGCATAATTTCTTCCTCAGCATAATTCCACGTTTCCTGCGACTGCGTCGTAAATCTCGGATCTTTCTCGAATAAATGCTGACGTCATTGAGAATCTCAGCTCAAGTAGCCTGCTGGCATAACGTCTGCGTCATCCGTGCTTACGTCATGACCATCCATGTCATAACTATGACAGCCATAACTTTCTTCATAATTTCCAAAATAGCCACCGTGGTCTCTATATAATTCAATTTACGGGGGCAGTACCAAATGTCCTGGTGTGTGTGCCTCCCTCTCTCTTTCTCTCTCTCTCTCTCTCTCTCATCCAAACATGACGAAACTAAATTGAACCAAATTTGCTACTAACAAGCAAGAAGTACTAGCAAAGGGCATCTCAGTGTCATGATTTATATCGCCGCATTCTTAACGAACGCAAAATGGTGGCTGCCCTAATTTCAAAACTCAAATCAAATTACGACTTAACTAATCATCGAATCTCTACCAAACTTACCATTAATGAGGATAAAGTCTTGTGCGAAAACTACAAGCTCATCAGGAACACATTTTGAAGATGGCGGATGAGCGAATCATGCCAGTATTATACTTAATCAATTTTGACCAATGAATTAATGTTCAAAGTAGGCCCTACTTGGCATTCAGATAGTTTTATCAAAGGACCGTCTGTTACCAACGATATGGCTATATGAGCGTGAACATTTCACGCAGCCGCCATCTTGAAATTGTAAAATATAAAAATCAGTATCTCTCAACACATACGGGCTGCATTAACTAACGTTAGTGAGAAAGTAGGACTGTATATGTGGCCATCTACGGACAAGGCAAACGGACGGACTCTTCATCCATTCAAGATGGCAACTGCATGACTTATTAGAACATTAAAATCGACAAATAAGAATGCAAGTGGGTAATTAAGATGAATCTTGCCAAGAGGAGTGTATCATATAAAAGCTCTTACCTGCCTTTGTCGAAAGCTCATCACGTTAAATATTGCGCATAGTAGCCATATTGAATTTGTAAATCAATTAATAACTTTTGGTATCCTAGAACTCTAATAACGAAACTTAGAAATAAGAAAAATCCTTCTAAGTCACTTTGTTTGCCCAAAGCAGTAGAACAGTGGCTCCATACATTCAAGAGGAATAGCTGAATATCGCGCACAGTGGTCATCCTGAAGTTCAACACTTTAAAAATAAATAACTTTCTTTGTTTTAGAACTAAAATAACGGAAATTATCGATAAGGTGGCAACTTATTAGGAGTATCGTGCGCCCGAAGCAAAATAACAGCGACTTTAAAATTATTTATGTAGTTAGGGACTGGGCGTAATTTTAAACGTAATTGTGAATCAATTAGGAAATTGCACAATTAAAACGAAATTATGTAAGAAAGAATATCCATATAAGGGACCTTGCTGAAATATTTTATAGACGACCATCGTGAAAATATAGAACATGACAATGAATAACTCAATGAATTTTTATGATACAACAAAGAAAATTATAAGTTATTTAGAAACTGGCTAATCGCTTCCAATGACTATGTCAACAGAACAGCGACTCCATACGTTTACGATGGTGGCCAGGCTTATTCATAAGACTTGTAAATCGCCTACGATATAATAGTACAATATTGAGGAGATATTTAGGGGGCAAGGGGCTGCAATGCATAGAAATGTAATTTCCACCTTAGGTTCAACTCTCATTTATTGGAATCATTTTCATCAGTGCAGCGGTCATCTTGAAATTCTTAAATATTAAACAAACAACTCTACATTGTATTTAAAAAATATTGTAATCTAATTAAAGCAGGTTTGAAGGGCACAATATAATATCTTACATTTGCATTAACGTAGAGTCGTATATGGGATTTGTATGCCAAACGCTAGGGAACTCCCCCACCATATACTGTACAGTATATACACGATAGTGACTAAGCATAATATTGAAACTTGAAATTTGAAAATCAATAACTGAAGATTCAATTGTGGAATTAACACGAAACTTCGTAAGAGAAGACAAAAAGAGAAAAAAAAACGTTGCTTGCATTAATCATAAGGCTATCACTCTACATATAGCACGCAGCCACCATCTTGATTATATTAATATAAAAAACACTAGGCTATTTGTTACAGTTATGAAACGCAGAAAATATGAAGTCTCACATAAAAGGCGTTCTCAGCCAAAGGTGCATGATGAACGATTCCCTACAGTCAAGAGAGTGGCTGGGCGAACATTTCTAATGTTCTAATCAACTTCTCCTGATGCAAAAGTTGAATTACGACGAAACTCAATAATCGGGAAGTCTTATATGGGACATTCCGTAAGAGAAAGGCAAGCCCGCCTCATATGCATTTGGAGATAATCAGTGTGCAAGGTTCGTGCTCGTGAATTGGATAACGGCGAGGCTTCAATATAATGTTCACTTTCCCGACGATAAGGGCGAGCTCGCCAGCATGGGGCACTCTTGTATTATAGAGCAAAAAAGGCAGCTACCTGATGCGTAAATTTAAAAAAAAAACTTATGCCCTTCTCTTACGGCACGCCTCATATAGGGTACAGTATATTACAAGAACATTCTTATTATATTGCTTGGTAAGGAGAAGGAATTATTAGGAGAACGTCGGCCTCAAATTATTTATTGACCACCTTGTATTATTAGCCTACTTTCGATTTTTGCAAAAAATGAAAGTAGAGTTATGAGATCAACACAGGGCGAAAAAAGTGTGTCTGTCTGTGTGTGTGTATGTGTGTGTGTGAGTCTGTGTGTGTGTGTGTCTGTGTGTGTGAGTGTGTGTACTCTGAATGTCTGTCCCCCCCTATCAATTCGAACACGGTGAATGCGAATTGAACGAAATTTGGTACAAAGGTAGCACTAGCAAAGGACACCCCAGTGTCATGTTTTATATCGCCGCCATCTTGACGGAAACGTAATGGCGGCCACACAAATGTTCAAAGCTTAAATCAATTTACGACTAACCTAATCATCCTATCTCTACCAAATTTTGCAACAGCATACCTTTATGGGGGGAGCATCCTTTGACCAAATTAATAGGTCATCAGCGTAATAGTTTGCGGATGGCGGCCATCTTTGTGTGAAAATCGATTCCCCCTATTAATTCGAACACGGTGCAACCGAATGGAACGAAATTTGGTACAGAGGTAGTACTAACAAAAGGCACCTCAGTGTCATGTTTTATATCGCCGCCATCTTGACGGAAACGTAATCGCGGCCACACAAATGTTCAAAGCTTAAATCAAATTACGATTAACCTAATCATCCGATCTCTACCAAATTTTGCAACAACATACCCTTATAGAGGAAGCATCCTTTGAGCAAATGAATAGGTCATTAGCCATATAGTTTGCGGATAGCGGTCATCTTTGTGTGAAAATCAATTCCCCCTATTAATTCAAACACGGTGAAACCGAATGGAACGAAATTTGGTACAGAGGTAGCACTAGCAAAGGGCACCTCAGTGTCATGTTTTATAACGCCGCCATCTTGACTGAAACGTAATGGCGGCCACACGAATGTTCAAAGCTTAAATCAAATTACGATTAACCTAATCATCCGATCTCTACCAAATTTTGCAATTACATACCTTTATGGTGGGAGCATCCTTTGACCAATCTAATAGGTCATCAGCGTAATAGTTTGCGGATGGCGGCCATCTTTGTGTGAAAATCGATTCCCCCTAATAATTCGAACACGGTGCAAAAGGATGGAACGAAATTTAGTACAGCGGTAGTACTAACAAAAGGCACCTCAGTGTTATGTTTTATATCGCCGCCATCTTGACGGAAACGTAATGGCGGCCACACAAATGTTCAAAGCTTAAATCAAATTACGACTCTCCTAATCATCCGATCTCTACCAAATTTTGCAACAACATACCTTTATATGGTGGTAGCATCCTTTGACCAAGCTAATAGGTCATCAGCGTAATAGTTTGCGAATGGCGGCCATCTTTGTGTGAAAATCGATTCCCCCAATTAATTCGAACACGGTGCAACCGAATGTAACGAAATTTGGTACAGAGGTAGTACTAACAAAAGGCACCTCAGTGTCATGTTTTATATCGCCGCCATCTTGACGGAAACGTAATGGCGGCCACACAAATGTTCAAAGCTTAAATCAAATTACGATTAACCTAATCATCCGATCTCTACCAAATTTTGCAACAACATACTCTTATAGAGGAAGCATCCTTTGACCAAATAAATAGGTCATTAGCTTAATAGTTTGCGGATGGCGGCCATCTTTGTGTGAAAATCAATTCCCCCTATTAATTCAAACACGGTGAAACCGAATGGAACGAAATTTGGTACAGAGGTAGCACTAGCAAAGGGCACCTCAGTGTCATGTTTTATAACACCGCCATCTTGACTGAAACGTAATGGCGGCCACACGAATGTTCAAAGCTTAAATCAAATTACGATTAACCTAATCATCCGATCTCTACCAAATTTTGCAATTACATACCTTTATGGTGGGAGCATCCTTTGACCAATCTAATAGGTCATCAGCGTAATAGTTTGCGGATGGCGGCCATCTTTGTGTGAAAATCGATTCCCCCTAATAATTCGAACACGGTGCAAAAGGATGGAACGAAATTTAGTACAGCGGTAGTACTAACAAAAGGCACCTCAGTGTTATGTTTTATATCGCCGCCATCTTGACGGAAACGTAATGGCGGCCACACAAATGTTCAAAGCTTAAATCAAATTACGACTCTCCTAATCATCCGATCTCTACCAAATTTTGCAACAACATACCTTTATATGGTGGTAGCATCCTTTGACCAAGCTAATAGGTCATCAGCGTAATAGTTTGCGAATGGCGGCCATCTTTGTGTGAAAATCGATTCCCCCAATTAATTCGAACACGGTGCAACCGAATGTAACGAAATTTGGTACAGAGGTAGTACTAACAAAAGGCACCTCAGTGTCATGTTTTATATCGCCGCCATCTTGACGGAAACGTAATGGCGGCCACACAAATGTTCAAAGCTTAAATCAAATTACGATTAACCTAATCATCTGATCTCTACCAAATTTTGCAACAACATACTCTTATAGAGGAAGCATCCTTTGACCAAATAAATAGGTCATTAGCTTAATAGTTTGCGGATGGCGGCCATCTTTGTGTGAAAATCAATTCCCCCTATTAATTCAAACACGGTGAAACCGAATGGAACGAAATTTGGTACAGAGGTAGCACTAGCAAAGGGCACCTCAGTGTCATGTTTTATAACACCGCCATCTTGACTGAAACGTAATGGCGGCCACACGAATGTTCAAAGCTTAAATCAAATTACGATTAACCTAATTGTCCGATCTCTACCAAATTTTGCAATTACATACCTTTATGGTGGGAGCATCCTTTGACCAATCTAATAGGACATCAGCGTAATAGTTTGCGGATGGCGGCCATCTTTGTGTGAAAATCGATTCCCCCTAATAATTCGAACACGGTGCAACCGAATGGAACGAAATTTGGTACAGAGGTAGCACTAGCAATGGGCACCTCAGTGTCATGTTTTATATCGCCGCCATCTTGACGGAAACGTAATCGCGGCCACACAAATGTTCAAAGCTTAAATCAAATTACGATTAACCTAATCATCCGATCTCTACCAAATTTTGCAACAACATACCCTTATAGAGGAAGCATCCTTGGAGCAAATGAATAGGTCATTAGCCATATAGTTTGCGGATAGCGGTCATCTTTGTGTGAAAATCAATTCCCCCTATTAATTCAAACAAGGTGAAACCGAATGGAACGAAATTTGGTACAGAGGTAGCACTAGCAATGGGCACCTCAGTGTCATGTTTTATATCGCCGCCATCTTGACGGAAACGTAATCGCGGCCACACAAATGTTCAAAGCTTAAATCAAATTACGATTAACCTAATCATCCGATCTCTACCAAATTTTGCAACAACATACCCTTATAGAGGAAGCATCCTTTGAGCAAATGAATAGGTCATTAGCCTAATAGTTTGCGGATGGCGGCCATCCTTGTGTGAAAATCAATTCCCCCTATTAATACAAACAAGGTGAAACCGAATGGAACGAAATTTGGTACAGAGGTAGCACTAGCAATGGGCACCTCAGTGTCATGTTTTATATCGCCGCCATCTTGACGGAAACGTAATCGCGGCCACACAAATGTTCAAAGCTTAAATCAAATTACGATTAACCTAATCATCCGATCTCTACCAAATTTTGCAACAACATACTTTTATAGAGGAAGCATCCTTTGACCAAATAAATAGGTCATTAGCTTAATAGTTTGCGGATGGCGGCCATCTTTGTGTGAAAATCAATTCCCCCTATTAATTCAAACACGGTGAAACCGAATGGAACGAAATTTGGTACAGAGGTAGCACTAGCAAAGGGCACCTCAGTGTCATGTTTTATAACGCCGCCATCTTGACTGAAACGTAATGGCGGCCACACGAATGTTCAAAGCTTAAATCAAATTACGATTAACCTAATCATCCGATCTCTACCAAATTTTGCAATTACATACCTTTATGGTGGGAGCATCCTTTGACCAATCTAATAGGTCATCAGCGTAATAGTTTGCGGATGGCGGCCATCTTTGTGTGAAAATCAATTCCCCCTATTAATTCAAACAAGGTGAAACCGAATGGAACGAAATTTGGTACAGAGGTAGCACTAGCAATGGGCACCTCAGTGTCATGTTTTATATCGCCGCCATCTTGACGGAAACGTAATCGCGGCCACACAAATGTTCAAAGCTTAAATCAAATTACGATTAACCTAATCATCCGATCTCTACCAAATTTTGCAACAACATACCCTTATAGAGGAAGCATCCTTTGAGCAAATGAATAGGTCATTAGCCTAATAGTTTGCGGATGGCGGCCATCTTTGTGTGAATATCAATTCCCCCTATTAATTCAAACAAGGTGAAACCGAATGGAACGAAATTTGGTACAGAGGTAGCACTAGCAATGGGCACCTCAGTGTCATGTTTTATATCGCCGCCATCTTGACGGAAACGTAATCGCGGCCACACAAATGTTCAAAGCTTAAATCAAATTACGATTAACCTAATCATCCGATCTCTACCAAATTTTGCAACAACATACTCTTATAGAGGAAGCATCCTTTGACTAAATAAATAGGTCATTAGCTTAATAGTTTGCGGATGGCGGCCATCTTTGTGTGAAAATCAATTCCCCCTATTAATTCAAACACGGTGAAACCGAATGGAACGAAATTTGGTACAGAGGTAGCACTAGCAAAGGGCACCTCAGTGTCATGTTTTATAACGCCGCCATCTTGACTGAAACGTAATGGCGGCCACACGAATGTTCAAAGCTTAAATCAAATTACGATTAACCTAATCATCCGATCTCTACCAAATTTTGCAATTACATACCTTTATGGTGGGAGCATCCTTTGACCAATCTAATAGGTCATCAGCGTAATAGTTTGCGGATGGCGGCCATCTTTGTGTGAAAATAGATTCCACCTAATAATTCGAACACGGTGCAACCGAATGGAACGAAATTTAGTACAGCGGTAGTACTAACAAAAGGCACCTCAGTGTTATGTTTTATATCGCCGCCATCTTGACGGAAACGTAATGGCGGCCACACAAATGTTCAAAGCTTAAATCAAATTACGTCTCTCCTAATCATCCGATCTCTACCAAATTTTGCAACAACATACCTTTATGGGGGTAGCATCCTTTGACCAAGCTAATAGGTCATCAGCGTAATAGTTTGCGAATGGCGGCCATCTATGTGTGAAAATCGATTCCCCCAATTAATTCGAACACGGTGCAACCGAATGTAACGAAATTTGGTACAGAGGTAGTACTAACAAAAGGCACCTCAGTGTCATGTTTTATATCGCCGCCATCTTGACGGAAACGTAATGGCGGCCACACAAATGTTCAAAGCTTAAATCAAATTACGATTAACCTAATCATCCGATCTCTACCAAATTTGGCAACAACATACTCTTATAGAGGAAGCATCCTTTGACCAAATAAATAGGTCATTAGCTTAATAGTTTGCGGATGGCGGCCATCTTTGTGTGAAAATCAATTCCCCCTATTAATTCAAACACGGTGAAACCGAATGGAACGAAATTTGGTACAGAGGTAGCACTAGCAAAGGGCACCTCAGTGTCATGTTTTATAACGCCGCCATCTTGACTGAAACGTAATGGCGGCCACACGAATGTTCAAAGCTTAAATCAAATTACGATTAACCTAATCATCCGATCTCTACCAAATTTTGCAATTACATACCTTTATGGTGGGAGCATCCTTTGACCAATCTAATAGGTCATCAGCGTAATAGTTTGCGGATGGCGGCCATCTTTGTGTGAAAATCGATTCCCCCTAATAATTCGAACACGGTGCAACCGAATGGAACGAAATTTGGTACAGAGGTAGTACTAACAAAAGGCACCTCAGTGTTTTGTTTTATATCACCGCCATCTTGACGGAAACGTAATGGCGGCCACACACATGTTCAAAGCTTAAATCAAATTACGATTAACCTAATCATCCGATCTCTACCAAATTTTGCAACAACATACTCTTATAGAGGAAGCATCCTTTGACCAAATAAATAGGTCATTAGCTTAATAGTTTGCGGATGGCGACCATCTTTGTGTGAAAATCAATTCCCCCTATTAATTCAAACACGGTGAAACCGAATGGAACGAAATTTGGTACAGAGGTAGCACTAGCAAAGGGCACCTCAGTGTTATGTTTTATAACGCCGCCATCTTGACTGAAACGTAATGGCGGCCACACGAATGTTCAAAGCTTAAATCAAATTACGATTAACCTAATCATCCGATCTCTGCCAAATTTTGCAATTACATACCTTTATGGTGGGAGCATCCTTTGACCAATCTAATAGGTAATCAGCGTAATAGTTTGCGGATGGCGGCCATCTTTGTGTGAAAATCGATTCCCCCTAATAATTCGAACACGGTGCAACCGAATGGAACGAAATTTGGTACAGAGGTAGTACTAACAAAAGGCACCTCAGTGTTTTGTTTTATATCGCCGCCATCTTGACGGAAACGTAATGGCGGCCACACAAATGTTCAAAGCTTAAATCAAATTACGATTAACCTAATCATCCGATCTCTACCAAATTTTGCAAAAACATACTCTTATAGAGGAAGCATCCTTTGACCAAATGAATAGGTCATTAGCCTAATAGTTTGCGGATGGCGGCCATCTTTGTGTGAAAATCAATTCCCCCTATTAATTCAAACAAGGTGAAACCGAATGGAACGAAATTTGGTACAGAGGTAGCACTAGCAATGGGCACCTCAGTGTCATGTTTTATATCGCCGCCATCTTGACGGAAACGTAATCGCGGCCACCCAAATGTTAAAAGCTAAAATGTAATTACGACCAACCTATTAATCTAGTCTCTACCAAATTTTGCAACACCATATCTTTATGTGGGAAACATATCCTGACCAAACTTCAAGAACATCAGCCCAATAGTTTGCAGATGGTGGCCAAGTATGTAAGCAAATCGATTCCCCCTATCAATTCAAACACGGTGAAACCGAATTGAACGAAATTTGGTACAGAGGTAGCACTTGCAAAGGGCACCTCGTATTCATGTTTAATATCCCTATAGCACGTTGTATTTCAGCAAGCTACTACATCCAACATTCAATCAAACTCCTTGAAAAGGACAAAGAGTTATAACAATACCCATGCATTTAGGAGAAAGTAGGCTATATGTTCTTTCCTGAACATCTTGTTTATATTTCTGGGTCGCTGCGTAATTTCAACAATCTACTGCCCATTGAGTCCTGAAAATTACAAAATGCATTCCAGCGTTTTCGTCAACACACCATGGGCCGTAAGGTTTATTTTAACTAACAATATCCAAGGCACATGAGTCTTCATTACCCAAATATTTCCAATGCCAAACACCATGTTTTACAAGGGAACGATTCAAAATTGCCACTATTGCTCTAGTCTTCATGCAACACAAGTATCAGTTAATTATTTTGAAAATTTCTCTCGTGTTAACTTTCCCAATATAACTGTATATTATCCTTGTTGTCACTCTTCTTTCTTACAGCAAACATACTACAATAATTACTGAATACTTCTAACAAGTAGGCTAAGTCTAGTACTATACCTGCATCCACTGAGAGAACTGTTGATATTGTGAATTCATTTATGGACTCTGCGACATCGTGTTCATGATGACGTGTGTACATTAAGTGTGTGTAATCTGTGTAAATTTGATGGCACTACTAGTGTAGTACTTATAATAGTGTCTAGCCTTTGGGTAATCCACGGATTCCCAGTGAAGAGACTTCTTATTCTATGGTGCTTAAATGTGAGAGGCCCCTGTCAGTAGATTTACCGGCACGTAGACGTTTCCCTTCAGGACAAATACAAGGTACCCAGGTGGCTTTACAACCGCAGTGGTTTAAAAGATATACAGTAATTATAATTATTAATATGAGTACTATTCTTATTATGATCATCAACATTTACCAGTAAAATTATCCCTGATAACCTGATTTTATTTATAGGATGGAATTCGTTGAATGTAACCAGGATGAGTGCACCCCATTTCAAAAAAATCCTGACGGATCCGAAAGACAAACAAATTCGAGGTCCAATGGGTGAGATACAGGTGCACTACCCCTACAACAGTTCCCCTTGTACGGTCGAGTGAATTTTCTATACCTTCACATCCAGTTCTAAAATATTTTGGCCATATTCTGCACAGCTTAATGAACAATAACGTTAACCTTAATATAGCCATCTATTGACATACAGGTAGTTTTCAACTGTTGCTTCTGGTATTTAAAATGTAATACGGTAAAATGTAAATCGTGTACCTAAGGTGCAAAGCAGTTAAAGCAAGCAACAAGATTAAAATCAATGCTCAGTTTGCATTCAGAGAGTCTGTACGATTTGTGGCACGGTGCCAACTACTCTGGAGGTCTTTTATCTGGCCGGTGAGAGGTACAGAAACACTTGGCTTGGGTTTCACAATTCTGATAATAACATTAATAGTTGGGAACAAAAGCAAAATTTCTCGTTGTGCTATGTAATGCTGCAGCGTGAAGCTTTAGTATAGTGTTGTGAAGATACAACTAATGTGGAAAGAGCCAAACCTTTTAAGAACATATTTGGCATTTCTTCTGTAAGTAATCAATGATTCCATTAATAATAATAGCAATTAAAAAAGATACGAACCTTACAGTAGTCGCATATGATGTGTAACATCTGACATGTTATCCTACTCGTATACTACACAGCTTGGACATTCCTAAAATGTTAATTTACACTCCATTTTCATACTGATACTATGTTGAATGTATAGACTGAATTGGAGATATGCTACTGTCACATTTGTGGCGCAGCGGTCAAGCTGTTAGTCTCTCACCAAGGTAGACCGGGTTTGATTCCCGGTCAATACATGTGAGATTTTCGAATTGAAATGCCATGTCCTGTGGTTCGCATTCCACGTAAAAGGGAGGTACCGTGGATCATGATCGTGAGATTAACGGACACGCAAAACTACAAGCTTCCTTCCTTCCTTTTACATTAATAATTCATAATAACAAAGTGACACACAACGTCGACAGTGCTCTCAAATACTGTGAGCACATTCCTCAGTAACTATAACAATTATTATTCTCAAGGCACTCATACAGTTCGTCGTAAACAATCAAAACATGGCTTCCTACAATCATGAAATGACCTACTCTCACATATGATGAAAATACAGCTTTTATTCCACTCATATAACAACATTCTGTTATGCATTTAATATTTGACTACTCACACACAGCTTGACAATAATGCCGCTTACTTAAATGTCATTTGTGTCTTTGTCCTACCCCATGTGATATTCAACCTTGAACGTGAAGCTTCATGAACTGCTCAATGACAAATGAAAGTCGGTGAAACATTTGCCACTGTGCTCGTCAAACCAGTGCCTGCTAAATGCACTGCCCGATGTATTGCCATAAAATTCTCACGCTACAGAGCACACACTGCCTTGTTTCCAATACACACATTTTCAATTGTACATCCAGCTGGCAGTGCGTCTTCACTTCCGTTCGATCCACTTCCGCCCGATTCACTTCCGTCCCCAATATTCAAAACCTCTCCCACAAAACTATCCAGCAACCGAGCGGAAAGATGTTACACATCAATAATAATAGTTATAATAATGTAAGTATTCCTTAAATTCTTCGTTTAATATTAACAAAATAATTAATATGCACACTTAACACTTGGCTTCAATATTGAACCATAAAAAAGAACTTCCATATTTCTGATCATGGCTTTCAATGTCCTCACTCAGTTTCAATTCCTGGCTTTGTCGAGAAATGTAATTCTGGTCTGAAGGTCGGAACGAGATTCATTCAGCCTCGTGTAGTGCTGAGGTACTAATAATATTTCATGCTTTAACTAGCAATAACTTAAAATATTATTTCTAATGGAGAATTTGCCTTAGTCTTCCTCAGGCTTGCTCAAACCGGGCATTTCGCCAAGTAGGCGCCCGCTCTGTACTCCGGCAGTGAGTGGGCAGAGTAGCGGCTTTCGGTCTTGCCAGCATAAACCAACCGATTGCCTCACTGCGACGAATATGGTGTCATCTGGGAAGAGACCAATTTCTAGTGGAAATAGCGTGCAACACGAATCCCAATGGGAGGGGTAGTGGCATTTTGTGCCAATTGGAGAACCCGCTAAATGTTTATTATGTGGACATTCTGTGATAGCTGAAAAATATAACGTAGAGCGCAGCTATAATGTGCTTGTATGGTTCTACATATTTATGTGAACAACTTTTCTCCGCTTCAAAGTTTTGCAAATCGAGACATCGATCAAAAATAACATAGCCATCTAAGGACCGTTCTTCGACTGCACACCAGTATAAGAATATACTCTCAAAAACCATGAATGTGTGCAGACATTCCCTCGCTTTCAGCAACACATTGGACATATACATCACAATGTACACACACGATTGCCTGCATTTTTGTAAAGTAATGTAAATACATTGTCAATAATAAAACAGTATTAGATTGAACCTGCCGTCTCTGAATCTCTACCGCATCTTGGTATGACACACTACTCGCAATGTCTGCCCAGTGAGACTGGGTACGCTCTCTCGCTTCGTCTAGCTACACTGTGACGTATGCATGCTGGATGCTGGTAAGTCTCCCACATTTACGTCACGCCTGCTCGGCTGCACTGGGCCAGGATAAACGGGCACCCAGCTCACCCACCTTTGGTCTACCTCCTAATAGTTATGTTTCCTCATTTTACAATGAATGAAGGGACATAATTGTCATCAACCACGTATAACTTGTGTACTGTGGTGTTTTCTGGGGCGTGATGGCACAGCGGTTAAAATGTTTGTCTCCGGGCAAAGAGGACTGTGTTTGATTCCTCCCTACTGCTTGTGATCATTTATAGGTAAAATGGCACATCCAGTGGGGTGAGTTCCACGTAAAATGAAAGTCCAGTGGATAATAACAGTGAGGTTAAGACTACAGAGTCACGTAATATTTCAAACTTAATTGCTTGCTTTCTTGTTTCATAATGGTGCTCAATTCACCCTATTCCAGCCCTCGCACAGCCTCAGTTTCAGGTTCAATAATTTTAGCAGGAATTTTATTAAAGTTGGAGTATATGGGATATTACGTGTTTATCGTACCAAGCGAGTGCATGAGACAAACATACCACGATGATACCGGTCCAATTTCCAATAAAACGTGAGAACTGTTATTTTCGTTCAGTATATTCACCAACGCTTTTCATTTCAGAGTGCTTCTCGTACGATTATTTTTCATTTCATGAGTTGCTGATTCAATGCAATGACGCGCTTGTATTTTCATACGGAATTAACGCACGTATGTGGAGATTTTACCCGGCATGCGATGTTCCATTGAGCACATGAGGTCTCCAAAGTACTCACTGTCCATGAGCACGAGCATGTGACTTCCGCCCAGAACATTCCCCATGGAACCGTGAAAAAAGGACAAGGTAAAAAACAATCATTTGTCGATGACACCACGTGACCCCTCAAAGAGGCCTTCTTGTTCAACACAGAGCTTACTACCCTCCAGTCAACCGGTGACTTCAAATTCTCCTCAGGTGTAAAATGCCGTTATCCGGGGACCACTACTTCATCAACAATTACGCATTTTGCATCTTTACTTGAGCGACACAGAAATGAATGGGTGCAAATTATTGAACCTTGTGAATTTATTCGTTGTAGCAGAGTTCATTGGAAATCTCTGAGGAAGTAAGCCTCGTGATATGAACAATGTATTTGATTTCCAGAGAAAATTACTCTGCATTAACCCCTCGTGACACTTGTTGTAGGAATAACTCCTGGATATTGTAGTCTGAGATAAAGTGTCCATTCGAGCATTATTTACAGGGTGATTTACCTAAGAAGCTATGCTCTTATACTAGTAAAGTTCATTTGTGTGGCTCACAAGCGAGGGGAAATTCTTGAAAATAGACAACTCTTTAGTGCCACCAGCACAGTTCTATTATCCCACTACATTCGTATTGTAGCAGTGCTGGGAATCGAACGCTGGTCACTGAGTTGGCAGCTGTGCACGTTTTCCACTACTTCATGAGGGGAGTGTTATTTTATTATAAATTACCATCATGGGGAAATGAGGGTGTTAGTATCCATGACGACTCCTTAGGAATGTGTGACGGTTACTGGTTGTTTCTCGAATGATTTCTCTCTGTCACGTTTGTATTAAACTAAAAGAAGAACGCAATTTGAAGTTATTTTCTATGATTATAGTTCCTGAGAATTGAAGTGTGAATTTGGAATTGAAAATACCTTCTCGGTGCATAACTCACGAGGTATACTAATATCTGTGATTGGGTGGTGATGGAACTTCATAGGCACTGAAGGTTTCAGAATAGATATTTAATTCCGTGCGCTTTTGCATGGTAGCAGGTGTGTAATATTTCAAATTTTCATATGTCTGGAGGTAACAATGGCACAAAGTAATTCATATTGAATTGTATTCAGCTTATGCATCCAAATTAGAAAATCCAACGGAATAATGCTGATCAAATTAAAATCCTTTTAGGCCATTCACACTCTTTGTATTAAATAAAATTACCCCCTACATTGATTTTGGATAACAGTTCCAAAACATTGAATGGGTATCACAAAACCAATTTACTTATTGCACAAAATAAATCCTACATATTAAAACCATAATGTCTATATCACGGAAACACGTGAATGCAGAATAAAGGCTTAAAATGAATCATACCCAACGCTGCATTAAATGTACCTGATATAATTGCAATTTACTTTTAACTGAATGGAAAATGTTAATTTCACTTGTTAATTGGAATTAGTTAAGTTATTCCTATTACAGCTTTTAAGCCAATTATGTAACCATGTTTTGTGGGATAGGCTTACAAATTAATTTATGGGAAGCATTTGCATAAACTGGAAATGTTCAATTCCTTCTCACCACTTCAATTGAAATCGAAAGAATGGACTGTGTGGTGAACTTTTTATTTTATTTGGATACATTAGGATAAGAGCGAAACTGAACGCAAACTCCAAAACAAAATGGAATTATTCGTAAAGAAAGCATGTCCAAATATTAAGAAACTTTTGTTGTTCGAAGACTTGGATGAACACGAAGGAGCAATCTAAGCTGTTCAACTGGCACCTGTTCGAAAAATGAGCAAATTATTCGACATTTATTCTTCAATACAGTAATTGTATCCATAAACCACCATAATAATCTTCATCTACTAGTACCGGTATATAATTAATGCTATGGTCTATAACAATCCAACATGGCGGCAATGAGGAATATTTTACCGATTCTCAATATTCTATTATTTAAACTAGTTCCCATGATGGTTCCTTATTGACGTACTAAATAGTTTTAACAACAAATTGTATATCCGCCTTAGTCAATACATAAACGAAAGTAAATTATAACTACACTTGCTCCTGGTACATGTTTCGGGGATTAATTGCTTTTATCCCCTTCATCAGCCAAGACAAATATCCGAAGAAAGATATAAGATAGCGTAGCACTCAAAAAATAAATGGCTATTTAACTTAATATGGTGCACCATGTAAGTAGGTCACAGGAAAATGTTGAGCAAAACTAAAATCATATATGTAACAGCGATGATATTCAGCCATCAAAACACAGAGAATCAGTGGACAGTTAATTCGTAAATCCGCTCCAAAACACTGGTCGAAGCTTGAATTGGCAAAAATCACAATACTTCACCATATGAACACAACCAATGATGAAGCCTTATGCTCAACAGGTCCAAAATCAAATGCCTGCGTACGAATTAGACGAGCGTGGAAGGAACAACTTCAAATAGCAATGAGGTTAGCTCAATGCATAACCTGAAAGAAGCAAAGGAAAAACAAACACCATAATAAAAGGGACCAAGGGGAAATTTATAGACTGAAATAATTATGAAAAACTATAAAAATTAATTTATAATGATATAGAACGAATGCAAACTTAATAATATTCGAAGAACTTACTTCAGGTTAAGTCAAGGTATCAATTAGGAAGAGATTGTCTTATGTTTGAAAATTATTGTAAATAATTTATGGGTGTAGCCAATTCCAACACTCATATATATAGTAGCAGTAGATGATAAATATTGCCATAGTTCTGTAATAGGACGTATGTATGAGTGGAGCGATACTATGAAAAAATAGATTCTTTGGGGAAAAAATGTTCAAAGTGGAAATTAAATAATGTAATATAATAAAAATCAAGTTTTAGGGAATTGTAATGGCAGAGGGGTGTAACAGTATATTAATAAGTATGTAATTATGTATAAATATGTGATGTAGAAAAGTTATACTAAAGAGCATCTAAGGTGGTTTATTATTGGACTTACTAGTTAAGTTATTTTTGAGAGTGTCAAATAAGATATTAGAATCGAAAATTACTTCATTAAGATTCACTGGGTCTGAAATACTGTCTGCTGTGTTGATTTCAATGGATTCGAGAACATTCATCATAGTACCCTTGCTAGTGTAATGTAAGATTTCTAAATCATTCTCTATACTAGTGAATTTGTGGCCTGAATCCTCCATATGTGCGGCCATGGCTGAATACTTTCTATATTTAGAGCATTTAAGTGATCATTATATCTTGTGGTGAAATTTCTTCCTGTTTGACCTATATAATTGGCGTTACAATCATTACAACTTAATCTGTAAACACTGGATTTGCTGAATTTATCCTTCAAGTTGAAAGAATTGGAATTAAAGAAAATGCTCTGATTATTATTGTTAGTTTTGTAAGCTATTTTCATGTTAACCTTTTTGAATTTGTTAGTGATGTTATAAGTATGATGATTAAAATAAGTAAAAACTGCGTATGAGGGCTTTTCTGACGACGGAGAGAATCTTCGTTTAACAAACCATTATAATAAAAACTAGGCCTATATAATGGCTCTGAGTTATTTAGCTTAGTTTTCGTAAGTTTCAGAAGCCATGCATTTGACTGTTTTAAAATTAACTCCTGTGGCTCAATACAGAAATATGCCATCGCGCGGGAGGTGTCATAGTTACCAATAATGAAAGTTGTATATTACATCACGTAGGCTAATACTTCATTGTTATGGTGGTGATGGTGATTGTTTTAGGTTGGGGAACTACAAGGTCATCTCCCCCGATTTTCTATTGTAAATTTCCTAAATTATTATGAATGATCACTTATGAAAGGGAAAATAATCCATTGATGTTCTAACTATCCGGTCTCTCCGTGTGTTGATAAACCAGTACCGTGAACTAAATATTCTGGTACATAACAGTGTTGTGATTTATTGTAGATAAAGGAAAATATTTCTAACAACTGGAGGTGTATTGATGTAAGTTACCTTGGGAAAAATTGGAAGTATTGAAGACTAAGCAATCACTAGGACCGTAGTAAGACTATCTTAAACGTGTATGTTTACTGTCTGAAATGACTACAATGTTGGGATATTGGGTTCTGAGTTGGAATTTGTACTCCACATTTTATCACAATGAAGGTCATATATGAAAACGTATTCAATCACATTCATAGACTGAACGGGAGAGTTTTGAAATGGTCAAGGCCATTAAAAGTTAAAATAATACCTCATAAGACAATAATTCAAACCGTGCGCCAAAAATGCGATCAGTTCCAAAGGCTTTGCGAAATTCTTTGATAAGCAAGAAGGCGCTTGTGAGCCTATTTTAGAAACCATCCCAATATTTTTGTTATGGTGGTGATGGTGATTGATTTAAGTTGGGCAACTATAAGGTCATCTCCCCCGATTTTCTATCATCATCGAACAGCTTTTGTGGTCTTAAATTCGACACAAACACATAGATATGATGTTGCGATTAACTACTTACGAGGAGTAATATCATGTCACGTTGTAGACATAATATTCCTTCTTCGATTAAAGTCGAACCCAGGTGTGTGAAGATGTAGTATTTTTATTAAATGTATGCACGACAGTTTATACTTATCAGACTATCGTTTCAAGAGTATTAAGTGAGGAGGTTCAGTATCGTGAATTCCAGAGGTCGTAAAGATGTATAAATTATTAATTTAACAATTGTTGTTATTGTTCATCAGACCAGCGATTGTGGTGACAACGCTGTGAGATTATGCCCTTTTGAAGGAATGCCAGGTTGATAGAAGTGGAGTTGATAACCCTTTGATAGTGGTTTTTTGTGTATGTCCGTATGTAGTTGGCATACGAGGTTATTGCGTAGGTGTGTTCCGTATTTTATAGTACAGTCATTGCGTGGGCATGACTAGTGTTGGCAAAGGCATTTAGACTGTGAGTAGAGAGTACTCCTTATTTTGTTATACACGACATGGAATTTAGATAGGACAGGAAGGTTCACGGTTGAAATTGGAACAGGAAATTGATGATGACAGCTGTTATGCGATACTTTTATCGAGATTATTAAACCAGACTTGTAACAGCATATGTTTCACCTTCAGTGGTCAAATGTATTAAACTTATTTTGACACCAGATCAGATAGGAGAGACTAGTGGTGGTTATTTCTGGTGATGTAGAAGATATTAAAGATCACAGTTCACTGTATTTGACATAACTGCTAGATCAGAGCGCAGGCTCGACTGTATTTAGACGCTATTACTTTGGATGGACTATAGCTGGTGCTATAAGCGTCATTATAAATTCATTTAGTGTTAATGTTTATTATTTATCAATCGAGTGTATAACGTGTTAAGAATAGGAAGTTTTCGTTTGTATAACGTAAAGATTAGAGTGTGAATGAATGTGGTTTGTTTCTTGTTCAGTGCGAATGAAATGAACTCCATTGGGACGTCACAATGCGAGAGTGTGAATGTTAGTGTGTATAGAAGTTTTATGCCAGTAGCATATAGGATTAGAGTGCAGTTCACGCATTTGTCTGACGTGAATCTGCCTTCATTTAACACAGTTTTCATTGTTATGAAGAGCTCGTTTGTGGACCAGGCTGGAAAATCGGGAACTTCTTTAAAACTCGTTTCCAACCAAGGCCATAGCACGGCCAGGCCAAGCAAATGGGGAGAGATGTGGCGAACCGCCCGGCTCGATCTTTTTCTTTTTTTAACCAGTCAGACTGGTAATGTAGCGGTGAATGTTAAGTCATCGGACACGTGGCAATGATCGCGTGCGCCGAGCGCCCTTATGTGCTTGGGAACGTGCCAGAAGAATGTTAATACACCGAGGTGTGTAATTGTTGTACAGCTTGTTGTATAGACCCAAGCTACACCGAATTTTGTCATTATGTTGATAGAACGCTGTTTTGTCAGTGGCGTGAGAGTGGAGATGAACGAATGGGAGTGTGTATTTTATTTTGTAGTGTGAATGTTTAGCTTTAGTTTACATTTGTTATTAAATTGTTTAGTTTTATTAGAAGCCGTGTTGTCGTGAATTATTTTAGATATAAGGAGATGCAACTGTGAAACCCATTTTAGGTCCAGAGAAGCTGACCACGAGATTCCCGAGATTAAGGTAGGTGTTTTACCGCGAGCTAAGTGTATTTTTCATGTTATTCACAGTTGTATTGTAATTTCCGCCACGTATATTCGCGAGGGTCTAGTTGGAGGTAGATTCTTGATTTGTATTTTGCGCCGGAGCAGTCAGGGTCTACGAATCCAGCCGTTGCTTCGGATATCCAACAGACCGCCTCTAGAATATACGGGGACAGTACCTGGTAAAGTATGTAAATTGATCAAAGCAATTTTTGGACTCAAGCAGGCGTTTAGGGCGTGGAATCAGAAGTTGTTCAGTTGATAGAAAAAGAAAAGATGCAAGGGTGACCCAAGTGTTTATGTAAGAAGGGAACCCAATGATGTTGTTACATATGTTGCAGTTCATGTCGATGACATATTTGTCTTCTCAATTATAAAAGCTTGTAATTCTTGAAAGATAAGCTCTCAAGTAACTTTGATTGTAGAGACCTGGGAGAACTTAAATAATTCCTAGGTGTGTCAGTCATAAAGAATATGAATGGAGATTGGAGACATAATACAGGCTTTTAATTACTTAAGCCAATTTAATAACTCTTTTGATGAGGAACATTGGTCATGTGCCCTAAGAGTACTTGGTTATCTAAAAGGAACCAAAAGTAAGGGACTAGAAACAGGAATGCAAGGGTGCCAAGTTGTCGGATACAGTGATGCTGACTGGGCAAATGAAAAGGTAGATAGGAAACCTTACTCTGGTTATTTATTTTTACTTGGAGCATGGAGAACAACAAAGCGAACACTACTGCGCAGTCAAGCACTGCGTCCGAATATACAGTATTTCACTAAGTGGAGCATCAAATGAAGCTGTCTATCTTAGGAGTCTCTTAGGATAACTGTTGTGAAAGAGTTATCCATTGACGATTTACTGTGACAATCAAGGAGCCATATTCTTCAGTAAAAATCAGGCCTATCAACCCAAAACCAAACATATAGAAATTCGATATCATGTTGTGAGAGATTATGAGAGGAATGGTAAGATAGAAATAAAGTTTGTGAACTCTAAAGAAATGTTGGCTGATATTTTTACTAAGCCGTTACCAGGTATAAAGTTCAATGAGATTGTTAAAAAGTTAAAAATAAGGTAAAGTTTCTCCACAAAATTAAAGGCTGTGTGTATGAGATCGATATACAGTATCTATGTCAATTATGTGGATGTAATATCATTAATCTTTGGAATTCTGTGCCGGAAATGAAACAATAAAATAAACAAAGGAAGGATCGTCTTCCGTTGTGACTTTAAGCTAGCATGCTGTGTATTTTGTCAACACTCTCGTAAATATTTAAATGAAACTAAAGAATACTCAAAACATATTAAATACTAACACTTCCCGTATCCCTTTCTCAGCACTTTCAAAGCTTCATTTCTGTAGATAGTGCCATGTTCTTAATTTGTCTACCGACTTGAAACATATGAGTTACTGGCCCCGTGAAGTTGTGTGAATGGATCTTGTCTAATATCACAAATGTAGTGGTGACAATAATCATGAAAGTGGCAATTATCTCTATTAAGGACTGGTGTATTAGGCTGTATCAAGGTACCCTGCTAGAACATTTTAGGTGTGAGTGTGTAATAATCTGAATAGGAAAATCTCTCAGAACAGGCACTGCAAGTAACGGGATTCAAGTCGAGGAATTCGGAACTCTTATCTTCCCGGTCCAGTCAGGGGAGTTCCTCAGAATCATTGGTTACGCTAGTGATTCTCTTCTTCTCTGACGATTAGTTTCCCCAACTCTAACTTTAGCCGTTTACTGCTGCCAAGCCTGAAACCTTACTGAGTTACGGTAGCTTCTAAGGTTTTAACGTTAATACTATTCCATTGTGTTCGCGTGTCTGGTTTATTCCCAACGCACTGCCCACAAATTTATTTATAGAAATAAATTGACGGTATCGGTATTTAGTTCAAAATGACTCATCACGTTCAGGATAGTAAGAAACACAAATGGACTGTTGACAACTAGTGCACTGTTGCTCTGTACGTCCGTGAACTAGAATAGCAAACAAGGAGTTTATTACAAACAGGGTAATTTCAAGGTCATTTGATGTGATGCATTGATCTTGTATTACATTGTATGCTAGTACTGCGGCGTGCCCGCCGTTGATGGATTCATGCAGGATATTGAAAATAATTGTATACACGTTTAACCTAAAAAGGCACTCATCGACACTGCTCATGACATTTCATTACAAGCTATCTCATTTTTTGGAAATTGATATCACTGATTCCAAGGATATAAACTAGTGGATGTTTGCCAAAAATGAAATAAGAAATAATTGGGGGGGGGGGGGGGGGCAAATATATTATCTTTGTTTCACAATTTACATTATTCTGTTTGAAAACAAAATTAAATTGTTGGGTCCGGGATCCCTAATTTCAATGTAAGGACATCATTCTGCTATACAACATAGCTGCGTTATACTTCTATATTTTAATTTTGAAATGAAACTGCATTCTAAGTGGACATTTTAAATTCCCACTTCAAGACAAATATTGAAAAAAAATGAAGTAAGAGAAAACGTTACTTTAAGTTGAGGTACACATTTACAGTAAAGAGTATTATTTTTTAATCCTAAAACTGCAGTATAGATGTTGCCTTAGTTTCGGGATTTTAGGTCAATCTTGTGCATTCCCCAACTGGTGAGTATCTCCTAATTTGATTTAGTTCTGGAGTACCTTTATGCTCACGAAAGCAAGCTTCTTCAAAACAGCCCGAATAGAGTGCAGGCAAACATGGGAGGCCTACAGCTACCTGCCGTGCCGGACATAGGCAGTGCTACTTCATACACATCTGTAACAACCGAGTTGCATAATGATGATGATGTTATATGTAACTGCTATTGGCTGTCGAGTGAATTAGGCTTGGCAATATTTAGTGGGAAGGAATGATTTGGATGACGGCCTTTAGAAGTTGGCTAGTAGAACCGCGGGGACTGCACTGTTGGTTCACGTGCTGGCAAACAAGCAGAATTTGGGTTTTAAACAAAGATGGACATAGTATTGGTGGCAGTTCAGTATTGTACTCGCGATTTATTGGAAATCAAAAAGTGTGGTAAATTGGAATACCAGTTAACAGTTTTTACCCGTAAGGCAATTGTAGAATATTATCAAACTGCAGAGACACTGATAGCAACTCGTAACTCATACTGTATTTGACAGAATTATTTTTCGATATTTGCAATGCCATTATTCTGCTAGATTTTAAACTCATAGACTGAAAGTTGCTTCAAAATATGAAGTGAGCATATTGACTTCAATATGTAGCACAAATGTGGCCAGATCGTTTTGTGATATGATTGACTTCATATCTTAAATATTCCCGAAAACTCAGTTGTGTCCTTGTATCCCCATATTATTGCGCAGTAAAATGAACTCAATAAATATCCAGCATCTTCATAATAATGTTAAAGTATGTGCATTTTTATTTATATTCCCTAATAACTATTTGTCAATTGGTCGACTATCAAGAACAATGGGTATTTCTTAGAAGACTGGAAACGTTCAACCAGTGTTCTTACCGGTTGGTCCCATGTCCAACCCTTGAGGTTATTTAAATCTGGCCTATACTGTTGTAAGACAATTTTATACAACTCTACAAATATACGTTTAACTGGAGTTTTGTTTTGTTTTCATCACTTAAAAACTGGAAGGGATTTACTAACACAAGTACTTGAAGCGATCCATCAATTACAAATTTCACTACATTTCCACTGATGAGCCATTACATTATGACCACCTGCCTTGGATATTTTAGGGCCACCCTAATCCCTCAGAACCATGCCCATTCAATGCGGTGGATATTTCATGAAGTAGCGGATCTTATTTGTTGGTATTTGATACTGTGGGCTCACCAGCTGTTACCCCAGTTGACATAAATAGGGGGATATAGAATGTACCTGCTTCTCCAGGTCAAACCACATTTAATTCAAATTGGGTTTACTTCCAGGCCTTTAGGGGAACCTGGCAGCAAAATAAAGTCATCGTTAGGGTCCTAGAACAGTACCTCCATTATGGCATGACTCAGTGTTTATCAGCAGCAGAGAGCACTGTTTGCATGAATAGATCCACTTGGTTTACAATAATGTCCAGAAACCGGAAGTCTGTCTTTGATTGGTGTACAGGTTTCATGAAACAGCATCCAGACAACCACATCTCATCCACAGGCCCGTATCAGTCCAAAGGCACGAACACGTGCTGTAGCCTTTGATGTAAATCGGCGTTCATACCGTCACTCGCTCATCGTCGTGACGGATTAGTAATCTGGAATTTTTCGGGCAGATGATATTTTTCTCATCCTCCGCGGTGTATTGCCACTCGTTGCGTGCCCACCTGATGCGCTGTATTTGGTCAACATTTGGGTACGACCGAATCGTGACTCTGCAGCAATGTTCCCTGAACCGTGTACCGTGTAACATTGTCCTGTTCACCACTGTTGTACCCGTGTGTGTGATATCTCAAACTGTAGCCCGCGATCATTTTAAATAATGCGCACGAGTCTCCGCTGACCTGTGATATCACTGAGCAGAGAATGGATGACGTGCAGTTTCCTTTCCCATTTGTTAGGTTCACAAAACAGTGGAATTTGAGTAGCCCACATGCTGTACCAGGTAGCCTACGATCACAATATATGACATTTTAGAATAACGAATATTTTAATTACTTCTAATTATCGAGTTGGAGTTACCAAATACTTTGTTCAGACATGCCCCACACGTCGTTTGTGATCGACCAGCAAACCGCAGCATCCGTCGATCGTGAAAGTGTCATAAGCGAGAAATGTTCAACTCCACGAAATTATTTACTTCATATCGCCATGGTTTGTGAACGCATTATGCATATGTGAAGAATTGGGTACAGAAGCATATGTGTGGTGTTTATATTCCTAGAAGCTCATCCATCAGGAGACAATTATTATGTTTTCAGAGATAAATATACAGTAGTATACCCTGATGATTCATAACAGACAGATCTCCCGGCCCTGAAACATGTATCACCTGGAGCGTGGAGAGTGCCATGAGACACGTTGACAGCATAGTATATACGAGGCACGTCCAGAAAGTAAGTTCCGTTTGGTAATAAAATTAAATTGTGTACAGATACAGAAAAATTATTTATTGCACAACATTCTACACCTCTTAAACTACTTTTCCACATAACTGCCGAACTTTTGCAGGCATTTATCATAACGTGGCACAAGTTTTTGGATACCTTCTTCATAGAAGTTTGCCGCCGACCCGTAAACGAGAGTGAAGATTCCCCTGTAAGATATCCTACTGTTTGGCCACCACTGTTAGGCAAATTGCGTATGAGGTCAGGAGAACTCCTAAACATACGCAGTTCTCCTGGTAAGCACGCAATTTGCTTAACAGTTGTGGCCAAACGGTAGGATATCTTACAGGGGAGTCTTCACTCTCGTTTACGGGTCGGCGGCAAACTTCTATGAAGAAGGTATCCAAAAACTTGTGCCACGCTATGACAAATAACTGCAAAAGTTCGGCAGTTATGTGGTAAAGTAGTTTAAGAGGTGTAGAATGTTGTGCAATAAATAATTTTTCTGTATCTGTATACAATTTAATTTTATTACCAAACGGAACTTTCTTTCTGGACGTGCCTCGTATATAGGCTTATGAGTATAGGGCAGGTCTAGAAATTCACCGTTAGGGAAAATGAAGATATTATAGATAGATCTACTATAGTTGTAAGAAAATAATATCCCTTTCGCTGAATGAGATATTAAATTTCTATAATTTTCACACTCTTTAAGTGGTTTATAACTGTTGAGATCACAGAGAAACTTATATTTTCATGTGACTCATCTGCATGCTTCTATAATAATATTTCGTCAGACACACTATATAACCTCTTTAGAGATTTTCATGATAAATTATATTTTTGTAACCCCTCACACAAAGCATGTGAAGTTTGGACAATGTTATGGAATAGAAAGAAATGGATAAATAATGCCCCGCCTTAAGTAATGGTTGTAAAAACCAGCCGATATAATTCGATGGGCTTACATTGTCGTAGTTCAGTAAAACATTTTATTTGTCTATCAATAATCTTCGTATAATCTTCTTCGTTCCGTGGGCCATATTATATTAATAGTCTAGGAAGTAGCATTATTCGTAAGATTACTTTGAAATTAGAGTTCATCAACTAACCGTATTAGTGGGGCGGACCACACTTTCTTAATCTCCTAGGCACGAAGTCCCCATCTTTCCTGACCGGGCGCCATGCCGGAATCAGGTTGAGAAGAACTGAAGAGCAAACGATTACCTGAAAAAAGAAAAGAAAAAATATATGGTTCGTAATTAAGAACGGGATCTCGTGCTTTACCGCAGATGAGGGTCATATCAACGTACTCGCCGGTTGAAAATCTCAAGAAGAAATATACCACATGACTGAGTATGGTAAACATTCATGTTCAAACATAACAGCGTGCTACTTACAGTAGTTAATGTGGCTAAATCAGGCCTGCATTCACGCATCTATAGGACTACTGTGGATGAAAATAATAAGTTCTCTCCTCCTCAAGTTACTGTACGTAACTACCGTCACTATAATACGTGGTGTAGCATTTCTTAGCTACTTAGGCAAGTGCCGGATCCTGAGCCAAGCTGATACCACTTCTCGTTTTTCAACATACCATTCCTAATGTGTACCTATCTCCATTTCACCACGTCGTCTGCTTTTCATTTATGTGTATTACTGTTTATCAGCCATATAGCCTCCGTGGCTTAGGCGGCAGCACGCCGGCCTCTCACCGCTGAGTCCGTGGTTCAAATCCCGGTCACTCCATGTGAGATCTGTGCTGGACAGAACGGAGGCAGACAGGTTTTTCTCCGGGTACTCCGGTTTTCCCTGTCAAAATTTCATTCCAGCAACACTCTCCACTATCATTTCATTTCATCTGTCATTCATTTAATCATTGCCCCAGAGGAGTGCGTCAGGCCTCGGCAGCCGGCACATTTCATATCCTCGCCGCTAGATGGGGCCTTCATTCATTCCATTCCTGACCCGGTCGGAGACTGGAAGCAGGCTGTGGATTTTCACTGTTTATCAGCCATAGATTCATAACGTAAGACACCACATTGCTGAGCAAGAATTCTTGACGAAATATTATGAGAGATCAATGTGTACAACTACTTGATGCATTCATGGTTTACTACGGGTTACAACATGAGCCGACGCTTACTCTAGAAACTATTGTTTTGTGCAAGGCAAGTCCTTGGTATATAACGGTGTGTGACTTCCGTAAAGGCATGGTGCAGATCATTCAAGTTGACGCCTGCAGTCGACTTCCGCGTCGTTATGATGATGAAAAGAATGATGAAGTGGTCAAACACACGTAGTCCCCAAAAGAGGAGACAAAATACTCGAAGTTAAATACTCAAGGTACTGTCGAGAATTGAACCCGGAGTCCCTTGGCAAAGTCTATCTCGCAATACAATTTATCATAAAATCTGAGAATGCCTTAGTACCTTAGTACAATACCGGTAGTGGAATTAGTCAAAGCATTACCGTTCTTGCAGTTTTCTTCTTATCTTTGAATTTCAAGGAAGGTCGAACATCGGAAAAAAAAGGAGTTCTGTACCTGTACACTGTGTATATGTGTGTGTTATAATATTATTTAGTGTGGTCATTGCTGTTACAGTATATAGACTTTTCTTTAGACCAACTTCTTTTCTTCATACGGGATTATGACCCTGATTTCCCAAAGCTCTGACATGAACTAACAACAACAGTAACAACAATTATTTTCCTTATTTCATTTAATGAGGATAATTCAAAGAAAATGATTGTTTTTCATTTATTCTTAAATGTATTATGAACAGATATTTACTTCGCACCCCGTAAGGCTAGAGAATTTAGCCATTGTGTAAATATATTACAGCAAATTCAATTTAGGATGAATGATCCATCTGTTAATTATTTTCTCTTCTGGTCGACTCCGTTCAACCTTCAAAATTTCATTCGAATTGAAATGTTACACTAATCCTACGGAAATCATGTGTAACCTTCTTTCCTGCAGCCACTGTCTTATCTCACTCTCATTTTATGTAAAGTCCTCCCTACACACGCATATGAGTTTGAAGCCATTTTTAGTGTTGCCTTAGTAAACGAAAGTTTGATGCTTTTCAGTCGGTCAACACGATTCTACCCAAATGAGATGGGTCATTCCCTAATCCTAAAAAAAAATATACATGAGATTAATAAATTCACTTGGATGACCAGTTTCGATCGTCAAGCGATCATCATCAGACCATTACACTTAGGCTACAAAAAATATATCTGAAAGTATGGGTGAAAATAATTACAATATGTACACTTCTTTAGTTGCGGTGTTAGTTGTGATGGTTCAACTCGGCATTACTTGTTAGTTGTAGTCTATGTGAAGTTTTGTTAAAATACTGAAAGTGGTGATTGACCTCCAAAATTGCTTGTTTACAGTGAATATGTGATTGTAATTAAATGGACAATTCAGGTTGTATTGTACAGGTTCCTTATCTGATTGAGTATTGCGTGTCCTGGTGAGAGCAGTTGTCCTCATCAATACCTCCACTCAATTGGGGGAGGTTCATGTGGGACAGGGTCTCTTATAAACAGTACTTGGGTATTTCCCCTCTCGCATACCTAAGTTTCTGTGTTCGTCGTACAAATATGACTGTATGTGGCCAAGTGCAGTCTGCCTAATGTGGTGTATGTTACTGTATTCAGTATAATCTTCAACTATTAAAGATCAGGTTTCAGTTCTCACCATGCATAAACTAATATCCATATAAGCGCTGCCCGGTCTAATGAGAATGTCCCGGCACCTTTAATACTGTCATAAATACCGTTCTAGGTTTATTGTAGAATATTAACCCAAAAGTATCGTCCTTGAGGGGACTACCAAAAATACACAAAAAGGAGTGCCCAATTAGACCAATAGTTAATTGCAGGAACGCGCCAAAGTACAAGATCAGTAAAGATTACTAAAAATTTTAAAACACCGCCTTCTCCAATGACAAAAACAATTCTGTAAAGAACACAACGCAACTAGTAACCGCATTAAACATGTTACAAATGAAATCTAGCTTGCGGCTAGTATCCTTCGATATAACCAACATGTACACCAACATTTCAATTAATGAAGCAATCAATATTATCGCAAACAACTTACAGTCCAACAACTTGGCAAAAGAAAGAGAAGAGGTCGTGAGATTACTGAGGGTCGTACTCAACCAAAACGTGTTCCAATATATACACACAAACAGAGGGCCTAGCCATGGGGTCTCCACTAAGCGGGCTAATCGCCGACATCTTCAATAACACACTGGGAAATGCGTTCCTAGAAAATACCTCGACGAAGGGAATAGTAATGTAGAAAAGGTACGTGGATTATGTAATTTGCATCTACAACACTAAATTAAAAAGCAAAGAATCAATTCTCCAAACCTTTAATAGCCTACACCACACTATCAAATTCACTAAGGAATCCAAAACCGATCAGAAAATAAATTATTTCGACATAATTATCATATAACTTCCGTATTCTCGAAACCTACTCAAAATACGCATGCAATTGCCAATCAGTCTAATCACCCCAGTAATCATAAATTAGCGGGATTCAATTCAATGGTGCACGGGGCTGTAAACATACTCATGTGGGAGGAAGACGGGCAGGAATTTCGAGGTTTTGCCGCGAGTGATATAGAGGGCGCGCGGACATAGAGAAAACAGTGGCCATGGACTTAATTGTTGTTGTTCTTTGGAGCTGGGAAGGCATCAACGCATTCTGTATTGATAATGTATCGGTAATCTATTGTACATGGGTTGGTTTTTTAGTTTTGGCACCTTAGTTATAACTGGATTAATAACTCACTTAGATTGTTCCAAGTTTCACAGGCCCTCGATGTAGTCCCCACCGTTGCGTACAACGTGTTCCCAGCGATGAGGAAGTCGTTGGTTCCCGTTGGCACTGCCCAATCTATTGATGGTACGAAGAGAGCGCTCGGCAGACTGCTTAAACTCTTCAATGGTAAGGAAGCGCTGCCATACTGTTCCCCGAGGGCAAACCGTTAATGCGGCGTACTATTGTTCGTTTCTGCAAGACCATCTCCGAGGAGCTCTGAGAAGGGAACGGCGCCATCACATGGTTACACCGCCCATCGTTCTGCATGACAATGCTAGGGCACACACAGCAGGCGCACAGTGGTCCGGATCCGTAAAAAAGCGGACAAAAATAGATTTTTCAACTTTACATTAGAAAGGCCAAACCAACTCCCAAGTGAAGAATGTTAATCAGTGTACATTAATTTCACTTTTTCTTTGGAAATTGCGTCTGTGTTTCTCAGATATAATACTACAAAAGTGATACAACTCTTCGTTTCTGAATTCCGCGCTCCGTTAAGTAAACTTTGAAATATCATTCTAACTTCAAAACGAAATTCGGGGTCTATAATACTGTATCTGTATGTAGTTTGTGATCTGATATATTTGATTATAGCATGATTTTCGATTTCAGATCACTTATAAGGACTGTTATACTTGTTTTTATAGTGCATTATTTTCTTCAAGAAAAATAAATTTTGCTTGACCTACAAAAAAATGTATACATATGTATACCATGAAACTTATGCAAGTTTTAAAATGAAGACTGGAGAATATATCCTTAAAGGTTTCTTCGCCAGAACCCGCCAGATGCGTGATTGAGAAGGGAGAGAACATTACTGCGCGCTCTAAGGATAAACACTCGCGCGAGATAAGGGCCTGTTGAGACATTCGTTTATGCTACGCAAGGGATATCTCGAGGCCATGAAACCAAAATAATCTTCAATCACGAGAAGTAATTGATTAGTAGTAGTTGTGTGTGTTGTGAAGAGTGAAACATGAATTTTCGTTGTTAGTCGCAGTGATCTTATTAACAAGATTCGAGAGAACAAAAATCAGTCTCGCGCGCGTCAAGGAAAGTTTGTGGTAACATATCTCCTTAACAAAATCCAATAGCTTGCCACGGTGGGTGAGTGGTTATGGTGTCGGACTACCAACCCCAAGATTGCAGGTTCGCTCCTGGCCATGGTAAGTGATTTTTGAAAGGCGACAAAAATCACGACACTCATGTCATACGTTGTTGGCATGTTAAAGAACCCATTTGAATTCAGTAGGCAAAATTAATCTCGGGATTTTCCGCCAACACAAAGTTCCTCCATTCTCTACTTGAAAGCGCTCTAGTGTCAAGGAGTTTAGATATCTAACCTCCTTGACTTTCATAGCGTTCAAAGGAACGACGAAATTCGACATGCAAGCTACCCTCTGGGTGTCAATTAACAAAGCTTGCACCAGGCACCCGAGGCCATACGATATTATATATATATATATTATTAACAAAATCCAATTAAATGTTGACGACAGTGTAGAGAAAACAGTGTATAATAATATAAGAACCTTTTATTTTTGCCGTATGTTGACCAGTAGAGAAAGTGTAACTTCTTAGAACATGCCTTTTTTGAAGAAATATTCAGACTGGTAGAAAACAGAAATTGTGATATCAATTCCGAGCATTCCTGACTCCGCAAAATCAGTAGATCGAGGTCGCCCTCCAAAAGAATTTCAAGAGCTAACGGAGAGAAGCAAAATAAGGAAAATTAAAGACCTAAGGGAGAGTGCGACTTCATCAGAGCTTGCCTATGCGACCGTTATTTATTTAAGGGCAGAGGGAGACGATTCATCAGCCAAGCTAAAAAGAAGCTACCACGACTACACCAACAAGGGGCAAACGAATGATGCGAAAATTTCAGAAATGAAAAATCTACATAAGTGGCACAAAAGCTCGTCGACAATTTACAACTTGAGTTTGGAATTTCAGTTCCACACGCCCACTTTCGATTTTTGAATGTCTCCTGCATATTTCGTACCGCCTGGGTTTTAAAAAGTGGAAAGTGAGCGTGAAAGAAGGTAATCGAGACTTACTCGAAAGAAAGAAAAAATTGTGCAAGATTCAGAACGAGATTATGTCTTCTAGTTGATATTCCGAAGCCTGGATATGGAACAACCAGTGATGGCAACACTGCCCGAAGGTTTTTTGATCAACCTCAAGTAGCATCCGAAATAACAGTGGTAGACTGTGAGTTAATAACCCGTTTTGGAATAATTTTAAAAGCAATTTCCTCTGGTCATGAAATTAATAGTTCAGAGTTCAATTCCTACTGCAGCGAAACAGCAAGCTTATATGTACGGCTATATCCGTGGTGTTACATGCCTCTAACACTCCATAAAATACTTATCCATGGATCTTTCATTATAGAAGCAGCTATTTTGCCGATTGGGAACTTTCAAAAGAGGTCTTAGAGTATAGAAACCAAGACGTAAGAAAATATAGAGAAGACCATACCAGAAAATCCTCAAGAATTTCCAATAATTTTGACTTGTTCCATAGACTATTGCTAAGGTCTGATCCAGTAATCTGAAGCACGGGAAGTCTACCGAAGAAGAAATGAAGACAGTTGCCTCAGGAGGTGTGTAATTTATTGTCAATATCCGAGGACGAGACGGAGCAGGAAGGGGAAGAAGAAGAAGTCGACTCATCCGAATCAGAGGATGAATAAGTAAGTAATTTTATGTACTAAGACAAATTTACCTAATAGTAACATCTAATTTAAAGTTTTATACAAAAGTATTTCATTTCATTTAGCGGAAAATATTTTTGTCCGCTTTTTTCAAATCCGGACCACTGTGTGCAGTCTAGGGCCAGTTTCACTTTCGTGGTGCCGTCTAGGGCCAGTTTCTCCCTTCTGGTGCCGTCTAGGGTCAGTTTCTCCCTTCTGGTGCCGTCTAGGGCCAGTTTCACTTTCGTGGTGCCGTCTAGGGCCAGTTTCTCCCTTCTGGTGCCGTCTAGGGTCAGTTTCACTTTCGTGGTGCCGTCTAGGGCCAGTTTCACTTTCGTGGTGCCGTCTAGGGCCAGTTTCAATTTCGTGGTGCCATCTAGGGCCAGTTTCACTTTCGTGGTGCCGTCTATGGCCAGTTTCACTTTCGTGGTGCCGTCTAGGCCCAGTTTCACTTTCGTGGTGCCGTCTAGGGCCAGTTTCACCTTCGTGGTGCCGTCTAGGGCCAGTTTCACTTTCGTGGTGCCGTCAAGGGCCAGTTTCACTTTCGTGGTGCCGTCAAGGGCCAGTTTCACTTTCGTGGTGCCGTCTGGGGCCAGTTTCACTTTCGTGGTGCCGTCTATGGCCAGTTTCACTTTCGTGGTGCCGTCAAGGGCCAGTTTCACATTCGTGGTGCCGTCTAGGGCCAGTTTCACCTTTCTGGTGCCGTCTATGGCCAGCTTCACTTTCGTGGTGCCGTCTAGGGCCAGTTTCACTTTCGTGGTGCCGTCTAGGGCCAGTTTCACTTTCGTGGTGCCGTCTAGGGCCAGTTTCACCTTTCTGGTGCCGTCTATGGCCAGTTTCACTTTCGTGGTGCCGTCTAGGGCCAGTTTCACTTTCGTGGTGCTGCCTAGGGCCAGTTTCACCTTTCTGGTGCCGTATAGGGCCAGTTTTATTTTCTGGTGCCGTCTATGGCCAGTTTCACTTTCGTGGTGCCGTCTATGGCCAGTTTCATCTTTCGTGGTGCCGTCTAGGGCCAGTTTCACCATTCTGGTGCCGTCTACGGCCAGTTTCACTTTCGTGGTGCCGTCAAGGGCCAGTTTCACAATCGTGGTGCTGTCTAGGGCCAGTTTCACCTTTCTGGTGCCGTCTGGGGCCAGTTTCACTTTCGTTGTGCCGTCTAGGGCCAGTTTCACTTTCGTGGTGCCGTCTAGGGCGAGTTTCACTTTCGTGGTGCTGTCTGGGGCCAGTTTCACTTTCGTGGTGCCGTCTAGGGCCAGTTTCACTTTCGTGGTGCCGTCTGGGGCCAGTTTCACTTTCGCTGTGCCGTCTAGGGCCAGTTTCACTTTCGTGGTGCCGTCTAGGGCCAGTTTCACTTTCGTGGTGCCGTCTGGGGCCAGTTTCACTTTCGTGGTGCCGTCTAGGGCCAGTTTCACTTTCGTGGTGCCGTCTGGGGCCAGTTTCACTTTCGTGGTGCCGTCTATGGCCAGTTTCACTTACGTGGTGCCGTCTATGGCCAGTTTCATCTTTCGTGGTGCCGTCTGGGGCCAGTTTCACTTTCGTGGTGCCGTCTGGGGCCAGTTTCACTTTCATGTTGCCGTCTATGGCCAGTTTCACTTACGTGGTGCCGTCTATGGCCAGTTTCACTTTCGTGGTGCCGTCTGGGGCCAGTTTCACTTTCGTGGTGCCGTCTATGGCCAGTTTCATCTTTCGTGGTGCCGTCTGGGGCCAGTTTCACTTTCGTGGTGCCGTCTAGGGCCAATTTCACTTTCGTGGTGCCGTCTATGGCCAGTTTCACTTTCGTGGTGCCGTCTAGGCCCAGTTTCACTTTCGTGGTGCTGTCTAGGACCAGTTTCACCTTTCTGGTGCCGTGTAGGGCCAGTTTCACCTTTCTGGTGCCGTTTATGGCCAGTTTCAATTTTGTGGTGCCGTCTATGGCCAGTTTCACTTTCGTGGTGCCGCCTAGGGCCAGTTTCACTTTCGTGGTGCCGTCTAGGGCCAGTTTCACTTTCGTGGTGCCGTCTAGGGCCAGTTTCACTTTCGTGGTGCCGTCTGGGGCCAGTTTCACTTTCGTGGTGCCGTCTAGGGCCAGTTTCACCTTTCTGGTGCCGTCTAGGGCCAGCTTCACTTTCGTGGTGCCGTCTAGGGCCAGTTTTACTTTCGTGGTGCCGTCTAGGGCCAGTTTCCCTTTCTGGTGCCGTCTATGGCCAGTTTCACTTTCGTGGTATCGTCTAGGGCCAGTTTCACTTTCGTGGTGCTGTCTAGGGCCAGTTTCACCTTTCTGGTGCCGTCTAGGGCCAGTTTTATTTTCTGGTGCCATCTATGGCCAATTTCACTTTCGTGGTGCCGTCTATGGCCAGTTTCATCTTTCGTGGTGCCGTCTAGGGCCAGTTTCAATTTCGTGGTACCGTCTAGGGCCATTTTCACCATTCTGGTGCCGTCTATGGCCAGTTTCATTTTCGTGGTGCCGTCTAGGGCCAGTTTCACTTTCGTGGTGCCGCACAGTGGTCCGGATCCGTAAAAAAGCGGACAAAAATAGATTTTTCAACTTTACATTAGAAAGGCCAAACCAACTCCCAAGTGAAGAATGTTAATCAGTGTACATTAATTTCACTTTTTCTTTGGAAATTGCGTCTGTGTTTCTCAGATATAATACTACAAAAGTGATACAACTCTTCGTTTCTGAATTCCGCGCTCCGTTAAGTAAACTTTGAAATATCATTCTAACTTCAAAACGAAATTCGGGGTCTATAATACTGTATCTGTATGTAGTTTGTGATCTGATATATTTGATTATAGCATGATTTTCGATTTCAGATCACTTATAAGGACTGTTATACTTGTTTTTATAGTGCATTATTTTCTTCAAGAAAAATAAATTTTGCTTGACCTACAAAAAAATGTATACATATGTATACCATGAAACTTATGCAAGTTTTAAAATGAAGACTGGAGAATATATCCTTAAAGGTTTCTTCGCCAGAACCCGCCAGATGCGTGATTGAGAAGGGAGAGAACATTACTGCGCGCTCTAAGGATAAACACTCGCGCGAGATAAGGGCCTGTTGAGACATTCGTTTATGCTACGCAAGGGATATCTCGAGGCCATGAAACCAAAATAATCTTCAATCACGAGAAGTAATTGATTAGTAGTAGTTGTGTGTGTTGTGAAGAGTGAAACATGAATTTTCGTTGTTAGTCGCAGTGATCTTATTAACAAGATTCGAGAGAACAAAAATCAGTCTCGCGCGCGTCAAGGAAAGTTTGTGGTAACATATCTCCTTAACAAAATCCAATAGCTTGCCACGGTGGGTGAGTGGTTATGGTGTCGGACTACCAACCCCAAGATTGCAGGTTCGCTCCTGGCCATGGTAAGTGATTTTTGAAAGGCGACAAAAATCACGACACTCATGTCATACGTTGTTGGCATGTTAAAGAACCCATTTGAATTCAGTAGGCAAAATTAATCTCGGGATTTTCCGCCAACACAAAGTTCCTCCATTCTCTACTTGAAAGCGCTCTAGTGTCAAGGAGTTTAGATATCTAACCTCCTTGACTTTCATAGCGTTCAAAGGAACGACGAAATTCGACATGCAAGCTACCCTCTGGGTGTCAATTAACAAAGCTTGCACCAGGCACCCGAGGCCATACGATATTATATATATATATTATTAACAAAATCCAATTAAATGTTGACGACAGTGTAGAGAAAACAGTGTATAATAATATAAGAACCTTTTCTTTTTGCCGTATGTTGACCAGTAGAGAAAGTGTAACTTCTTAGAACATGCCTTTTTTGAAGAAATATTCAGACTGGTAGAAAACAGAAATTGTGATATCAATTCCGAGCATTCCTGACTCCGCAAAATCAGTAGATCGAGGTCGCCCTCCAAAAGAATTTCAAGAGCTAACGGAGAGAAGCAAAATAAGGAAAATTAAAGACCTAAGGGAGAGTGCGACTTCATCAGAGCTTGCCTATGCGACCGTTATTTATTTAAGGGCAGAGGGAGACGATTCATCAGCCAAGCTAAAAAGAAGCTACCACGACTACACCAACAAGGGGCAAACGAATGATGCGAAAATTTCAGAAATGAAAAATCTACATAAGTGGCACAAAAGCTCGTCGACAATTTACAACTTGAGTTTGGAATTTCAGTTCCACACGCCCACTTTCGATTTTTGAATGTCTCCTGCATATTTCGTACCGCCTGGGTTTTAAAAAGTGGAAAGTGAGCGTGAAAGAAGGTAATCGAGACTTACTCGAAAGAAAGAAAAAATTGTGCAAGATTCAGAACGAGATTATGTCTTCTAGTTGATATTCCGAAGCCTGGATATGGAACAACCAGTGATGGCAACACTGCCCGAAGGTTTTTTGATCAACCTCAAGTAGCATCCGAAATAACAGTGGTAGACTGTGAGTTAATAACCCGTTTTGGAATAATTTTAAAAGCAATTTCCTCTGGTCATGAAATTAATAGTTCAGAGTTCAATTCCTACTGCAGCGAAACAGCAAGCTTATATGTACGGCTATATCCGTGGTGTTACATGCCTCTAACACTCCATAAAATACTTATCCATGGATCTTTCATTATAGAAGCAGCTATTTTGCCGATTGGGAACTTTCAAAAGAGGTCTTAGAGTATAGAAACCAAGACGTAAGAAAATATAGAGAAGACCATACCAGAAAATCCTCAAGAATTTCCAATAATTTTGACTTGTTCCATAGACTATTGCTAAGGTCTGATCCAGTAATCTGAAGCACGGGAAGTCTACCGAAGAAGAAATGAAGACAGTTGCCTCAGGAGGTGTGTAATTTATTGTCAATATCCGAGGACGAGACGGAGCAGGAAGGGGAAGAAGAAGAAGTCGACTCATCCGAATCAGAGGATGAATAAGTAAGTAATTTTATGTACTAAGACAAATTTACCTAATAGTAACATCTAATTTAAAGTTTTATACAAAAGTATTTCATTTCATTTAGCGGAAAATATTTTTGTCCGCTTTTTTCAAATCCGGACCACTGTGTGCCGTCTAGGGCCAGTTTCACTTTCGTGGTGCCGTCTAGGGCCAGTTTCTCCCTTCTGGTGCCGTCTAGGGTCAGTTTCACTTTCGTGGTGCCGTCTAGGGCCAGTTTCACTTTCGTGGTGCCGTCTAGGGCCAGTTTCTCCCTTCTGGTGCCGTCTAGGGTCAGTTTCACTTTCGTGGTGCCGTCTAGGGCCAGTTTCACTTTCGTGGTGCCGTCTAGGGCCAGTTTCAATTTCGTGGTGCCATCTAGGGCCAGTTTCACTTTCGTGGTGCCGTCTATGGCCAGTTTCACTTTCGTGGTGCCGTCTAGGCCCAGTTTCACTTTCGTGGTGCCGTCTAGGGCCAGTTTCACCTTCGTGGTGCCGTCTAGGGCCAGTTTCACTTTCGTGGTGCCGTCAAGGGCCAGTTTCACTTTCGTGGTGCCGTCAAGGGCCAGTTTCACTTTCGTGGTGCCGTCTGGGGCCAGTTTCACTTTCGTGGTGCCGTCTATGGCCAGTTTCACTTTCGTGGTGCCGTCAAGGGCCAGTTTCACATTCGTGGTGCCGTCTAGGGCCAGTTTCACCTTTCTGGTGCCGTCTATGGCCAGCTTCACTTTCGTGGTGCCGTCTAGGGCCAGTTTCACTTTCGTGGTGCCGTCTAGGGCCAGTTTCACTTTCGTGGTGCCGTCTAGGGCCAGTTTCACCTTTCTGGTGCCGTCTATGGCCAGTTTCACTTTCGTGGTGCCGTCTAGGGCCAGTTTCACTTTCGTGGTGCTGCCTAGGGCCAGTTTCACCTTTCTGGTGCCGTATAGGGCCAGTTTTATTTTCTGGTGCCGTCTATGGCCAGTTTCACTTTCGTGGTGCCGTCTATGGCCAGTTTCATCTTTCGTGGTGCCGTCTAGGGCCAGTTTCACCATTCTGGTGCCGTCTACGGCCAGTTTCACTTTCGTGGTGCCGTCAAGGGCCAGTTTCACAATCGTGGTGCTGTCTAGGGCCAGTTTCACCTTTCTGGTGCCGTCTGGGGCCAGTTTCACTTTCGTTGTGCCGTCTAGGGCCAGTTTCACTTTCGTGGTGCCGTCTAGGGCGAGTTTCACTTTCGTGGTGCTGTCTGGGGCCAGTTTCACTTTCGTGGTGCCGTCTAGGGCCAGTTTCACTTTCGTGGTGCCGTCTGGGGCCAGTTTCACTTTCGCTGTGCCGTCTAGGGCCAGTTTCACTTTCGTGGTGCCGTCTAGGGCCAGTTTCACTTTCGTGGTGCCGTCTGGGGCCAGTTTCACTTTCGTGGTGCCGTCTAGGGCCAGTTTCACTTTCGTGGTGCCGTCTGGGGCCAGTTTCACTTTCGTGGTGCCGTCTATGGCCAGTTTCACTTACGTGGTGCCGTCTATGGCCAGTTTCACTTTCGTTGTGCCGTCTAGGGCCAGTTTCACTTTCGTGGTGCCGTCTAGGGCGAGTTTCACTTTCGTGGTGCTGTCTGGGGCCAGTTTCACTTTCGTGGTGCCGTCTAGGGCCAGTTTCACTTTCGTGGTGCCGTCTGGGGCCAGTTTCACTTTCGTGGTGCCGTCTATGGCCAGTTTCATCTTTCGTGGTGCCGTCTGGGGCCAGTTTCACTTTCGTGGTGCCGTCTAGGGCCAATTTCACTTTCGTGGTGCCGTCTATGGCCAGTTTCACTTTCGTGGTGCCGTCTAGGCCCAGTTTCACTTTCGTGGTGCTGTCTAGGACCAGTTTCACCTTTCTGGTGCCGTGTAGGGCCAGTTTCACCTTTCTGGTGCCGTTTATGGCCAGTTTCAATTTTGTGGTGCCGTCTATGGCCAGTTTCACTTTCGTGGTGCCGCCTAGGGCCAGTTTCACTTTCGTGGTGCCGTCTAGGGCCAGTTTCACTTTCGTGGTGCCGTCTAGGGCCAGTTTCACTTTCGTGGTGCCGTCTGGGGCCAGTTTCACTTTCGTGGTGCCGTCTAGGGCCAGTTTCACCTTTCTGGTGCCGTCTAGGGCCAGCTTCACTTTCGTGGTGCCGTCTAGGGCCAGTTTTACTTTCGTGGTGCCGTCTAGGGCCAGTTTCCCTTTCTGGTGCCGTCTATGGCCAGTTTCACTTTCGTGGTATCGTCTAGGGCCAGTTTCACTTTCGTGGTGCTGTCTAGGGCCAGTTTCACCTTTCTGGTGCCGTCTAGGGCCAGTTTCACTTTCGTGGTGCCGTCTAGGGCCAGTTTTACTTTCGTGGTGCCGTCTAGGGCCAGTTTCCCTTTCTGGTGCCATCTATGGCCAATTTCACTTTCGTGGTGCCGTCTATGGCCAGTTTCATCTTTCGTGGTGCCGTCTAGGGCCAGTTTCAATTTCGTGGTACCGTCTAGGGCCATTTTCACCATTCTGGTGCCGTCTATGGCCAGTTTCATTTTCGTGGTGCCGTCTAGGGCCAGTTTCACTTTCGTGGTGCCGCACAGTGGTCCGGATCCGTAAAAAAGCGGACAAAAATAGATTTTTCAACTTTACATTAGAAAGGCCAAACCAACTCCCAAGTGAAGAATGTTAATCAGTGTACATTAATTTCACTTTTTCTTTGGAAATTGCGTCTGTGTTTCTCAGATATAATACTACAAAAGTGATACAACTCTTCGTTTCTGAATTCCGCGCTCCGTTAAGTAAACTTTGAAATATCATTCTAACTTCAAAACGAAATTCGGGGTCTATAATACTGTATCTGTATGTAGTTTGTGATCTGATATATTTGATTATAGCATGATTTTCGATTTCAGATCACTTATAAGGACTGTTATACTTGTTTTTATAGTGCATTATTTTCTTCAAGAAAAATAAATTTTGCTTGACCTACAAAAAAATGTATACATATGTATACCATGAAACTTATGCAAGTTTTAAAATGAAGACTGGAGAATATATCCTTAAAGGTTTCTTCGCCAGAACCCGCCAGATGCGTGATTGAGAAGGGAGAGAACATTACTGCGCGCTCTAAGGATAAACACTCGCGCGAGATAAGGGCCTGTTGAGACATTCGTTTATGCTACGCAAGGGATATCTCGAGGCCATGAAACCAAAATAATCTTCAATCACGAGAAGTAATTGATTAGTAGTAGTTGTGTGTGTTGTGAAGAGTGAAACATGAATTTTCGTTGTTAGTCGCAGTGATCTTATTAACAAGATTCGAGAGAACAAAAATCAGTCTCGCGCGCGTCAAGGAAAGTTTGTGGTAACATATCTCCTTAACAAAATCCAATAGCTTGCCACGGTGGGTGAGTGGTTATGGTGTCGGACTACCAACCCCAAGATTGCAGGTTCGCTCCTGGCCATGGTAAGTGATTTTTGAAAGGCGACAAAAATCACGACACTCATGTCATACGTTGTTGGCATGTTAAAGAACCCATTTGAATTCAGTAGGCAAAATTAATCTCGGGATTTTCCGCCAACACAAAGTTCCTCCATTCTCTACTTGAAAGCGCTCTAGTGTCAAGGAGTTTAGATATCTAACCTCCTTGACTTTCATAGCGTTCAAAGGAACGACGAAATTCGACATGCAAGCTACCCTCTGGGTGTCAATTAACAAAGCTTGCACCAGGCACCCGAGGCCATACGATATTATATATATATATTATTAACAAAATCCAATTAAATGTTGACGACAGTGTAGAGAAAACAGTGTATAATAATATAAGAACCTTTTCTTTTTGCCGTATGTTGACCAGTAGAGAAAGTGTAACTTCTTAGAACATGCCTTTTTTGAAGAAATATTCAGACTGGTAGAAAACAGAAATTGTGATATCAATTCCGAGCATTCCTGACTCCGCAAAATCAGTAGATCGAGGTCGCCCTCCAAAAGAATTTCAAGAGCTAACGGAGAGAAGCAAAATAAGGAAAATTAAAGACCTAAGGGAGAGTGCCACTTCATCAGAGCTTGCCTATGCGACCGTTATTTATTTAAGGGCAGAGGGAGACGATTCATCAGCCAAGCTAAAAAGAAGCTACCACGACTACACCAACAAGGGGCAAACGAATGATGCGAAAATTTCAGAAATGAAAAATCTACATAAGTGGCACAAAAGCTCGTCGACAATTTACAACTTGAGTTTGGAATTTCAGTTCCACACGCCCACTTTCGATTTTTGAATGTCTCCTGCATATTTCGTACCGCCTGGGTTTTAAAAAGTGGAAAGTGAGCGTGAAAGAAGGTAATCGAGACTTACTCGAAAGAAAGAAAAAATTGTGCAAGATTCAGAACGAGATTATGTCTTCTAGTTGATATTCCGAAGCCTGGATATGGAACAACCAGTGATGGCAACACTGCCCGAAGGTTTTTTGATCAACCTCAAGTAGCATCCGAAATAACAGTGGTAGACTGTGAGTTAATAACCCGTTTTGGAATAATTTTAAAAGCAATTTCCTCTGGTCATGAAATTAATAGTTCAGAGTTCAATTCCTACTGCAGCGAAACAGCAAGCTTATATGTACGGCTATATCCGTGGTGTTACATGCCTCTAACACTCCATAAAATACTTATCCATGGATCTTTCATTATAGAAGCAGCTATTTTGCCGATTGGGAACTTTCAAAAGAGGTCTTAGAGTATAGAAACCAAGACGTAAGAAAATATAGAGAAGACCATACCAGAAAATCCTCAAGAATTTCCAATAATTTTGACTTGTTCCATAGACTATTGCTAAGGTCTGATCCAGTAATCTGAAGCACGGGAAGTCTACCGAAGAAGAAATGAAGACAGTTGCCTCAGGAGGTGTGTAATTTATTGTCAATATCCGAGGACGAGACGGAGCAGGAAGGGGAAGAAGAAGAAGTCGACTCATCCGAATCAGAGGATGAATAAGTAAGTAATTTTATGTACTAAGACAAATTTACCTAATAGTAACATCTAATTTAAAGTTTTATACAAAAGTATTTCATTTCATTTAGCGGAAAATATTTTTGTCCGCTTTTTTTCAAATCCGGACCACTGTGAGGCGTTTTGTCGGCATTGTTGGATCGCTGGGGCTGGGAGGTCCTCTATCACCCACCCCATATTCTCCCGACATCAGTCCATGCGACTATGATCTCATCCCGACGATGAAGATGACAATGACGTTAAGCAGGCTGCCGAGTGCTCTCTTCGTACCATCAATAGATTGGGCAGTACCAATGGGATCCAACGACTTCCGCATCGCTGGGAACACGTTGTACGCAACGGTGGGGACTACATCGAGGGCCTGTGAAACATGGAACCATCTAAGTGAGTTATTAATCCAGTTATAACTAAGGTGCCAAAACTAAAAAACCAACCTATGTATTTGCATTTGGTAAGTAAAATATTCTTTTTCAACAAATCAAACGTGAGTGTTTTTGTCACCGGATCCCACAAATTGGGGGCATGCCCTGAATTGAATCAACGACACATTTCTGAGGTTATGTTCACTTGCCAATTTTGCTGACAGCAAAACGACGAAAGGCCAACGATGAATTCAGCTCGAATTGACGACGGATGTTCGAGACTGAAGGCTTATCTCATCAGTGAAAGGTTTGCAGCTGGACAAAGACGTAAATAAATTGAAGACGATCTGAGAAAGATGACAAAAGAGCTTTGGGACCGTCGTTGACGCAGATAAGTACCATAGTTTAATATTTCCAAAATGATGACGTTAGGAGATATTGATCTCATAAACAAAAGCATTTCAACTGTTCCAGTGGCAGCTGTAAAAGCTTTACATAAGATTATATTTGAAGACGCTCCAAATGATCGAAACAATAGAAAGAGGTTGCGAGAATTTTCAGGGTTTACTTTCGAACCTGATTCAGAGGATTATGTGGCCAAGGTCGAGTTTATAACAAAAGAATTGACGGAAGAGGAACTGCAAGCATCTTGCGCGATCCTGCGCTTAGACGAGGGCACCCCGGAGGTAATAGCAAAGGCGATTTGTCACCACCTGACGCATTTTTCAGAGTACATTGAGATGATTGAGAAATCTTCGGACGACGAGCACAGTGACGAACAAGTGCAAAAGAAGCTAAAGCTGCAGCGCTCTCCAAAGAGGATCTAGAGGAGACAAAGAGGTTATGTGGCACTATTAAGAGGGAATTGACAGTGGCGAAAAGGAAAAAAAGAAGCTAAATCGAATGAAACTCGACGACGACGACGACGACGACGACGACGAGAGTGAACCAGGGAACAGCTCAAGTGACGGTAGCAAAGCATCAAGTTACTCCCAGAAGTTTGCTTTGATTTTTCGCGACATCGAAGGTTCCGTCAGGTCATTTGATGGTAGCAGTGGATATCCAGTCAACCGATGGATCACCGAGTTTGAGGAAACAGCTGCGTTGATGGGATGGAACAAACTGCAGAAGTTCATCTTCGCTAAGAAAACTCCAACCGGCTTGGCAAAACTCTTCATCAAGGGTGAGAAGGGAATTACCAGCTGGACGGCGTTGAAGAAATCTCTTCTAGAAATCATTCTCTTTGACGTGCAGACGAGTACAGCGGAGATCCATTCGACGTTGTTTAGACGAAGGAAAAATATTACGAGTCGCTCCAGGAATATTACCTTTCAATGAAGGAGATAGCAAGTAGTGGAGATATAGACGATGATTCACTCATGCAGTACGTGATAGACGGGATAGATGATGATTCTGGCACCAAGCTGTTATTGTACGGCGCTCAGTCGCTTAGAGACTTCAAAGAGAAAATACGTCAGTATGAGCGTGCTGCGGGAAATATTACTTCGAAGAGGTCTTCCACGTCGTCGCAGCACAACAAGAAGAAATCCGGTGGAGCAGATTCCAATAAACAGAAGGATGACGATGCAGGCAAGAATAAGGGCAAGGCGCAGAGGTGTTACAACTGTGGCAAGGCAAGTCACAAATCCAGCGAGTGCAAGGATAAGGACAAGGATCCGAAGTGTTTCCAGTGTAACAAATTCGGACACATCTCCCCAGATTGTACCAATCCAAAGAAAGACGAAGAATTAAAGAAGCAGACGATGGCCTTGAACACGTCGAAGGAAGCAGTCAGTAATTACAAATGCAAGGACGTCAAAATCTGCAACCACAATTTATCAGCCCTGGTAGATAGTGCTTGTCATTTCAACATGTTGAGGTAGGACGCTTACAAGGACATGGAAAACGACACCCCAGAGCTGCAACCAAGCAACCGGATCCTCACTGGCTTGGGCGCAAGCAAAGCGTCCGTGCTGGGATAGTTCAACACGACGATCACCGTTTACGACCAGGATTTTTGTGTCGACGTCTATGTTGTTCCCGACGAAGCTATTCCAGTTCCTATGATTATTGGAATGGACTTACTGGATCAGGCTGAGGTGTTGATTTCTAGAGAGAAGAGACCTTGGCCATGAGCATTGACGCTGGTGAAGACGAGCTGGGCATTGAGAAGACTGTATCTGATGAGGCCAAGGCAACAGTCGAGCACATCGTAGCGAGTTACACCCCAATGGAAATCAAATCCACGAATATACAGATGAAGATAGTTGTGAAGACAGAAGAACCGATATGTAGCAGACCGAGACGATTGGCACTGAGAGATAAAGAGGTGGTTGAGAAGCAGATTCAGACATGGCTGAAAGATGGAATTGTGCAACCAAGTGCATCCGAGTACGCCAGTCCTGTTGTAGTCGTGAAAAAGAAGGACGGTTCACATCGTGTCTGCGTGGACTACAGACCATTAAATAGGATCATCGTCAAGGATCACTACCCCCTCCCTCTCATCGAAGACTTGCTTGACAAACTCCAAGATGCTCGTGTTTTCTCTACTCTTGACTTGAAGAATGGTTTCTTCCATGTAGACCTTGAAGAAGAGAGTAGAAAGTACACATTGTTTGTTACCCACTCAGGTCAGTACGAGTTCAAGAAAGTTCCCTTTGGTCTCACTAACAGCCCGTCTGTCTTTCAACGATTTATTAACGCTGTGTTTTGGGAGCTGATAAAGAGAGGAGTCATCTTCATCTACATGGACGGTTTGATAATTCCGGCGAAAACTGTTCTGGAAGCTATTCAATTGTTAATTGAAATACTTGACATTGCACGGGACTATGGATTGCTGATAAATTTCAAGAAGTGTCAATTCTTGAAAAGGAAGGTTCATTTTTTGGGCTACCAAATCCAGGAAGGAAAGATTCAACCGTCAAATGAGAAGACAGCAGCTGTACAAAACTTCCCGGTGCCGAAGACGATCACAGCTCTCCAAAGCTTCTTGGGTTTGACAGGGTACTTCCAGAAATTTATTCCAAGCTAAGCTTCAATCGTCAAACCTTTGAGCGATATGCTCAGAACCGGCCATGACTTCCGGATTGGAGACAAGGAGAGAGAGGCATTCCAGGAGTTGAAAAGAATCTTGTCATCCAGTCCTGTGTTGATAATCTACAACCCCAGATATGAGACTGAGCTTCATACAGACGCTAGCAAGTTCGGTTATGGCGCCGTGCTCCTGCAGAAGCTACCCGAGGATGGTCTACTTCACCCGGTCTCATACATGAGCAAGAAGACTACGCCGCAAGAAGAAAAAAATTGCAGTTACGAGCTCGAAGTCCTCGCCGTTGTTCGAGCCTTGAACAAGTTCAGAGTCTACCTTTTGGGAGTGGATTTTAAAATAATGACAGATTGTTCGGCGTTCCAAAAGACTATGCAAATGAAAGATCTAACACCCAGAGTCGCTCGATGGGCCCTGTCGTTAGAAGAATTCTCCTACACCATCGAACATCGTTTTGGAACGAAGATGCGACATGCTGATGCCTTGAGTCAGTGTACCGCAGCACTTTTCGGATTCACTGATAGTCTGATTGCTAGAATCAAGAGGATTCAAAACAAGGACGAAGGACTACTCGCCATCAAAACTATTCTGAAGGAAGGACCATATGAAGATTACGTGTTGAGAGACCAGATGTTATTCAAGTTTGTAGACGGCTGAGAACTTCTAGTAGTACCAAAGTCGATGCAGCAAGAGATCATCAGATCAATTCATGAAAAAGGACACTACGCGGTGAAGAGAACAGAAGAGGAGATAAAACTGCAGTACTACGTCTCAGGATTGACAGAGAAGGTGAGGAAAGTGATCGGAAGCTGTGTGAAATGCCTGATTGTAAACAGAAAGTCTGGGAACCAGGAAGGATTACTTCACCCGCTGTTCAAGGAAAGTCAGCCTTTACACACCTATCATCTGGACCATATAGGACAGCTTGAACCAACGCATAAAGTCTACAACCACATGCTTGTGGTCGTGGACTGCTTTACCAAGTACACCTGGTTGTATACAGTCAAGACCACCAAGTCGAGCGAAAATATCAGCAAGCTGGAACTGCAGAGGATCCTCGTTGGAAACCCTGCTCAGATGATCACGGACCGAGGGCCATCTTTTACCTCAAAAGAATTTGAAGAGTACTGTGAGGACCAAGGGATCAAGCACTGCTTGGTGACCACCGGGTTACCCAGAGCCAACGGCCAGGTGGTGCGCATCAACGCGATTATGACATCCGTCATAGCCAAGCCGTCCGCCGAAGATCCGACCAAATGGTATAAAGTCGTCCCGTCGGTTCAACTGGCACTGAATTCGACTTATCAGAGAAGTATAGGTCGAACACCGTTTGAACTCTTGACCGGGGTCAAGATGCGAAACAAAACAGATCTTCAGATCATGGAGATGTTGGAAGAAGGCTCAACGCGACCAGATCAGGCAGGAGGCAAACTGCAGATTCTCAAGACTCAAGAGGAGAACCGCAAGAACTTCAACAAAAAACGCAAAGAAGCCTCGATTTACAACATCGGAGACTTAGTGGCTGTCAAGAGGACTCAATTCGGACCAGGTATGAAATTGAAGGCCTAGTACCTGGGGCTCAATGAAGTCACGAAGATCAAACCCAATGATACGCACGATGTCGAAAGACGAGGAAGCAACGAAGGACCCAGGACCACAACCACCTGTGCGGAATACATGAAGCCCTGGCCTGAGGAAGGCTTATCGTCCGGGTCGGGCGATGATGATCAGGACGGCCGAATGTGGGAAGACGGGCAGGAATTTCGAGGTTTTGCCGCGAGTAATATAGAGGGCGCGCGGACATAGAGAAAACAGTGGCCATGGACTTGATTGTTGTTGATCTTTGGAGCAGGGAAGGCATCAACGTAATCTGTATTGATAATGTATCGGTAATCTATTTTATTTTAATTAACGAATTTTGTTAAGTAAAATATTATTTTTCAACAAATCAAACTAGAGTGTTTTTGGCACCGGTTCCCACACTCATGTCAAAAGAAAATTACAATAATAAAATCAGAATAATCAAGCAAATAGCAAAGGAAAACAATTTTCTGTCCAGCAAAATAGATCAAATAGTAGCCAGACATAAAAATAAAACGATTCAGAAGCCGATCAATAACAAGAAAACATTCGTGCGTTTTAATTATGTGAACGCGAATACATATAAAATCAGCAGTCTGTACAAAAAGGCATAAAAATAGCATATGCAACAAATAACACAACCGGAAAGCATCTGCACAATAGTAAACAAACTAAACAAGACCCGTATTCAAAGTCAGGGGTATATTCTATTACAAGCCAAAATACAGGGTGTCAAGCAAATTACATCGGGCAGAGTGAGTGAAGAATTGATACACGATACAATGAACAAAGAAATGAGATAAAATACGGTACGCACTCAGCCGTATGCTAACACAAGTGTGACGCGGGACACCGTTTCACTATCATTGAAACCGATTTAAACATCACGAACCAAAAGGCAGAGTTCTTGACATAAAGGAAGCAATCGAGATACACTTAGCTAACATAAACAACTCCAATAATTTTAACGAACACAAATAAATGGAGAGTTCACCCCTCTTCACTCCACTTGAAAACACACCCCATAGGAATCAAGACGCGACATAACGATGTAGCCAAGCTAGATAAGGAGTTAATAAGGGAAACATGTTATTGGATCAGGATGTACAATGTATCCTTTTCCTCATAAACCTTGGCCGGTATTTACGGTAGTATTAAAGGTGCCAGGACATTCTCATTAGACTGGGCAGCGCTTATATGCCTATTAGCTTATGCGTGGCTAGAAGTTGAAGATTATCCTGAATAAAGTAACATACACCACATTAGGGAGACTAGACTTGGACACATACAGTCACATTTGTATGACGAACACAGATAGTTATGTATGCGTGAGGGGAAATACTCAAGTACTGTATATAAGAGACCCTGTCCCACATGAACCTCCCCCAGTTGATTGTAGGTAGTGATGAGGACAACTGCTCTCACCTGGACATGCAATACTCAATCAGATAAGGAACCTGTACAATACAACCTGAATTGACCATTTCATTACAATCACATATTCACTCTAAACAAGCAAGTTTGAAAGTCAATCACCACTTTCAGTATTTGAACAAAACTTCACATAGATTATAACTAACAAGTATTGACGAGTTGAACTATCTCAACTAACACCGCAACTGAGGAAGTGTACATATTGTAAATATTTTCACCCATACTTTCAGACATATTTTTTGTAGCGTAAATGTTGATCGCCTGACGATCGAGACTGGTCATCCAAGTGTATTTGTTAATCACATGTAATTTTTTCCAGGATTAGGGAATAACCCATCTCATTTGGGTACAATCGTGTTGACCGACTGAAAATCATCAAACTTTTCGTATCAGTTCTTATATAATTCTGTACAAGAATTCCCATTCAATCATATTACAGTAATTCATTTTCATTTCAAATCCTTCGAGTAAATGCTCGTTGCCCATAGCAATTTACTTGATCCCGGGTACTAAGCCAGTGGCAATAACTGCAGCATATAACATTCCCCAGATTCCTTCCTCTCAATACACTCTAAAGATGATTGTTGGGCATATACTGAGTCCACTGTTTTCATGCAAATGAAATTATTTTACTTTACTTCCCTGTGTTCTTCTTACTCTGAAGAAGACAGCTTTCCGTTCACGATCCAATGCTGAAGTCATGATTAATTGTTATGTTCATTAATTCATGTTAACCTGTTAATTATCCAACCTACATAGCTACTGGACGACCTTGTGGTGCAGCGGCTAGCATTCTGGGCTGTCAGCTCGGAAGTCCGTCTTCAATTCCCGGCTCTGCCAAGAAATTTAAATCCGATTTGAAGAATGGAACCGGGTACACTCAGTCTCGTGGGGCAAAACTGAGGTCATCCAGGAAGTGGTTTTCCATGGTGTCCCACTCCATGTAAATGCTGGGATGGTTCCCACGTTGAGGCCACGAACACTTACTTGCCATCCTTACCTGAATAAAAACTACACACACTTATACCGCCATCACAAGAAGACAAGTTATCATACAAAATTCTACACTCACCCAATTACACCGGGTTAAAAGACGACGATGTCTGAGCCCCTCAAATGTAATAACAACCACTACTGTATTTCAATGTGTCTGATACTGATTTGGAGTTTAACTAGTGATTCAATTTCTTCGTTTATTTGGGGTATAGTTATATCATGTTCAAAAGCCCATTGTAGCAGTGTAATCAGTGTCTATGCCTGACAATCATAAAAAAATACCACCTCTTTATTACGTTAATTTCGAACACGGGCCTTCTCACTTCGAAACTCTCACATTCATTAAGGAGTATCATATGTGGTCTACCGGGTGAGTTAGCCGTGGTCATTACGGCATGACTGCTGGCAGTCGCTCACATCCGGGAGGCGAGGAGGTTCGAATCCCCCCGCCGGCAACCTTAAAGATGGTCTTCTGTGGTTTCCCATCTTCCTTCCAGGCAAATGCCGGGGTTGGTCCCTAACTATAGGCCTCAGCCGCTACCTTCCAACTCCTTGTCCTTACATTCAAAACTTTCCTCCCCAGACAACACTCCGCACACGACTGTACGTGTAGCTCAGCCATTGGGTGTCCGCCTCGAAGCAGCTACAAAACTGGCGAGCCGAACATGTCCTCGGACACTCCCGGTACTAAAAGCCATACGCTAAAAAAAAATATGTATGTGGTCTACCTTGTTGGGATACCGGCATATTGATCGCTACACCATCACACCTCTCGAGTATTGTGGTGGGGTTTGAAGCCAATTTTCAGTCTTGCCTTAGTAAACAAGAGTTTAGTGCTTTTCAGTCGGTCAACACGAATGTACTAGAGTGAACCTGTGAGGAAATATGCGGCAGTGTACCAGGTTACGGGACCTGCAGATATTTTGATAATAAGCTTTTTTTTTCGTGTAGCCTCCTGAGAAGGCCGAGTGCAGGTCTTTCTAGTCGACGCCCGTGGGCGACCTGCGCGTCGGGATGAGAGATGGAAAGGATGAAGATGAATGAAACTGGGCAAGGATGTGGAAGGAAGCGACCGTGGCCTGTCAGAAGGTACTGTCCCAGCATTTGCCTGGTGTTGAAAATGGGAAACCACGGAAAACCATTTCAAGGACAGCCGACGGTGGGGCTCGAACCCACGCGTCTACCGAGTCACCAGAGAGCTTGGCCCCTTGACCTAACGCGGAGCTTTAGCCCGCGTAGCCACTACTGTCGGTGATAGCGGAAAATTACAGCCGTATTTTTTGAATCTTTATTCCCATATCTACACAACCGGGTATGAGGTGAGATATGCTTGCCATGTTGTGAATGCTTTTTACGACCAAAAGCCACTCCTGAAACTGAATTTATCGCGTAACATGATGAGAGATAATGTGTATGAATATAGATTGACCTGGGCACAATGTTAAAAGGATAAAGCATACTAGAAGTTAGCATGCCGGAATTTATTTTGAGCTGAAAACGAAAAACCAAAGAAAACCATTTCAGGGACGGCCGGGAACGCGGTTCGAACCCAGTTATCTTTATTATCCTAAGATTGCCTCGTAACATGGCCGTCAGTCCTAACTCTCTGCCGAAGTTGGTTTGTATGTCACATGACTTAGGTAATAATAATAATACCAGTGATATGTTGAACGTCTCTTTTAACTACTGTGTTTTCAGAGACCACATGTAAATAGAAATTTCCCCTGTACGGAGATTCATAACGGGGCAGCATATCGAATGACAGGGATACCTCGCATTGGGGTCAACTGATTCAAGTGAACACACTAATCAAGAATCGTACTGACTGTGACATTCAGCAACTGATCTTGTGTATATTTCTGTACATACTGTGACCGTTTAGTTGATGTCAACAACCACGATGACTCAACTAACGACACATAAATCAAATAAAAAGTACCGTGAGGATCAGGTGACCTTCCATAAAGGCTAAAGCGGCACGAGAGTCCGCAGTCCACAGGGATCGTGGTACATGGTGACGATGGTCATAGACCGCCTAAGGAAAGGTTCACCTTAAAACTAGACTGAGAAAATAAACATCCAGACTCATGTAAAACACCGTGAAAATTTATTAAAATTCACAAGCCCCTAGCCTAGTTCGGAGGGTTATAATCGGCTAGTCCGCAAATTAATAAATAAAGATAAAGAACAGGTCCCCTACCTGAGAAGTTACTGAAAACCCTCGCGAAAGATCTAACTCACAATGATAAAGCAACAACAGCAACGCTAGGAATATGGTACGACGCAAGTCCCTAGTTCAAGTTACAAGATCAAGCTAATATCTGAATTTACATTTAACAGGGTAGCAAAACAAATCTAGGTTAGGATGGTACCATTTCGACATTTAAATTTAACATTAATTCAACTAGCTAAGTCCTATCAATTAACAAAATTTACGGCGATGACGTCCGTAAAAGAAAACAATTACATCCAAAAGCTAAGTGTACAGCCATGAAAAACAAACAATTTAATTATGCTTAATAACTATGTGCTAACAGCACACAATAAAGTAACATGTAGGGTTTAATACACTTGACATCATAAATTAATAACGAAATAGACACAGTAGTTTTATTAAAAATTCCTGCCTACACCTTGGTTTACTCTTTGTAAACCATAGTCATCTAATGTGTATAGTTACGGTGACGAATGCGCAGTTGAGACCACGTCTGACATCGCATGGCCTGAGCTCCACAAGCTACGAACTCTAGGTTCGCACATGCTTCAGGTCGCTACAAAAATGTCAACTGTCCTAGTCATTTCCTCACAAGGAAATTATCTTCAACTGCACGGCTATGTCAACAGTTCCAGAATGCAAAGAACAAAGTTAGATAGAAAGAATCGTTAGTTAGGCTTGTTTTACAACAATTATGCGTCTTATTATTAGAATGTCGGTTTATAGGTTTATCGTAGGTTTATGGCGAATAACATTGACAATAGCCTGGGCACGGAGTGTCTCCAACTGAGATCATTCTCCACCAAAAAGCCTCGACTCAACAGTCGGAATATAATCAACGAGTATAACAACTCGGACACACAATAACACGGGTTACCAGCGGCGCTAAGCTCGCGTTCAATAACTCTGGGATAGGCCTGTACAACAGTTACCTTCCAATAACATCTGGTCAACGGGATCATCCCCGGACAAAGCATACAATAACATCCTGCTATAACAGGGTAGACTTCACCATCCTATAGAAAACCTTACATAACTGTACCTGTCATACGACAATACACGCAACAGAGCGTTAAACTAACAAAAACCGATCCATAAAACAAGTGATCAAATACAAGAGTGGAAACTGATTTCCATAAGCAAAATAGCAATGAAAGGAAAAGCGAATACAAATTGTACTCTGTCCTCGTCTATAGTAGTTTTGTCTCACAATGAAGCAGGCGTGCTCTAGGTCACTGGGTTACATAACCAGTTTATTCAAGGCCGGCGATTTAACCAATACAAAACCTGTACCTGGCCGGTCCATAAAAAACTTTACAATAGGTTACGGATCTCTACAGAGTCCGTGTATCAAACGCACGCTATAAATCTGAGTATAGTAATACACTTCCGTCTTTCTACCAAAGACGTCTAAATGAAAGTAAACTTACAATAACTGAAGCTCTTTGCTTTAAAAATGCAACTCAGTAGTTGCTAGAACATCAAATAAAAACGCGTCTCACACGACACAAGCAAAAATATGATAAATGTGGCACAGATTCACACACTAGATCTGCTTAATGATACGTTGGGAACCGCGTTCGATGCTAGGCAACGAAACATTCCTTCTAGTTGTTAGGTTCAAACATGACCAAGAATAGCTTCTGAGCTTATTCAAAATGAAATATAATGCATTTACCAAACTGGTAGTTACTGTCGACTACCTAAATGATACGACCGTTCTAACGACAGTCAGGGGTGTAACAAAGGATGGCTGCGAAGAATGCAGTCAATTAATAACCAAGGCATCTGATTGCCATAACTACAGTCAGCAAAGACTTGAAAATTACCCCAAGTAGGGTTGAACAAAATAGCCTCAAAATGACTACGATCAGGTTCAGCAAAAAGGTAGGCATTGACGTTCCACGACGTTCACCAAGCTGCACCAGGGCTGACCAAAATGTCTGACCCCAAGGGTGTCTCACTCTAAACTGAAATAAATGACATCTAACTAATCTAGTTACATCCCTACCTAGAAAAATGGCTGACACTGAGTGTGGTTGATTCACAAACTACGTTAAAACTACTATACCACCAGAAACTAGAACAAAGAAGGGGTGTGTCAAAAACTCACGAAATGGAGGAGCTCTCACTCAGCTCTCTATTCCACAACAAGGGTTGTACAAAAACCTCTCTGGCTCTCTGGATCGGTATCCTCCTCATCAGGATTCCCATCTGGACTCCCCCAAAGACCAGGGTTCGATTTGTCCCTGTCGACATCTTCGTGGATATGCCTGGAAATGGCATTTTGGCTCCTTCCCTCTCGTTCATCGTTCTGGAAGTTCCACCATCATGCGGGTTCCTGTAGAAACGTCACCCCCCCCCCATACCGGGATGGTATTAGCCCATGGTGACTGCTTCAACCATGGTGAAGAAAAGTCCAATCACGTGGGTAACGAAATAAGTTGCGTGATTATTCATCCTCTCACTTCCAACATTATAATGTCCGTCGTGACTATTATTGGCTTCAATTATAAAATACGACACAGCCTTAATCTTGCAGATGTGGATTAGCATGTGAGCTAACACTATTTTATAATGCTGCACGTGCTAGTGACGCTACTTTTGTATCACGCAGCATCCGTGAATTATACGACGTTTCAAAGATGAAATTTCCACTTTGGCAATTTAAATATCTCATACAATTATAATCACACTTATTCAGGATAATTGTAACACTATTACCTGTATATTTCCACTAGGCATCTGCCCTCCACATACACGTGGGTAATATGTGATGTTACAGCAACGTTGTGCAATACACTATACTTGCCAATAATTATTTCCCAAGCTTCTTATTTAATTCACTGGACTTCATCGACAGTGGATATTAGTATTTGCTTGCTCGATGGCACCTTATAATCACTTTTAACGCTAAACAGCGGATATTCTTCTACGTCTCGTAGGACAAATGTAATTCCACGCCTACACAAGGCGGATTCTCAAGACGCAGTGCTCCGGTACTGGGTGTCTCTAGAAAGTAGGTCGTCAAAACGAAAACGTTGAGCGACTACTTACGTTCCTTTTTTGCGTATCTGCAAGGGTATTACCTTACCTAAAGTAAAAATAAACATTCTCCAAAATGTTTTAATAATGCAGCATGACGAAATGGAATATTCTGAGTCTTGTAGGAAAGATTAAAATAATTAATAAGACCTCAGATAATAATTAGCAGTTTACACCAAAGTCAAAAGTGCGATTCACCGCTACTTCAAAGTATCGCGTGATCTCTCAGCTTCACGTGGCTTCCTGGGTGTGTTCAAAAGTACAACATCCCATCATAAATGCTCTGTCATAAAAAATATCACATGAACCATAGCTCAGCGGGTTCATCTGCCTCTCTGTCGTTTCAAATAAAAATGTTGGGATAACATTTTTATTTGCTTTGAAATTCATTCAAGAGTGATATTTTTTTTAGATTGGCTGCATTAAAGGTTCCAATGCGCTCTCCTGTCCTAATATCTTCTATCACATAACTTCCATTGTTCAAAGGCTGTCGGATACGACTAGGGCCATAATACAAGGATAGAAATTTCCCATATATGCGGTCTATAGGACTAGAAATTCCAGGTCTCCTTATAAGGATAAGGTCTCCTTCTACTAGTGGTTCTCTAAACCTCTGGCGTCTAGTTCTTCTCAAGCGCTTGGCAGCTTGTCTGTCCATAGTCTCTCTCGCAGCTAAAAGTCTGCTGGCATGTGATGGTTGTAAACAAGGTGGATTTACAATCACACGATCCCATATTCTCAGCGGCATCTGGTTCAAATGCAAGACCATAGGTATTTGACCAGTGCTCTCATGTACTGTTGAATTAATACATTTTGCCATAATAACAAGGACTTCAGTCCATCGCCAGTGTTCTTCTTGACAATATAATCGACAGAATTTTGCGATAATAGACATCACGCATTCTGCTGGGTTGCTCTCTGGATGTCGAATAGATGATAAAACATGACCTATTTCAAGCTCATTCATGGCATTGGCAAATTCTGCTGAGGTGTACTGTGATCCGTGATCAGTCAACAAGAATTGTGGCTTTCCTGCCTCCGGTATCACTTGACGTCTAATCCTCTGAATAATCTGATGTGCAGTAGCTTTTTGAATCGGATGAAGCATCGTATATTTCGTGAACACATCCACCGTTACAACGATGTATCGATTCCCACGACGAGCCTTAGGTATTGGGCCATACAGGTCCTGTGCATACAACTCTCTAGGTTGAGTTGGTAGTATTAGTCTAGGTTGTTCCTTCAGCAAGTGTGACGTGTACTTGTTCCGCTGGCATGCGTCGCAAGCACGTAAACACTGTCTAACGGTGGCTCCTAACCCTTTCCATGTGAAAGACTCTTTGATAGTTGCAATGGTTTTGTCTGTTCCACCATGTCCAATGGATAAATGTACCATAAGAATAACAGATTCTTGGTATCTCCTAGGAATAACTGCACGCAGTTGAGTGTGGTCCTCGTCTACAAACTTGTATAAGACACGATGATAAATCAAATAATCATCTGCAACAGCAGCAATCCTTGCATAATGATCATCCTGTGGATCCATTCTTCGTTCTAGGAAACGGATAATATATCTGAGTTCCTCCTCACGTCGCTGTCCTTCAGGTAAATGACGAAGTCGGCGAAGGTGTTCCTCGCATTCTCCCTCGATGTCTATGGCATTAACAGTAGCTTCAGGATTCCGGCTGAGGATGTCGGCCAACACATTCTCTCTGCCTGGTCGATAAACTATTTCCAAATCGAACTGTTGGAGAAACAGCGTCCAACGTGTGATCCTGTCGCTTGCCAGTCTTGTTCTCAAGATGAAGGTCAACGCATGATGATCGGTTCTCACAATGATCCTCTGACCTAACAGAAGTTTCTGCCAGTATTCAAGTGCGTAAACAATTGCAAGTGCTTCTATCTCGGTCGTGAAGTAGTGAGATTCATGTGCTCTTAAACGTCGGCTTAAGAAAGCAATGTAATGACGTTTCTTCTCATCATCTTCCTGCAGTAAAGTGGCTCCTATACCAATGGCAGATGCATCAGTTTCTAGAATAAAGTTCCGAGAGTAATCTGGATATTCTAACTGAATTGAGTCCACAAGCATCTGTTTAGCTCTCCTGAAAGCTATCTCGCATTCATCATTCCAGTTCCACCTGCAGTTCTTTTTCAATAATCCTTGGAGTGGTGCAACAGTTTCGGAATACTTCTCACAATGGGCAGCAAAGAATTGGAGAATTCCTAAGAATTGTCTCACGTGTTTCACACGGGTTGGTGTTGGAAATGCAGCAACAGTTCTAATCTTTGCCGGATTCGGTCTATATCCTTCTCCATTGATTATGTGTCCTACGAATTTCACTTCTTTCTGAAAAAATCGACACTTGTCAAACTTGACCTTAAAATTTGCCTGTCGGAGATTCTCAAAAACAAGGCGCAATGTCTTTAAATGCTCTTCTTCTGTTCCCGAAGCTATGATTATGTCATCCACATAACATATTACTTTCTGCTTCACTTCATGAGTCAGCTTGGCATCAAGTGCTCTGATTAATGCGGCTCCGGCATTTTTCAATCCAAATGGTAGTTTTTGGAACACATAAGTAGTCTGATCAAACAAGAATCCAGTATATTTCTGAGTATGCTCAGATAATCTGATATGGTAATAAGACTGAACCAAGTCTAATGATGAAAATATCCTTTTTCCTTTGAACTTCCTGAGAATGTCCCTAATCTTGGGCGGTCTGTCGTGCTCAGGAGCTAGGCGTTCATTCAAGGCTCTGGCATCAAGACAAAGTCTCAAGCTTCCATCTACCTTAACCACAGGTATTATGGGATTCAAGAAAGGAGTCGGTGATTTCTTGATTGTACCTGCTGCTTCCATCTCATGGATCTTCTTAGCAGCTTCTTCGAGATGTTTCTCGGCAATCGGATAGATCCTTTTCTGGAATGGGGAATCGTCCAGTAATACAAGATCATACTCGTAGTCTAATATCTCACCAGGTGTGGTGTCGAATATATCTCGGTATTCGTTCAGTATTGCGTCAAGATCCTCATGTGTGGGTGCTGATAACGATTCTGCCTCTTCGTCGGCATCTAGTGTCGTCTCAATTTCCTTGCCCTTTAATGCTTCGACTACGTCTACTTCGGATAGGAATTCCGGTTCTTCTTCAATTAGGCTCATCTGAATGGGTTCGTTCGGCTTGAACTCTACCGTATTCCGTCCCATGTCAATGATTCCATCATATTTTCTAATGAAGTCTGCGCCTAAAATGGCATCATGATGCAGGCCCTTCATTACGAGAAATTCGTGCAAGTACACGTGGCTCGAAATCTTCACAGTACACAAAATCTGGATTTTGCACGTTACAACGCGGTCAGGTATGACACCTCTGACTCTTACAGCTGAAATGGGCAACTCCGTCACCTCAGAGTTTGCTCTAAGTCTGGCATGGCAATCGGCGGAAATTACACTAATCATCGCTCCAGTATCGATGAGTATGACTACACTGACTTCATTCAAGGTGGCTACAATCTTGGGTAGACGTGTTAATTCATAATTGTGGTTCGTCGTTCGTCGTTCGTCCAACAAGTCTTCTTGGATTGGCTCCCAGAGTAATATAGAGGCAGTTACTCGGTGCTCAACCGAACAAGAATCTATTGATTTTTCGGATTTTTTTTTCTGTCATGGCGAGAAGTACTGGGCTGGTTCTGCTCCGTCTCCTGCGCCGAATGTCTATTTTCCCTCGAAGTAGGTTTCCGTTCTCCCTCTTCTTGGATCTGCAATTCTCTCAATTGTTGGAGGTACTCACGGCTCTCCCGCGCTCTTCCTTTCCAATCCCTGTCTGGCTGGTATCTAGGGTCTCGATTTCTGTCGTAACCCCCACTATATCGATAGTCTCTACGGATACGTCCGTGTTGCTGATTTCTTCCTTCATTCCCTCGGCGGTTGTTTTCATGACGTCGGTTGTCGTCCGTCCTTCGGTCGAATCGCCGGTCCCAATGACTTCGCCGGTCATCATGTTGATCTCGAGTATACGGAGTGTTATTCCATTCTCTCCTGTTATAACTGTAATTGTTATCACGTCGCCCAGAATCCTCTGTGGTTTGTGTTTGTTGTGGCGTCTGGCTCACTTTATCAACAGTCGTCAGATTCATATGTCTATCCTCGCGCCTATCAGCCTTCTGCTGACGGTGTGTAGGAAACTGTTCTGTGTTAGCGTCCAACCTTCGCAGTATCTGGTCACACTGCTGGAAAGTGGATGCCCCTGCAGCGATTAACACACGTTGTACATCCGCAGGGTACTGCCAAACAATTGTGTTCACCAAATCTTGTTCGGACAACGGAGGCTGAAGACAACGGAGCTTCGCGAGCTGTATTGCGAAGTAATTCGCATAACGAGTAGGTGTATTGGAACTGTACCTTCGAGTGTACATCTCAGCTCGGATACTCTGCTGGATGTCGCTCGACCAATATGTTCTTAATAACGCTTCCTTAAAGTCTTGGTAGCCTGTAAATGAGTATCGGAATGCTCTGAACCAGGTACCGGCTTGTCCCTCAAGCAGTCGCTCTATAACTCTTAGTTCCCTCTCTGGAGTTACCATAGTATCACGTAAGTAGCTTTCGACATTTGCTAGGAATTCCACTGGAGTAACACCGCTCCCAGTTCCCGAGAAGCGAGCTGGTTGCTCCTCTCTTGAACGAATTATGGTGACATTTCCCTGCGTATTCGCGGGTCTGAAAGTATTTTGCATGTAACTCTGCGTAGGAGTGTTAGTCTCATGACTAATTCGATTAGATGCTGGTTGAAACGGGTGAGCGTCAAAGTTCAAGGTCTGACCTTGCGCTAAATTAGTGAATTGTGACGGCTGCGATTCCATAGGCGCGCTGGGTTGGAAATGGGTAGGCATCATTCCTCCTGATTGAGATATAGGCGTTTCCTGAGATTCTCCCATCTGTGGGTGTACGTGTCTCTCTCTTGGAGTCGTCTCGAGTCTGTCCAGGCGTCTTTCTATTACTTCAAGACCTGGGATGGTTCTGGCTGCGACTTTGTTGCCTAAGTCGTTCAATTGCAGCTCGATCCTTTCGACCTTTCCCTTGAGGTTTGTGTCTACCTCGCGTATGGCCGTCCTAAGGTTATAACTGAGGTCTAACCTCTCGGTCACCGCGACTTCCTCAAATCTCTTTTGTAAGGAATCGATATCTCCTTCAACTCTGGACATATTTTCTTGGATTTTACCCACATCGTCTCTAACCTCGGCTACCTTAGCCTTGACTGTAGCTTCGTGTTCGTTGAGGTCACCTCTCAATAACATGAGGTCAATTTTGTGTTCCTCATGATGAACATCAACTGTCTCACGTAGACTGGCTACGGTTTCCGTCAATTCAGAAATGTTTCTCCTGTTGGTGTTAAGTTCCTCTTTAATCTCCATCATGCCATCAACGATAGTCTTCACGTTGTTATTAACGGCATTGGCAGCTCCTCTCATCAAGATTAAACCAACGTTCATGGTTGCCATGTCCTTCTTCACATTTCCGATAAATCCCTCGACGTGATCTAGTCGAGTCCCGAATTCTTCCCTGGTATGTTCCAGATCTGCTCTCATGTCTATCTGGACTTTATTCAAGGTTGTCTGAATTTGAGCTGTGTGCTCCTCCAATCGGTTTTGCACCTCCTCCCTAGCTCTATTCATCTGGTCGGTTAAGCAATCTACGCGCTGGTTAGCCTCCTGATGGTGTCGTATGACATCAACCCTAACAGCTGCTAAACCTGTCGTCAGATCATTTCTCGCTTCGATCCTATATGTGTCCATGTCTGCCCTGACTTGAGTTAAATCAGCCCTAACATTATTTACAGAGTGGGTGTTAATTTCTAAGTCCTGTCTTACATTGTTGACTTCCTGTCTAACCTGGTCCACATGACCACTGACATTGTTGACTTCCTGTCTAACCTGGTCCACATGACCACTGACATTGTTGACTTCCTGTCTAACCTGGTCCACATGACCACTTACAGTATTTACAGCCTGAGTATTCTGACCTAAGTCAGCAGTAATCTGTTGAAGATTGGCATTCACACCTGCCATCATCTCTCCAAACACACGACGAATAGTTTCCTCATCCACAGATAAGAAATATATGAGAAAGTGAGGGATCAATTTCTACTGGAACTTACAGCTATGATTAGTTACTTGGTGGTATAAAGCTTGCTTCATTTATATAAATATCACGAGTACAGCTGGAGTATGCAAACTAAGTGCTTCTACATTTACAAAGACAACGGTGAGCAAAGCAAAGTATTACATTTACTTAGGATGAGGCATCATCAAAGAAAATCCTATCCTTCATTTATCCAACACTAAAGCCTCACCCCATGGACTTCTATCAAACATGAATGCCATGCGGTCAATTGATCTGCAGTACGACTTTCTAAGTTCGTCCCAGTCCTGTCAATTTACCATTAATCAACATTAGGATCCTCAAAAAAAATAACATGGTACTGAGGGTCACCACGTTAACGTCGGCACATGAGTTGGGCGCCATTTTATGTGGCCCAAGTCCGCCCACAACGTTGTGCGCCATTTTATGTGACCGTTTAGTTGATGTCAACAACCACGATGACTCAACTAACGACACATAAATCAAATAAAAAGTACCGTGAGGATCAGGTGACCTTCCATAAAGGCTAAAGCGGCACGAGAGTCCGTAGTCCACAGGGATCGTGGTACATGGTGACGATGGTCATAGACCGCCTAAGGAAAGGTTCACCTTAAAACTAGACTGAGAAAATAAACATCCAGACTCATGTAAAACACCGTGAAAATTTATTAAAATTCACAAGCCCCTAGCCTAGTTCGGAGGGTTATAATCGGCTAGTCCTCAAATTAATAAATAAACAAAGATAAAGAACAGGTCCCCTACCTGAGAAGTTACTGAAAACCCTCGCGAAAGATCTAACTCACAATGATAAAGCAACAACAGCAACGCTAGGAATATGGTACGACGCAAGTCCCTAGTTCAAGTTACAAGATCAAGCTAATATCTGAATTTACATTTAACAGGGTAGCAAAACAAATCTAGGTTAGGATGGTACCATTTCGACATTTAAATTTAACATTAATTCAACTAGCTAAGTCCTATCAATTAACAAAATTTACGGCGATGACGTCCGTAAAAGAAAACAATTACATCCAAAAGCTAAGTGTACAGCCATGAAAAACAAACAATTTAATTATGCTTAATAACTATGTGCTAACAGCACACAATAAAGTAACGTGTAGGGTTTAATACACTTGACATCATAAATTAATAACAAAATAGACACAGTAGTTTTAATAAAAATTCCTGCCTACACCTTGGTTTACTCTTTGTAAACCATAGTCATCTAATGTGTATAGTTACGGTGACGAATGCGCAGTTGAGACCACGTCTGACATCGCATGGCCTGAGCTCCACAAGCTACGAACTCTAGGTTCGCACATGCTTCAGGTCGCTACAAAAATGTCAACTGTCCTAGTCATTTCCTCACAAGGAAATTATCTTCAACTGCACGGCTATGTCAACAGTTCCAGAATGCAAAGAACAAAGTTAGATAGAAAGAATCGTTAGTTAGGCTTGTTTTACAACAATTATGCGTCTTATTATTAGAATGTCGGTTTATAGGTTTATCGTAGGTTTATGGCGAATAACATTGACAATAGCCTGGGCACGGAGTGTCTCCAACTGAGATCATTCTCCACCAAAAAGCCTCGACTCAACAGTCGGAATATAATCAACGAGTATAACAACTCGGACACACAATAACACGGGTTACCAGCGGCGCTAAGCTCGCGTTCAATAACTCTGGGATAGGCCTGTACAACAGTTACCTTCCAATAACATCTGGTCAACGGGATCATCCCCGGACAAAGCATACAATAACATCCTGCTATAACAGGGTAGACTTCACCATCCTATAGAAAACCTTACATAACTGTACCTGTCATACGACAATACACGCAACAGAGCGTTAAACTAACAAAAACCGATCCATAAAACAAGTGATCAAATACAAGAGTGGAAACTGATTTCCATAAGCAAAATAGCAATGAAAGGAAAAGCGAATACAAATTGTACTCTGTCCTCGTCTATAGTAGTTTTGTCTCACAATGAAGCAGGCGTGCTCTAGGTCACTGGGTTACATAACCAGTTTATTCAAGGCCGGCGATTTAATCAATACAAAACCTGTACCTGGCCGGTCCATAAAAAACTTTACAATAGGTTACGGATGTCTACAGAGTCCGTGTATCAAACGCACGCTATAAATCTGAGTATAGTAATACACTTCCGTCTTTCTACCAAAGACGTCTAAATGAAAGTAAACTTACAATAACTGAAGCTCTTTGCTTTAAAAATGCAACTCAGTAGTTGCTAGAACATCAAATAAAAACGTGTCTCACACGACACAAGCAAAAATATGATAAATGTGGCACAGATTCACACACTAGATCTGCTTAATGATACGTTGGGAACCGCGTTCGATGCTAGGCAACGAAACATTCCTTCTAGTTGTTAGGTTCAAACATGACCAAGAATAGCTTCTGAGCTTATTCAAAATGAAATATAATGCATTTACCAAACTGGTAGTTACTGTCGACTACCTAAATGATACGACCGTTCTAACGACAGTCAGGGGTGTAACAAAGGATGGCTGCGAAGAATGCAGTCAATTAATAACCAAGGCATCTGATTGCCATAACTACAGTCAGCAAAGACTTGAAAATTACCCCAAGTAGGGTTGAACAAAATAGCCTCAAAATGACTACGATCAGGTTCAGCAAAAAGGTAGGCATTGACGTTCCACGACGTTCACCAAGCTGCACCAGGGCTGACCAAAATGTCTGACCCCAAGGGTGTCTCACTCTAAACTGAAATAAATGACATCTAACTAATCTAGTTACATCCCTACCTAGAAAAATGGCTGACACTGAGTGTGGTTGATTCACAAACTACGTTAAAACTACTATACCACCAGAAACTAGAACAAAGAAGGAGTGTGTCAAAAACTCACGAAATGGAGGAGCTCTCACTCAGCTCTCTATTCCACAACAAGGGTTGTACAAAAACCTCTCTGGCTCTCTGGATCGGTATCCTCCTCATCAGGATTCCCATCTGGACTCCCCCAAAGACCAGGGTTCGATTTGTCCCTGTCGACATCTTCGTGGATATGCCTGGAAATGGCATTTTGGCTCCTTCCCTCTCGTTCATCGTTCTGGAAGTTCCACCATCATGCGGGTTCCTGTAGAAACGTCCCCCCCCCATACCGGGATGGTATTAGCCCATGGTGACTGCTTCAACCATGGTGAAGAAAAGTCCAATCACGTGGGTAACGAAATAAGTTGCGTGATTATTCATCCTCTCACTTCCAACATTATAATGTCCGTCGTGACTATTATTGGCTTCAATTATAAAATACGACACAGCCTTAATCTTGCAGATGTGGATTAGCATGTGAGCTAACACTATTTTATAATGCTGCACGTGCTAGTGACGCTACTTTTGTATCACGCAGCATCCGTGAATTATACGACGTTTCAAAGATGAAATTTCCACTTTGGCAATTTAAATATCTCATACAATTATAATCACACTTATTCAGGATAATTGTAACACTATTACCTGTATATTTCCACTAGGCATCTGCCCTCCACATACACGTGGGTAATATGTGATGTTACAGCAACGTTGTGCAATACACTATACTTGCCAATAATTATTTCCCAAGCTTCTTATTTAATTCACTGGACTTCATCGACAGTGGATATTAGTATTTGCTTGCTCGATGGCACCTTATAATCACTTTTAACGCTAAACAGCGGATATTCTTCTACGTCTCGTAGGACAAATGTAATTCCACGCCTACACAAGGCGGATTCTCAAGACGCAGTGCTCCGGTACTGGGTGTCTCTAGAAAGTAGGTCGTCAAAACGAAAACGTTGAGCGACTACTTACGTTCCTTTTTTGCGTATCTGCAAGGGTATTACCTTACCTAAAGTAAAAATAAACATTCTCCAAAATGTTTTAATAATGCAGCATGACGAAATGGAATATTCTGAGTCTTGTAGGAAAGATTAAAATAATTAATAAGACCTCAGATAATAATTAGCAGTTTACACCAAAGTCAAAAGTGCGATTCACCGCTACTTCAAAGTATCGCGTGATCTCTCAGCTTCACGTGGCTTCCTGGGTGTGTTCAAAAGTACAACATCCCATCATAAATGCTCTGTCATAAAAAATATCACATGAACCATAGCTCAGCGGGTTCAATACTTGATGCTAAGGCAAATGAGGTAATTTGGTGAGCTCCTGTAGTACAGAAATTCTACATTGAAATGATTCTTAGTTATCTGTCAATCAAAGCTCAGTTTCGTTCAACCCCGTGCCCAGATCAATCTATCTTCATATACATTAATACATTATTATTACATTAGGATACGTTTTACTGGAAGGCTAATGAAAGACTTTCTGTGCTGAGTGAGGTTTTTCATTTGTAGCTGGGAGCTTAGCAAGGATTTCAAATAAATTGAAGTTACTAAATTTCCTCAAATATGGGAGGTAAGGGGGAAAACGGCAAAGGATAGTACAGAGCAAGAGAATAATTTGAAAATAGGATAAGGATACTTATGATTAAAACTTTGAAGATCTGGAAGTTTGATTCCGGTAATAAAGAACTCTCTACGTTTGCCTGGAATTTGTTGTGCAAGTTTTATGATCGGTACGGTCATAAAATATTGACAATATTAATGAGCTTGTCCCATTAAGATGTATCTCCCCCATAATAAACGGAAGTATAGGTAGTGATTATATCTACTTTCATATTAATACTAAATGACGTTCCTCAGCCGTTAGGTTGTGTTATGTACTAGAAGTGTGAGCTATTAAAGAGCTAACCAGCGAGTGAAAAATATTCAGTCTAACCAGTTAACTACCAAATCAACAATTCATTTCTTTTCCGGCCCCTGCTCTGTGTTATTATAAGTACTGTAATGCTGACTTTCTAGTTCACACCTACACGCGTTGTATTTCCTGTACACAACAGAACCTAATAGCTTACAAATCTCATTTAGCACATTTATTCTTTGCTTATGTCTACATTCGCTGTTACTGCAAATTGTAAACTAAATCTGCCGCAATTTGAAGTAGGTGTTTGTTTCACAACGAGCTACAGTACAGTAACATGAACTTTGTTGGTAGGTAGAGAGTAAATATGCTAATATTTAACGTTTGTTGTTTCAATTTCCAATATGTCCCCTTAAGTGCAGTGTAATGGGCAATAAATGTAATTTGAACAATCTGTTGGGAGGTGTGACAGCATAATAACTTTGAAGGGAACATCACGGGGAACAAATATAGACACCAAACACATTACTTACATTAGTTAATCCCGGTAACATTGGAAATGTCGCGCATTGTTTTGAATCCATATTAATTACCCCCTGGTATGTAAATGCGGTCTGTTAATAATATGACACGTTTTCGCTCCCATTGCATATCAACTGTTCGAATTGATGAGCGGTTAGGAACAGGAAAATAGTTAGAGGCTCCTTGGACAACAATGGACTCTTGAGGGCCGATCAAAATTTAAAATCAACTTGCAGGTTATACAGCAGGCTTACGTTCTTAATTTTACCTCAAATTTTCAAGATATTCAAAAATATAGTACCAAAAATCTTATTTTTAACCGAATGGATGTTGGTATGCCCACCAGTGTAAGCACTAGAGGCTTTAAGCCAGGCATGTCAAACCTTTTACGGAAATAGGCCACTGTCGTTAAGGTGTTGGTTTGCGGGCCACATGATTCGATTTTTTCAACCGTATTAAATAGGATCTAAATTCTAAGATAAACCAATTAATTTACCAAAAAATGAGATATTCATATGTTATTTTTATTAAAATACTAACCATACCCGGCATGCGTTGCAATGCCAATCAAAGACAGAAAGGAAGATACAATAATGTTATTAGTTTTACGTCCCTATTGGTAGGTCAAGCCCAAGCTTAAACACTACCGGAGGGAAAATGGCGAAAAAAGAAAAAGAAAAATGGCATTACGGAAGAAAGAAAATTTAGGAAGCAAAGGAAGGAATCCAAAATAAAAATGTTTATTAATAAATAACAATAAAATAAGGTTAACAGTAGAGTAAACAGTTCGTAAATCAAGGCTAGCGAGTACAAGATGGGAAGGCAAATACCAGCCCACAAACCTTAATTATTAATAGGGCATATTTCGAAAATTGATTAATTATAGAAAAACTGCTAAAAGCTTGATAAATAAAACTAACAAAAATAACACAGTCTTGCTTACGCATAAAACAACCAAGATTGTGTATGAACAAGTAAAACTAGCTGAGATCGCCGGTAAGCGGTCATCAAGTGCACTGTCCCTCCCAAGCAGGAAATCGGGTACTATGTAGGGACACAGTTCACAGGCGAAAAATACAACCAATGGGCAATCTGATTATTTCTTTTCCAAGCCGAAAGGAAATGTTTTAGGGAGCATTCTAAAATGCTGCAAAGGTTGAAACTGACAGGAATAGTTTTATTTCCCACCGAGGATGGATCCCTAGGTGAGAAACCGATTGCGTCTAATGTAGACAGAGATAGAAATCCGTCGAAGTTGGTTGTATGTCACATAATTAGGAGAAATTACAAAAAGAAACAATTGTTGGTTTTAAAGTGGGCTAAACATTTATCCAGCAGAGTGCCAATTAGAATTACAGCAGAGGGAAGATTGCCAAACCTAACATTAGGCAAAACTGCCATCTTAGAGTTAAATTCACAGGACAAGGCAGTTAGTTATCAGCTTGAATAGGATGTTGATTTAGCGAACTATACTAGTCTCTAACGATTTGCAGAAATAACTAAAGTAAACTTTACGTGTAATATTAGCAGAAGTTTTGCCTTAAACACAACTAATGATTGTAATTAATTTTAAGATTACATGAAGGTTTTGTAATAATTTCTGCAGGTACAGAAATGGAACGAGAAAATGAGGAAGTAAGATCCTATTTTAGAAGGCGCATTGTGCAATAGAATATGAATCAAACAATAAGAACTAGTTTATTACATCAAATGAAGTATTTTCAGAACAATACTTGAGGTCTCAGACCTGCAACACGGTTAATAGGAAACCCTTACAAAGGGTATAGATGCCTTGTTCAATAAATTAATTAGTTTACAATTTTTTGACTAGAATACTTTCATAGTGAAGCGACAAGAGCTTTAGATGCATACAAAGTTACAATCTGAATTTCCTGAACGCAGCAGGAGAAATGAGGGAGCAAATTTAAAAAGTGGGTTTAAAACCACCTTCAATATTTACGCAGAAGTTACTTAGTGATAAATACAAAATTAGAGGGAGTCTATTAATTGACTAAGCCTCATAGGGAGAAAAAGTACAAGAAAAATAAAAATATTTAAATTATTCTAAATTGTTAGTAGTAGGATAATGGGGACAGAGGAGATACAGGAATTCAAGTCTGGCCAATTTTATTGTTTCACATGAAACGCAACGCGGAAGACAGCAAAATGAACACCTTTTAGTAGCACTGAAAGTTTTGTTGAAAATTAGTTAATTGTTACTATTTCGGTTATTTTAGCTTGGTTCTGAGTTGAAAATTAGCAATAATTCAACGTTATATTTTTTGAGGTGGTAGCTGGTATAGTATTTCACCGTTTAGAGTTTATTGCATGAATGGAAGTTTCGAGAATTGTGGGTAGAGTTGAATGGGGCAAGTAGAAAGGTCCGTCGAAGGAAGCAAAGCTATGTTTTCAAAAAGCTATAAGTTAAGCATAAGTCCCACGGTGGAGAGAAAGTATCCCCCTTTTTTAAAATAAGTACTAGGAAGCTTTCATAGCCATTTAATGGCGAGTTGGAAAAGCTTTAGCAAAGCAAGATGATGTCCCTAGTTGGGCCGTTAATAGATTGCATAAGTATGCAAAAATTCAAATTTTGCTGAAAGTGTTCATTGAAATACTTGGATTTGGATTCCCATAACCCCCTTAAAGGTGATATTATAATCACTTAGTAGTGTACTTATCTTTTCATTGTAGTGATGATGAAATTCACGGCCTGCCGTTAAAATGTGGTTAAAACATGGCGTCCATTTGAATTTTTACCACATCGTGGAAGAGCGGACACTTCTCCGAGAATGAGTACTTTCTCAGTCAGCGGAGCACTTTGCGCGGAATGAACGAGAAAGACAAGCATGCAGACGAACGATGGAAAAGAGGGGAAGGGTGGGAGAGAATGGGGAAACATAGTGGGGATACAAGATAGGCAACATAAAGAAAAATACATTTTACACACAACAGCTTTTAAACCAAGCGAAGTTGGAGTCTTCATGGAGAATGTAGCGATCGACAATGATGCCCTCTACTTGCTTATTATAGAACCAGTTCTTGAAAGGATTGGAGTCCAAAGCTACAGTGACCTGCCGCATGGAGCACTGTAGAGAAATCTTACACAAAAGAGTTTGCACAACTGTAACAATCTTTCAAACACTATAAGAATATGCACAGAGAAAAAGGAAACAAGAACGTCTCCGTTGGTGATTACGAACAAGGGAAGCTAAAGAAAGAACATGAATAAAGGAAGAAAACTCAAGGAGTAGTGACTATTAAATCTAAGGTAAACTGTATATTCAAGAGGATATACCACCTTTTAACAACTGCAGGTTTTAGAGACGCCACGATGACGGCATTTAGGCCCAAAGGGGATCTTTAACGTGTCACTAAATTTACTGGCATGGCCCCCTCAAGTTTGCGCAACAACAAATGCCAACTAGCTGCGCCAGGATTCGATCCTGCAACCTTGGTCACAGCAGGCGAGAACGTTACCGCTGAGCCACGCAGCCAGCCCAAGAAAGGAAGAAAGAAAGAAAGAAAGAAAGAAAGACGTATTTGAATTGTAATTTTGTTCACTGAAGTGCCTTTGGATACACAATATTCTTGGTTTTTCTGTCTGGTGCGTATATAAATAAATCGGAAGGCTCTCCGATGCGTGAGCACACCACATAGAGCTGACCATGTGAGCATTTGTTGATACCACTCGTGCGCCATCTAGTGTAAAATGGATTTACTTATTCAGAAACAATGGTGGGAGTGTGCACAACAACTCACCAAAGTTTTATCATAATTGGCGGAATTGTATATGAACGCTTACGGGACTCTCCTGAAAGGATTCGCTGGCCAACACTCATTTATTGAAACTACTCGTATGCTACCTACTATCAAATGGTTTGTCTATTTCAGAAACCTTTGCGGCTGATTGTACAACAACTCACCTAAATTTCATCGCAACCGGATGAATGGCATATGAAAGCATACACTACTTTGTTGAAGAGATTCACGCGCCATCACTCATTGGTTGAATACACTCGTGTGCTACCTATTATGAAATGGATTTACTAAGTCGGAAACTTTCCTTGGAGTGTACACAACAACTCACCCAATTTTCATCGCAATTGGATTAATGGTACATGAATGCATAAGACAGTACTCTTAAGGGTACATTCTGAGCTATCGCCCCGGATTCCGGTTTCGATCCCTGCTCTGCCAAGGAATTCAATTCTGGTCATAGAGCTGGAAGGGGACGCAATGTTGAGGCAAAACTAAGACGAGCAACGTTCGATTCCCATCACAACAATCCTGGATGAGGTTTTCCGTGGTTTCCCACTTACACTATGGCACATACCGTAAAATTTCCTAACTTAAAGCCTCGGACGTCAACTCCCCATTCCCCACTTTAAATACAAATGCACACATCAACACAGCCATCACATTAACACAGGTTATCAGAAACAATTTACACTCACACACCAAAGTAGACGGTGCTGAGTGACCACGATGTCTGAGTCCATCAAATGAATTATGTTCGCCAATTGTCTCTCATGGTGAAAGCGATTGAGCCCATTTTTATTTAATAACTAGCAGTAGTGCCCGGCTTCGCCCGGTGGATTTATTTGCTTTATGGATGATAATGAATACTACTACAGAACTGGCACATGATACTTAAACTTACAGAAAAAAATATTTTAAAAATATAACTTTTTGTGGAGTTGTTGTAGTGGGGGTGATAAGTAGTACAGTATAATGGACGTAACATTCAGTTCATTTTCCCGTCATGCTAATAATGAATAGGTAAACGGCTTATTTGTAACTACAGCACTGACACATGTTATGTACAAACAAATCTTTAAAAAATGATTAGAAAGAGGAGTAAGTGAAATAAAACACACTGCGTAGGGCCTACATCTCATTGGCTGTTAGAAATTTAGAGACCAATAGTGTCGTCTTTAGTCGCATAGGAACGTAGGAAAATAATCAGAACACTTTGGAAAACTTCGGCTGTCCCATGCTACTGAGGTAGCAATAATATTGTTGCGTATTGCCGCGGGCCGGCAGGAGGCTCCCGGGGGGGAGTCCGGTCTCCTAGAGTGTCAGCGTTAGTGTGTATTGAAGTGTGGCCGAGTGAGTGAGTGCGCAGCAGTACAGCGATTACTACTGGACGTCTACGGTAACAGAGTGGTCTACCAGGGTGCAACTTTGAGTCAGGACTGTTAGTGCTTGGAGGTGTCGCGGTGCTTCGTGGAAGTCGTGGTCGTGGGATCGACACGGGACGAGCAACAGCGCACAAGGAGCAGCAAGAGGACTCTGGAAGTAAGTGAAGTGGCAGGACAAGGCTGTAGAGAACCTGTGTAGATTGTACGTGTGAGTGTAAGCTGGAACACTGTAACGCCTCACAGACAGAGAGAACATAAATGTGGAAACTAATAGTGACTAGTAGTGTTTTCTGAAGTTAGACTCAGTGTGTGTATGTTTGTGGGCTGCAATAAAATTAATTATTTCTTTAAAGGAACATCCTGTGTTGTGCTTTCGCCCACCGTAATCCAGTTAACAAAAGTGCCACTAGGGGGTGGCACGTAACAGTATAATTTACCGCCACATAGCGCTCAACGATAAGGTTCGGAATAAATGAAGGTAAATTTGAAAGCACAAACACTTATTGCAGCTGGTAACCTCAATGTACTGCACCAACACCATTGCACTTATACAGAGGCATAATATTTCCATGATGATAACTGTTTTAAGGGTCATAAAAGATCCTTTTGCACTAATTACTCCCCGTGACTGCAATTTATAAACAGCGCAAGATGCAACTATTTTCGCAATTCTGCACCAGAACACTGGTAGGGGAGACGTGATGCAGCCCGAAGTGCCCGTCAACAATAGACTTATTAAAATACACTTATAGTTACACTACTAAGTACATGAATGGTTCTGGGACCTCAATAGGTGGTTTTCAAGTTTATTTTGTCTGTTATTCTAAATGTAGAGAATGGAGAGCGCTGTCCAAAATATCAAGTGGACAGTGTTACCAGCAGGGGTTCAAAGTGTATGTAAAATTTGGTGCAATTAGGAGAAACGGTGTAGATTTGTGGTAAAGGGCCTAAATGCAGGGAATGGAGTAGTCTGTTCAAAATTTAATTTGGACTGTGTCACCCGCAGGGTTCCAAAGGGTAAGTATACAAAATGTGGTTCAGATCGGTGAAACGGTGTAGATTTGTGCCAAAGGACTTAAATGAAGGAAATGGTGTGGTCAGTCCAAAATTTCAAACAGACAGTGTTACTCGTCGGGTTCCAAAGGGTAAGAATGTAAAATTTTGTTCAGATCGGTGAAACGGAGTATATGTGTGCCAAAAGGCCCTAAATACAGGGAATGGAGAGGTCTGTCCAAAATTTCATGCAGACAGTTTTACTCGCAGGGTTCCAAAGGGTAAGAGTACACATTTTGGTTCGAATCGGTGAAAAGGTGTAGTTTTGTGCCAAAGGACCTAAATGCAGGGAATGGAGTGGTCTGTCATAATTTTCATGTAGGCAGTGCTACTCGCAGGGTTTCAAAGGGCAAGTTTACTCATTTTGGTTCAGATCGGTGAAGCGGTGCAGATTTGTGCCAAAGGGCCTAAATGCAGGGAATGGAGTGGTCTGTCCGAAATTGCATGCAGACTGTGTTACTCGCAGGGCTCCAAAGGGTAAGTATACAAATTTTGGTTCAGATCGGTGAAACGGTGTGGATTTGTGCCAAAGGGCCTAAATGCAGGGAATGGAGTGGTGCGTCCCAAATTTTATTTAAACAGTGTTACTCGCAGGGTTCCAAACGGTAAGTATACAAATTTTGGTTCAGATCGGTGAATAGGTGAAGATTTGTGACCAAGGGCCTAAATGCAGGGAATGGACTTGTCTGTCATAAATTCCACGTAGACAGTGTTACTCGCAGGGTTCCAAAGGGCAAGTATACAAATTTTAGTTAAGATCGGTTAAACGGTGTACGTATCACTAACCATAACGCCAGCGCATGCGGGTAGAGCAGTTCGGGAGTGCTTGTTCTACCAACTTACTGAACAAAAATCAATCTTTAAGGTTACCTGTGAGGTGTAGCCTAATACTACATAGACTAAGCTATTCCTCTTGAATCTGGCTACCATATAAAAATGAAACATTTTGAATCGGACTGGTAGGTCCAGAGTTTAGCGCGTTTAAAGACACAAACACACAGACAAACTCTTCAGCTTTATTATATTAGTATAGATTTAAATATATACTAGTTGAAAACCGTCCTAACTTGACGGTCAGTGGGAAGATATTTACTGAAGAATTTCCTTATAAATATACATTCTTTGTCGATTATTTTTCGGCTCTATTGAAACTTTAAGGGCAAGGGCGTCAAAAAATTGCACTCTCGACATTGCAAAATACTGTTTGCCATGACTGAAAACTTGATGAGGCAAATTGAGACCTTTCCCTCTCCGAGTGTCCCCTTGAGCTTTATTGATTGTGATAAGGTTTGCCAAGCGAATTGGAAATTGTTACCTCTAAAAAAATAATGACAGTGCTTTGTCGGATGGTGTTAAATCAAGTCGAAAAATTAGAACTCTCTGCTTAATTTTAACTGCACTTATAATTGCAAATCCAAGCAATGTGGTTGCATTTAGGAGCCCTTGGGAACCGTTCCGATTTCTAAGGAGCATAAATATGGCTGAAGCGTTTGGAGCAGGTGGAGGCAAATTATTTAAATCCAAGGAATTCAAGAATTCTGAGGACTCGAATATATACAACTGGCCACAAGAATCGTCGCTTATAATTTTGGAATATAGCGAAGAAATGCGATGATGTGCAATTCCATACATTTTAAAACAATATGGACCGTATGCGTGTGGCGCAATTACATTGGCACCAAATGAAACGAAGGACATAGCATTGTTGTACTGCCGATTATTCTCTCGGAAATTTCTTGAGATATCATTTCCAGTGGAAAATTGTTGCAGCCTGTCAAATAGTTTATATTTAGACAGAACAATTTTAGCATTACAACAGCAAAGGTCAAAGTAAACAAGCGTAGATTTCTCGCTACAGAAATACAGTGCAGAACAATGCTTACATTTATTCGTCAACGACCCTACACTGTACGGCATAATATCTGGATTTTTTTTCTGAAATGGCATATTTATATTGGATATTAAAAATGGCTTCGTATTTTTCTCTGATTTTTTACTGTTTTGCGGCTATTGTTTCTTTTGTCAAATGGGTTTATTAATACTAGCATTTCTCCCCAAATTAACGACATATTCAATAACACTATAGTGGCCTGCATCAACGCAGCCGCCAAATATTAAATGACAAATAATACTTCCATTTCGAAAATCAACAGCGTGGTTAGTCTCATTGTTATGTACTCTGAACAATTAATCAATAAACAATAATATTCACCTATTCAATGAAGTTCAGAGACTTCCATTCTCAAGTTGGTTGCTGATGAGAATGCGATGAGACTGATCGGCAATAATACAATCCTTATAATTATCCCTGCCAGCAATATTTTTTTGCAATTTGCTTGCTAACGCAGCTCTGAATGACGTTCTTCATTTTGAAATAAACAGTAGGAAACTGCTCTAAATAAGCAATTGCCATCACCTGCTGTAGGTACAATCCTTTGCATTTCCATGACAGTAAATTTTGCAAGGGGGCATAGAATCACTTCGCCAATTATTGGAATGAGCATAGACTCACTTCCCCAGCCACCGTAAAGTAGGGAGTTTGAGATTTATATGTTCAGTGCTTGTGAAAAATCGTATTAACACAGGGAAGCCCAGTCAGCATTCTGAGCTAACTCCCCAGATTCCGGGTTCGATCCCTTCTCTGTCAAGAAATTCAATTCTGGGCTTGAACGGGGCGCATTCTTGAGGCCAAGCTAAGAAGATCAAGGTTCCATTCTCATCTCAACAATCTTGGATATGGTTTTCCGTGGTTTCCAACTTCCACTTCTGGCACATACCGGGATGGTTCCTAACGAAAAGCCGCGGTCGTAAACTCCCCATTCCCCAATTTAATTACAAATGCACACATCAACACAGCCATCTCAATAACACAGGCTATAAGAGAAAATTTTACACTCACACACCAAAGTAGACAGGGCTGAGTGACCACAATATCTGAGTCCATCAAATTAAATATGTTCCCCAATTGTCTCTCATGGCGAAAGCGATTGTGGCCACCTACATGGCGTATGGCAACGTAAATAGAGGAGAATTCGTATCTTTACGGTAATAATAAAAGTAAAATGTGTTTGGACAATGTAATAACAATTGCCAGATAGAAAAATTGGGAAATGAAAATACATATCTGAGGTGGGATTCGAACTCCTTCGACACTGCAAAATTCATTTCGTTGTCCGCAATGTTAGCTCTGGAGCCACCCAGACAACAGAGTTCGAGTGCAATATTAAGTTACGTAAACAACAAACGCATTCAACTGGCAGTTGAAGTTCTTCAATATTTTCCTTCTTTTATTATTCTATTCCAGTATATATCGTGAGAACATCATAAACAATACTTCCCTCCTTTTTAATTCTCATAAACAAGGATCTCACTACGATGCGGTGGATCTTTTATTCGCCATTTCTCTCGTGAAGGAACGCCATTGTGCGAAAGCGCAATTGCCACAAATATTACATTTTTCTTTTATCATTAAAAAATATACCGTAACATATATTTTCCTTCTAAAGACACTCTGCAAATCCTTCGTCACAATACTTTATGAAGTCAATTCGTTAAGGCGTTTTCTCAATCTCGCGTTAACAAAAATCACCTTAGTGTTTTAAAGATATAGATAACAGGTGATTGCGATATTTTCTTAATTTTTTGCATATGGATTTCAGTTCCGGAAGTGTCCGAGGACATGTTCGGCTCGCCAGAGTTTGTTGCTGATTCTATACGGACACCCATCGGGTGAGCTACAATTGCGGAGTGTTGTCTGGGGAGGAAAGTGTGATTGGAAGGACGAGGAATTGGAACGTAGTGGCTGTGGCCTATAGTTAGGGCCCAATCCCTGCATTTGCATGGAAGGAAGATGGGAAACCAAAGAAGTGGATTTGAACCTCCTCGCCCCCTGGATGTGAGCGACTGCCTGCAGCCACGCCGTAACGACCACGGCTAACTCACCCGGTATTGCGACAATTATTATATCCTATGACGTTTGGCGATTTGCAGTTCTTATGTGAGTGAATGATTAATCACAAGTTGTCAGTGGCTTCGCACTTCCATAACTTCCAGAGAGTGGATTGTAAAGCGAATGAAATCTTCTAACGCAAGCATTAACTTCAGTCGTTTCCTGACTAAATAAGCAGTTTGGTATAGGATGAATCAATGAACTATCAGCAATTACTTCACTCCTAAGCCGCTTACAAGCTATAATTTCTAAACTAGATGAAGAACTCCACTACTTGCACACACAATCGTATACTTTGATGGTAACTAACTATCGAGCAGTTCGATAGTAACTTATGTCTCTAACACATAGTAACGACAGCGGGGCCATGTCTGTCACGTTTGCCCTTGTTTATGTTTATCATATTTGTTGATGTGAATGTTTGATAACTATGTACAAGTTGATTGGACTTTTAGGCAGGATATTATCTCCCGACGTTTCACCAAAAAATACGTCCGGCATTATCAAGGGTACTCTCCTAGTATGATAATTTTATAAAATAGTCTGCATCTACTTTGCACGGACCAATACAGTTGAATTTCTTGCCAACACAATTATAATACTGATATAAAATATTATAATGGATATTAATTATCATACTCAAACTGTGATGGGAGGCTCGTACCATTATTGGTTACAACTGCGACTCAAGAAAATGCGTAGCTTAGTAATGTTATTTAATGCAAAGGCATTGATGAGCAACTTAAGTGTGGGCTGTTTAGCTACGCAATAGGAATGAACTGCAAGAGCCATTTGTGCGCAACAATTGGTATTAGACGGTAAGAAGGCATTATGAACTCATAGTCAAAAATTTAAAAGCAGAACGCATGCACAGGACGTATTTCTTGAGTGACTTAGATAAGGGCTTAATCAGTAATGCCTGACTATTTCAGTCGAGTGTTTACAAGTTGGTAAAACTGTTCTGGTTGTTGTTGTGTTTACTGTACTTCAATTTGGGGCAGTATTTAATTCGTCATTCATCTGATATATTTGTTGTAGTATTAGTAGTAGTAGTAGTAGTAGTTGTAGCTGTGGTATTAGTAAAGCCCCAGGACATAAAGTACGGTACTGTATAAGAATTTGGCTGCAAAATATGTGAGAAATGTCAGGGAGATATCGCACTGAGCATGGACACTCTTGGATTTGAACCTTGGATCTGCTAGAATATTGCTAACAATGCTAGTCTTCAAATGTATCTTAGACCACTCTGTTACGTTCCTAGGTACGGCAACACTGATGGGGCACTCACAGTTGTGGTAGGGATAATTATCAGGGACGGTTGGAGGAAGGAGAACACACATGAACCCGCCAGCTTTCGGTCAATCAAGGCTCACCAATGTGAGTGTTGATAAATTGTAATTTCATTCCCGAAAAACCATTGTTTGGAAAAGACACGCTAATTGGTTTCATAAGGGTGATTATATCGGAGTGTCAAATCACAATGTGCACCAATTGCACAAACAATTGCTTAGCCTGATATTGGACAAGTATTTAAAGCGGTTTTGATCATAGACCAGGCTGTAAAATTCATGAGTTTGAAAATACTTCATAATGCATGCTAATCACAATTGGCCCTATATACATTTACAGGGAAGATCATTTTACATATGTCGTTTCCCTAATTGAATAACCAATTTTGCTTGACGTTTCCTAAAGAGGAAGAATAAAGTGGTGTGCTGGGTCAGCCTGTCCGGCAAAGGGAGAAGATCAGGGCTCTCCCATGGCTGGCTAACTTCCAGTTAACAAAATTACCTTTGCTGCCCAGCAACTGGAAGCACTGCCGCACCCTTCAGAAAAATTACATAGTCGATTTTTGGAGCACCAATGATTCTCATGTTTCCCTATGAAGCCGGAAGACGGAAGAGGGAACTAAATTTCATGTGCGACTTCAAGATACTAGACATTGATCTAGTCAAAATTATTTTAACCCGGCGTCTTCAAAATCACAGCGGTTGAGGAGGACGTTGTTTTGTACATTCCATCCCTCTGACAGTTTCACTACATCAATAAAATGTGGTTAAAACTTTAAATAACTTCAAATTCAAATGCCAACTCGTACGTTCGAATTTTTGTGGTAGCTGGTTACAAGGATGATATTAGAATTACGTAACACATAATGGTGGATTCACAATGGCGACGCACCGTATGACTATTGTTGGTCAAAACATAAAAATTATAATAGGCCTACATACTGTATGTTTGTAAATGCACAAGGGCCAATAACTGAAACCGAGTTTTGTTTAGGCCGTGCGATATGGCTGTACTCAATGAGTACACTTCAACGTCAGAGGAGAAGTGCTAAGATGTATAGGAGTAGTTGGTCTCTTTTTGCTACGTTTTCAATATGGATGACCTTCCTGGAGGTATGAAATAAATTTAAAATCTAATTCCGATGTCACTATTCTACATAGAATGTGAAAATCCACAGCCTGCTTCCAGTCCACTGACCGGGTCAGGGAATGGAATGAATGAAGCCCCCATCTAGCCTGTCGCACTCTCCTGGGGCAATGATTAAATGAGTGTTGCTGGAATGAAATTATGACAGGGAAAACCGGAGTACCCGGAGAAAAACCTTCTACCTCCGCTTTGTTCAGCACAAATCTCACATGGAGTGACAGGGATTTGAACCACGGACCCAGTGGTGAGAGGCCGGCGTGCTGCCGCCTAAGCCACGGAGGCTCTCCTACATAGAATGTAATGAGTATAATTATCAACTAGCTCACAGCCTATGTAAACTATATCACCATTCAAAAATTAAAAATTGGTATTAGCCGTTTGCTTGATTGTTTGTCTTCGAAATAAAACTAAGGTTTGCTGAAGAAACTCTGGATTGGAATATGATGACTATTTAATCTATATTCACGATATGAAAAATAAGGTTATGAGACAACTATCTGCGCCTGTGTGTGAGTGTTTAAAAAAATTGATTCGTTGTATCGACCCAAATATAACTTTTTACAGACTCATTACTAATCCGTCCGCTCTTTACAGTGCCTTTCAAGCCTTTACGTCAGTAAGTGTCAAAACAATTCCAAAATGACAGTCGCGTGAATTTCACCGTTACTCAATACCTCCAAACCTATTGCGGCAATCAACATGAATTTTTGCATGGTGATAAACACTAAAAAGTAAGTTCACATTTGTGACTTTCAAGGACATTGTAACTCTAATGACAGCACGGCTGCACCGCTAAATTCAAATATTTGCGTAAGTATTTCTGGGACTTAATTATCAGACCGCAAAGTAAATCTTTATTTAAGGCCTAACATAATGATGACCGGCTGCGGTGGCCGGAAGCACTAATGCGCTACGTCGGGCCATGCTGCTATCGGGAGAGGGTGGCTTGGAATACCACCTCGGCCGTCCTGAAAATGATTTTCTGTGGTTTCCAATTTTCAACCCTAGCCAAATGCCTTTCAATAGATCCACGGCCCACTTCCTTATCACTCCCTTCCCTGACCTTTCCTTCATTAGATCCAAGTCAGTGGTCACCTCTCACCATCCCCAGTTCTATCTGATGACAACGTGAATCCAGCTCTAAGATGGTGCTAGAGGAATGATCCCTTGCAGGGTCCGTCGGTGATGCCAAGCTTGGGGGATAAATGATTTATGAAAATCATATGGATATCTAACATATTTCAATTGTTTTGAAAACCTCATGATGGTGGTTGAGGAATTTTTCAAAATCGTATTTTGATTTCTACTCGACCTGTGTTATTGTTTTGTCTGTAGTAGTTTAAGTATTTGTTATTTAGGCACGGGTTGGTTAACAGATCGATAAGTCAGAAGAGATTGATATGAGAGTGTCCAACTCCAATCGTCTACAAAGCTGCGATACCAAACACAGTATGTAAGTTTTATGTGGTGTCGGTATGGAAATATTCTGATAATTTTTGTCGTTATTGTTATATTTAGGAGCTTGGAGATTGCAGTCATCGACCTATTGCCCTGCGAGGATGCAAATGATAGTCCCAATTCACAATCGGATAGAAAATCGTGGAGCCACCTGTCCTCAAGAAGTTCTTAACTCTAATGGCATTCTTAAGGCCAGGTGGGTTTCATTTACTGGTATCACTGAAGTATTATTAGAATGGAATGACACTTTACACTTGGGACTAGCAATGTTAATAAAATTACTTTTAATACTGTATCTGGATTTCATATTAATGATACATCCTTCTAGTTAATATACAGTACATAGAATACTAGTGTATAAGGGACATAAAAGATCATAGTATTTGTTATTCGGGGGGAATGCTCAATAAGTTCAAGAAGCAAGAAATAAGCCTAATATAAAATATATAGAAAGGTGTAAACACAAAAATCTGTTCTTCTTTCACGGAAAAGCTACTGATCCTATTTAGTTGAAAATGTTCATGAACATAGCTTATATTCCAGGGAAATGTCGCCGTTTCAATATGGTGGCAAATTATGTAGGCAAAAGTCACGTATCATTTAAGGTGCACGTGCAGCACTGCGAACAAATCTTCATAGCAGGTTTCATATATTCCCCCTTGTCCATTTTTAACGCTGCTTTCTTTTTGCTTTCATTTCAGAGTACATTTACTCAGGTTAGAATATTAACACACAAGTACATTATTTTGCCCGCACGATGGATGCTGTCACATTCTTATATTTCTCAAAAGAATTCTTTCCGATTTTCATCACTGTAACTGGTGCTCAAGTATTGTAATCCACACCGTACTCAGAATTGGCGTGATCACAGGATTTTTTTAAAGCTGTATGTTCTGGTGACACAAAGGCTCACATGGGCGTTACTCGAGGTCTCCATCACTTTCTATTATAATGGATTTTCAATTTGCTTGTGGCCAATGGTGTGCATACCCATGACATAGCTGCATTTAGACAGACAGGCGTAGAGATCAAAGCTATCTCCCTGAGGCGGCATTCAAACAATGGGGTAGCAGGTCTCCAGCACACACACCTAGCCAACTCAGCTATTCCGTACACAGAGAACCATTAGCTTATTAATCTATATCCAAAGTGTGTTTTCTACCTTCAGTACTCTGCACCCTACCTATCATACGGCATTATACGTGACATGCCAATAAGCCTATAAATGGAGGTAGATCACATAAAAGAATTCCCCTATTATGACGGAGTATGTTAGTCATATCATTGTTATAATATTAATCACTAAAATTACATTGTGAGGGAGATTTTTAAGAGGCTTGTTGCTACTGTTTCCTAAATGTAATTAAAAAGGAAACACAATTCCATCAAACGAATTGTTACATTTTATCAAGACTTGATTTGATGGAACCGTAAAGTATCTAGGATATAAATCTCGTGAAACAAGTTTTTTACAAACTAATTGATCCCCCATGAAAGCAAGCGCTTGAATGATTACTCCCATGGATCTCCCCCTGGATGAGATGTGTTACAATAGTCGCGCTGGATGGATGGCTGGCTGGCTGGCAGCTTAGAGGCGTGGCTAGCAAATGGGATTGTCTAATGCACTTCAACAAAAAATTCTCTCTATAATGCTTTTATATATTTCTCTATGGAAAGCTTGCCACATGTGGACATCGGGGGTGCATGGTAACAGTACAATTCTGTATTAACGAATGCATGAGTGAGAGAGGTAAATAGCCTTAGGTTAACTAAATATTTACAACTGTTATTACTCCAGTTTGGTAGGATTATGATATTAATGTTATTATTAAAATTAATAGTAATAATAACAAATCATGAGGGAAATCATGAGAGATTTCACTAAAAACTTACAAGCAAATGGTCTATTGACTGAACTCAACAGAAAATGTATCAATAACTTTCGTGCTGGTAGATTACATTATATTGAGAACAAGTAGTTCCGTGAAGAACTACTGTAAATAGCTTATTTTCATATATCCCACTGTTATTTTCCATTGAAATTCTCCTGCCTATTACAGGGATTTTCCGAGAAACATCTATATAAATATTTAAATTTTTCATCGCCGCCATGTTGGAATTGTGTTCATCATGTTATTGAAAAGTCCATAGGCGAACATATGTTAATCGCGTGTATCAACATACAAAATTTCATTTGATTGCTGTAATAGTTGCGGTTATATTGAAAACGATCTGAATAGATCGGATGATCGCTCTGTTGGCTCTGTAGGCCATAGAGATGTACCATTAGGTGAAGAATATTACATAGGTTTATTATTCAAACGTTCACTTCAATCGCATGATTAGGAAACAAGAAATAAAAATAATAATTTTTAAATTTCTTACATCCATCTTGTGGTGATGAGAAAAATTGAATTGAATAAAATGCCAGTAGATTAAATATTGCATGAACATTTATCCTACTAAGTTTCATTGCGCTCGGATGATTAAATCGCGAGAAATTGCCATTTAATTATATTAACTTCGCTTGGCCGCCATGTAAATTTTATTGTTACTATGATTTTGAGCGTCACACAGCTGAACTTATCTGAGTATTCTCTATTATCCTACGAAATTTCAGGGTGATATCAGTAATAGTTTCGGAGATAAAGAATGCCGGTGAAATATTTCGCTTAGCCGCCATGTTGCATTGGTGCGACGTATTAAAATTTAACTTTGCTTGGCCGCCATGTTAATTTTATAGTTACTATGGTTTTAAGCATCACATAGCTAAACTTATCTGAGCACTCTATATTATCCTACAAAATAGTACTATGTCCTTACCGAGTTTCATTGAAATCGCTCTAGCTGTTTACATTTTTTAGAGACACACCTACACACACACACACACACACACACACACACGAACGAAAGGTGATCTCATAAGTCTATTGTTTTCATAAATAAAATAGGCTAAACGTATTACTATGGCATTGAACGTTCATCAACCAACAGCAACTTAAGCTGTAGATTCATTTATCGACTCAATAGTTTATGAAATCCAATTTCAAGTTTAATGTGATAAATTAACTGCAAATACTAGTGGTTTGTTGCTGTTATTTTATTTGAGGGGCTTGCACATCGTAGTCATTTAGTCCCGTGTTCATGTGTGTCAATGTAGACTTTTGTCTGATAACTTTTGTTATTGTAGTGACTGTAGTAGTGTATTTGTAATTCAGGTAAGGATTGGGAAGGAGGCGGCCGAGAACTTAATCTAGGCTATGTTGGAATCGAGCCCACGTCTTCTCAGTTTAGCCCGTTCCAGCCCTCAGACCAGAATTAAATTCCTTGGCAGAGACGGGAATCGAATTCGGAACCCCGGGGTGACAGCTAAGAATGCTAGCCACTACAACACGAGGTGGACACAAACTGCCAGTGGACTGAATAGTTGATATTCTGGTAACATTTTCAGAGTTTTCTGATTCTCTACGGCAATTAAAGCATCTTAACGCATGAACATGCTTGTCAATATGGCATTTAAATATTTCATGAATGAGAGCGATCTGCAGTCATCAGTATTCGGTTGAAGATTTCCTCAGTTTTAGACTCTTCATAACTCGCGAAATTCTTTACGTATTGATGCACTGTACAATAAGAAACGTCTTGTCTTGTGGGTTTAGAGTAGAGGGTACCGTATACAAAAAAAAAATATTGTTGTTGTTAATTTATGTAAAGGATGGGGCATCGTGGACATCAGGTCTGTGCACTGTGGTTTGGTGTAAGTTGCACTTGTCTTACCGCCTTTGTCCCTATGGTGGCTGTAATAAATTTGTAACTGCAGTTACAAAGATCGGGCATTGAAGACGGTGTCATCTTAGCTATTTCGAGAAAAGCGTCTGAAACAAGAAATATACCACACGGCGTTGGGATTTGAAGGTCTGTTCTCCACACTTCCAGCCCGACCTTGCAGTCAGCAGTCGTGGTAAGTTTGCTGATCGTCTGCGCTGTGGGGTGAATAAAGAGTGGGATAGCACATTAATGTACTCATTTATTTACACGTTTTCTTGGATTCGCATACGGTCGCTGACACACAATTTGACCGATGCTCAATTCCTGCCCCTCGAGAGCTCATCTAACCCCACAGATACACACCCAGAACACCGATAAAATTACCAATTAAATAGTAATAATAATTCTCTTTATTATCATTTTAATGCTTTCCCGTTCGAATTAAGGGATATTACCAGTCAAGAGTTTGATAAGAGCCATGTGAAGAAGGCAGATTTGGAATGTATAGCTTTCTGACTAAGTATGTTTCTGGATTCGCGACGGATGTGTGAATCATTGTGACATACACTAACTCTACTGTACAAGACAGGTCACGTTGTTTTCAAACTACATCCAACGCAGTAATTCCAAGATAATCACATGTTAGGTGAAGTTCCAGGTTTGCACCTGATTAACAATAGTGGTAACTAGAGAACAATAAATCAATTACTTTGTCAATGAGACCGCGACCAACTTAGACGGGTTTCATTACAGCTTTCGATGCTTGTTCTTTCTTCACATACAAGATGACCTTACTATACTGTAGCTTGTAGAATTGACTAGTTGGACACTCCTTTGCTGATGGTCAATCCTTTGCCAATGACAATTTGGACAAGGTCATCTGTTGATGACGATGAGGATGATATTACGGGTTGCATGGCCGAAGGTGGTAAAACTCAGAATGCTGTGCCCAGTCTCGTGGCACACTCTCCCAAATTTGTTTCACTACGTTACCTGCCACTGAGTCTAGAATTCCCGGTCATTGCATGTGAGATTTTCGAAGTGAAATGCCATGTCCTGTGGTTCAAATTCCACGTAAAAAAGGAGGTCCCGTGGCTCATGATCTCGAGATTAACGATCACGTTAAACTACAAGCTTACTTTAGAGTCTAGAATTACTTTGGCAGAACATTAGACTACTGTTCGTTAAATATGTCAACCTTTTCCTTACAAATGAAATGAAATATTTTGCAATGGCTCTATCAACTGCTGATTTATGTCTTAAGACAAATATGAAGCCTAATTAAAATATTCCTTACAACACAAAAGCGTTTTCACTCTTCTCGTTAGTTACTGATTTTGGTATGCCTCCTCTACTTCTCGACATGCTTCGTGACTAAATTAATCAAACACCAGCCATTCTTTGTAAACAACGTTATTTTAATGCATTTTAAAGCTTTGCACATCAACCAAAAGTGTTCTCGGCTTAGCTGCAGCTATACATCCTGTCTTTAATGCAGAATCTTAATTCCTAATCAGTTTTCTGTATGTTATGGCCCGTTAAAAATGGAATTAGGACAACCGGCTTCATAAGAGGAAATGCAAAATAAAACAGGAAAATATTTGCATGTATCATGTTTTAAATATGATTAAACTTATTATTATTATTATTATTGTCATTATTTGCAATTACACGCCACATAAACGTTCATTGGAACAATATTGACAATATTTAATCATGGGGTTAGGTCCATCCTAATCATCATCCCAGTTTTCTGCTCTATGCAAGAAGTGACGATAAGTTTGACGACGGGCGGCAAAATCACATGATGTTCTATAATGATAATGCAATAGGTTCTACGCTTCTCCCACCTTATTAGCTGCATACGTGCACACAAATCCATGAAGTAGTTTGCGATGCAAGAAAAAGACAAGTTAATGACAAGACATAATGGACTAAACTCAAAAGATTCCAATACAGCTCACTATGCATTCACGAGGTTATTGTGATAAACATTTACCAATACCAATTTACGTAGGCAAGTCAATAAGTATCTGCAATCAGTTAGTATCTGCAATCAATTAATTACAGCTTGAAATACATCAACCCGCTACACTTAAGTGTTATGTGTGTTAGGGCTCTCATTTCTCTTAGCCTTCCAAAATAAGGAGGCTAGAACCGGACTATCAGACAATATTCCCAAAACAATATTCACAAGGAAAGAAAGTTGCCTATAAGGGGATGGATAACTTATAGCACAATACGGGGATAAAATGTATTGCTTGGAGAGAGTATGGAGGAACCTGGGGAAGAAGGCTACTATCCGTGCCGGGATTCAAATATCCAATCTCCGCACTTGCTGCAGGTTCAGATTGCAATCTTTTAGAATGACTCAACGCACATTAGCAATACTTTTTATAAGTCGTCTATGAATGTCCGCTCCTGGTACACCCTCAGACCACAAAAAACGGATTACGGAACGCCGTTCTTCCTTGGTGCAAACAGGGAGTGGCGCGGCCATCTTTACGTCGCAACAACGCAAGCTATACCAATCTGATCACGCTGAAATCTACCACAGACGTGGACAACGCACGGTGCCGTCTAGTGTATGGTGAGCACACAACGCCATACAGCCAACCCAACGACACTTCGACCACAATTGAAGATACGTATTGACTTAACCTCGTTTATTCACGTATAGGTAACGAAAGACTGTGGATTAATAGGAGAAAATATTGTAGTGTTGAGAAGAAAGACACCCTTTCTATTTTTAATTACGTTCGTTTTAGAAGCAGAATAGAACGCACCGAAGTTTTATTGTTAAGCATGTTGTCAATGGCCAAATATGCTTAGTCTATATGTGGGTGACAATACTAGATACTTGTGCAGCTCCCAGCCTCAAAAGCATATTGCTAAATGTCACATCACTTTCCGCTATTTTAGGAACACATAAAGTTTCCTTATCCGTGAGGGTCATTAGAGGTAAACGCCAAAGACGGACAGAGATTTATACAGGTGGCGATGCCTATATTTCGAATATTGTCAATATCCAATATTCTTTCAATATTCATGCGTTGTTGGTTATTTAGTATGTATTTCCTGTTGACCAATAATAATGATAATAACAATAATAATCATATAAATAATAATCACTCAAAATCAAATATTGACATAGGCCTACTACTGTAGTCGCCACTGACAAATCCATATAGCAATTGGTTTCCAAATAATTGGAGAAACACAATTGGCGATTAGCTGCCGCGAGTACAAACCTCACAAGAATACTGTAGGGTTGGGGATGTTGAGGGAGTGCGGGAGGGACAGGAGAAAATCCCCCAGTGGCGGGAAAGCAGATGGGCTGGTGGGATGGGGGAATCACCTCTGTCAAGTTGGTTACACTAGCGGAATTCTAAATTATCTTGTTGGTAACTCTGTTTATCTCAGATGGCCACCATCGCGTGTGCCCAATGACATCAGCAGATTACCTGTCGTTATGCTGGGTTTTCCTAGGCGCGGAAGCGGAGAGCGGAGTCGGCTCTCCTCTGGTCATATGTATTGTTACGGCTGTGAGTTTGTTTTGTCGCCTCGCCGCGTTGAGTCACAGCTGCCCCCAGGCTATGTGTGCTCTGCCTCAATGTATTACGCGCGCGTTACGCAACGGGTTGCGAAGTGAAAGGGATGGTCCAGAATATTCGTGACCCAGCCAGTGAAGGAAATCTCTAGAAGCCGTGTGTCCTGGACGATTCTAGAATTCATTGAGTCACCAGCCTGCTATATAAGCGGCCTCAAAGTGAGGGGACCGAGTTTTTCTGTGGGTGTGTGTTTCTGAGCTAGTGCGTGTTTTCCTGGCGACAGAAGTGTAGTGACGAAGTGCCGTGCGAGTTACGAAACCCAGTGACATTGTGTCCCAGCTTGTGAACAGCGTGCAGCAAGCTATCGTAAGTAACTGTAGTTGGTGTACATAAGGGAGAGGAGCCGGTAGTTTCTGTCAATGCCACCGTACTCATTAAGACGGTTTAACTTCTGTGGTTTGTTGACAAGTGAAAGAGCCAAGATCGCTCAAGGAAGAGACTTGAGGAAACTGGAGTAAGGTTCCAATTGCTTGTATTTGCTGATGAGTAGTGTACCTCTTCCTGCAAGCAATAAAGCTAACTTCTCTTTAAAGCAGTAATTGGTGTTGTGTTCTCTACCCTCCGTAATCCAGTTAACAAAAGTGCCACTAGGGGGTGGCACGTAACAACTGGTGTCAGAAGCCGGATTACGAAATCAAACACAAGCACAACACCTGACGGTCCTGGTTTCAAAACCCGAGCAGGTCATTTTTTTTTAATTTTCCTGTGAGCGCATGCCCCTTATAAGACAAACATCTAAAATGGAAGAGCAATTCGCAGCATTGCTAGAAAAGTTAAGTGGCATGGAAAACAAGATGGAAGACGGCCAGAAGAATTTAACCAAGGACCTAACTGCCAAATTAGAAGACGGCCAGAAGAAGACGGAGGACGGCCAGAAGAATTTAACCAAGGACCTAACTGCCAAATTAGAAGACGGCCAGAAGAAGATGGAAGACGGTCAAAATAAGTTAGCGGAGGACCTGAAGAAGATGGAGGACGGCCAAAAGAAGTTGGCCGAGGACCTAACTGCTAAATTAGAAGATGGCCAGAAGAATTTAACCAAGAAGATAGAGGACGGCCAGAAGAACATGGAAGACGGGCAGAATAAGTTAGCACAGGACCTGAAGAAATTAGAACTGGGTCTGCGTGAGGAAGTCACGGCAGTGGAAAAGAAGTTCGACGCCTTAAAAGAAGAAGTTGCCGAGCTACGCCGACGTCCGCTGACGGGGTTGGAAGAGAGATTCAACGCTCTACAAAAGGAATTTGCTGAGCTGCGCCGACACCCGCCGACAGGGATGGAAGATAGATTCAAAGCCCTACAAGAGGAAGTCGCCGAGCTGCGCCGACGCCCGCCGACCGGGGTGGATGAGAGAGTCAAAGCCCTACAAGAGGAAGTTGCCGAACTGCGCCAACGCCCACTCACGGGGGTGGAAGAGAAATTCAACGCTCTTCAAGAGGAAGTTGCCGAGCTGCGCCGACGCCCGCCCACAGGTACACCGGGGACATCAGGAACGGGACAGAGCAGAGTGACGCCCCCAACCTTCGACGGAAAGGTCCCGTGGAGCACCTACTTACGTCAGTTCGAGGCGGCCTGTTCCATAAATAACTGGAACAACACAGAAAAGGCTACAGCTCTCATTGTAGCGCTGAGAGGTGACGCCCTTAACGTCCTTCAGGCCATCCCGACTGGATCCCAGGACTACGCTTCACTGATCGCCCATATGGAGTCCCGATATGGAGATAGCCATCTTCAGCAGGCCTACCAGATGCAGCTCCGGACCCGGGTGCAAAAGAACGCGGAAACCCTGCAGGAGTTCGAGATGAACATCGCACGTCTCGTAAGGCTCGCCTACCCAACAGCGCCGGCCGACTTTCTGGAGCAGATAGCGACGCAGACTTTCACCGATGGGCTACGGGACTCGGACACTCAACAGGCGCTGCGACTCGCGCGCAATAAGACCCTGGCAGATGCGCTGAGCCACGCACTTGAGTTAGAGACGGCAAAGCAGGTATCTAGAATGCGCGCGCGGGTGCGTCCGGTGGACGTCGACGAACCAGCCAAAGCCGACAAGACCAAGCCCCTGGCCGATGAACTGATGGAGGCGCTAGGCCGGTTCTTCAAGAGTCGCAGTACCACCAACAAAAACGTAGCCGAAGGACATCCGGAGAGGCGGCCCGGAAGAGGACTACCGACCTGCTGGACCTGCCGTAAGAGAGGCCACCTGAGCAAGGACTGTGGTGATCGCCGCCGCCAAGGGTTTCCGTCGGGACAGTCAGTCGTAGGGAAACCGCGCGGCCCAGGAAAGCAAGTATCAGTCAGCCTTGGGGGGCAAAGGTTGGCTTGTGACAGTCGTCAAGCCCCGGCAGTCCAAGTTCGTGTGACGAAGTTACGGAGGGACAATAGCAGCCCGAGGGTCAACTCGCGCGATGGTTAGAGAGGCTTCAACAGTACAACTTTGAGATTCAGCACAGGAAAGGCCAACTGCATTCTAACGCCGACGCCCTGTCACGAAGACCGTGCCCCGAAGACTGCACCTTCTGTGCCCGTAGGGAGGAGAACACCGGGATACAGTGCCGAAGGACTACCGTGGAACTTCAAGGGAGCTGGAGCCGCGAATCTTTCATGCGGGCACAAGCAGAAGATGATGACCTGGGACTGATAGCCGAATGGAAGGGGGCCTGTGTCCCCAGACCCGGGTGGAACATTGCGAGTGACTGCAGCCCAAAGTTTAAGTCGTACTGGGCGCAGTGGGACTCGCTGGTTGTGAGGGATGGCCTCATATGCCGTACCTGGGAGATCACCGACGGGAAGACATCTCGGGAACAAGTCATCGTTCCAAAAGCTATGACGGAGGAAGTCCTGAAGGAAGTCCATGGAGGATCATCTGGTGGATACCTAGGGATAAAGAAGACCTGGAGAAGCTGAGAGAGCGGTTCTACTGGATCGGATGCCGAACTGACGTAGAGAACCACTGCGCGAGGTGCCACGATTGCGCAGCCAGCAAGGGCCCAGGACGAAGACGACGGGGTCCACTGAAGACCTACAACGTGGGCGGCCCCATGGAGAGAGTGGCCATCGATGTTGCTGGGCCATTCCCGTTAAGCGAGGCAGGGAACCGCTACATATTGGTCGTCAGCGACTACTTTACCAAATGGCCGGAGGCGTATGCGCTCCCTAACCAAGAAGCCGCGACGATCGCAGAGACCCTGGTGAAGGAATTCGTCAGCCGGTACGGAGTACCCCTGGGGCTGCACTCCGACCAAGGGAGGAACTTCGAGTGGCAGGTGTTCCAGAACCTATACCAGCTGCTGGGAATCCGGAAGACAAGGACAACGCCGCTACACCCTCAGTCCGACGGGATGGTAGAGCGATTCAATCGCACCATCGAGAACCATCTCCGAAAAGTCGTCAGGGAGCACCAGAGGGATTGGGACAAACATCTTCCACTATTTCTCCTGGCCTACCGCGCCGCCGTGCATGAAGCCACCGGGTGCACACCAGCCCGGGCCATGTTTGGGAGGGAGCTCCGTCTACCTGTCGATCTTGCCTTCGGCCGACCTGGGAATGATCCGGTCCCGGTAAGCCAGTATTGTCAAGAACTGGTCCTCCAACTGGAGGACGTGCACGCGTTCGCGAGGAGGAAACTGCGGATCGAGACCGACCGAATGAAGACCCGATACGACCAACAGACGGATGCCGGCGGATTCCACGAGGACGACCTGGTCTGGCTCTTCAACCCATTACGGAAGAAAGGCCTGTCACCCAAACTGCAGAAGTCCTGGGAGGGCCCGTACCGAGTCGTGAAACGGATCAACGATGTCGTCTACAGGATCCAGCGGAGCCCGAGGGCGAAGATGAAGATCGTGCATCGAGATCGCCTGGCAGCCTACGGAGGGACACAGACGGACCAATGATTGATCGGGACGATCAGCCTTTTAGGAAGGGGGTGGTGTTACGGCTGTGAGTTTGTTTTGTCGCCTCGCCGCGTTGAGTCACAGCTGCCCCCAGGCTGTGTGTGCTCTGCCTCAGTGTATTACGCGTGCGTTACGCAACGGGCTGCGAAGTGAAAGGGATGGTCCAGAATATTTGTGACCCAGCCAGTGAAGGAAATCTCTAGAAGCCGTGTGTCCTGGACGATTCTAGAATTCATTGTGTCACCAGCCTGCTATATAAGCGGCCTCAAAGTGAGGGGATCGAGTTTTTCTGTGGGTGTGTGTTTCTGAGCTAGTGCGTGTTTTCCTGGCGACAGAAGTGTAGTGACGAAGTGCCGTGCGAGTTACGAAACCCAGTGACATTGTGTCCCAGCTTGTGAACAGCGTGCAGCAAGCTATCGTAAGTAACTGTAGTTGGTGTACATAAGGGAGAGGAGCCGGTAGTTTCTGTCAATGCCACCGTACTCATTAAGACGGTTTAACTTCTGTGGTTTGTTGACAAGTGAAAGGGCCAAGATCGCTCAAGGAAGAGACTTGAGGAAACTGGAGTAAGGTTCCAATTGCTTGTATTTGCTGATGAGTAGCGTACCTCTTCCTGCAAGCAATAAAGCTAACTTCTCTTTAAAGCAGTAATTGGTGTTGTGTTTTCTACCCTCCGTAATCCAGTTAACAAAAGTGCCACTAGGGGGTGGCACGTAACAGTATTTTTAATGGTACTGTTTTCCTAGAAGCGGAGCGGACCGCCACTGGACGAGCGGAACTCGCTCCTCCGCGTTCCTCTGCTCCGAGAGCAGACGAGTCCGCTGCCGGCTGGCGGAGTGGCTGGACGTCTGTACAAGTTGTGTGTAGTTTTATTCAATTGTGGCCCTTGTGTGTTTAGTATAAAGTGTGTACACCGTGAGTGTGTGTCGGTTTATTGCTTTCTGTTATAAACCTACGATTTCAGTTCTTCTACATCTTTTATTTCTTGGTATAGATCAAAGAACACGTTTTTGGTCAATCGAAAGTACTGTTTGAATCTAATTTCGTCATCAATCAAATGGTTATTTATAAGAATTTTAAACACTCCCTCATTTTCACGCGTTTTAAATATGTCACTTGCACATTTTCGATCCTTCCCTAAATGCAGTAGTAACTCTTCCTCCTACTCCTCCTCCAAGTGTAATAAAATAGAAAGTCTAGATTCCACGTCCATATCGACCTCACCTTATCACTCCTAGTATACAAATGAGCAACCGTTCCACTCTCCGCCAGAGGAAAACTCCGCGTCTAGGAAAAAACAATTCAGCTAGCTGATGACTAGAGACGTGAATTTGCCTATTTGCCTATTTTATTTCTGTGTTTAGAAACGTAGGCTTTCGAGATATAAATCCGTTTTAGGTTCTTTAAGGCTAGATTTCGTTGGTTTTATTGTGCCTATAAATGCCTATTTCAAGGGTTTGTGCCTATTTGAAGTATAATTGCCTATTAGATGCCCTTTGACTGTATTTTAAAGTGCATTATATTGCAGCTGGTGTGCTCGACAGAATTATATTCTCATTTCTCAATATGTGTTTACCCCACGAACAAGAATGGGAATTCTCGGAAGTCACCAGAAATAGCGCCTGGGATCTCGATATTAAGCCTCCAAACTTAACAACCCTTCGTTTTGTATTTCGCTTATCTTTATATTGAAAATGTACCCGTTAGTATGTGTGTGAATTAATATCATAAACTTTATGCTGATTGAATAACAGAAGAACTAACTTAATGCCATGTTTTCGCGTTTTTTCAATCTCGATATTAAGCCTCCAAAGTTTAAAAAACCCTTCGTTTCAGGTATCGTCACTTTCAAAAGTCGCGTTAGGTTGGCGTTGCAACCTAACTGTGAATTAATATACAGTATATCCTGTACGCGTCTGAGTGTTGAATGGGCAGGCAGTTAAAAGCAGCCAGGAGGGATGCGATCCAGCTAGCAGTTAAAATGCCGCGGCGATCACAGTGGGTTGGTGCTGTAACCAATTTTGTGTTGAATGGACAGGCAGTTTAAAGCACCTTGGATGGATGCGATCCAACTGGCAGTGGGTGTAGCATGGCCTCTTATCGAGATAGATGGAAACTTGGTGGTCCCGTCTTGAGCTACTGTTGCCATGCAGCCAGGAGGGATGCGATCCAGCTGGCAGTGAAAATGCCGCGGCGATCACAGTGCGTTGGTGCTGTAACCTATCTTGTGTTGAATGGACAGGCAGTTTAAAGCAGCCAGGGGGGATGCGATCCAGCTGGGAGTGAAAATGCAGCCGAGATCAGTGCGTTGGTGCTGTAACCTATCTTGTGTTGAATGGACAGGCAGTTTAAAGCAGGCAGGAGGGATGCGGTCCAGCTGGGAGTGAAAATGCAGCGGTGATCAGTGCGTTGGTGCTGTAACCTATCTTGTGTTGAATGGACAGGCAGTTTAAAGCAGCTTGGAGGGATGCGATCAAGCTGGCAGTGGGTGTAGCATGGCCTCTTACCAAGATAGATGGAAACTTGGTGGTACCGTCTCGAGCTACTGTTGCTATGGAGATTGCCGACCTTGATATTACTTCATCAGTTTATTTTCTGCTTTTATTAGCCTTTGCTTGAGTGCAAAAAGGCCAAAATCAGAAGAATGAGAAAGACTATCGAAAATTCATGTAGCCAGCCGTTCCTTCTGGGTCCTAAGCTATGTGTATGCAACATTTGGTTGAGATTGGTGGAACGGTGTAGATTTGTATACGGAACAAATCCACCCACCCAATCACCCACATACATGCATACATACATACATACATACATACATACAGACTTTCACTTTTATATATAAGATAAGTATGTTATTAAATTATAAGTTGCTTATTGTTAATTCTTTTTATAGGAATAAAATATTTTATTAAATTACAAGGAATTTTTCATGCCTATTTTGTTTCCTATTTTACTCGTTAGTGCCTATTTACATGCCTATTTTGGCTATTTTAAGAGCCTATATGCCTGCCTATTTTAACTGTCTTTAGTGCCTATAATTCTCGCCTCTACTGATGACTCACGAGCGGAGAGCTGACTCCGCTCTCCGTGTTCCGCTCTCCGCTTCCGCGCCTAGGAAAACCCAGCTTTAGCGTCTGCTTAATTAGAATCCCTCTAATTTGGTCACGTCTTATACCGTATACTACCATTAATTTCGCGATCACAATAAATTAGACCTCCATATTACGTGGAATAATAAACAACAGACGTAATAATTTTCCTCAACGAACCCACATTCATTTACATGGAATCAAACCTGTTCTTCTTTGGTAAAACGTAAGCATCTTAATCACGAGAAATTGGTTGCATTCCTCGTTCTAGGGTTTAGGATTGATATTCCTGTCCTGAAGGTGCTGTGTTCGATTATCGGTACTGCCTAAAATATTGTATTGCCGCAGGTCTGGTGTGGTTTACTTTTAGTCTCTTGAGGATATCTGAGGAAAGAATGGTTTGATTTCCACCTCAGTTATTAAAGAATATTCAGTGGTTTCCTACATACCATTCAGGCAATCCTAGAATAGCGCCTAACTTAAGGCCACGGCTGCCTCTTTCACAATCCAGATGATATTGAAAGCACAAGATCTAATATGGAGACCATGATATCGCACAGCAGCAGACAGTTTCTATTCTCTCTCTAGTAACGGGGTCGGTGACCAATGTGCCACAATCCTGACGTTTAATAACCACATAATCTGTAGAATGAAATTTAATTGGAAATAATATTATAGTGAGCGTACCCAATTGCTCTATTTGTCCCCCTCTTTGGGTAGTGGCTAGTATTCTTGACTGTCACTGCGGAGGCCTGGGCTGGATTCCCGACTCTGCCAAGAAATTTAATTCTAGTCTGAGGGCTGGAGCGGGGTACACTCAGCCTCAACAGGCAAAACATAGATGAGGTATGTTCAATTCTCACCTCAGCTATTCTGGATGTGGTTTTCCGTGGTTCCCCATTTCTATTCCAGGCAAATCCAGGATGGTACCTATTTAAGGCCACGGCCTCTTCCTAACTCAATCCTACTTCAGTTACAAGTACACACACTAGTGCAATACCACCGGTATTCAGACAGATTCTAAACACACCCAAGTACACGGGGCTGCATGACCTCGATGTCGCAAAGCCCCTAAAGAATCTACAAGAACAACAAATGCTATTCTGCTTACGATTAAAGTTCAGAATTTTAAATTACAGCATCGTTAGGATGCAATTCTGTGTTATATCACACTTCTCCCTGAAAATACTGGAATGTTCTTGAATCAACTACACTAAACAATGTACAGCTTTCCAATTGTTTTGATACTTGTACAGAGATGTGCAAAAATTATATATCATACCAAAGAAGATCGACCGAATAGAATTCCAGTCGATTCCGTATTCTCGACCTCATCCTACTAAATCAGTAAATCGGTTCGGTACCATGAGTGGGGGTAGTATTTCAATACCTATTTTCTTCTTCTCTTTAATGCATGCATTTAGGAGGGCTAGGTGAGATGAAATATTGCTAGCACATGAGAAAATAAAATTGGAAATTTAAACAACAATGTGAAACTTTATCTTTAGAACGTACCTGAAGATAGTACATGTTTGAGTGATTATATGGGATTGCTATTATTTGTTTACACACTAATCCCAGTTGAGTGGAATCCCGGGAAAATGTAAGTTATGGTGGTGACGTAAGCACACTGTACAGAATTCAATTCAGTGTTCAACTGAATCGTGCAGCGTGTAATGTGCTAACGATGGAGTATAAATGAATCAATGGTATCGATGCACCACCTCGGTGTGTTATTTCCGATGTTATTAAGTTTTATGAATGGCAGTGGATTGGAACTATGGAAATGCCTGTTAGAAGTGATACAGAACGTGCTATTTCCTATACCGTCTGTATTAAGGAAACAATATGTAAGAAGACTTAGAACGAGCAAAATATGTCACTTCGTAAATAGGGCAAACCATCTGCAAAGAAGTTTATCCTGGACGATTTAGATAACTGTAGTATTTGCTGGAAATAACAGATTAATTTTGAGTTCATAAAAGTATTTCCAACATGGCGAAAGCTATTATAATTCAGGGAGCAAGAAATTCATGTAATGCTTACCGTAATTGTATAATAAAATCATGTTAAGATTTGTCCGCAATGGTTACAATTGTGGACTCACGTACACGATGTATAGTGCTTCAGTTGTTTTCTTGGGCAGACTTCACAAGTGGTGCTATACCGTGTCGATATGCCATCTCTAAATGTATCAATACTGTCAGAGATAAATATTCTACGCAAACAACTAAATAGACAAACGTACTGTACGAGACTGAATATTTCATGTCAACTTCTTGTGAAGTTTCTGCTGATTCAGATCATTTTCGTGCCGTCTGTTTCACCGTATGTATAAGAAAGAACGACTTAAAATCCAGCAGTGGTAAAGCTTTTTCGTGTTCACAGTGAGTAATTCGGAATTATTCATGAGAATACTTCAAGTGTATCTTTTATGCCTCTATTCGTCAATGATGGCTGCTCACTGTGTTCTGTTTAGTCATTCGTTAAATTGTAGAAACCAATTCTCTTCTCCAACAGCTCTCGTGGTTATTCTTTCACGTGTATTTACCCTCTTCCTCTCAAGCGTATACTAGCCCTGCTTGGCTTTCCAGTACGTGCACGATTCCATTTCCTTCCTCTTCTCTCGTTTAGCATCTCTCTTAGGTGCGTTGATTTGCCACAATAAAAAGATGTCATGTACGAAATCCGAACTATGCACAATTTAGTACAGGGGACTGGTAAGGTATAAAATATCAGCAAAGCTTGCGAATGGCAGGAAGGAAGATTGGGAGACCACATTAGTGGTGCATGGCCGCGAATGGAAGCCATCTCATACAGTACGCAGGTCTTTAAATACTTTATTCATGAGGCGCTGGGGGTGTCAACTGCGTGGACCTCATCTATCTCTTTCGCACTTACGTGCTCTTCCAAGGCAATGCCCGTACCTCTTCGTATTGCCCGACTCCTCCTATCTTACTCTTTCTCATTCCTTCTCTATTTCGCTCTCTCTCTGCTGTGCACACTATGTGACACACACGCACACACACATACACAAACAATTCCTCTTTTACACTCGGATTTACATCTCAGAAATCTCTGCACCATGTTGCTTGAGAAACTTAACGATAAACAGCAGAAAAAAAAGAGGAAAATAGAATGTGAAAGAAAAAGGAAACAAATGGGTTGAGGTCGCAGTGAATTGCGAGTCGAACTTCGCAACCTTTGAGCGAGCTGTTTATGGACGCGTCACACCGCGACACCCCGCAGGGAGCTGCCATGCACTAGGCTTTGCTTTGCGAGGTTCAAAGGCCTCATGCACGAGGCTCTGTCGTGTGGCCAGCCTCTTCTCCCTGGAGCACTCCACGGTAGCTAGTACAGACCACACCCTAACACACTTACCCTTAGCTATTCAAAAACTGAGATCTTATTAGAACAGGTGCGCATAAGGACATGATTTGGTTCTTATGTCCCTCAGTAGCCATGACATTTAACTATTGGCCTGCTTACCACTTCTTGATGAATACAGAACATTTCCATTTGCCTATTGGTTAAGGCTAGAATAAAATTTATCTTCCCACCGATGGGCAGTGGGTAAAAATCGAAATCTAGGCGGACAACATTATTTTTACGTTTTAATCATGAATTTAGAGTGAAAGCAACGTATATAATTTGGTTACTTCGTAATAAACATGAGTTAAGATCTTTTCTAAGCTACGTCTACACATGCAAGAAATTGTCTATGACTAGGAGTTGGATAGAGCATTCAATTATCTCTTCAGAACAATTTTCTACCCCTAATTTACTTTTAACAAAGTAACAAAGTTCCACTTTTGACATAATCGTCAAACCCAGTGCTTCCAACAGTTGTAAACGTGTGAGACCTGGTTGCGCGGCATCTTCTAAAACGTAAAACAACAAAGTAAGTTGCAAAAAGATGCAAAAAATGTAATAACAGGCGTAAACTACAAGAATTTATCTACATTTTAACATTAAGTGGAAAGTGACGCAGAGTGACGCGACACACTAAAAATCTAGGTGAAAATATATTTTTTTAAATAATAGTTAAATATTATTTAATGCAAATATAGCTAAAATTACGTTACAATTACGACCAATTATAACTGAAACACATTACAAAGATCATACTTTCAGCTGCATGTTTCATCTTAAAGCATCACACTAACCACTAAGACAACCAAACCACAGCCACTTACATTCACCCTCCAATTCAGCCTGCTCGAACAGTGGTGACAGATTTACACTAAGATGCGTTTATATCCCAGAATAGTGAGCGGCAATTGTATGAGAATGCTGTAGCAGTAATAAATTTTGATTTTTAATTACGAAAGTAAATAATTTTGTCCTTCTAGATTTCGATTTTGACCCACTGTGCGATGTCTCAGTCTCAATCACGGCTGTGATTATATGGAAGCTATTGATTTAATTATAATAATAATAATAATAATAATAATAATAATAATAATGTTATTGGTTTTACGTCCCTTCTAACTACTGGGGGTTATCGAGCCGTTGGGGTGTCAGAATTTTGCCCTAAAGGTCATCTTGAACGTGGCAGTATATCTATTGGTATGGCTCCCTCAAATTTAAGCACACTCAAATGCCACTATCCTGGGATCAGCAGGCTGAAGGAGCTATTAAGGTATGGGCGGTGCTGGGTAATGACCTTCAGGACACAACTAGTGCATGTGTGTACTGTGAACGGTTCTACTCATAGGGTCGGTGCTTTTGTCCTGACTCAGTGAGGAAAGCATTGCCACACTTCCTTATTCCTCATCTTACCTAGTACGTCCCATTATTGTGCTGCTTTGAGGATTTTTGGGTATCTACCGCTAACCTGTGGCAGTAGGTTTTGAAGATCCAACCAGCATTTGGGCTGACTATCTAACAGACAGAATTGAACCTAAAGTCATAAATGATGTACCGTAAGTTTACCCATTATTGCAGACGCATTCCCATATCTACGGGGAGGTGAGAAAAGACAGAAGGTTGTTAGTAGGTACTGTTTAGACAACATTCCTCTGGAGTTGAAAATGGGATATCAAGAAAACTCATGTCAAGGAAAGCTGACGGTGTGGTTTCAAATATCTCCTCTTCCAAGTCCTAAGACAACCAATCCTCAAAGCTACTTCAGTTTTGAAATACCAATGATTTGTACTTAACGTACCATGTAACTACTGCCATTTAAGACACACTGAGTAGTTGGAAGTTTGGCGCTGAGACATTCTGTAAAACTATAGAAACGTCATATTTTATACAGTTGCCTGCCAGCTCATCACAAAAGGATTTCCAGTTATATTTGATCCGGTTACCTTCGGCAAAGTAGGGAAGTGTCTTACCGACTGCTCCAAATATTTAATAATGTTATTGGAATTACGTCCCTTTTAACTACTCTGGCTTTTAGAGACGCACCAATTTAATTAACCTCAATTGATGTTGCCTGGTGTGTTATCGACGGTTTTGGCAATATACAGCATATTAGGAGAATCAAATGATGACAAGAATAAGCAAGGGTCACTGGATAATTCAGCACATAGGAAGGCAACTGTTCCCTATTAGAGCCTAAGTGAAAATACATTGAATATCACATTGATACTGATAAATCAAGCACATTTCACACAGACCGAAGCACTAATGGCTGATCTTAAAAATGCCCTAAAATTGGTAAATGGTACACCATCATTCATTCATTCATTCATTCATTCATTCATTCATTCATTTATTTGCAATGGGGGGAGTTTCCCCCGGTGGCAAATTGGATACACATAACAAATAAATAATTATACATGACAATTCAATAACAATTATACAACAATTAAACTGGAGTATTTACACAAATAGTCAGTCTTTTCTTAAACACACCTATATGTTTGGGAAAAGGCTCTAAGACTGCGGCAGGTAGAGAGTTCCAGTTATCAATGGCACGGTTTACAAAAGAATATTTACCATAATTTGTTCGCTGTGGTCGGCCCTTAACTTTGAAAGGATGATCGCTCCTACCCATGTAAGTGGGCTTTCCCAATCGTTTGCTAAGCTCACCCCATGCTGGTTGATTTGTATACGTGTTGTACATAGCGCAGAGTCTAGATTTCATCCTCCTAGCCTTCAGTGATTCCCACCCAAGTTTCTTTAACATACGGCTCACACTGCTCCTGGGATTAAAGTCACTGAGCACAAATCTAGCGGCCTTTCTTTGTACCATTTCCAACTCATTGATGAGCCCTACTTGATATGGATCCCAAACCGCCGAGGCATATTCCAGAATAGGTCTTACAAGTGACAAATAGCCTAATTCTTTAGCAGAGGTACTACTCCCTTTTAACACCCTCATTACAAAGTGCAGGGATTTGTAAGCTTTTGAAACTACACATCCTACATGACTACTCCATTTCATATCATTCCTTACGTGAACGCCCAAATATTTGCAAGAATCTTCTTCTACAAGTATTTCCGAGCCAATGTTATATTGAAAATCCTGCCTCCGCACTTTCCCTATTTTTAAGAGACTAAATTTTCTTGTGTTTATTTTCATTTTATTTTCAATCGCCCACTTATAGACCAGGTTCAGGTCCTCTTGAAGCACTGCATTGTCTTGTCAGTCATGTATCTTTCGATATATCACACAATCATCCGCAAACAATCGACAGTCACTGCGAATCCCATTTGGTAAGTCATTTATAAACGCCAAAAATAACAAAGTTCCGATTACGCTGCCCTGAGGGATACCCGACGTTACGGTAATTTCATCCGAGAATATGCCTTCGACTTTCACTTTCTGTGAACGACCCGTCAAAAATTCTTGGATCCATAAAATTACTCTTCTATCAATCTTCGTCGAAGCTAATTTATGGAGTAGCATGTCATGTGGCACGACATCAAATGCCTTCGCAAAATCTATAACCACGGCGTCGACTGAAACTCCATGGTCTAACGATTCGCTAATGTCTTGAAAAAGTGATAGCATCTGACTCTCGCATGAGTAACCTTTCCGAAATCCATGTTGCCTATCATTAAACCATGATAATGTTTCCCACTGTTCCCTCAAGTAGTCGCAAATGAGATGCTCCATCTGTTTACAAACGATGGACGTAAGGCTAACCGGACTGTAGTTGCCCAATTCAAGTCTGCTCCCTCCCTTAAATATTGGGACTACCGTAGCTCTTTTCCAGTCATCTGGGATTTGCGCATTGTTTATGGACACATTAAACATCACCTCCAAGTATCGTGCCACGGCCCTACCCCCCAGTTTTAGTACTTCACTAACAATATTATCAGGACCCTTTGATACATTGAAACGTAGTTTTTGTATTAGCTTTACAATTGCTGACTGGTTTATTTGGAACAGGGGAGCCCCTGATTCGTCGTTAAGGTCCAACACACAGCTATTGGATTTATTGAACACACTACTGTAAAAGACATTTAATTCATTAGCAATGGCCTGTTTCTCAGTAATTAATTTACCGTCACCGGACATTATCATCGACAAATTATTTGGATTTCCCTTTCTTCTCCTAACATAACTGTAAAAATTTTTCCACCCATCACCTCCCGATCCAAGTAAACCTTGCATATAACTGTCATGAGCAGCCCTCTTTTTTAAGACGAGCTCTCTTGATAAGGACTTAAATTTCAACATACTCTTGTCACTATCATGTCTTTTATTGTATAATTTCCTAATTTTCCGTTTTAGACTCCTAATTTCTCGTGTGTAATACTCAGGATCTGGGTTTTGTTTCAGCAATTTAAATGGGACAAATTTATCAACAGCGCTATTTAAAATTTTCAAAAAGTTAGTCCACAGGATATTAATGTGATTTCCTTCCGATGCCCATCCTACAAATAGCTCATTCAAATACCCCTGAAACTTGCCCTGATCCGCCCTGCGATACTGGAATATGATCTTTTTTGCTACAACAGAGTCTAATTTTGTAATGTCACCATATCTAATATTTAATTCAACCCCAGAATGGTCACTAATTCCTGGTACTTTCAGACAGTTAATATCGGGATGGTCGAACTCCGCTGATTAGGTTAAACCCAAACAGTCCTGTCAGCTCACGCTAATGGGTTTGGGAAGAGAGTGGGGGTAGGCAACCTCTCCTGAAATGTTTGTAAGTCATGAGTTGACTGACAGCTACATACACCTGGACCCCCTGGGGTTTCTGTAGATATAATCAGTGCAGCGAACATGTTATACATGTACAGTCAAAGAGTTGGAGAATTGCGAATTATAGGAAACTATAAATTTCATAAGTGTGAGTTGTCAAAATGGGGCCAACAGTGGAGGTGTCAAGGAATGTTCTGCCCATGTATTTACAAATCGTGGTAACTTTCTGTTATGTGGGTCTCACAATCACGAACCATGTACGACGATTAATCAAGAATTTATTTCAAACTGTGTAAAAAGAAATGTACGTGACAATATATGTGAACGGCCATCGAAGTTAATGAGAAAGGATATACTTGCTACCCCTAAGCACTTGTCTTATAATTTACTATCAAATGGCATAGAGAGGATTTAAAATAATATTGCGACTGAGAAACTTACCACCTCTGCCTCAAAATAAGCAAGAAGTTCATGATACTCTAGCCATTATGGACATTCGATCGAACTTAGAAGAAAATATAATAATAACCCCTGGCACTACAGCCCGTGAAGGGCCTAGGCTTACGAAGTGACCGCTGCCCTGCCGATGTTGGGGTGACGCGTGATCAGCGCATCGGGTCCCCTCGGCCGTTAATATTGGCTGAGCGAACCCCGTTCCAGCCCTAACGTCAGTTTCTAAAATCCCTGACGGAGCCGGGAATCGAACCCGGGGCGTCCGGGTGAGAGGCAGACGCGCTATCCCAACACCACGGGGCCAACTAAAAGAAAATATGCTTCTGGTAAAAGACAGAGAGAATAACATTATTATGTTTTCTTCTGCAGCAAATTTGAAATACTTGTGTAAAAGAGAAACTATTTTTATAGACGGAACATTTAAGTATTGTTGTATGTAAATGAAGAGAAACTGGATAAGTTTGAAATAAACACGCCAGATGTTCGTATGAGCCGACTCAGATGGTGGGGTCATGTGAAGAGAAAGGGGGAGGAGAGATTACCTAAGAGGTTAATGAGTTCGGCTGTAGAGCATAAGAGAAGTAGAGGTAGACCTAGGAGGCGATGGTTAGATTCAGTGTTGAACGATTTCAATGTAGAGGTGTAGAAGCGGTGCTAACTGCTAATAGGGGATCATGGAGGTGACTTGTTCACAAACAGAGGCTTGCAGACTAGACTGGAGGATTGGGAAGGAGGTGGCCGTGACCTTAAGTTAGGAACCTTCCAGCATTTGCCTGGAGTAGAAGTGGGGAAACCACAGAAAACAACTTCCTGGATGGCTGAGGTGGGAATTGAACCCATCTCTTCTCAGTGTTTCCTCGCGAGGCTGAGTGTACCCCGTTCCAACCCATAGACCAGAATTAAATTTCTTGGCAGAGCCGGGAATAAAACATGGACCTCCGTCAAAAAAAATAACGGAGAGCTCTCAGTATTAACATTGTAACCTGTTTTATAAGCTTTAAAATGATATAGACTTTACATTAACATTTTGGTTTTCATTATATTAATCTCAAATTATAATAGCCGCCTTGTCAAACACTTAAAAGACGTTTAATATTTAAATTAATACGTACATGCTTCGGTATACAATGATAATCGTCAGCGTAGATTGAAATAATAAAACAATCTTAAAAACTATGTTAACAATTAATGCCATAGTGAAAATGGATATCTTTACAAAGTCCACATTAAAATTTAAATAAAATGAAAGGTCACAAAAAACAAGAAAAATACATAAACGAAACAAGACTAAAGTTAATATAAATCTACCTTAATAGATTGTCTACATTATACTTCTTCACTATGGTTCAATATAATGAATCGGATCTCCTGTTGATTGCAAAAAGGTGTTGTTTCCACGTATAAAGAATTGGTGAAATGCGTAACAATATTTGACTGATCAAGTCCTCTAACCTTGAAAAACGTTCTAGTTGAACCCAAACTTTCTATATTAGGCCTATATTAGACTGGATTTATTCAATACGGCTAAATAATAATATATTGCTTGCCACGGTGGGTGAGTGGTTATAGTGTAGGATTACTAACCCCCAAGCTTGCAGGTTTGCTCCTGGCCGGGGTAAGTTATTTTTGAAATTACGACATGTCATACGATGTTGGCATGTCAAAGAACCCATTTGAATTCAGTAGGCCGTGTTCATAATGACAAAATTAATCTCGGGATTTTCCGCCAACACAAAGTTCCTCATTTCTCTACTAGAAAGCGCTATAGTGTCAAGGAGCTTAGATATTTAACCTCCTTGGCTTTCATCAAGGAACAACAAAATTCGACATGCAAGCTACCCTCTGGGTGTCAAATAACAAAGCTTGCACCCAGCACCCGAGGCCATATGATATTATTATTATTATTATTATTATTATTATTATTATTATTATTATATATTGAAACGGATGTCGCTGATGGATGCTATGGGATGTTGTTTCCAGACAGGCATACTGATATGGAACAATGCGTAAGATTTTTGAAGTCATCTAACCTTATAAAGAGTCCTGTTGAAATATATTTGTGGTTACAATATGTTGTTTCCAGATGGTCGAACACCGTAAATATGCTTTATAAATGACAAAAACCATCTAACTAACTAACTAACCTTGAATAAAACCAGAGGATCCTACTTCTAGGTTAGCTCTGTAGAACTAGCTGTCCAAACGGGTGATTTATTTCATATCATAATTCAATTTGCCAAGTATATTTATAGGTTGAATGAAATACTTGGACATTGATGGGCCAAAATATATGGATAAGTCGAGAATAAACTCAACTAAGTATCTTCAAGAAACAGTGTGCACCAACAAGGAATATGCAAATGAAATGTAATGCAATGTGACAATAACAAGGTTTCGTTTAGGTATATTGCCACTAAATGTAGTTTAGTGGGGCTACCAGTGCGGTGACAAATTTCACACCCCACAAAAAAAAAAAAAAAAAAAAAAAAATAGTGGTTGTTATATTAAATATTAGTAGAATGAGTATTTTGGTTAGTTATTGGACTAATACAGGAGGTACATTTAAACACAATCCCCCCACCATGATCGTTTCACTTTGATCCCCCAATTTACACATTTGCAGACTTTAAGAAATCACCGTGTGGTAAAGGTTATTTTTATTCTCTTAAGACTTAAACGATGTGTCATAAAATTTCTACATTCAATTTTGTTCTTATACCAGTACTTCGTCTTGATTGAATGAAAATACTAAGAAGATGAATTATTTTCATACCGTCAAAGTTTTAATGTTAACTCCACGAACTGTCAGTGGAAGTAAAGCTTTTGTCTGTAGTTTTGCACCTTGTAGCAGAATATCGTTGTAATGCTCATACTGCTGGTTATAACTTTCATATGATAACATTTTTCCAACGCTACAACATACAAATTAAAATGTGCATATTGATTTGTATAGTATGCCTAGAATTTCTAATGAGTGGTATGGACTACGTGTTTGAGATAACAAGAGTAGATAGTGAAGATCATCGCAGGTTGACACATTCCGTTAATATTACTACCTTCACGTCCAGTTTGGAGTGGGGGGCAGTAAAACACGCCTCAGGCAACTTCCCCTGTTAGGATTTTCCTAATTGGCCCCCGTGGAGAAAACTCATCAGCGGAGCTCGGTATCACCTGTTAATATACAGCTCTACAGGCCTTACGAGATAAACATCTAAGGTATTATTGTCTCTAGTTGGGAAGTCAACTACTTGGGAAAATTCCCCCTCCCTTAAGAATTTATTTGCAGCGCTCTGAGCTTGACTACAGCTAGTTGACTCACCAGACCAGTCTACTTTGGGGAGGTTTAAATCTCCAGCAATTATTATGCTCTTTTTCATAGCATTACCCGTACAAGTTTTATCATACAGTGTTTCGAGGAGAGAAAAGTTATCTTTCGGTGCTCTATACGCCCCTATCACCTGAAGAGGGAATTTATTTCCTTTATCCGAAATTTGTACAAATAACATTTCATGATCCATATCAGCCCACTTTAAGAAACTACCTATATTTTTGCGCACACAAATAAATAGCCCACCACCTCGCTTCCCCCGATCCCTTCTGTACATTTCGTACTATTCCTGTACTATTCCTCATAGTCTTCATTTATAGAATACATTTTAGAACGCTTTGTTCAAAATTATATGTTGTTATGGTGTTTGAAGCCATTTTTAGTGTTGCCTTAGTGAACAAAAGTTTAGTGCTTTTCAGTCGGTCAACACGATTCTACCCAAATGACATGGTTATTCCCCAATCCTGAAAAAAATAATTAATTATGAATCTCATGTAATTTGGATATCCAAAAGTATTTATTAATCTCATGTATTTTTTTAGGATTAGTGATTAACCCATGTCTTTTTGGTACAATCGTGTTGACCAACTGAAAAGCATCAAACTTTTGTTTTTGTTAAATGATGTTTTTGTTGTTGATTCAATTAGGAACTTTGCGATATCATGGCCATGTAGCCCCGTGTACTTGGGTGTGTGTGTGGATTTGTCTTATAACCTGTGTTATTTTGATGGCTGTATAAGTGTCAACATTAAAGAAAGTGTTGTCTACCAGAATAGTCAGTTCATGGTGCTGATGTATTAACTTAAGCCTAAATTGGTTAAATGTAATATCAGTAATGAATGTCCCTTTTCAGAAATAAGATTCGTATGATCTAACATTTACGATGCCTACACTACCAATTTATGGCAGATGAGGGGTAGATGACCTCGCTGTTCCACCACTTAAAGCAACAATACGTAATAATTTTGCAGATGCCCTCGATAATCCACCCCAAAGTTGCGGCTGTACGGAAAAACAAACACTGATTGTTGTTAGAAGTTGAGTAACAGCGAGTGGTGAGTGTAATACTGGTGTTGTTTTCAAGATTGTAGCGTTATTAGCAGCTGGTTGGAAGTTACTTTTACATACCTTTGAAGATTAAACATCTTTATACAACGTATGATCAACATTTTCTATATATATTGATATTAAGAGGAATAAGAGCTTAACATAAATGTGACTTTTCCTAATGGCATGCCACAATTGCTGCCGATGTGTTCCAACGACACGTTTACGAATTCTGATATTTCCTGCCACCTATGGGCCACAATGTATATTATAACGAATTATGTTGGCTGTTGTAACTGCATCATATTTTATCACTTTTGTGGTGTAAGGTATGTTGCAGGTATGCCAGGGGAACGCGGGAAGTACGGCTTTAGATGTTATCGGCCCGATATTATAAAGTCTGCTGTAGGAAAGGTGTTAATTGTTGGCTCGTCATTGTACCGATCGTCCAATGAGTTTAATATCCCATTACCGGGTGAGTTAGCCGTGGTGGTTACGGCATGACTGATGGCAGTCGCTCACATCCGGGAGGCGAGGAGGTTCGAATCCCCCCGCCGGCAACCTTGAAGATGGTCTTCTGTGGTTTCCCATCTTCCTTCCAGGCAAATGCCGGGGTTGGTCCCTAACTATAGGCCACAGCCGCTACCTTCCAACTCCTCGTCCATACATTCCAACTTCCTTCCTTCCCTCCCCAACGGTACTTGTAGCTCACCCATTGGGTGTCCGTCTCGAAGCAGCTACAAAACTGGCGAGCCGAACATGTCCTCGGACACTCCCGGCACTAAAAAAGCCATACGCTAAAAAAAAAAAACCACATTTAATACTTTAAAGTGATATCGAACCTATTCTTCCGGACCACACGATGTTCCAGAAGTAAAGAAGGGCAGGCCTCTGGTTCTCACTGGCACTCTCTTATATCATTGAAATGCAGGATATTGGCTTTGGATTGACCGCTACATATGTCCGCAAACAAGCCTATGACCTCGTCGCCAAGATTGGGCGTAAAAATCCATTGAACGCTGAAGAAGGTTTAGCAGGTTGGAATTGGTTTCCGAACCACCGGGATTTATCATTTAACCGGAATGCCCTTTCTGAGGATGTGTATCATCCTGGAACATTGCATGGCATGGTCGAAGTGGAACGGCCAGGAGGCAATATGTAGACTTGCCACAGCGGTTTCCAAGCGAGCGTCAAAGACGTAACGCAGCGCCAAGAGCTCGTGTGTTCAAGAGTGTTGCCAGTGCAGGCTTCAATAATGATGATGATGATGATGATGATGATGAAATGACGAATATTCATACGGAGACCAGTCAGACTCACACACGCAACATAAACACATATGCAAGCACGTCGCCGAGTAGAGATGTCTGCAAAACATGTGATGGTTCATTCGATGAGGACCGTACTGGTGAATCCTGGATTCAATGTACAAGGTGTCGGGATTGGTATCATGAGAATTGCCAAAGCCTAAAGGGATACCGACTGAACTTTAAATGTAACGAGATCAGTGAAAAATGAATTAACATAAGTATTAATTATTATCTGAAGATTGTTAAGTTAAACGCTATTATTTTTTTTAAATAACACTATTGCCAAATTGAACGAGTACTATTGACAAATTACCCTAGAGACTTGCCAATTTAAACGAGTGTTTTCCTTCATTGTAATCAAACTATGAGGCATTTCTTGCATTCATCTTTTGTTTTAAAATATAGATTCTCATGAGGAAATGTCTGAATGTAAGTATTTTATGTACCAAATTATGAAAATATGTTTTGTCTTTTTAAAACCAGTGCAATTGTTAAAATTACTGCCAAATTTGCTGAGTCTCCCCCAATAGTAAAGAAATTGTTGTCTGCCACAATAGTTAGTTCAGGGCACTGATGTAACTTTCTCCTAAAGGTGGGAAAGTACTAGTCATCTGAGCAAAAAGAGGGCCACGACTCGCAATATGTTCGACATTCGCACTCAAATTCTACAGTAACATATATCCCGACAGTCAGGCCACTCAGTACTTGCCAATGGCCTATGAAGCAACCCAATACGTAAACCGTGCAGGGTGGTGGGAAACAACGTGAAGCGGGAATATGAAGGTTTGAGGGTTGGTCATATTGTTAAATAATTTGAAATTATGAGTCGATATCTCACGCCAGTGTCATTATATCAGTTGCTAACGATAGACAATCAGATCGCTTCACAGGTGATTTCAAATAAGCTGTTTGGGGTGATGCTGCCAGCTCTGTGCGTGGTTCAAGACCGGCTTAAGAGCGCCAATTGAAGAAATAAAAACTTTGACAGGGTATAGATTTGAACACTGATCTTTGGGCTGACAAGATCACGCCATAGCAGCTACTTTACTGTGACACCGGATATTGCCAACAATGTGTTTGTTTTGATATTGATATCCCGCCATTGGTAGCTGCGAGGTGATTGATCATTGACGGAAATGTTTAATATTGTCCTTGCAAAGATGAATTTATGTTTTACTCAATAACATTTTTTCCATGTTAAAAACGACATGGAGTAGTTGCCATTTGTTAGTGAAAATATTTTCAATTATTAGAGTTGTAAACACTAAATACAAAACTTATTAAACTACAGTAATGAAGTTATGTTTAAAATAAAATTTAATTTTCTTTAAACCTAGTCAACTTTTAGTTGAATTATTCCCACGCCCGCACCAAAATACACAATTCCCAATTTAAGAAAATAAAATTATAAAAAACTGTTGGCATTAAATTAACCCGATAACGCTTTTTATTGTTATTTGGAAAATAAATGTAAATCCAAAATTTGTACCATTCAAGGATGGCATTTAACAGACATTTTATCTTGTAACATGGCCGTGGTTGTTAAATCTCGCACCACGACAGCACGCGGGAGCTAGAAGTCTAAAAAACAAATATTTGAAACGCATCCTGAGTATGGCTTGTGCCTGGGATTTCACAATACCACCAGATGACTTTTTACAACTTCCCGGACACTTGCCCCAATCCTAGCCCTAAAATTACAATTACACACACAACTACTTTCCCTACAGAAACACAGTTATCAGGCAAATTCAACACACCCACCTACATAGGGATGATGACCAAAATGCTTCTAGCCACAAATTGATTTACTAAATCTGGTTGTTAGCACCGCTCCGTTGCAATGTCGACAGTGGCTATGATTGCGTTGAGATATTTAAGTCAAGACCATTGCACGCATACCACACGGCTGCTTACGAACATTTCCATAAATGACCGATCGGCTAACAGCTGCTTCTCATGAGAAGTCAGTATCAAAACAAACACATGGCGGGTGTCACGGTGACGTAGTTTCTAAGGCGTGTTGCTGTGGATTCCCCATTTTCAACACCAGGCAAATGCTGGGATGGTACCTTCTGACAGGCCACGGCCGGCTTCCTTGCCCAGTTTCATTCATCTTAATCCGTCCCATCTCTCATCCCAACGCACAGGTTGACCACGGTCGTCGAATAGAAAGACCTGCACTCGGCCTCTAAGGAGGCCATACGATAATTAAAAAATGGCATGTTGCTGCCATACCAGAGAACCGTGCTCATATCCATCCGCTGGAAAAGTTTTTTTCTTTGATTGACGCTCCCAAACCAGTCTTGAGCCAAGTGCACAGTTGGCAACAAAGCGATCTGATTGGCTAAATTCAGCAGTTGATAAAGTGACACCGGCGAAATATCGACTTTCTTTTTCAAATTATCATTGTTCAGTATGAATAAATCTCATACGCTCATGCACCTGGTTGACGTCATTTTCAACCACCCGGTGTAATGTAATGTAATATAATATTGTAAAGTTTTGAAGCAATTGTTTCTGTGTGGTCTATACAAACTGCTATGTGTAACTGTTCAGTCGGTCAACACGAATTTGCCCAATGACTGGGTGGATACAATGCATTTAATATGTAAAATATGACCATGAAAAAAAAGAATTAGTTTATGATCAATATTATAATGGGGCAATTCCCCGAGTTTTATTTACATATCACCTAGGTACTGTACATACAAATTCGTGTTGACCGACTGATGAGTTACAAATAACAATTGTAATGTATTGATGCAATGTAATATATTTTATGTTCGACCCTCACTATTATGTGTCAGAAAACTGTATCATAATGATGGTCATTATAACACTGTTTTTCATTACGATACAGTTTCTCCAGCCAATCAGAGCTCGTTCATTGACCAATTAGGTAACAATACCTCATGCATGCGCTCAAAATCCAACATGTCGGACATAAACACAACATCGAACTATAATACATTACCGACATGGAATACGTACCGTCCATATGTTCGCGTAAATAAACTGGCGAATATGAGACAAGAAATAGCACTGTACCTTAATATCACCAACCCTAATTTCTACACAGCGCATTGCCTTTAAACGACTCCGGTGACAATATTACTGAGGGACGGCAGATATAAACATATGGCCTGTATAATATGGCATTGCAAGCACACAGAGCGCATGCGTCGGTCGTTCAGAGATCTTGAAAGACAGAGATATCATACTCAGCGCTCCATGGAGGACTTATTCTTTCCTCCATGTAGCGCTCACTCTCCGATCACTAAATTCAAGTGGCTGACTCTCAACAGATATTTATGAATATTTATGTTAAAACATAAAATAAAGTTATAATTATCGTCGAACATAAACAGTCGTATGCAACTCGCCTATAATGGTAATTAAGACACTCGTATGGAAATTATAAAACTCGCATACGCTCGTTTTATAAAAATACTCGTGTCTTAATTATAGCCATTATAGGCTCGTTGCATAATGTAGCCTACTAATAATATATAAAGTGAGTAAGAAGGTGGGAAGCTTCTCACTACGGGATGTTATCACAGGTGTTGAAGACTTGACTGCTGCAGTGTAAACAGTGTTCAAACACCATGCTGCAGTGTAACATAACTTAGGGCTAAGATAATCGAAAGTGTTTGTTCATCCCCAAGTTAGCTGACAACTCCTCGAGCAAACTTAAAATATCATCGCCCTTAGGTCGTGTCAGCCGAGCGCTAAGAGTGAGCAGTCTAAGGTTAATTTGCTTAATAATGTTGTGTTTAACAAACATGAACTGCAATAGTTTAGGGAAGGAACAATTGTTTGAATTCACTTGTCTAGTGTTCCATTTTTAGTCTATTTTCATTTTATGAAGAAATAGGTTTATCAGATCACCTTTTGTCCTGTGGGTGTCCGTCTATTAACTTCTAAACGGCTGGAGAAATTTTAATGAAACTCGGTGAGGTCATAGCACCATTTTGGCCGACCCCGACCGTGCCCTTCAAACTTAATTACGTCTCACCAATCCAACGTGGCGGCTGTGCGAAATATATGTCACCAGCATTCAATATCTCTGAAATTAATACAGATATCACCCTCAACCACTGCACGGTAAAAAGGGCACTACTAGTAGTTCACCTATGAGACTTTCTAAAACCTGGTAACTACAAAACCAAAATGGCGGCTAAGCGAAGTTGAGACATTTAAATAGACTTTTCTAGCGATTTTACTTTCCAAACGCAATGAAACTTGGTACGGCAAATGTTTATACACATTGCAATGCAGTGGCACCTAATGTACAGTAGTTCAATTGCTTTCATAACCTCACGAGGGCGACTGTGCGTAATGTATCACCGGCATTCTATATCTCCGAAATTATTACAGATATCACCCTGAAATTTGGAACAGTGATAATGGCCCTACTACACGTTTATCTATGTAACTTTCAAAATCCTGTAAAGTACAAAACGAACATGGTGGCCAAGCGAAGTTGAAACATTTTAATAGACTTTTCTTACGATTTAACGATCTGAGCGCAGTGAAATATGGAGCAGTAAATGTTTATACAGTCGCCTCCGTAGCGTAGTGGTCAGCATGGTTCGCTGCCGCCCCGGAGGTCATGGGTTCGATTCCCGGCTCTGCCATGAAATTTGGAAAGTGGTATGAGAACTGGAACGGGGTCTACTCAGCCTCGGGTGGTCCAAATGAGTAGAGGGGGTTCGATTTCACCTCAGCCATCCTCGAAGTGGTTTTCCTTGGTTTACCACTTCGTCTTCGGGCAAATGCCGGGATGGTACCTACTGTAAGGCCACGGCCGCTTCCTTCCCTCTACCTCGCCTATCCATCCCAATCTTCCATCCCTTCCCATCCCTCATGAGGCCCCTGTTCGCTTTGCAGGTGAGGCCGCCTGGGCGACGTGCTGATCCCACCTCCCCAGTTGTATCCATCCCGACCAGATGTTCCTGGCTCCAGGACACTGCCCATAGAGGCGGTAGTGGTGAGTTCCCTCGCTGAGTCCGTGGGAACCACCAACCTAGAGGGTAAATTGACTAAATAAAAAATTAAATAAATGTTTATACATATTGTAATGCACTGGAATCTAATTTAGTTCAATTGTTAACATAACCTCAAGATGGCGGCTGTGCACAATTTTAAAATTAAATTTCTTATTTCTTGTGTCGTAATCATGCGATCGAAGTGAAAGTTTGAATAATGAACCTATGCAATAATTTTCCTTTACTGGTACATAACTCTATGGCCTATACATATAAAAATCCAACATGGCGACCATCCAAAATATTTAGATGGTTCTCAATATCTACGAATCTTTTAGAGCTATGAAACTGATTTTTTTATGTTCATATGAAAAGTTCAGCTATAGGACTTTCAATAACCTGGTGAGCACAAATCCAACATGGTGGCGACGCGAAGTACACATATTTAAATGGACGTTTCTCGCGATGTAACCATCCGAGTGCAGTGGAACTTTGTACGGTAAATGCTTATACAAATGTTAATCCACTGGCATCTAATTCATTTCAATTGATTTCATACCACAACACGGCAAGTGTGCGAAATTTTAAAAATCTCGTTTTTACGTCTTGTGTCCTAATCATGCGTTCGAAGTTTGAATACTACACGTACAAAATAATTTTCATCTTATTGTACTTAACTCTAAGACCTACATATATCAAAATCTAACATGGCGACCAACCGAATTATTGGACGGTTCTCAACATCTACAAATCTATTACAGCAAACAAACTTACATTTTGTTTTTTGATAGAGGCAATTAACATAAGTAGGATATGTGAAAACAGGCTTTAGTTCTTCACGAAACTACTTGTTAGCAACTGAATTCAATACTGAATGTATTTCAAATACTGAGGTTTATGGACTGAATAAATTGTTTAGCACCAGTTTTCTTCAACTTTCTTAGAAGAGCTATGGAAGTATCCGGCAAACAGTCTGGTTCTTGCACAATACCTTTATAATGTGTTTAGAAATCTACAAGACCATCTCGCTTTAAAGAAAGTTTACAATGATAAACATGTGTTCCTTCATTTGCTCAAGGGATTTCTACCGCCAGGTAATTGAATGTTTGTTGAAACATTCACGCCATTCCTTACAAGGGCAGGGTAAAACATGTCTGAAAATGGCTTACTCTATCACTCTTTAATTCCAGTGTATCATCACGCAATATTACGCACCTGAGAATGAAATAATGGATCACCTCTGAATTATATTGAGTTGGAACACCAACAATGGCCCTGAGGAATGAAGGTGCAATTAAGTTGTACATGTTTTTCCTTAGCAAATAAAAATGGCATACCAGCTATGTTGGCCCACTCTCAGACGTGTTTAAATCTCTCAGTGCATACCATCACCAAGGTCACCAAGTCTATTTTGGTCTAATTTGCCCCATTCCTCAACTGCGAATCAGCGCAAACTCAGTGGATTGTGGAGTTTGTCTGATCGTTCATACACACTTGGTTTCAAACGATGCAAGACATGTTCCATGGGATTCATGTCAGGGGAACAGGAAGGCCACTCTTGCTAGGTGATAACAGTACGATTCAGATACGAGTTCATCAGAACTGCACGATGTACACGAGAATAGCCGACCATTAATATGAGCTCGTTACCAAATTGATGGCGATATGTTTCCATTAATGGTGGAAGAATGTCGTTCCTGTACTGTTGGGCATTTAGAGCTTCTTTAACAACGACGACAGATGTGAATACCGTGAATTTCACTCCAGAACATCAATGTTCAGCCACTTTTCTCTACATGGTTAATGCAGTGTCGTAAGCCCCCTCTCCCACCACACAAAGAAGTAGTCAGAAGATTGCTAACAAGCTATAATTAACAACGTTATAAGAGGGTGTACTAATTATAATTTGCTTACTCTGCTACGATCATTAGGTTAACAGATTGAACTTTACTCAAAACCACCATCTTGTATATTATTATTATTATTATTTAATATTTTTATGATCATAATTATTATTATTATCATTTGACGTTGCAGTTGGCCACTTTTTCAGGGTGGCAACCAATCAATAACTGATGATTTGTTCAATTTATGGTTTTATAATTTAGCAGAATAGTGACGTATTAGATGATAGTTATTTTTGTTTTAAGGGGCAGAACATCGAGGTCATCTGCCCTTCCGTCAGATGATACTACGTAGCCTACTATGTATAAGGATCAAATTCACTGATTGAATAACTAGAGGGTTCCTGTCACGCGCATTATTAAGATAATGACGACTCAATATGTAAGAAAGTAATTTCCATGAAACTAGCGAGTGACGAGTCGAAAAGAAGGGAAATTACTTTTGTTTAGCCCAAAGACGGTTACACTTAACATGACACTTGGCTGAACGGATGCTGTGAAGTTTCTCTTTCTTTTGTACTAAGCAGTGGAAGTTTCCCATTGTTCTAATAGTGTTAAGTGTAGCTAAGGTCACCGGACAAAATATTAGCCACCTGCTGGTGACATCGTTTAATACCACGTATCACTGCCTCCAGCCTTCATAATCGGTTTGATTCGGCGTGGAAGGGAGTTCACAAGTTCATGCAGGTATGCCATATCTAGTTGAAGCCACACAGTGATGATATGATTCCGTAGAGCCACCATATTGCAGAGATGCTGATTTCTGTGTATTACCCGCTGTTCCAACCTATGAACACGGCTGTTATCATCATGGACAATTCAAGCTTCGACAGCATACTGATTACAAAGCTGTTGATTGATTTAAAGCAGTGGTTCTTAACCAGTGGTCCGCGGAACACAGGTGGTCCGCGAGTGCCTCGGGAGTGGTCCGTGAGAGAGAAGGGTCCACCAGCACGTATAAAAATGTGGCCAATAAATGGGGATTTCTAAAACGATGTGTGTTGAATGAGAATCGTCCGAAAGTATATGCGGCGATGACTACCAGGTTTTGAATTGAAATATCATTAAAATAAGTGTTACTGAGGAAGGGTTACAACTGATAAGGTGTATTTGGGGTGAGGGAGGGGGAGGAGGTGTGGTCCGTACATGATTCAGTTTCACGCTGAGTGGTCCGAAGACTTCTACGGGTTCAGAACCTCTGATTTAGAGGCTTTACGAAATCATGGGCATGTAGCCCCTTGAACGTGGATGTGTGTGTGTAATTTGCCTAATAATCTGTGTTATGGTGATGCCTGTATTCAAGTATGTACTATATGATGATTGGGAAGGAAGCGACCGTGGCCATGGGTTGGGAATCATCCTGGCATTTGTCTGGAGTAGGAGTGGGACACCACGGAAAACTACTTCCGAGATGGCTAAGATGGGAATCGAACCCTTAGATTTTCAGTGTTGCTTTAAGAGGCGGCGTGTAACCCGTTCCAGTCCTCAGACCTCAATCAAAATTTCTCGGTAGGGCCTGGAATCGAACCTGGAACTCCGTAGCGACAACCAAGACTGCTAGCTGCTACACCACGAGGTGGGTGTTGAACAGAAGGCAGCACTTGTTCACAGGGGTGTCAAAATGGGCATCATGATTCATGTCGACGGTGAATATGAGGGTCCAAGCCCGAGCAGGAGAACCACACCCAAAACATCACAGAATCACTTCAAGCCCGAGCATTACCCTCCAAACACCTCATAGGGCCGCCCGTGTCATTTGAAAACAAGCCAAGATGCGACTCGATGGAATACATTACACGCGTTCAATCAGCTATTGTTCACTTTTGGAGTAATTTGGTACATTGATGAGGCGGCAGCTGCAAGATTGGCACAATCTAAAACGACTTTATTGCAATGCATAAATGTGCAAAGCAGCATTTAACTCACTATTCGTTTTATGAAAGGAACAATCTTACAATTTATTACTAATACCTACTACCAACAGCAGTGGCTACGCTGGCTAAAGCGCAGCGTAAGGTCATGGGGCCAAGCTCTCTGCTGACTCGGTAGACGCGTGGGTTCGAGCCCCACCGTCAGCCGTCTTTGAAATGGTTTTCCGTGGTTTCCCATTTTCAACACCAGGCAAATGCTGGGACGGTACCTTCCGACAGGCCACGGCCGCTTTCTTCCATATCCTTGCCCTATTTCATTCATCTTCATCAATTCCACTTCTCATCCCGACGCGCAGGTCGCCCACGGGCGTCGACTAGAAAGACCAGCACTCGGCCTCTCAGGAGGCCACACGATAAAAAAAACTACTGAATTATAGCACAGTATAAATATATTTTTCTCAACGAGGTACTTTATTTGTACTTCAAATGATTGAACGTACGACGTTGTTGGGGCGAATTTATAATATTTCAATATCCTCTACACATTATATCCAATCCATGTTTTCATTGCCATTGATAGTCAGTTTAAACGGATTGTATCACGTCTCGGATGGTGAATCCTACACCTGTGGTTGGAAAGATATTCGTTTCTCCTCTCTTTCTACCCCTCACACTGCCTGTCCGAGAGGGAACTGAGAAAGTGGACGGGCTCATAGCGTGTTAAAACCAGCCCTGCTCGGTCTAAAGAGACTGGCTTGCTACAAACACACATGAATAAGGTAATTCTTTAAATATCAGGGTAAGGTACATCCAGTTTTGAAAATCATAGCATAGAATTAAATTCTGGCGGTAAATCGAGGGCTCAGAATAACAAGGTTCTATTTGACTTTTCATAAATTTTACAGGAGAGCATTTTTAAAGTTTGACTGCTTATCAAGTTCACATTAATTAAGGGATTCTTCAGTAGTGAGGCTTGAGTTTTTGACTAGTCTATCCTTTATCTATTTAAGTGAAATGAGCGCTTATTATAAGCATTTGGCCGGTGGATGATGTGAATTAGGAAATCATGTCAGCAATGGAACCTTGTCATTCCAAATGGTAGGTAAAGTAAGATTGATTTGAGAAGTGTAGGAATGATGTAATAGGATGTTTTACTATGGTTTAATGCTTGAAATAATAAGGAATGCATAAGACAGACTGTACATGGCCAGTAAATTATATATTTCATCCCCCCCACCAGGGGCTCACGACTAGTGGGACGTGGGTTGGCGACCACGGGGCCCCAGCTGAGTTCGAATTTACTTCCACTTCTTTGTGTCGTGCTCCTTTCTGTCATGTTTCCTATCGACATCCCTTGGTTAACTCTTGCACTTTTCCGACTCCGACGGTATTAGGGTATCCGAGGTCTAGGGTGTCTTTCACTTTCCCGCCTTAAATGGCCCTTGTCTCATCTTTCCTGATACCCTCATTCTTCGAGGGATCAGCCTTCTTTCTCTTTTCATGATATCTCCCGCTTTCTGCTCAAGGCCCTTAAGGAGGCAGCGTGTGTGTAGCCCCACCACTTCCGGTGCTCCCTCGGTATAGCTACACCCTCCAAGGCGCACGGCTGGTGAGTTCGGGAGTTGGCGACCCTGGGGGATTCCTGAGCTGGGTCAAGTTTTCCTCCCTTTTTCCATTGCCTCTGTGGCAGACCCTCTCCTCTTTCACTTTCCTGTTTGCCTTTCATGGCTCTCCTTCCTTCCAAGTCCCTCAATCCTCATTCTTCGAGGGTTGAGGGATTTCTTTTTCTCCTGTCCTTTATTTGCCGTATTCTCCTATTGTTTTCTATTTCATCTAGTATATAAGTTAGTAGTTAGATTTAGTTATAGTTTTACATTTCATTATCATCTTCACGATCACCCAAACCATTAAGGGCCGATAACGTAGATGTTAGGCCCCTTAAAACAACAATTATCATCATCATCATCATATATAATTTCAAATGAACCATCTGAAGTTTAATTATCATTACTTGCACATTTTTACATAGGAACTGTTGTATATATTTTGCTCACAAAACGATCCCCCTACATTTGAACTCAGTGTGATATTTTGATGTCCATTCTGACATCCTTCGTTAAAAAACTCTTAAAATTAAAAAAAAAATAGTTCGCTGCCCTAAAAACCTAGCGTTCCTTTAACAAAAGTGAAACCTCGGTCTTTCTGCCCGTTTAAACAACTGTTTAGAAAAATTAAATGAAATCAGATTCTGCCCAAGTTCACTAAAATATAAATGATGGAACGGTGGATCTCTGCATAGAATGTTACATTGGAATGATTATGAATATTTTAAATAAGAACTGACGAGTCATTTGAAGTTTTTGACTAGGAACCATACTGCTTAAAAATAGACTCATAGTAGGTTTTATTCAAGAGTGGCATCCACTTGTACATTGACCGGATGTCACAAATTCTCTCTTTACTCAGCTTTCGCTGTATGATGGCCTGTGAAATCGGCAAATTAAATTCATTACAAAATATATGCCTGTACATGGATATTTTAACTGGTTCCAATCATTCTGTCTCACACTCTTTTACGAACAATTCATACAATTTTTGTTAATTTAGATTAGTATCAAGGTGCAATTTCTTACTATTAGCTCTACAGTAGTGCGATTCACAAGTAGGAAAAGATTGTATTTGATTCCTAACTTTATCCTTCCTTTTTTGAGACTTTATCCCTGGTACTCTTGCCTGTTTCATCAGACTTTGGTGTTCCTGCACTACTTTTGCACTTATGGGCGTTATACACAGGTTTCTGGCTTACTGCTAGAGTGCCCCCCCCCCAAAAAAAAAAGACAGACACGTATTATACAATCATTTTTTATAAAATGATATTGGAATTCATTAGTGCGCTTTGAACCTTTCACAGCTCTCTGTTTCAATACTGTCTGTGTTCTGTATTAAGAAAAAATGTTTTTCTTTCTGGCTTAACTCATAATACTACGAATTAAAGATATCAAGTCTTTCATCATCTGTAAAGTTGGAAGCACAATGGAACTTACAAGCATTTGCACAGTCTCTTAGTGTTAACACCGATTTCTCTTTCACCAGCGTACCTCTTCTGTATGTGTACTCCTTTTCATGTTGACGACAGTCCTTCCTTATCATACTTTTCCACTGAGACGGGTGACGTTGCCTAGTCCTGGTTCGACGATTCTTAGTAGGTGTTTTCTCACTTTCTGATTCACAAGATGAATCTGAATATGGAACCAGCCGTAGAGGGTCTCACAGTTTTTCAATTTTATGATGATTGGAAATCTCAATATTTTTACTGATATTGTCCTCAGTGCCGGGAAGGTTGCACTAAGAACCATTTTGATTTGGAAACAGTCTGCAATCTTTCAAACGGTGAAGATTGTAAAATTTAAATAATAATTTGTGCTAACAACCTTAAAGTAATTTATGAATAAACTACAGTTTGGAAATAAACCTAAATTAAAACTAGCTTCGTCATTGCTGTTAAAAAGTAACAAGAGTACTTACATCCTTTTACAATTCTTCTCAATCGGGAAATTTTCCACTCTTGCAGTACCGGTACATTCAGTAAACAGAATGACACACTTCAGTTTCCAAAGAATGATGAATAAGCAATACAGACGAAACACTGCCTAGCAGGCCAGCCAACCCCAAGGATATTACTTAAACACAATTTGCTTTCTTCTGAATTAATGACGACGCACTGAATTACTGTTTTACATCCAAATTGTTGTAAATTAACGTAAATGCAATTGGATTTAGTGAAATGTCATACTGAAATTCTATATCTAAAAAGTCTCGTATACCATGTTATTTGTTTATGCTAAGAAAACTAAAAACATTTGGAATATTCAATTAGAACCTTGTCATTCTCAAGGAGGAGCACAATATGCAATTATAACTTTGTCAAAATGACTTTACTGCCCACAAAAATTATAATAACCGTATAAAACCAATAGTACATATAGATGTTGCAGTGTTCCACCCTCTGAAATAAAAATCTCATTTTTTCAAAAAAAGTCAAATAGAACCTTGTCATTTTGAGCCCTCGAAATATCAATTTATTCTCAATATAGAGCGGTGATTCTTATGGTTTCCGTCTCTCGTTATCAATGTGTCAACAGCGAATTGAATTTGATCAGTGTCAACGAAGCAGTATAGTTCGTACAGAAGAAAAATTTCATCAATATCCACTAAATGGGGACGTAAGGAAATGAAAGAGAGATTTTTGATACGAAGGTAAATTTGCCCTATTGGTAATACTTACATCATGGTTGTTAATTAGGTGGTTTTATTTCTCCTGGTATCCTTCGTACAGAAGAATATTATGAGATTCATTAACACATTGGACATAAAATTTCCTCGTGGTATGTTTCTTTCTCTACGACATACAGTAATCTTTTTGAGAGAGAAAGGAAATGTTTAATTCCCCCTTTTGTTCCACTGGCTGACAGCACATCCTCTTGAACGTTTACATACGAATCCATTGGCTAAGCTCTCTAGAGATCTAAAGCTGTCATGAAGACCCATTCAGGTCTCCCATGGTCTTCAGGAGCTTAGGAAGAATAAGTCTAAAGGATTTTATTTTCATTCGTAGGCTCAGTTCTGTTGCATACGGGATGGAGGCTGTTTTCATCGACCGACTCTGTGACTTAAACCCGGAACACGATGAGAGAAGAGAAAAGGTCTTAGGCGGCGATTGCCAGGCTTACGCTCCACATCCAGTGCAATATTCCCTTTGTACCGTCACGCCACAAGATCTGCATGAGCCGAAGTCTAAGGTTCACCACAGGGACGTCGTAAGTAGAGTGAGGAAAAGCTGGTTTTAATTCATCTTCAAAAAAGAAATATCGGAGAATAACATAATACCATTGACTACAAACAAAGGAAATTATACCAACCCACAGAATACTGGCAGAGACGCATTTATCGATTTGCTACATTTGCTAGTTCATAATTGTTAGAGAAAATTTTGCGTAATCCGTGAATTTTGAAAGAACTGCTCTCGACTTGATGAAAGATAATTTTCACGGGAAAGTGAAAACTGTTCTCATAATTAGTAACTGCATCATATGTAGACATCTTAAGATGAGACGTTCTTGGAGGATGATCGAAATGAATTCATATACATATAGGAAATCGGAAGTAACAGAAAAGTGGCGTAAGCCATTCTCATACAAAACGATTTATCAGATGACAAGCACCTTTTGCGTATATATCCATTGATAGTAAGAGAAAATTACCAGCAACAAATATCATAATATTATGGACAAAAACCAACTGTTCAGTAAAGAACTTCCTTTTAGATGTATGGGTATATTTATAAATATTTGTCCTTATCAAGGAGTATAAATGAATGTTCTTGTGATGAACGTTAAGAGTTGAATCCTACATAAGACTCCCTGTTTATTAAGAATCATTATAATTCCTCTTTTGCACCCAGAGGAATTGATTGCAACATTAGTAAAGTACGCCCATCAACAATCTTGAATGTATGAAAGAGTTTATCTTGAGCCTTCTCCAGAGAAAGCCTCATAAGTGAGACTGCATATTTGCTGTGTTTCGTGATTGTAACTGTAATAAGTAATTGAGTGTCGATATGAATGTCTTATTTTTCCAATATGGTGGCTGCATCGTGTCTGCAGAGTGATATTCTCATGACTAATGCAAACTAGGTAGGCTATCTTATATGTTTCTCCACTCTTACAAACTTTCGTAATAGATACTAAGTTGTTGATTTTAAGGTTTTAATACTACGCTCAGACACAATCTGGAATATATGACTGAGATGTTATTTTGCCCTTGGCAAACAAAGCCCATATATGGTTTTACATCAATGCTAATTGTATTTAAGAGTTTAGTGCTTTTCAGTCGGTCAACACGAATGTACCCAAAATATCTGGGTTATGCCCTAATCCTGAAATAAATTACATGAGATTAATAAATTTATTTCAGGATTAGGGCATAACCCAGCTCTTTTGGGTACATTCGTGTTGACCGACAGAAAAGCACTAAACTCTTGTTTAGTAAGGCAACACTGAAAAAATGGCTTCAAACCCCACAATGCTATTCTATACTAATAATATAATAACGCTGAAGATTTTGTGTGTATGTTTGTGTGTTTTTGTGTTTAACCGCGCTAATCTCTGGAACTACCAGTCGGATTCGAAAAATTCTTCTTTTATATGATAGCCAGATTCAAGAGGAATAGTTTATGCTCTGTTAAATTTTGGACAGACCCCTCCATTCCCTGCATTTAGGCCCTTTGGCACAAATCTACACCCTTTCACCGATCAGAACAGTAACACTGTCTGCATGAAATTTATGATAGACCGGTCCATTCCCTGCATTTGGGCCCTTTGGCACAAATCTACACCTTTTCACCGATCTGAACCAAAATGTGTATCCTTAGCCTTTGGAACCCTACGAGTAACACTGTTTACATGGAATTTCAGACAGACCACTCCATTCCCTGCATTTATGCCCTTTGGCAAAAATCTACAACGTTTCACCGATCTGAAGCAAAATTTGTATACTTACCCTTTGGAAGCCTGCGAGTAACACAGTCTACATGAAATTTCGGACAAGCCACTCCATTCCCTGCATTCCCTTTGACACAAATATACACCGTTTCACCGATCTGAACCAAAATGTGTATACTTACCCTTTGGAATCCAGCGAGTAACACTGTTTACATGAAATTCCGGACAGACCACTCCATTCCCTGCATTTATGCCCTTCGGCACAAATCTACACCGTTTCACCAATCTGAAACAAAATTTGTATACTTACCCTTTGGAACCCTACGAGGAACACTGTCTGCATGAAATTTCGGACTGACCACTCCATTCCCTGCATTTAGGCCCTTGGGCACAAATCTACACCGTTTCACCGATCTGGACCAAAATGTGTATACTTGCCCTTTGTAACCCTGCGAGTAACACTGTCAGCATGACATTTCGGACAGAGAACTCCATTCCATGCATTTAGGTTCATTGGCACAAATCTACGCCGTTTCACCGATCTGAATCAAATGTGTACACTTACCCCTTGGAAACCTGCGGGAGACACTGTCCACTTTAAATTTCGGACAGACCACTCCATTTCCTGCAATTAGGCCCTTTAACACAAATCTACACTGTTCCTCCTAATTGCACCAAATTATACATACACTTTGAAACCCTGCTGGTAACACGGTCCACTTGATATTCTGGACAACGCTCTCCATTCCCTACATTTAGAACAACAAAACTGAACTTGAAAACCATGTATTAAGGCCCTAGAATCATTCATGTCCGTAGTAGCGTAACTGTATGAGTATTTTAATAAGTCTATTGTAGACTGGCAATTAGGGCTGCATCACGTCGCCCCTACTAGTGTTCTGGTGTAGAATTGCGAAAATAGTTAAATCTTGCGCTGCTTATAAATTGCAGTCACGGGGAGTAATTAGTGAAAAAAGAATTCTTTTGCCCCTTAAAACAGTTATCATCATGAACATATTTTGCATCTGTATAAGTGCAATGGTGCTGGTGCAGTACATTGAAGTTATCAGCTGCAATAATCGTTGGTGCCTTCAAATTTACCGTAATTTATTCCGAAACTTATCGCTGAGCACTATGTGGCCATAAATAATACTATTGCTACCTCTGCAGCTCGGAACAACCAAAGTTTCCTAAGTGTTCTGATTATTTTCCTACGGCGCTATGCGACAAAAGACGACACTAGGCCTATTGGTCTCTACATTTCTAACAGACAATGAGATATAGGCCCTAGGCAGTGTCTTTTATTTCACTTACTCCTCTTTCGAATTATATTCAGAAATTTGTTTGTAAATTACCTTGTGTCATTGCTGTAGTTAGTAAATAGCGCGAAGCCGGGCGCTACTGCTAGTTGTATTTATAAAACATATTGAGACCGTTAGTCGAGTCAACAACCACGATGACTTTCCTAACATCCCATAAGTCGAATAAAATTACCGTGAGGATCAGGTGAACTTCCTAATAGGCTAAGCGGCACGAGACACTGTAGTCCACGGGGATCGTGGTACATGGTGACGATGGTCATAGACTGCCTAAGGAAAGGTTCACCTTAAAAACTAGACTGAGAAATTAAACATCCAGACTTAAGTAAAACACCGTGGAAATTTATTAAAATTCACAAGCCCCTAGCTTAGTTCGGAGGGTTATGATCGGCTAGTCCGCAAACTAATAAACAAAAGAAAATAAAGAGCAGGTCCCTACCTGAGAAGTTACTGAAAAAACCCTCGCGAAAGATCTAACTCACAATAATAAAGCAACAACAGCAACACTAGGAAAATGGTACGACGCAAGTCCCTAGTTCAAGTTACAAGATTAAGCTAATTTCAGAATTTACATTTAACAGGGTAGCAAAACAAATCTAAGTTAGGATGATACCATTTCCACATTTACATTTAACGGTAATCATCTAGCTAAGTCCTAACAGTTAATAACAAAATTTACGGCGATAACGTCCGTAACAGAAAACAATTACAACGAATCTAAGTGTACAGCCATGAAAAACATTTAATTATTCTTAATAACTACGTGCTATCAGCACACAATAAGGTAACATGTAGGATTTACACACTTATACATCATAAATAAGTAATGAAATAGACACAAATCTTTATTAAATTCCTGCCTACACCTTGGTTTACTCTTTGTAAGCCATAGTCATCTAATGTGTGTAATTACGGTGACGAATGCGTAGTTGAGACCACGTCTGACATCGCATGGCCTGAGCTCCACAAGCTACGAACTCTAGGTTCGCGCATGCTTCAGGTCGCTACAAAAATATCAACTGTCCTAGTCATTTCCACACAAGGAAATTACCTTCAACTGCACGGCTATGTCAACAGTTCCAAAATGCAACAGAACAAAGTTAGATAGAAAGAATTCATTAGTTAGCTTTTGTTTTACCAAAGTTATGCGTTTTATTATTAAGTTGTCGGTTTAGGTTTATCGTTGGTTTATGGCGAATAATACTGACAATAGCTCGGGCACGAGGTGTCTACACTGAGATCATTCTCCACCAAAAAGCCTCGACTCAACAGTCGGAATAAGATCAACGAGCAATAACAACTCGGACACACAATAACACGGGTTACCAGCGGCGCAAAGCTCGCATTCAATAACTCTGGGATAGGCCTGTCCACAACAGTTACCTTCCAATAACATCTAGTCAACGGGAGCCCTCCCGGACAAGGTAATCACAAGTACCTTCATACAATAAATTCCTGCATTTAACAGGGTCGCCTGCAACTCACTATAGAAAACCTGACTTAATTGTAAACGTCAAAACGGTACACGCAAGAAGTGCGCTCAACTAACAAAAAGCAATCTATAAAACATGTGATCTGAGACAGGGTTGAAAACTGGGTTACATAAGCTAAGTTGCAATGAAAGAAAGAGCGAATACAATTGCATTCTGTCTCTTGTCAAAGTCGTTCTGTCTCTCAAACAAATGAAGCGTGCTCTCAAGGGCCCTGGATTACAAAACCAGTTTATGTCACCAGCAGGCTACCACATTCATGCGTTCAGTCGACACAAAACACACATTATTCAAGGCCGGCGATTTAATCAAAATAAAACTATACATCTGGCCTGTTCATAAAAAAACTTTACCATAGGTTATGAACCTCTAAAGAGTCCGTGTATAAAAACACGCAATAAATCTGAATAGAATAATATAATTCCGTCTTTCTACCAAAGACGTCTAAATGATAGTAATCTTACAATTACTGGAGCTCTTTGCTCTCAAAATACAATTCACTAGTTGCTAGTACAACATCAAATTAAAACGTGTCTTACATGACACAAGCAAAAATGATAATTGTGCGCAGATTCCAGACAAGGATCTGCTTAATGATACGTTGGGAACTGAGTTCGATGCTAGGCAACGAAACATTCATTCTAGTTGTTAGGTTCAAACTTGACCAAGAATAGCTTCTGAGCTTATTCAAAATGAAAATATAATGCATTTACAAAACTGGCAATTACAGTCGATTGCCTAACTGATACAACTGTTCTAACGAAAGTCAGGGGTGTATCAAAACTGGCTGCAAAGAATGCAGTTAAAGAAATAACCATGACATCTGATTGTCATAACTAAAGTCAGCAAAGACTTGAAAAATCACCCCAAACAGGGTTGTACAAAATAGCCTCGAATGACTATGGTCACATCTAGCAAAAGATAGGCTTTGACGTTCTACGACGTTCATCAAGCTGCACCAGGGTTAACCAAAATGTTAGACCCAAGGGTGACTCACTATACTGAAATAAATGACATTAAATTAAACTAGATACAATCCCTACCTAGAAAAATGGCTGACACAGAGTGTGGTTGATTCACAAACTACATTAAATCTAATATACCACCAGAACTAGAACACGAGAAGGGATGGTCAAAAACTCGCGACATGGAGAAGCTATCACTCAGCCCTCTATTCAATAACCAGGGTTGTACAAATTCCTCTCTGGATCTCTGGAACGGTATTATCCTCATCAGGATTCCCACCTGGACTCCTCCAAAGACCAGGGTTCGATTCGTCCCTGTCGACAACTCCGTGAATATGCTGGATATGCCTGGAAATGGCATCTTGGATTCCTTCCTTCTCGTCCTCGGTTCTGCAAGCTTCACCATCATGCCAGTTCTCGTAGAAATATCACCCTCATACCAGGATGGTATTAGCCCATGATGACTGATTCAAACATGGTGTGGAATAGTCTGGTCACGTTGACGGTGAAATAAATTATGAAGTTCATTCTTTCACTTTCCAAAAATATAATGTTCGTCGTAAGTATTGTAGGCTTTGATAGTAATTGACGACACAGCCTTAATTTCGTGGATGTGAATAGATACGTGAGCTAGCACTGCTCTATGATTCTGCACGTGCTAATGACGCTACTTTTCTATCATACAGCATCGGTAAAATATACGTCGTTTTGGAAATAAAAACTTCACTCTGGCAATCCAAATATGTTACACTATCGTAATCACACTTATTTGAAGTAATCGCAACACATTTACCTGTATATTTTCCACAAGGCATTTGGCCCTCCACAAACACGTGGGTACTAAAATGTGGTGTTCCGGTAAAATTATATAATTGCCAATAATTATCTTCAATATGTTTCTGTGGCTCACTGTGCATAAATACCAGTATTTTACAATATGCCAGTGCACGATGGCACCTGATAACCAATTCAACGCTAACAAGCGGATATTCTTCTCTGTCTTACAGGACAAAAACCATTACACGCCTATACTGGGCGGATTCTCCAGACGTAGTGCAAGTCACTGGGTGTCTCAAGGAAGTAGGTCGTCAAACCGAAGTCGTTGAGCGACTACTTACGTTCCTATTTGCGTATCTGCAAGGGTATTGCCTTACCTTAAGCTAAAATAACATTCTCAAAAATGTTTTAATAATGCAGCATGACGAAATGGAATATTCTGAGTCTTGAGAAAGAATAAAATTAATTAATAAGACCTCAGATAAATAATTAGCAGTTCTCACCAAAGTCAAAAGTGCGATTCAACGCTACTTCAAAGAGTATCGCGTGAGCTCACAGCTCCACGTGGCTTCCTGGGTGTGTTCAAAGGTACAACATCCCATCATAAATGTTCTGTCATAAAAAATATCACATGAACCATAGCTCAGCGGGTTCAATATGGACTGATTTGTTTGTATATTTTATAATTTCAAGATGGCCGATCGTGCTATATTCAGTGTGTTATTACTATGAATAATGGTGGCATTGTACTCCTCACTCACTAAATGACGCGTCAATTGTACTATTATATCGTGAGTTGACTACATTCAAAGAATGCACCAATCTGCCATTTTCAACGTATAGAGTAGATGTTCTTTAAAGTTGGTCATCGGAAGGCACTTAGTAGTTTCTATGTTTCGTTGTAGTATCCTTAAAATACTCACCTTACCTCACCCGGTGGTGCTACAGCTCACGAAGAACCTTGGCCTGCCCCACGCAAGTCACGATTCTCTGCTTGATTCCTTCAGTTCTGACTCCAGCCTTCCTTGACGTCATCCAGCCATTTTTTCCTTTGGCGTCCAACTAACCTTCTTCCTTTTGATCTACTTTGGAAGACCTGGAGCGCGGCCCGACTTTCCGGCATACACTGAATATGACCAAGCCAACGGATCCTTGCTGTTTAAATTTATGTCGCGATAGGAGGATCTTCAAAAATATTATACAGTAAATATCTTCATTTGTGCGCACTTGTCATTCCCCATTAACTTGGGTAGGTCCATAGATTTTCCTCAGTATCTTGGTTTCCCATATGTTGAGTAGATCTTCACTTTGCTGTGCCACCACCCATGTCTCACACCCATAAATGGTTTTATTACATCTGCATGATAATATTCTTGATTTCAAAAGATGGGGGGACAAAATAACATCTATTACCAGCATTTATTCTCTCTTTAATTTACTCAAAGTTGCTGTTCTCAACAGTTATGAGGGAACTGAGATATTTAAAATTACATGTACGCTCAAATTTCTTTCTACTATAAGGCCCCTAGATATTGACCTATCTATTTAAATCACTACATACTGTACTTCGTCTTGGATTAATTCACATGTAGTCCTGCATCTTGTGATGCCCCTGATAGTTACACATAAGCCTTCTCGACATCCCCTCGAGTTCTTCCAAATACTGCAACTCCATCTGCTTACGCTAGATATTGAATGGGTTGTTTAAATCAAGTACCAGTGACTCTCAAACTCTCGTGCAAATATCTTCTCATCGTGCCTCTGTCACTGATAGTGATGTGTCGTATCAGTCTCTCCAACACAAGATGAATAACACACAAGACAGAGGGTCTCGTTGTCTTAAGCCTTAGTTAATTTTAAATTCCCTTGAAACTTCCTGCTGGATCCTAACTCTGCACTATGAGGTACTAAAAGTCATTTTCACAAGTCTGATGATCATCCTTGTTACCCACAGGTGTTCAATATTTCAAAAAGGAATGATGCTGTTCCTGTCTTTTCCTACTGATGCAATGTAAAATTCCTTTGCAATTGAATTAATATATAAACACATGTACAGCTTCTCGTCAGTTTAATTTAAGAGTTAAAGCCAAGATTATAATAGCCGTCATGTATCTTCTCAAATATGGATTCGGGGATACATTCCATAAAACTAGGCTTACACTTTGCTTGTGGAGATGGTTCATACTCAATCCTGTCAATGTCTTCAAATATACAATCAAAGTAACAATGCGTTGTTTATTGAAACGAGCCCAGAATGGAGGGCACTCAGTTTGCGAATGTGTCACACGAAGACACGGAAACAGGTGAAAACACGTTGGATAGTTGGATGGTTTATTAATAACCAGAAAACCCGTACGTGACTGGCATGTGGAAATGTGGTCACAGGAAACATCGAAGGTGGTCGAGCTTAACAATTTTGAAGCGTATATTACGTTCATCAACTATCTTAAGGACGATTATGGCATTTGCATCTTTTCCATTTTGATTTGTTGACAGTTTGGTGTTCCATACTCTCTAATATTCTGTCCATCAATCGTTCTGATGATAGGCCTCCGATACTCTTTCGTGAAGGCACAATTTCGGCATCCTTCTCTCAAAATGTTTCTCATGTATCCATTCAATTTATTCACACCATCTGAGCACAGTTTATTTTTCTATATCTGAGACTATCCGTACGTTAAGCCGTTCTCTCACCAGTTCGATAACCACTATAGACTATCCATCCTCATGCAGCCACTGGCAAACCTGAGCATACTCATCTCACCCACATCCTGGTGAATGGAAAATGTTCTTTTCATTGACGTGTCTCTGCCCCATACATTATCTCCACTCTAACTACGCTCCTTCCTTTTAATTTCTCTCGCACCTTCTTATCACACAGCTGGTTCGATACCCTTCTGTTGTTCAGCCATCTTGTCTTTGTCCTGCATTGTATTCCTTCCTGTGGTTGACTGTCTTGTTGCATAATCGAGTCGGGATATTTGAACTTATTAGATGTTGAGATCTGTGTACCAGGCATTGTGATGCCGCTCTCCTTACCATGTTTTGTATTGCTGTCTTATTTGTATTTATGTTCATACCACCATATTCAAGGACTTCTCTGCACTCCTCTAGCCAGTTTTTCTGTCTCATTATTTGCCTTTGTACACAGGACAATATCATCTGCAAACCTAATAAGGCAAGGATTTTCAGTCCACACGCTATGGATTAACACTTCCTGGTCAATTGCAATCAAGGGGGAACTGAGACAGAAACACGGTGCGCCCCTATTTTCACTGGGAAAGCATCTTTGACACCACTTGCAGGTATGATCTTTGTAGAATCATTCTTGTACATACCTCGTGTTAATTTCGTGTACCATTCATAAACACATACCATTCCAAAAACATCTTCATAACTTTGGTCTTGGAAATTTTAAGATCTATGTAGAAACCAACGAGGGTTGGTTTGCTTTCCTATTTATCTCCAATAAATTCCTTATATAAAATGGTATCCATAATTCCTTTACCGGCCATGAAACCAAGCTTCCCCTTACTACTCATTACCACATCATGTTTCAGTTTCTATTCTAACAGTCGTTTCTATAATTTTATAGTGTGACATTCATTCCACTAGTTTGTATCCTAAATGTTTCCAGTTCCTCACTGGTATATCTTCAGGCCCCGCAGCTTTACTATTTTGCATTCTCCGCATGATCATCCTTTCTTCATTTCTTACCTTCTTCTTCTCTCCTAACTCCTGGAACTTCCTCATTCATTGCCATTTTAAAATATTCCTGCATTCTTCATAAATTTCTTTTCTCGTCACTTATCAGCCTACCATCTTATGATTTAATCACCTTTACTTGGTAGACATCTCGGCGGTTCTTCTCCCTCCTTATTGCTATTTGAAATATCTTATTTTGTCCCTGGTCAATATTCAAGTTGTGGTACGAGTTCAAATATGACTCAACATTTGCCACAACTCACATAGCTTTGCATCTTTGCCACGTTATACTCTTTCCAGCCTCGTCACCTTGCGAATCCCAATTTATCTTCGTGTTATTTTATACAGTTCTGGATCTCACAAATCCACCATAATTTATCATTTTCTTGTTTTCTTCACAAGAACGCTATTTCTCATATCGGGAAGAAAATATTTTACATCTTCCTATCCATTAAAGTGGGATTCATTTACATTCTTAAGTCTCTATAACCTCGTCCTCAAATTGTTCTCTTAGGTCATTGTCTTGCCGTTTCCGCCTCCTTCATTTGTGTCAAGATTTTTCACTGCCTAATCCTTGAACTTACCCAGCATACCACGCAAACAACTGGGCAATGCTGATGTGATAATACAGTACATTTCCTGCTAGCATTTCACAATTACTAAATCATTGTTTTTGTTGTTAATTCATTTTTGGGATTTGGTCGTCTGCTCCATGTAGGTTAGTGTGTGTTGAACTTGTCTGATGACCTGTGTTGCTGTACTGATTTTAGTAGATTGTGTAAGTGTATGACGGTCAGGGATGGGGTAGGCGCCCTGACAAATGAAGTAAAGCGCTATCCTGGCATTTGCTTGGGGAAATGTGAAAAACACGGGATTAAGAACACTCAGGATAGCCGTTGGCAGGGACGGGTTTCAAACTTACAGTACGATCTTCAGACTTCTTGCAGCTACCCTAGCGGCCGTAGTTGATGATTTAACGATCACGGCTACGCCACGAGTTAGTTAGTGTATCCCCTCTCTTCTACAAAGCACGTAGTCAACTTTTCAGGATCTTCCACTTTTCAAAGTCAAACGCTGGTTCATCTGTTTTCTATGGTCAGATCAGGAGATAGACCGAAGACAATGATACATTCCTCTCATCCACTCTATACCTTCTCTGGATCCTTGTTATCTCGTCATTATCTTCTTCTACATATGTTAGCCAATCAAATCTCAGCCTCTAAACGGTCTCTCAATATAAATAATTCACTCCTCGTAACTAATTCACGTCTGGCCAGGAGCGGTATTTTCTTATGTCTGTGTGGCGTTTACATTGGTCATGTTTAGAAAGTCTGCTCATGTATCGATTTTGATTGTAATAATCCAGCCTGATTCCTTGTTCAGTTCCACTACACATTACTTCAGCTTTTGAAGCAGAATTATACCGTCACCATTTTTCCTACTATATGCACTGCAATTGAACAACTGCCTGCCTCCTCCAAACGGTATTGTCTTCCTTCCTTTCTACTTAGTTTCTTGTGCGCAAAATATTGACAGCTTTGTAATTTCCATAACAGCAGCAATTTCCGGACATCATCCTGTTTTTGCGCTCACGTTCAAAGAGCTAATTTTCAATTCCATTCATTTTTTCTGTTGTTTTCTTTGTATCTCACTTCTTTGATCTATCTTCTTCAGCGGTATCCACGCATAATACGGAATTCCTTGTACGTTCCTCAAAGGGAACTGACAGGACGTCAACGCGTCGCTTACAGGGAACGCCATTGTACTCCACAGCTTCAGAAAAAAATCATATGATGTTGCATTTGCCATAATTTTATAGCCAGATTCTCTTCAAGCCGCACACCCACCATAGAATTACATAAGTCCATTCCTAATATGGAGTGAGGCACAATAGGTATCTACCTCTAACAGGGTGTACAGACGCTACCTCAACCGAGGAGTGATCATCTTTATACAAGGGCTCATCCGTCCGAAGCCATTGGCTGCTTTAGGTTGTCAGGTTAATTCCCCCGGCCCAATTCTCGCGCCAGTTGTACGGCTTAATCCATTACCTGACATGCTACTGTAATGTATATACAAGTAGCTGCGTGAAGATCTAAATAGCCTATTTTCATACATCCCACTGATAATATCCACTAAAATACAACTGCCCTTTACGAGGATTGTCAATGCGGTAGGCTATACCAAATAGCTTTTGGTTTACGACCTATGTCTTCACCAAGACCATTACAATCCGGAGTTATGTGCTAGAATATATCGTTTTCTATATCGGTGATTAAGACTCCTCCCGCAAGATGGCATTTTTCAGTAACCGGGAACTAAATTTTAGAAAAGTCTATGATTTACGAAAAGTAAGCTACCTAATTGAGTGCCATTAGCTTTAACATTTTGTGGTATGGCGAAATTCGTTCCGTAAAATTTAAGAAGACTTTGTTACTTTATTTTAAAATTGCCTACTAGAAATATAGAAGACCTTTTAGTTAATAAACGCTATTATTATTGTTTCCAAGTAATCTATCATAAATGCTTTTCAGTTGGTCAACACGATTTTGCCCGATTGTTTCCCCGCCTAATCTATTTGGGCACAATCTTATTAAAAGAACGAAAAGCATTCTATGATAGATTGTTGTTAGTTTCCTAGAAATTCCCTGGATTCGTGTCCTCTCGAGAGGCGATGGCTAGCCTATGTTCAGATAGGCGATGGCTGGCCTTTGTTGAGACAGTAAATGGCTAGCCTATGTTCAGAGAGGCGATGGCTAGCCTATGTTCAGATAGGCGATGGCTAGCCTCTGTTCAGACAGGATATGGCTAGCCTATGTTCAGATAGGCGATGGCTAGCCTCTGTTCAGACAGGATATGGCTAGCCTATGTTCAGACAGGCAATGACTAGCCTCTGTTCAGATAGGCGATGGCTACCCTTTGTTCAGTTAGGCGATGGCTAGCCTGTGTTCAGACTGGAGATGACTAACTTGCGTTCACACAGGAGATGACTAGCCTCTGTTCAGACACGATATGGCTAGCGTATGTTCAGACAGGATATGGCTAGCCTATGTTCAGATAGGAGATGGCTAGCTCTTTGAAGCATGGTGGGTACCTGTGCTGACCAACTTTTGGCTGACCTTTCAAGCACAGTGGTTAACGGCACTAACCACCTAATAAATCAGGAGTACCCCGCCAACTAGTAATCTTGAAAGGTACTTCGTGCCTTGAGCAGTTACCTGGAAATTCTACAGATGACCGGGTGTGATCTTTTGCATGTATTTGCCACCAAAGCAGTATTTATTCATGCGCACTTTCATCAGACACACACGTGTTTGCTAAGCTGTTGTTACTGGTCAATTTATAATGTTATATCTTGGGTATTTGGGAATGTAAACTTTTGAAACTTTGGTCACATTATCTTAAAGACATTTAAAATATTATAACTGGTGGTTACTTCCATATAAACATTTTCAAATGCAGTTAATTTGTTGTGCAATAAGGGGTTAGTGTTGCTGAGTACCATGCACTAAAGAGGGCGAGTTTAGCTTGAACTAGGGCTGCATTCTACTTTCACACCGAGTGTAATTACAATGTCTCGAGGTTCAGAGAATTCAGCAAAAGTGGAAATATTTGAAGACATTCCCAGTGTTCAGACTTTGGCCTCAGTGATGAGATGATGATCCGAGCTTCAGTACAAATTTTTTGGGGGAAAACATTTCTTCCTGTTATTCTATCTTTGTATTCCGATGAAACTGATCTGGAAGAGGATTCAAATCTACACACTGTGCCTATACTAACAAGTGGATCAAGGGGGAAATAATGCAGGTTTGGATAAGAGTTCTACTTCAAGAACACGTTACCGCCATGGGGGTGCGTAACGTTCACCGATCTTGCCCTCAACATCCATGAAAATTCTCCACCACAGCCTATGTATTCTCAATGTACTCCAGCTCATCAGGTAGGCAATCAAAATCAGATTGTAAAATGGGACCAAATAAGAGTCAAATACCTAACTTTCCTGAATTCAGTTCAGCCTGTGGTGTTTCTAACCTCGTGAAGAACCTTCCAGAAACAGAAGCCTGTGTGGACTTGCTCCAGCTGCAATGTTGCACTCAGCCTAGCAAAGGACAAAAGCTGTTTCCAGCTGCACCATCAGTAAGCTGTCAAGAGTTGTACGTGCCACCAAGATATGTAAATAATGGAATCAGACTGCCATGTCATAGAACTATTTTCATTATTGCAAGTCGCGTGAGTTGTCTAAAGATAATATCTATAAAACATAAAACATAGACTGTGTTTCCTTGTCTGTTTAGTAAATTGTATGTACCTTTGCCACTAAAACTGTGTTGCATTCCTTTAAATATCAGCTACAACATTCAAAAAGCATTAACTCAACAGGTAGATAGTACAACTCACCACCGTTATAATACCATGAACTGCATGGTGGTCAGTTGAGCTAACCACCTATATATTTGGGTTAATTCATATTTGACATCATAAATGGTGTAATCTTACTTTTTGTTAATAATCTGCCTAAAAATAACATTAAAAGAAAAATAATTTAAAAAGTTGTTCGCTGTACAGAAACGACCTATAATGTTGCTTCAAAGAGCTAGCCTATGTTCCGATAAGTGCTGTTACTACCACTAGTCCATAAGTTATTATTATTAATTGTTGTGTTACGTTTGCATGGAAAAACTTCACAGAAAATCCTATTTGAAGAAAATGACTCCTGTTTCAAATTCCATCATGCATTTAAGTGAAACGAATGCTGCTCTATTCGTTCGAGCACCATGGTAGGTAGCACATGATCCGCTGGACTGTGCATTCAAAATAAAGTTAGACATTTCCTCGTACTGTGGCATGGATGACCAGTGCTTACTCAAGCTACCCGGCTGATTGACATTCGGGGCAAATACAAATTTTCCGTCCGTGACTAGATTCTACGGCTCTGAAATTTCATAATGCATGTTGTTCTGGTCTCAGCATCTCTGGTACCAAATTCTAACTTTCTACTTTGCCTAGGTCAGCCTCGTCATACCATGTGTCATTGTATACCTGCCTGCCTTTTACATTGCTACTCTTCGACATTTGCCACTTTAATATCTTGAAGATTTCCCGGAACACATACTCGGAGTTTCAAGTTAGAATCTATTTTCGGCTTTAAGGAAACATTCAAGCTCAAGAAATCTTTGAGTAATCGTTTTGGAAAAGACTTTCCTACACAGTTTAAACATACGCTTAAGCTTAAGTTCTTATACTGTTATTCTGGGTAACTCCCACCATGTTTGGCCTCCACGGGTTGTTTTGATAATGTCAGAGTTTTATAAAGATCTTGCGGTATCAGCCTCCTTGATAAAGAAAATGCAGTTTCTGTTGTTATTATTTAATTTGATGGGCTTGGACATCATGGTCATTTACACGTAGTCCCGTGTATTTAGGGTGTGTGTGGATTTTTTGTCTGATAACCTGTGTTAATGTGATATTAATGTTTATATTTGTAATTCGGGAGAGGATTGGGAATAAGTTGGCCTTAAGTTAGGAACCATCCCGGCATTTGCCTGGAGTAGAAGAGGGAAACCACGGAAATCAACTTCCAAGATGGCTGAGGTGGGAATCGATCCTGAACCTCCGGGGCGACAGCAGTTTCTGGGGGTGGTGTAAAATTGCCTTATTAATTCATTACTATTTTCATTTTGATTTTGCCTGGATATACCGTCCCTCCCAACGTTCTTATTTTATAATAAATAACTGAGGAAATTTAATGATATCTTATAGATTCGCAGAATTTAAATTTACGTTTCCTCAGTAAACAGTGAAGTACAGTCGAATAAACATAATCGTTCGCATGTCTTGGTGAGTTCAGGTAACTCTGTTTGCATTCAGTTCGCACCATTGGAAAATGCAGCGCAAACCGGCAACAGTGGCACTGCATATGGCTCACTACAGTAGGTGCAATACCACATGCAAGTTATGTGATCGAGCTCTGGAAGGGTTCGGGGGAGCGGAACGTTGCGGAACCAACTGAGGATCAAGTTCCGTAATGACTGAAATGCCGAGCATTTTACGAATAGAGCTCTCCGAAAACTACCTACAAGTTTCTTGTAGAAGACACACATTATTGCCCCTTCCTAATATATCTTACATTCCGTATTTTCGAAACTGTTATCGTACCCTATATTGAGTCCAACAGTTGCCATTACATGAAAACAAGATTATTCAAAATGAATTAATATTTGTTACCATACTAGGAATGGTTTTGCGACCTTTTTTCATACAGGCTAATGGTGCAGTTTCATAGTTGCATAGTTAGCATTCTTGTATGTCGCCTTGGAGGTCGGGGCACGATTCCAAACTATGCCAAGAAATGTAATTCTGGCCTGAGGCCTCAAACGAGATACACTCAGCCCCGTGCGGAAAAACTCTGAAGAAGCGTGTTCGATTCCCACTTCAGCCATCCTAGACGTGGTTTTCCGTGGTTTCCCACTCCTACTCGAGGCAAATGCCGTGATAGTTCCTAACTTAAGGCAACGAACGACTCCATCCCAATCCTCCCCTCAATTGCAAATACACACAATAATACAGGTTATCAAATTCCACACACACACACACACACACAAATACACAGGGTTGAAGTGATCATTTAGTCCGAGCTCCTAAATCGAAAACACATCATCTCCCCCCAGGGCTCACGTCTAGTGGGACATAGATTGGCGACCACGTAACCCCAGCTGAGTCCGGCATTGCTTCCACTTACTTGTGCTGGGCTCTTCGCTGTTGTCTTTCCTGTCGACCTCCCTTGGTCAACTCTTGTTCGATTCCGACCCAAACGGTATTAGGGTATCTGAGGCTTAGGGAGTCTTTCAGTTTCCCGCCTTAATTGGCCCTGTCTCATCTTTTCTGATCCCTGATTCTTCGAGGGGTCAGACCTCTTGTTTTCTTTTCAGTATCTCTCCTGTCTTCTGCTCAAGGCCCTAAAGGAGGCAGGGTGTGTGTATCCCCACCACTTATGGTGCACCCTGGATTGTACTACACCCTCAAGAGCTCACGTCTGGTGAGTTTGGGAGTTGGCGACCCCGAGGGCTTCCCGAGCTGGGTTCGGTTTTTCTCCTTCTTCCATTGTATTCTGGGCGGTGCCTCTCCTCTTTACCTTTCCTGTCTGTCCTTCCTGACTCTCCTTTCTTCCATGTTCCTTAATTCTCATTCTTCGAGGGTTGAGGGCATTTCCTTTCCTCCTGTCTTTTGTTTTCCTTATTCTTATTTTTGTTTCCCATTTCCTCTTCTAGTTTGTAAGTTTGTAGTTAGTTTTAGGTTTAGTTTCATTTCATTTACATGTACACTATCACCCAAACAATTAGGGGCCGATAACCCAGATGTTAGGCCCCTTAAAACGACAATTATCATAATCATCATTATCATCAAAAAACATCAACAATATCATAGTTGCTTTAACTTTCTAATGCTAGTATGTTCCTTCCTGGCAGTCTTTTAAAACAAATAAATAATACACGTTGAAAGTTGGTCTTGTCAAGTGAATAATTCTGTTGTATATGCTTGTGACATATGGACGTCAGGAAAATCTGTTCCTCTTTCGCGATTTTGTGAGAACAGCGGAAGCAGTGATTCTCCAAGCACGTGTTGCGTAAGCCTTGTCATCCTTGCCTAACCAACTTCCTGCCCGGAACGAACACTGATCTGAGGCTTCCTCTTTATTATATACTCACCCCTCTGCTTTATACTGGTGTATCATATCTGGAATTTTATTCCGTCCTTATAATGATATTTTCAACTGAGTTTGTGAAGGTAGGGTCAGCCCAAATAATAGCCTAACTTTTTTCAGTTACGCCATTAGACGTTCAACGAAAACGGCCATTAAACACGATATCTTGCAAAAAATGTACTTTCATTTGTCAAATCGATACAGCGGATAGAGATTAACCTATTGTGATATCAATTCAACAATAATTACTAGCGGTGCCCGAGTAACTAAGATAGCCTATTAGATTTACTTAAAATAGTAGCTGCTCGTTGAAAGCACAGCTCAGTGCTGTGCAATGGAGTGGGTAAAGAGAGATCTCTCTGCCACTGCTTCAACTATTACCCTTCCTTCATGCCTACTGTCCGTTGTTATCTCAATACACTAATTCCATACTGCTCTGTCGATTACCAATTTATCATCATATCCAAATGCCGTTCCAGCTATTGCAAGCGCTGGGTGTTTACGAAACCTCTCCATCTAATTCTGTCTTCCTACGACCTTTATCCTCCACATGATGCCAGTTAGCTCCTCTTCTCTCTTTACAGGAATCACTCCTGTACTCCACCGCTTTCTTGGTCACCCTCGAAGTTTCTTTCCCTCAGCGTATAGTTCTTCCATTATTCTTGGCAACCTTTGCCCACTCATCCTTTTAACATGCCCATACAAGGGTAATCTCTGTTTGCTGACTCCCTCTCCCAAGCTGTTCTGTATTATTTCTTTTCTAATTATAAAATATGTTTTTTTTTGTCGTGTGGCCTCCTGAGAGGCCGAGTGCAGGTCTTTCTAGTCGACGCCCGTGGGCGACCTGCGCGTCGGGATGAGAGATGGAATGGATGAAGATGAATGAAACTGGGTCAGGATGAGGAAGGAAGCGGCCGTGGCCTGTCAGAAGGTACCGTCCCAGCATTTGCCTGGTGTTGAAAATGGGGAAACCACGGAAAACCATTTCAAGGACAGCCAACGGTGGGGTTCAAACCCACGCGTCTACCGAGTCAGCAGAGAGCTTGGCCCCATGACTTAACGCTGCGTTTTAACCAGCGTAGCCACTTCTGTCGGTATAAAATATGATAAGATATAAGAAAATTGTATTTGAAATAGCAAACACGAAGTTTTTTTTTTAAATAGACATTCCATGATTTAACCGATTGGCAAGCATTATTTGGGTTGACCGTTCCTTGCCTATATATAGGGTGTAATTGATATACGTGACGCCGTTACACTAATGATAGAAGAGACTATTCTAAGCTTCGAAGGTAAAAAATATGTCACCTATCTTAAAATTGAAAATTAAACATTAAAAAGTCAATGTTTGTAGGTTTTCAGAAACTGTTCAAGCAGAAGGTGCAATCCAAGTTTGGGGGACTTGGGACAGGACGAGGTAGTATGAGGCGTGGAGAGGGCGGGGCGATAAGTAGTTGCGTAATTGGAGCATTGACCTCCCTCCTGAGGAGGAGAGGGTATCAGCTGATATGAGGATAGCTGTACTCGTCTTGTAAACCCCTACGTAAGCAAATTGTGTAGTTGTTGTTGTTGTTATTGGAACCTCACATAATGGCTTGGGATATTTGGACCGGTAGTATTATGTAGCCTACTTTGTAAGTGTGGAAGTCATAGATTGATGTTAAAAAAAGCTTGTAGTTTAAGGTGACCGTTAATCTGTAGATCATAAGCCACGGGACCTCCTTTTTACGTGGAATCCGAACCACAGGACATGGCATTTCACTTCGAAAATCTCACATGCATTGACCGGGAATCGAACCCGGAATAGATTGATGTTGATGTAAAGGATAAAATAATGTTGATAAATCAACCCTGGTGTGTGGTTGACACGTGAAAGAAATACAGTGGGACAAAATTCCGACATCCCGTCATCTGTACAGAACTAGCATTTAAAAAGGAGGTAAAATACTTGATATTATTTCGTTTGAGAGGCTTGGCGATTGTGGCCATAAACCCCATGTAGTTGGGTGTGTGTAGAATTTGTCTGATAACCTGTTATTCCGCGGTTTCTGTATTCTTGTGGGTATTTGTAATTCAGATGAGGATTGGGCAGGAGGCGGCTGTGGCCTTAGGTTTGGAAACTTCCCGGCATTTGCCTGGGGTAGAAATGTGAAACCATGGCAAACTACTTCCAAGATTTAATACTAGTACGGTGCCACATGCACATAATAATAATAATAATAATAATAATAAATTAACTATAGCGAGTCTGTGTAGCTCAGGTAGTAGAGTGCTATTCTCTTCGGGGTTTTTATCTAGGCTCAGTCATGTGATAAATGAAGGTGGGCATATACGGCAGCATTATGCCAATGGATTTAATGGCACGTACAAGAAAGTCTGTGAATACAATTTTCCGGCAATTCCACTTCCCCGAAATAAATAAAAATAGTGTGTCTAAATACTTATTATGATGATGATGATGATTATTATTAATATTATTACTATTATTATTGTTATTATTATTAATGTACTTGCCTTGTCATCGTACGAAGTTTGGCCAACGGTTCCATTCATTAATTTACCTAATCTTTAGGATTTCAATTTTCTAATGTTTGTAGTCTACTATACCTTAGACCAATGAGTTATGTCATAGACTATAAGGCTGGCTGAATCCTAAACATATCCACCATCACTAGTCATGTAGCCACTCCACATGAAGATGTTAACCAACTGATTATAGGCTCGGTTTGTGTATTTCAATGCCATTGGCAGACAAGAAGAGGAGGTCACTGAACTTCAGACTCTTGTCAACATTCCTGAGCGTTGGAGGGGAGGGCGACGGGGGAAGTCAGCTGTGGTGCTGAAGGTAACGCAGTCTAAGCCCATTTCCAAGACATTGACCGGTAATTTTTGTGATTTAATTCCACCTACACTAATTAAGATACGAATAAATTTCATCACGATAGTTGCTTAGAATTCCACCTTCCATCGGCAGTGTAACGGACGTCACGTGTATCAATTACACCCTGTATTAAAAATCCTCATTTATAATAACTTCAGAATTAAGAGAAAAAATGCGATTTGAGACTTCTAAGTGAGGTACGAGGTACAAAAAATTAGAAGTCTTAGTTTTTGCTTCTATCCCTTCCCATCCCTCATGAGGCCCCTGTTCGCTTTGCAGGTGAGGCTGCCTGGGCGAAGTGCTGACACCTCCCCAGTTGTATCCATCCTGACCAGATGTTCCAAGCTCCAGGACACTGCCCATAGAGGCGGTAGTGGTGAGTTCCCTCGCTGAGTCCGTGGGAACCACCAACCTAGAGGGTAAATTGACTAAATAAAAAAAAATGCCTTTTACTTCGGTACAAATTCTATGTCATTCTCTCCAGTAGCATTAATCCAACCCTCAACTAAGACAGAGACAGAAAATTATTTTTGTTGTAGATAGTTATACTCTCCATCCAACATAAATACAAGGTGATGTATTAGTCAAAATTTCAAAATCTAGAGACAGACAATTTTAAACATGGAGATACTGGAGTGATCCGTGGTATTCTAAGAAATAGTCATTATGCTCTATGCTGTTTTAAAACGGCACGTATTTGTTGCAGTTTAGTACCATGTAAGAAGGATAGTTGAATGTTTCCAGGACATGTTGACATCGTATCTAGTTAGCTCTAGATTTGTGCCCGAATGCTGGTGCGCCCATTACCCTCAACACTTGGTTTGTGTTCTGCTTGTATGGAAGAAGGATATTACAAAGCTGTGGGCAAGCGTAAGTCGATACTAATTACCAGACCGTGTGAACACTGGCATTAAAGATTCTTTGCATTCTCTGTGTACATCCATTCTAGATCTCCTGTGATGTCATCTGCATTGATTGACGTGTGCTGCTCCGTCGGTTGTCAGCATCATTTCCTCGGCTAGAGAAGGGGAGGGAAGGTCTGTGTATTGTACAGTACAGTGTGTGACAGATGCATAATGGGCCCCAGCTGACTACCCTCTCTGCCCGGCCCTGCCCAACTCTTCTCCTGGCAATATCGAGCCGACACGCACTAGCTCCCTTGCTAAATAGCAAGACAACAATACAAGCTGTTTCACCATATTACATGCTCACATATACCACAGGACTTGTTAGGAACTCTTCTGCCATCTCCAACAGTAGCCTCACAGAGAATTACTCAGCGTAATAGATGTATTTAAATTACTGTACAATTAAAACCTTTCTTATGCCCCTCAATCCCTCTAGACATGAGTATTAAAGACAAAGTACTGTATTTATTTTGGTTCCCAGCGTTTATTTTGTGGACAGGATTTTACTGAGTTTGGAAAGGTAGGATTTCAAGTGTTACAGTAATTAATGAAGCATACAATCCGAAGTTGTTTCATGTAAACGTCAGTTAATTTCTTCCATGTCTTAATACATTTAGCGTCTACAATGTGATGAACATTTACCCATTATACGTTTAGGTATCTACTTTGCGTATTCACTCATATAAATGGTAAGGAGGGGGCTCATAACGTACAATAATTTCCTGTGGAACTGACGAAACTCGAACAGTTTCATTTTTCAATGGAATTGTACCGATTTCTTCCACATGTGTATCAGATATTCAGTATAAAAATTCAGAGGTGTTAACACTCATAGATTAGAAAACAGACAGGTGCTTTTGAAAGAAAGATTTTCTAGCAGAGAGCAGGTCTGATCGAATAACACACCACATGGAAAGTCAAAAAATATAAGCGTTCATTTGCAGATTTGGCTAGAACCTACTAATTTGCAATAGTTCTCAGTTTGTTCCTGTAAATCATTTGTAAAATTTCACGCGAACGCAGAGTACTGCACGCGAGCAAGGAAGGGGGCGATTTGGCTGACTTTGCGTGATCGGTCCGGCACGGTCCAGCCTTGCTAGCCGTTCTTCGCTGAAAAAGTTGCTAGTCTGTACCTTCAAGTTTCCAACAGAGGGTGTAGGCTAAAAATCAACCACAGTACATACCTCCATTCATGCTCCCCTTCCCGCTATTCAGCCTTGGAAAAAGGAAGCTTGTAGTTTAACGTGACCGTTAATCTTGAGATCATGAGCCACGGGACCTCCTTTTTACGTGGAATCCGAACCACAGGACATAGCATTTCACTTCGAAAATCTCACATGCATTGACCGGGAATCGAACCCGGACCGCCTTGGTGAGAGGCATACAGCTAGACCGCTGAGCCACCACGCCCCTTTCAGCCTTGGAAGTGAGGAGTTGCGGTGACTGGCGAAGAAGTGTGCAGCCGTCTACATCTTATTGCTCCCGGGTAAGATCTTTCACACGTGCAACATTTCTGGCCGTCATTGATTTAGGGGCTTCGCGACATCGAGGTTATGTAGCCGCGTGAACTTGGGTGTGTGTTTGTTGAATTTGTCTGATAAACTGTGTAATTTTGATGGCTGCATTAGAGCGTGTATTTGTAACTAGGACCGGGAATGGGGAAGGAGATGACGGTGGCCTTAATTTAGATAACTTCTAAGATGGCTCGGGAGAGAATCGAACCCACCTCTTCTTAGTTTCACCACACGAGTAAGAGAAATTCCCGTTCCATCCCTCAGACTAAAATTAAATTGCTTAGCAGAGCCGGACCTCAGGGTTGACTGCCAAGAAGGGTCGTGGCTGCATGTGTCTCCAACTACTATCATGGTTTTCCAGAAAGATCACTAGTTTTAGCATGTCTTTAAAAAAAATCCAGATCTGATGTTTAAAATAGAACGTTGAATTTGCGTAAGTCAAGATCTGCTATATTAGTGGTATATATTTTTATAGTTCAATTTTTAAAATAGTTGGTGTAATTATCTCAGTGATTAATTAATTCCACGAGAAAATTTGTGAGGCCCTTTTATATCATTCATGGATCAGGAGATACCGACAGCAGTGGCTACGCGGGCTAAAGCGCTGCGTTAGGTCAAGGGGCCAAGCTCTCGGCCGACTCGGTAGACGCGTGGGTTCGAGCCCCACCGTCGGCTGTCCTTGAAATGGTTTTCCGTGGTTTCCCATTTTCAACACCAGGCAAATGCTGGGACAGTACCTTCTGACAGGCCACGGCCGCTTCCTTCCACATCCTTGCCTAGTTTCATTCATCTTCATCCATTCTATCTCTCATCCCGACGCGCAGGTCGCCCACGGGCGTCGCCTAGAAAGACCTGCACTCGGCCTCTCAGGAGGCCACACGACGAAAGAAAATCAGGAGATGTATAATGGAGGACATTTTAGGTCGAAAATTATGTACATTGGCTGCAAGGGACTCGAATTGCGAAGTAATTTTCCTGTCTTAAAATCACTGAATGAATGAATGAATCAATCAATCAATCAATCAAATAGTAATGTACAATATTCCATTCATGTGGCTTGTTTTGCGTGGGAAATACCATGTAGGGAATTGCAAATGCGAGACCGTCGACTTATATACCCATGTTTTGTTTAACTGGAAATGCCAAGAACTCTGCGTTTTTATTAAATTAAGTGGCTAATAACATTCATATTATTATTTCCCCACGAGTTGTGTAGAGAATCTGCCCGTCACAAAGAACATACCTAAGCAGTCTCCAGCAATAATAATCATAAGATTTACACTACAGTGGCAGTTTCTCAGTACGCCCTGAGGTGATGCAGCAAATTGAAGTGTATATTTAAATATCCGAAAATATTAAAGTTTCCTATATAATGCCAGATAGTAGCTTAGTTGTTGTTGGTTCATTTAGGAGCTACATGACATCGTACTGGACTGAGTGTGGAATTGTGTCCGCTGCACTAGTGTGCATGTCTGTAATTGGGACTAGGAATTGAGCAGGAGACAGTTGTGGTCTTAATTTGAGGTATCATCCCGGCGTTTGTCGGAAGAAGAAGATGGAAACAACGGAAAACCATTTATAGGATGGCAGATAAAGAAATCAAATCACCTTTTCCCAGTCCTACCTCGAGAGACTGAGTGTACACGAGGTCAGCTCTCAGATAATAATTTTCTCAGTAGAGCCGGGAAACGAACCCAGGCCTTCGGGGTAAAACGCTACAGATAGCGTAGATAGTACCCGCAATTGTAATATAGCATCTCGTGGTATACACATAGGTAGTACTAGCAAGGGACAACTCAGTGTCATGGTGTATATCGCCGCCATCATACCAAAAAAGAAATGGCGTTCACCCAAATGTTCTGAGCTTAAATCAAATTACTATTAACCTAATCATATGATCTCTACCAAATTCTGCAACAATATACCTTAATATGAGAAGCGTCTCTTGCCCACACTACAAGGTCATCAGCCAAATAGTTTCCATATGGCGGAACTATGAATCAGGCAAGTAGTATAGCCTAACCGTAACTTACGATTGAACGAGGCCCAGCCTAACCAAATCCGGTTATCCTACAGAGGGTGGTTTAAACTGTCCTCAAGGAGGTGACCCGTACGATATTTTCAACACTTTATCTCTCTATATATAAAAGTGAAAGTTTGTCTGTTTTTTAAGAATTTCCATGGAAATTTGCGTTATTTTCGCGTTTCAGACTGTTTTATGACGGATGCGCGCAAAAATAAAATTTTTGTCTGTCTGTTTGTTTGTTTGTCTGTCTGTCTGTGGACAACTATGTGTCCTTATAACTCGAGAACGGCTGGGTGGATTAACGTAAAATTTGATACAGATATTCATCAGAGGCACGACACTAATCATTGAAGTAACTCTTCTCCGTACCTCTCATAAAAGGGGCCCAACCCCCTTAATATACACGCAGAAATAGGCGTAGAAGGGTGAGACAAAGCTCATTTTCAGCCCCTCAATGTGAGAAACGAAACTCGGGGGCCCTTTTCGAAAATCACATTTTAAGGCCCTAAAACCAACAGTTTTTTAGATATTCCAAGAAAACAAATTTCACTTAATAAATATTAATGAAAGAATGCATTCCGGTAACCATGGTAACTGATTCTCAGAGGTCCATCTATTTCTGTAAGACGCAAGGCAATTCCATTCATTACATTACTGTGAAGGTTTGCAAACGGCTAGAAGGTTATAACAGATCCAAATAAATATGAAATATTTATCAATACATACAATGCGCTTAAGGGGTCAAGGGGTACTCTAGAATTTTTCACGCGATTTACACGTGCGGGTATGGTACGGGAGGTCTATTACTGTATATCCCTTCTCTATTATATAAAAATGAAAGTTTCTCTGTTTTTTTTCTGAATTTCCACGGAAATTTGCGATATTTGCCCGTTCAGACTGTTTTGTCACGGATGCACGTAAAAATTTAAAAAAATCCGTCTGTCTGTCTGTGGACAATTTTTTGTGTCCTTATAACTCGAGAACGGCTGGGTGGTTTAACGTAAAATTTGATACAGATATCCATCAGAGGCACGACACTAATCATTGGTGTAACTCTTCTCCGTACCTCTCATAACAAGGGGCCTACCCCCTTAAAATACATGCTGAAATAAGCGTAGAAGGGTGAGACAAAGCACATTTTCAGTCCCTCAATGTGAGAAAGGACACTCGGGGGCCCTAAAAGGACCCCGAAAACCACATTTTAAGGCCCTGCAACAAACAGTTTTTGAGATATTCCCAGAAAACTAATTTCACTTAATAAATTAATGAAAGAATGCTTGCCGGTAACAATGGCAACAGAATCTCAGAGGTCCATCTATTTCTGTAAGACGCAATGGAGTTCCATTTATTACATTACTGTGAAGGTTTGTAAACGGCTATAAGGTTATAACGGATCCAAATTAAGCTGACATATTCATCAATACATATACCGACAGTAGTGGCTACGCTGGCTAAAGCGCTGCGTTAGGCCATGGGGCTAAGCTCTCTGCTAACTCGGTAGACGCGTGGGTTCGAGCCCCACCGTCGGCTGTCCTTGAAATGGTTTTCCGTGGTTTCCCATTTTCAACACCAGGCAAATGCTGGGACAGTACCTTCTGACAGGCCACGGCCGCTTCCTTCCACATCCTTGCCCAGTTTCATTCATCTTCATCCATTCCATCTCTCATCCCGACGCGCAGGTCGCCCACGGGCGTCGAATAGAAAGACCTGCACTCGGCTTCTCAGGAGGGCACACGACAAAAAAAATCAATACATATAATGCGCTTAAGGGGTCAAGTTTTTTACCGCGATTTACACGTGCGGGTATGGTACGGAAGGTCTATTATATTCCTATCCCTATATTGTTATATTATTATCATTATAATTATTATTATTCTTTTAATTATTATCATTATTATGGCGTACAACGACGAGATAAAGCTCATTTTCAATCCCTTGGTCTCAGAAACAAAACTCGGGGCCCCTAAAGAGCCGTAAAGGGCCCCGAAATCTATATTTTAAGGCTCTAAAACCAACAGTTTCTTAGATATTCCCAGAAAACTAATTTAATTTATTACACTAATGAAGGAATGCAAGCCAGTAACCATGACAACAGTATCTCAAGAGGTGACATCCAACTATCGATCTATTTCTGGAAGAAGTAATGCCACTCCATTTATTATATTTCTGTGAAAGTTTGTAAATGGCTATCAGGTTATCACGGAACCAACTAAAACTGTAAAATTCATCAATGCGCTTAAGTGGTTCAAGGAGTACCCTAGATTTTTTCACACGACTTAGACGTGCGATATGTCGTACAGAAGGTCTATTATATCTCCAAACAGCAAAATTATTTTCAAAAAATCCTGATTTGAAATAGTAGACTATATTTAGCTGATTTTAGGAATTTGGGCCATTGGAGGCTAAAAAACCTACATTTTCATGCACCACAAGCCTTTATAATTTATAAAGGGGTCTTCCTGTTGATGGACACTTGACACAACGGTTAGGGTCAGTTTGTATGTGAGGTGTATTGCGATTCTTCTACGAGGTTTTCAATTTTATTTTCACGTCAGGAAGAACACGTTAGGTAAATTTATTTGAGAGCACATTTTAACTAATCATTTTTCTTTGTCAACAAACAGGTTCCAAGCCCCTAACCATTGCAACAGTAGCTCAATTGATAACGTCTGGTTATTAATACCGAAGACCGTTCGAAGAATGGGTACTTCTGCTAGTCTATATATATAAAGCACAAAGTTTGTCTGTCTGTCTGTCTGTCTGTTATGTATACAAATCTACACCGTTTCACCGATCTGAACCAAAATTTGTATACTTACCCTTTGGAACCCTGCGGGTAACCCCGTCAACATTAAATTTCGGACAGACCACCCCATGCCCTGCATTTAGGCCCTTTTGCACAAATCTACACCGTTTCACCGATCTGAACCAAAAGTTGTATATTTAACCTTTGGAACCCTGAGAGTAACACTGTCTGCTTGAAATTGCGGACAGACCACTCCATTCCCTGCATTTAGGCCCTTTGGCCCAAATCTATACCGTTTCACCGATCTCAACCAAAATTTGTATATTTACCCTATGGAACACTGCGACTAACACTGTCTGCTTGAAATTGCGGAGAGGCTACTCCATCCCATGCATTTAGGCCCTTTGGCACAAATCTACACAGTCACCGATCTGAACCAAACTTTGTATACTTACCCTTTGGAACCCTGCGAGTAACACTGTCCACTTAAAATTTCGGACAGACCACCCCATTCCCTGCATTTTGGCACTTTGGCACAAATCTACACCGTTTCACCGATCAGAACCAATATTCGTAAACTTACCCTTTGGTACCCAGCGAGTAACACTGTCTGCTTGAAATTGCGGACAGACCACTCCATTCCCTGCATTTAGGCCCTTTGTCCCAAATCTACACCGTTTCACCGATCTCAACCAAAATTTGTATATTTACCCTTTGGAACACAGCGACTAACACTGTCTGCTTGAAATTGCGGCGAGGCCACTCCATCCCTTGCATTTAGGCTGTTTGGCACAAATCTACACCGTTTCACCGATCTGACCCCAATTTTATATACTTACCCGTAGAACCCGACAAGTAACACTGTTCACTTTAAATTTCGGACAGACCACACTATTCCCTGCTTTTTGGCCCTTTGGCAGAAAACTACACCGTTTCACCGATCTCAACCATATTTTACATAATTACCCTTTGGAACTCGACGAGTAACACTGTCTACTCGAAATTTCGGACAGACCACTCCATTCCACGCATTTAGGCCCTTTGGCACAAATCTACATCGTTCACCAAAATGTGTATACTTACCCTTTGGAACCCGATGAGTAACACTGTCCACTTTAAAATTTGGACAGGCCACTCCATTCCCTGCATTTTGGCCCTTGGCACAAAACTACACCGTTTCACCGATCTCAACCAGATTTTACATAATTACCATTTGGAACTCGACGAGTAACACTGTCCACTCGAAATTTCGGACAGACCACTCCATTTCCCGCATTAAGGCCCTTTGGTACAAATCTACATCGTTCACCGATCGAAAACAAAGTGTGTTTACTTACCCTTTGGAACCCGATGTGTAACACTGTCCACTTGAAATTTCTGACATACCACTCCATTCCCTGCATGTAGCTCAGGAATTCCTCGGGGTTGCCAGCTTCCTAACTCACCAGTCATGAGCCCTTGAGGGTGTACCAGAAGTGGTGGGTCTACACACACCCTGCCTCTTTGAGGGCCTTGAGCAGAAGACAGGAGATATTATGAAAAGGAAAAGAAGGCAGACCCCTCGAAGAATGAGGGCATCAGGAAAGATGAGACAAAGCCAATTAAGGCGGGAAATTGAAAGACTCCCTAGCCCTCGGATACCCTAATACAGTCTGGGTCGGAAGAGAACAAGAGTTGACCAAGGGAGGCCGACAGGAAAGAGAACTGAAATGAGCCCGGCACCAGGAAGTAGAAGCGATGCCAGACTCAGCTGGGGTTCCGTGGTCGCCAACCCACGTCCCACAAGTTGTGAGACCCTGGGGGGGGGTCAGTTGTGAGAATAGCTTGCTGATTCATCGTGACGTGACTTGAGAGTACTTTCCAGAGCCCGCCGTGTTATCTCCTGCTGTCTATGCTGATGCCAGCACAGGGCCGTTGCGAAACAGTGAGTGATTCCCGGTCAATCTGTATAGGACGGGGAACCCCGAACGTGTGTCATCATATTTCGTCATCATCTGCGATCATCTCAGGTTCGTGCAGCTTGGACCTATATTCTTTGTCTTTGCCGAGCAGTACGCTCTTTCACTAGACGCATCCAGTACAGGCCTAAGCCAGAAAATAAGGTTGAGGCTTTGGAAGACATCGAAGCTAGACACCTGAATTACCTATATCAGTTTTAAAATAACACCATGTTCGTTTAGTAGTCATTTTTTCATTACCTTATTATTATCATCATAAGTGCAAATGACCTAGATGTTACGCGCATCATACCAATAATCACCGCCGCATAAAGTCTTTCTCGACTGTGATTTTTAAAATATTTATTTTTGGTTGGTTGGTTCTTAAGTTTAGGGGCTGCGACAACGCGGTCATGTAGCCCCGTGTACTTTGGGTGTGTGTAGAATCTGTCTGATAACCGGTGTTAATTGTGATGACTGTATTAGTGTGTGTTATCTGTTTTTTAATTTAAGTACAAACTGCAACTTAGAATTCTTCAAATAGTTCGTACTTTTGCCGCCAAGCGCCACCGTCAACGACTACTAGGCCAAGTTCGGAACTTAGCTACTAGACGCCACTGCAGTCGGCTCTTGGCAACGGATGTAGACATCTATGAGCGTTGTTTACCTATCCAATTTAGCTTCACACAGGTGTAATTAGTGGAAGGTTCAATAACATGCCATAAATCTGACATGGGACCGCCGCACAGTGGTCCGGATCCGTAAAAAAGCGGACAAAAATAGATTTTTCAACTTTACATTAGAAAGGCCAAACTACCTCCCAAGTGAAGTATGTTAATCAGGGTACATTAATTTAACTTTTTCTTTGGAAATTGCTTTTGTGTTTCTCAGATATAATACTGCAAAAGTGATACAACTCTTCGTTTCTGAATCCCGCACTCCGTTAAGTAAACTTTGAAATATCATTCTAACTTCAAAATGAAACTCGGGGTCTATAATACTATATCTGTATGTAGTTGGTGATCTGATATATTTGTCTATAGCATGATTTTCGATTTCAGATCACTTATAAGGACTGTTATACATATTTTTATAGTGCATTATTTTCTTCAAGAAACATACATTTTGCTTGATCTACAAAAAAATGTATACATATGTATACCATGAAACTTATGAAAGTTTTAAAATGAAGACTGGAGAATATATCCTTATAGGTTTCATCGCCAGAATCCGCCAGATGCGTGATTGAGAAGGGAGAGAACATTACTGCGCGCTCTGAGGATAAACGCTCGCGCGAGATAAGGGCCTGTCGAGACATTTGTTTATGCTACGCAAGGGATATCTCGAGGCCATGAAACCAAAATAATCTTCAATCGCGAGAAGTAATTGCTTGGTAGTAGTAGTAGTTGTGTGTGTTGTGAAGAGTGAAAAATGAATTTTCGTTGTTAGTCGCAGTGATCTCATTAACAAGATTCAAGAGAACAAGAATCAGTCTCGCGCGCGTCAAGGAAAGTTTGTGGTAACATATCTCCTTAACAAATTCCAATTAAATGTTGACGACAGTGTAGAGGAAACAGTGTATAATAATAGAAGAACCTTTTTGCCGTATGTTGACCGGTGGAGAAAGTGTAACTTCTTAGAACATGCTTTTTTGAAGAAATATTCAGACTGGTTGAAAACAGAAATTGTGATATCAATTCCGAGCATTCCTGGCTCCGCAAAATCAGAAATTGAGGTCGTCCTCCGAAAGAATTTCAAGAGCTAACGGAGAGAAGCAAAATAAGGAAAATTAAAGACCTAAGGGAGAGTGCCACTTCATCAGAGCTTGCCTATGCGACCGTTATGAATTTAAGGGCAGAGGGAGACGATTCATCAGCCAAGCTAAAAAGAAGCTACCACGACTACACCAACAAGGGGCAAACGAACGGTGCGAAAATTTCAGAAATGAAAAATCTACATGAGTGGCACAAAAGCTCGTCGACAATTTACAACTTGAGTTTGGAATTTCAGTTCCGCACGCCCACTTTCGATTTTTTGAAAGTCTCCTGCATATTTCGTACCGCCTGGGTTTTAAAAAGTGGAAAGTGAGCGTGAACGATGGTAATCGAGGCTTATTCGAAAGAAAGAAAGAAAGAAAGAAAGAAAGAAAGAAAGAAAGAAAAAAATGTGCAAGACTCATTCAGAACGAGATTAGGTCTTCTATTTGATATTCCGAAGCCTGGATATGGAACAACCAATGATGGCAACACTGCCCGAAGGTTTTTTGATCAACCTCAAGTAGCATCCGAAATAACAGGGATAGACTGTGAGTTAATAACTCGTTTTGGAATAATTTAAAAGCAATTTCCTCTGGTCATGAAATTAATAGTTCAGAGTGCAATTCCTACTGCAGCGAAACAGCAAGCTTATATGTATGGCTATATCCGTGGTGTTACTTGACTCTAACACTCCATAAAATACTTATCCATGGATCTTTCATTATAGAAGCAGCTTTGCCGATTGGATAACTTTCAGAAGAGGTCTTAGAGTCTAGGAACCAAGACGTAAGAAAATATATGGAAGACCATACCAGAAAATCCTCAAGAATTTCCAATAATTTTGACTTGTTCCATAGACTATTGCTAAGCTCTGATCCAGTAATTTCAAGCACGGGAAGTCTACCGAAGAAGAAATGAATACAGTTCCCTCAGGGAGTGTGTAATTTATTGTCAATACCCGAGGATGAGACGGAGCAGGAAGCGGAAGAAGAAGTCGACTCATCCGGATCAGAGGATGAATAAGTAAGTAATTTTATGCACTAAAACAAATTTACCTAATAGTAACATCTAATTTAAAGTTTTATACAAAAGTATTTCATTTCATTTAGCGGAAAATATTTTTGTCCGCTTTTTTTCAAATCCGGACCACTGTGCGCCGGCTTTACTTCCCCTCCGAAGAAAGGCATACTGACGTATTTTTAACGCTCTTAAAATATCCGACGGCTTCGGCCGGGTTTGAACCCGCTATCTTGGGCATAGAAGCTCAGCATGCTACCAAATACACCACCGAAGCCGCCATATAGTTATTTTTATTACAGTACATTGTGTACATTATACGTTGAAGTGTCAATTCAATACCGGTAGTAGTTTCCCTTATCATCCTCATCATAAGAGCAAATGACCTACAGTAGATGTTACGCCCATTACACCATTAATCACCACACACAATAAGTCTTCCTCGCCTGTGAATTTTGAAATATGTATTTCTATTACGGTAGTTTGTAAGTTTGACGTGTCAATTCAACAGTAGTTTTTATTATCATCCTTATCAAAAGGGCAAATGACCAAGATATTACTCCCTCATTGTCTTTGGGGGCAAATGACTTAGATTTTAAGTCCATTATATTTCTAAGGAGACCTTAAAACATTATCATCATTCCACCGAGCGAAGCCGGGTACTACTGCTAGTATTAGTATAACACACCGCAGCAGTGACTAACAGCTCAGGCTAACCGAGCCGGATCGTGCTGGGCCGTGACGTCCCGTTGGGTCAAAGCTATTGTTCTGCTCGCTAAACCATATTTCAATAGAATTAAATCCTTTTACGAATGTACTGAACAAAATAATACAAAAGACAGCAGAAAACGCAGGTATACTAAAGCAGTTCTTAACGCACAGTTATTATCTGTCGTCTGTAGCGTAATGGTAGCGCATCTGACTCGTAACCTGGAGGTTCTTGGATCAAATCCCAACCTCTTCATTTTTTCTTACTTCTTTTATTTTGTATTTATTGATTTATTACTACTCACACATTAGAATGTTAAGCAAACATAGTGTGTATTTTAAATCGAAAATATTATATATACTTATAACACCACTTATTTCAACACTCGACTACAGCAATTAAAATTCGTTGTCCTTGATCCGCGGTAGAGTTTATTTTTGTTGTTGTTGTTGATTCTTTAGGGGTTTTGTGACATCATGGTCTTGTAGCCCCGTTTACTTGGGTGTGTGTAGAAGTTGTCTGATAACCTGTGTCACTGTGATGTCTGTAGGCTTACTAGTGTGTGTACTTGTATACGATGAAAGATTTGGGTAGGAAGCTGATGTTGTTGTTGTTGTTGTTGTTTCATTTCAGTTGCATGGACATCATGGTCATTTAGCCCCGTGTACTTGAGTGAGTATTGCATTTTGTCTGATAACCTGTGTTATTGTGATGGCTGTATTAATGTGTGTTGTCCCCGATATGACATATGCCATGCTGACAGATCGCACCCCATAAGCTAATGGTGGACTGACGACACGTAGAAGAATTGTTACGTCACTGCTATGAAATCTTAAAATGTATGACATTTAAATACGCTGAATAAAGTTATTAAGAAAGCTGGATTATGAAAGGAAAAGAGGCTCATGATAATAATCATTTGTTCGAGAACTTGTGAAGAGTGTTATATGTATCATGGTGACATGTAAAAATAGTGGGGAGGAGGTAGACCCTGTGACGAAGTACTCCACGTTAGAGTGCTCTGCGGTCTCGAAAGCGAGGTTTGAAGGTGAACCGATTACAGCAGTGAGACCACTTCTTGTCATACACCGACCGGTGACGGTAACCCTTAGGATCGGACAGATATTCAAACGCAGTTTTGTAGTGAAAACGTATTGAATTACAGTGTCACCACGGCAGAATTAGAGAGTGAATCTTACAGTAAGTCGACAGCGGACTTTCAGTACACGACATTTACGCCGTATGATAATCTTTTGCAGTACAGAATGCAGAAAGAACGTGTGCGGTAATAGCCAAGAGATTGTTACGGAAGTTATGCACGTATAGAATGTATACATTTTATTGTATCGCACGGGAAATTGAAATATGAATCTAATAAGTGGACTGTGAACGGACATTTATCGGCATGCATTCACGAGACGTCAACAGAGCTGAGCGGGTGTTCCTTGGGCCAGCCAGGTGTGACGTGTCTGCCACACAGCTGCATCTCAAGGCTGAATTCCTTTCAGCCGAGAGCGATAGAACATTTCGGAGTATTTTGTGCTCATATCTCTTTACAAAAACGGCCAGATTTCGTGAACCGTTGACTGTATGAAAGTGCGGGTTGCGCGAATACGTTCCGAGAATCAGGGACCATCATATTAGACGGACAGAAATTTCGTGAAATGTCGATCATCATGGCTATCAGCCACAGTAACTATTCGTTTCTTGAGATGAACTTCCACAACCACGCGATGGGTCACTACAGAGCAGGCGGCATGGAGAGTTTCGGAGACAGCTGACCTTCTGGAGACGAGGATGAAGTCGTACGACCGAAGGCGAGTCCACCAAGGGGCCTGGAGATAGGTGAAGATCATACAGAAATGCATGGACGGGGGAGACGCCATTTTATCTACAGACACCCCAGGTATCGTCAAGATGGATTCGAAGGTACAGACAACGTCATGGTAACTCGTAGAACCTAGTTTATTTATTGAAGTAGATTTTAGTGGTTTGGGAATTCAATATCAAATTCTATTGCGATTATCTTTGGAGACCCCATATTCATAAGTTTAAGCACAGGAACGTTAAACCATTTTGTAATTTATTGTGACATAACGAATTAATCATAAGATCGTGGATCTAATTTCAGTTAATTAGCAGTATACATAATTATTATAGAAAGAAATAAATCATTGAAACACGGGGAGGAGGCTATAGATAATAAAATTGCTGTTACACCGTAGCATTTCACGAATCAGCTGGATACATTTTTCAAATAAAAATTAATTTAAAGCTAAGGCCAGATAATGGGGTTATCCTAACACCATAGTGTGAACCCTTAAACACAATAATAAGTTGATTAAAATTAATTAAATCACACAGTAGGAGATAGAATGATTGAGCTAGGTATTATAATGCTTCGATGAAATAATTAAGATATTAAAAATTGGTAAATGATATATTGGAGATTAATTACTGGGTTAAATGGATCATGGATGTAAGGAGATATGTAAATTAATTAGCTGGTTAAAGAACCACTGTGAAAAAGTGTGGTATAATGAGGCAACAAGTTAAGTGAAAATATGTGAAGTAATAATGTATTGAATGAAGGCATGCCAATGAACATTCCAAAGTGAAGCCAGGATGGCTCTTTAATAACTGTAAATAATGTTTTTGGGTAATTATTAAACAGAATCCAGAGCAGGAAGGATTAGAGTTCATGGCTTTTATATGTGTTTAATCGAATCATCTTGTCAGTCAATTATGTGTTAGCTGAAGCATATGACATCCAGTGAAACGTTAAAGAAAACAGTATTTTTTCATGATTGATGTACTAATGTGAATTTCAAAGCAGTGAGAAAGAGTCTGGATTTAAACAGCGCCATGGGAGCACAATGATTCGAATGTATTTGTGGTCAAGAATCTCGTTGTAACTAGGACGTGAACAGTTGTAAAAATGTAAATAATCCCTGGCACTACAGCCCGTGATGGGCCTAGCCCTACCAAGCGACCGCTGACCAGCCATTTGGCCTGCAGATTTTGGGGTAACGCGTGATTAGCACATCGGGTCCCCTCGGCCGTTAATCTAGGTTTTCGTGATCGGGGCGCTGCCTCACTGTCAGACAGCTACTCATTTGTCCCCACGAGGCTGAGTGCACCCCGTTCCAGCCCTCACGTCAGTTTCTAAAATCCCTGAAGGAGCCGGGAATCGAACCCGGGGCCTCCGAGTGAGATGCAGGCGCGCTACCCCAACACCACGGGGCCGGCAGAAATGAAAATTAATTCTAGGATAAGCATGGACGTCCACGATGCACAAATAGCGTACTGTATTATTTAGATGGAGATCCAATGGAACAATTTTATTAATTTCTTTTGAGTGCTTAATAACTTCTTTAACTTTATAAATCATCCAAAAATGAACTTTAGATTATGAGATGGATGAAATAATAATCGTGTGTGTAAAATTCAGTTCCTTTGAGTAAATTTAGGCTGGATCTCAGTCAGTTCCTTTATTTCAAAAATAGGACACGAGGAGATTTTGTCCCGATTAAATTAATTCATACATTTTTCTAGTTCCATTGCACATCAAGACTTTATTTAGTTAATCTCCGAGTGTAGGGATAGGAGAATTCATTTTTATTATTTGTACCAGTGCATCCCTGAATAAAATGTGGAGTTTTATCTTAATTGTGTAATCTTTTTCATGGCTTTCGCAACGTCACATGAATGGTTGGAGATTACTTAAGGAGGCTGCCTATGAACCCTAGTTTTAATCAAGCCCTGAGGTCACTTAGATCTCGTCCGCACGGATTTTAGTCGTATCTTTGAACCTTAGTATATTTGATCATCCATGTCCTTTTTTCAAAATGTTGTACCGAGTTTCAACTGAGGATTGTGGTGATGAGCTGGGCCACGCAATCCAAGGCTGGAATATCGGGCACAGCAAATATATAATTCAGGTGTGGATTCAATCAATCAACGTATAATATCCGTATGGCACGTTGAATTTCAACAAGATACCACAACCAACATTCAATTGTATTTCTTGAACTATACCCATGCATTTAGGAGAAAGTAGGCTATATGTTCTTCACTGAACATCTTGTTTTTCCCTCGTATTATTCTGCAGTCACATCGAGGGAGAAAAATAGTGTTCAGTATCAAATTAGTCCGTAGTATATGCATATCCTGAATTAGTCTGTAGCCACATCGAGGTACAAATAATAGTGTTCAGTATCGCTTGCAGGATATGCTTGCAGAGCATTAGTATCATATGGGATGCAAGCAGAGAAATATTGACCTTCCTGATACCAACGCTAATTGAGCTGCATAGAACAATATGATTAGGGGCAGCTGATCCACATGGTATAGATACTCAGAGTGGTTCACCAGCCCTTATTATTTAGTTTTTTGAAACTCAACTAATATTACAATACTCCTGATGGTCGATATTGCACTGTGACCTTCCTGTGTGACAGCAATGTAAACTGAGCCATGTGCCTAGCAAAGGAAAAACGACCGTAATCACTTCCGCGCCAAATACTAAGGACCATTCTTCGAACATGTGATTTATTACTCCTTAAAGAACACACGTGCATGTAATACAATCAAATTAATAGGTTACGCCACGTGATTTGCAATAGTAGGAAATTAAATGAACACTATAAACTATGATTGAAGACATAGACACGCATACTAACAGCGCACAATGTATACGTTGTCTTCGTGGCTGAGGCGGTTAAAGTCCAATCTTACGTGGTATGAGAGACCGAGTAAAATAGTGCTTCGAATCCAGCCGTAAGCAAAATTCTTTGAACGAAAGCCCATGTTCCACTTTGGTGGGGATATAATATCAAGCCACACTTACAAAGTCACATTACCACATTTATTCACTTACGATGTATTCCTGTTAAATTTTGCTAATTTATGAAGAGAATACAATCGAATTAATAGGTTATGCCATGTGACCTGTAATGACAGAAAGTTAAATGAATACCGTAAACCATGATTTAAAATTCTGACATGGATTTTAACAGAGCACATCGAGGGAGATTCTAATCGCCAGGGCTCGTATCGAAGTATACGTATTCCTTAGAATATCCTTCGGTACTATATTATTTTGTTATTAAATGTTAACAAAAATGGAGACAACTGTATTTGACGTGTACATAATAAGATTTGTTCGTGTAATACCTTATTCGAACATTATGTAACGTTCATGGAATCCAGCCTGAAAATGCATGTGCTCGCTATATTATAGGACTACTGTCCTATTATGTGCACTCAAGTTTGAAGGTTGTTTGTGAAGTGACCAATAGACCTACATAAAATCCAATAACATCATAATTTTCGTCGTTCTATTGTACGTTAGCTCAAGTAGGTTTGGAATTTTTAATTTATATTTTAATAATTTTTGTCGCAGTTGGAGCACAAAAAGTGCACGTTTGTAAGCGTGTTTCAACCATGCGTCACATTTAAGAATTATTATCTCAAAAACCCGTCATCAAATTGAATCCAAATCTTAACACAATATACATTAGAATGTTGTATAACTGGTTTATTAATTTCAACATTTTGCGTGTCCAAGACAAAAAGTTGTTATCATTTTTGTAAGGTTCGGGGTCGTTGGAAAATGAAGTTCTTGGTCGCGATGTAATCCTTATACATCAAAAAGTTATGCTGTATGACTGTGAAATACGTAAATTAACTCACTTAGTATATATCGGTTTGTATTTGTAGGCGGAAATAATACATCATTCACCATCTACCCACTCCGGGAAAAGCTGCACAGCGTTGCCGAAATGGAGCCCATCACGCATCATGGCGTGCCTCGCTTGGAATTGATGGGCTCCATCACAGCAACGCTGTGCAGCTTTTCCCGGAGCGGGTAGCTGGTGAACGATGTGTTATTTCCGCCTACAAATACAAACCGATATAAAATAAGTGAGTTAATTTACGTATTTCACAGTCATACCGCATAACCTTTTTGATGTATAAGGATTACATTGCGACCAAGAACTACATTTTCTAACCAGCCCGAGCCGAGAAACAGTTACCTTACAAATATGATAACTTTTTTTCTTGGACACGCAAACTTTTGAAATTAATAAACCAGTTATACAACATTCCAATGTATATTGTGATACAATTTGGATTCGATCTGATGACGGGTTTTTGAGATAATAATTCTTAAATGTGACGCATGGTTGAAACACGCTTAAAAACGTGCACTTTTTGTGTTCCAACTGCGACAAAAATTATTAAAATATAAATTAAAAATTCCACACCTACATGATCTAACGTAAAATAGAACGACGAAAATGATGATGTTATTGGATTTTATGTAGGTCTATTGGTTACTTCACAAACAACCTTTAAACTCGAGTACACATAATACTTTGGTCGACAGTAGTGCCCCCTCCCTATTAAGCAACTGTGATCTCTCGTATCATTTCCGTAGTAAGACATAATGTGAAGTGGTCGACACAGACGATAATAATTAAGTAAAAATAAAATCAAGAACCCCGATTCTTCCAATCGGTAGTCCAACACGTTATCATTTCTGCCAAGGAGAGATACACATTGCAAGAAGTGCAGAATACCTCACAAAGATAGATAGTGAGAACGTTTGCGTTGGACACGAGTTTCTTTATCTAAAACGATCTTACCGATTCGAATACGATTTTAGTCGTCGGGAATTATAAATATTAATGTTCATGTTCAAGGATAAGATTCATTTCCATTTCTACTAATGTGATGGCTTTAAAATGTGCGGCTGTTCGCTTAATCTACGGCCACCTCTATCGCATCACCTAGCCACGTGCGTTGCCACTGCATTGTGGGTAGCGGAAACATGTCGTTACGGAGCTATGAGAACTAGGAATATTGTAATGTTCTCGCGGTTATGAGCTGTTCTCAATGCAACACGCACTCTTAACATTCAATCTGGCATATTATTGGCATTTGTAGGCAAATCAGTGAGGTGTTAACACTGGTGTGATAAATTTATCCACATCCACAAATTGGTATTGCTTTCAAGCGAAAAATCTGAGGTTTAAGTAGCTACCATTGACTGGAAATTACCCAGTGAAATCTTTCGTAAGTGTATTTTCACCATCGTAGCCAATTTAAGGAATATAGTTGCCTCAAAGAACAACCAGTTACCAGGTGGAGAAGAAGGTTCAAAGATTTCTTTAATTCAAAATCCACGTCTGTAGGACGAATAGTTCATGAGCCATGAGCCAATGCACATGAGGCTTCATTTTGTTGTTCCCAGCGCCGTCAATATTTGAGGTTTCTTTTTAAACTTTAGGGGCTTGGACATCGTGATCAATGATCATCAAATTCTTGTGTTCTTGTGTGTGTTTAATTTTGTCTATTAACCTAAGTTATTATGGTGTCATTTGTAGTTTTTGTATTTGTAACTGAAGGTAGGAGTGTTAAGGAGGTGGAAGTAGTCAAAAATTGCGAAACATTCCAGCATTTTATTTGGAGTAGAAGCGAGATTCCACGGAAAATCACTTCCGGGATGACTTACAGGTTGGTCTCGAGTAGATGATAAGGATTTGAAAATCAATTCTACAAATATGCCAACACAATTTATTTTGTTTGTACAAAAATAATCCTAACTGAAAATTCAATCAACAGGAGTTCATTCAGTTAGTAGCTGTCGTTTCCGATAATTTCAGTTGCTCTCTTATCATATCTTTAGAAAGAAAAGTCATGTTAACAACGGAATGAACTCAATAGGATACGGGTTTCCTTATTAGTGGATCAATTAATACTGTTTTAAGTTGGTCGAACGTAAGAATGAGGAATGCGGTTACAGAGGGCTTTGACGCGACACGTGCGGTGGCCTGAGTGAGTCTGATTATCCCTTTAAACCACGGTGATTACATTTCGATTGCTTGACACCCTGAATGTACAGAGTACCTTGCTTTCATTCTAAAGAGAATTATGTCGTCGTCCAACCTGGCTAAGTACCATCGGATAAAAACGGTCCTGTTCAGGACCAAAAAAAAAAAAAAAAAGCACTCGTTGGAACAGGTGCATATGCGGCCATAGTACATCCACAGTAAACGCCATTGAGACAAAAATAAATTTACCAGCCCGGGAATCTAACCTGCGACCAGGCAGCTTGTCTGACGCAACACCAGGAATGCATGATTTAGCCACCTTAGCTACTGATAGCCACAGTGAATTGCTGGCACGTATTGAATGTATTAGTAGCCCCCATAGACACCTGTCCAAACGCTGGTGGTGTTATTCGGAGCTGTGATCGTTTAATACATGCATTATAGTGGAGGTCATTGAAATAACACTACCGCTAATGATTTCAACTATATTTGCGAGCATGAACTCAACGGTAAAGTTGTACTAAGGCCGTAAAGGAGCAGGTAGACATGTTTTAAGGGTGACTATTTTATGATATACGCATTAGTTTGGTTGCCTTCCTCCAAAAAAATAAGGGGCTGGTGAATCACTCGGTAAATAGAATGTCTCTGATAACCTATGTGAATGTGATATCTGTAACAATGTGTGTATTTGTATTTCAGGTGGAGGATAAGGAAGGAGGCGGCCGTGGCCATAAGTTAAGAACCATCCCGGCATTTGCCTAGAGTAGAAGTGGGGAACCACTGAAATCCCCTTTCAGGATGGCTGATATGGGAATTGAACCCACCTCTTCTCAATTTTGTCTCACGAGCCTGAGTGAACCCCGTTCCAGCCCTTAAACTAGAATTACATTTCATGGCAGAACCAGGAATCGAACCCGGGCCTCTCCGGTGACAGCCAAGAATGCTAGCCACTTTGCAGCGAGACGGACTATTACTGTTGAACGCATACTAATTATCTGAGCGCTAACATAGCCTAACTCACTTGACGTGCTGTCCATTTAAATACTAAGTTACAAACCCAATAAGCTTCCAAAGACAGAGTGATACATATATTCTTCTGTAATGCAGCACACAACCAAGTACATGGGTTGACGAAGAAGCTATCCCTAGCCCTTAAAATCAGTAACTAGACCTATCTCCATATTTGACTACAGAATAGTATTTAACTTCCTTGAATACTAAGTAGCTCGCAGTTACTTTCCTGCACAAACCGCCTAACTCTTTACTAACGATTAGTTAGTTAATTCCTATTTAACTTAAATACGAGAGTTAATGCGTGATTATCGTTGATACATTTCACGAGGCCATTCAGGTTCGCAATTACTTAAATATGCTTTACGGCTCTCGCGCATGCGTAGACTAGGTTTCATCTTGGAGAGCACGGCGGACAGAACAAGAAGCGTCTAGCACTGATCATTGTTTGCGATGTTTCCTTGAGATTTTCTGGAACATAATTATAAAGGAATGGAAATACAGAAGACCATATTCGTGACAAAAGCTTAAAATGATATTAACAAAGTATTTAGGAGAACTGGGAATTGTGTGAATACATAGCTTAATAGGACGCACTCTCTCAGTTGTCTACGTAGCATAAGCGTAAGCGGTTGTGGTGCAGTCTTTGAATTTATTACTCAGCACTGGAAGGAGTTTGAATCCCACTTCATTTTTATTTAATTTCCGTATTCGTCTTTCTCGGTATTAAAAGTTATTAATGTGTGTGATCTTTTATAATTTCATTATCATAAGCGTATTTTATATTCATACGGATGAATGCTCGTGTGAAACTCGCAAACAAACCACCATTGTGAGATGTGCGAGGCACAGTTCAACTGTTTCCCGCCACGATGCTTTAGAGAGTTCAGTGGCCAGATTTGGCCATTTAACGTAATTCCTTGTTAGTGGTAAGTTAACAAGCGTTTCTGTTTGGTGAAGTTTTCGTGCAAAGTTAAATAAATTTTAATGATAAATTTAGAGGTAATTGACGTTGGTGAAAACGGTCCTAAGACTTACGATAACTCCAATCAGGCGTTCAATTATTTCTACTGCTGCATATTGCTGCCTCTTTCTTCCACATATTCTCAAATACACTGTCCATGGATTTGCAGCATCATTAAGAATAATGCATATGCTTGACAAATATTCTAAAATGGGTGATTAATTGTCGCCTTGTTCCAGATCGGTAATCATCGAACAATTCTGTCTTAATGCATTAAATGAAACGTATCTCTCGAAGAGTTAAGTCACTGGGTTTTAACAGCGATTGGTTGAATATTGGTCTCCCTCGTGTCTTCAATGTTGGAGATTGATAAAGGTAGGAAACGATTCACTTAATATCTCAACCTATTGACGACATGGGCACCTGTCGCTACTTTTGGGAGCGGAAGAAATGAGGTCTTGTTCAAAGTTGACAGATGATCATATCTCTCCGACCTTGCTTGGCATTAAATATGGTCTACGAGAATGTAGGTCTATTATAAGAAGTTCTATTATTAACATTTCTGGCTTTTCACGTGCGTTTCTTGTTTGTATATATCAATGCATAATATTTTTAATAATCTAATGTTTGCCCTCACGTGCAAGGGTGTCTCAGTTCCATTTTGTTTTTGTTTTGTTTAAGGAAGATGAGCGCAAAGTTAAAGTGATATAGTTAATCACAACCGAGTCGTGTAGCTACGCGCGCTATGGCGCTAGGCTAAGTATCCTTGCTGTGTGCACACTACTATGACATTTGTTGTTAATTGATTTTAGGGGCCACTTTGATCATCAGCCCCGTGTAGTTAGGTGTGTGTGTATGGAACTTGTCTGATAACCTGTATTGATGTTATGGGCTGTAGTAATATGTGTAACTGTGTTAGAGACAGGGACGAGGTAGGTGCCCCAGGTTGGAATATGGACAAAACCAGGGAAAACCACACACGTTGTTAGCTCCGGCGTTCGAACCGCTGATCTCCGGACTTGCTGCAGCTGCACTCACGAAAGTGGTGCACGATTAAACTACGAAGACAAGTGGGTTCATACTCTCACGTAAGCTTTCTCCATAGCCTCCAATTTTCAACCTCAAGCATATACCGGGACGAGACTTCCAAATTGGCCACAGCCACCTCCTACTGACTCCTTGCCCTGTTTTATTCACCTTCTTTAATTCCATCTCATAAACTCCTTTGATGAGGTTGGTGTTAGGATGGGTACCTGGCCACGAAAATTATCCAACAACAGAGAAATTCAACTCATCTCAATCCATATCACAAGAAACGGGAATAATCAAAGGTACAAATTCACACAATCACAGATAGACCTAAAACATACCATGAAATTGAGCTAATCGTCAGATTTTTATCTCATGTTTCAGTCCACTGATGCTCTGGAATTATTATTATTATTATTATTATTCTTTTAACGAGGATTGTATTTGTTATTTCGTACCGTGATATTTTCTGATTGGTACTCAACATACAACGGAACATCCTGTACGTGAATTAACCAATCATGCTGCTTGTTATAATAAACCTTAATAATGCAATAAAAACATCTGTGCAGGTGTTCTGTCCCTAAATTCACATAACCTACTGCACGTACAGGGTTTGTCGCGTCATGCAATTTGGCCGACCTGCCATGTAAACAGACAATCCAAGGTAGCGTTTGATAGCTCCGTACTTTTCAGGCCACCGCAAAGCATAATACGTTTTCATAAGTGATTTAAGTTACTTTCCTCCAAAAATCACAGCTAAAATTCCCCTTGTCGGTTTCAGTAAATAAAATACGGTGTTTGGAATACATGTTTTTTTTAGCGTATGGCTTTTAGTGCCGGGATTGTCAGAGGACATGCTCGGCTGGACAATGTTCTAGCTGCTTCTATGCGAAAACCCATGGGGTGAGCTACAAGTACCATTGCGTGTGGAGTGTTGTCTGGGGAGAAAAGTGTGAATGTAAGGACGAGGAATTGGAAGATAGCGGCTGTTTCCTATAGATAGGGACCAACCCCGGCATTTGCCTGGAAGGAAGATGGGAAACCACAGATGACCATCTTCAAGGTTGCTGGCGGGGGGATTCGAGCCTCCACGCCTCCCGGATGTGAGCGATTGCCAGCAGCCACGCCGTAACAACCACGGCTAACTCACCCGGTGGAATAAATGTGATAGTAACTCATTGACAGTTCTCTACTTCGAATGAGTCAGGAGGATGCTTGCGTCGAGTTTTCCTATCCACTCCAACCAATCACAATACTATAAACACTTCATCCAGCATGCCCTCACACCGTAGACTGGCTGCTGAGGGCATGGGCTCATGTTAGGAGAAGACATGAGAATTTGGTGAAGCCACTGATCTGGGATACACCACATCCCGTGCATAGAGAAGGGTCTATGGAATCTGGGGACAAAATTCAATCAAATATATTTTCCATACCGCTTCACCAATATGAATGAAAAATTTCAGTGAATTCGGGATATTCAAGGTCACAATAATCCCTTGTAAGAGCTGTTTAAATTAAGTGAAGTGAAATTAAAAACTAAATTTAAAATTAAATATTAAGTTAAGTTGCGTTAAATGTGGATTCAAACCCTGTTCATGAACTATATGTAATTTCTACTCTCGTATTGTTGGCCTGCAATCCCACGTTTCTAAGTATTACTATTCTGAAAAACTTCGTTTTGGGCATTCCTCCTTCCTCCATCCTCCCCATCCTCTAAATTGGAGAATTTCTATAATTTTTACACCTGTAACAACTGTGCGAATGAACTTAGGGTTTAAAATTAGGTATGAAATTGATGCTTCTTAAATGTTCAGAACATTTGTCAATAATCACTGCTTCGGTACATGTATGAACACATCAGAACAACGACAACAATGCCACTGAGCTCCTCATTTGACTTGTAGGTACAGTAATAGTCAGGCAGCGAGGTTTTTGTACGTAAACAGTTCTATCAGATTAGTATCGCACGGAGTTGAAATGATGCCCGCCCTATGAACTGCCAGCCCGTCCGCAACAGATGATGAACCATCCGATCAGTCCATTTATCCACTGTATGTCACGTGTGTTCAAAGGTACACCCGAAGGTCGCAGGCGGATTTTCCACGTGCCCTATAGTACGGTGCGTTCGAACATCATCGCACACGTACTAAGACCCTGGAGCCTGGTAATTATCGACTTGGCTTAGCATAAATGGAAGTGTCTTTTTACGTTGTTTGTGTTAAAATTATTTTGGTGCTGATATTTGCGCAAAGCCTTTTCCTAATTTATGGTACTCAGTCGATTTACATTAATACTGCTGATGTAATATGTAATAACTTTAATTCATACGCGCTACCATTTCAAAGCTCCGATCGATGAAGGATTTGAATATCTCTCAGAAGGCCTTAAATCCAATCTGGAGCTTATCCAATTTAATGAATGCAGAAAAATACCAGATTTCAATTAACAACAATCACATTACAGAAAGCGCCTCCGTGGCTTAGGCGGCAGCGCGCCGGCCTCTCACCACTGGGTCCGTGGTTCAAATCCCGGTCACTCCATGTGAGATCTGTGCTGGACAAAACGGAGGCAGACAGGTTTTTCTCCGGGTACTCCGGTTTTCCCTGTCAAAATTTCATTCCAGCAACACTCTCCCCTATCATTTCATTTCATCTGTCATTCATTTAATCATTGCCCCAGAGGAGTGCGTCAGGCCTCGGCAGCCGGCACAGTTCGTATCCTCGCCGCTAGATGGGGGCTTCATTCATTCCATTCCTGACCCGGTCGGAGACTGGAAGCAGGCTGTGGATTTTCATTTTCACATTACAGAAGTTGTAATTATAGAGCATGTTTAAAAAAATAAACTCATTTTGTTGAGTATTATTTAAATATGATTTCGGAGCCTTTAGAAAATTCAAATGGGTTTTTGTTATGTTCCTATACAGTACTCCACAATCACAATGCGGTACTGGGTAAATAAAACTAACCTCCTCCGTATTTTTAAAATAAATGTTTTTAGGACTACCTAACTAGACCCACCAGGGGCTCACAACTTGTGGGACATCGTTTGGTGACCACGAGACCCCAGCTGAGTCCGGCATTGCTTCCACTTACTGTACTTGTGCCGGGATCCTCTCTTTTATCATTCCACTCGACCTCCCTTGGTCAATTCTTGCTGTTTTCCGACCCCGACGGCATTAGGGTGTCTGAGGCCTAGGAGGTCTTTTACTTTCCCACCTTAATTGCCCCTTGTCTCATATTTCCTGATCCCTGATTCTTCGACGGGTCAGACCTCATGTTTTATTTTCATTATATCTACTGCCTTCTGCTCAAGGCCCTAAAGGAGACAGGGTGTGTGTAGCCCCACCACTTATGGTGCACCCTGGATTTTGCTACACCCTCAAGGGCTCACGTCTGATGAGTTTGGGAGTTGGCGACCCCGAGGGCTTCCCGAGCTGGGTCCGGTTTTTCTCCTTCTTCCATTGTCTTTGGGGCGGTCACTCTCCTCTTTACCTTTCATATCTGCCTTTCCTGGCTCTCCTTTCTTCCAAGTCCCTTAATTCTCATTCTTCGAGTGTTGAGGGCATTTCCTTTCCTCTTGTCTTTGTTTCCCTTGTTCTTGTTTTTGTCTTCCATTTCCTCTTCTTGTATGTACAGTAGGGATGTAGCTAGTTTTAGTTTTATATACGTAGTTAGTTTTAGGAATAGTGTCATTTCATTTCTTTACATTGCCCAAACTATTAGGGGCTGATAAACCAGATGTTAGGCCCCTTAAAACAACAATTATCATCATCATCATCATCATAATCATCATCATCATCATCATACCGTCGTAGAGGAGTGACTTTTGACCAAAACTTTAACTAAACTTTGAAGCTGCAGGTATGGCGATCTGAGGCTCAATTCGAGTTACTGACAGCATACATTCTGCGTGTTTTGACGAGTATATTGCACATTAAAAATGAGAAAATTAGGGTATTGTACTGTACCCAAATTCCAGGAATGATCCACCAATATCCGTCACTGGGAAATGGATCGTAGCATCTTGAAGTACCCGGCTAGGAAAACTACACAGTGCTACTTGGCGAATACACTCTGTATAAGGGACAGGGGAATACAATTGAATGTGCTATAGAAACTAACTACAAAACATGAGGGCTCTCAATACTACTCGGGAATACGAGAATCAAAAATCTCGGACGTAAGAATGCGGATCAGGTCACTAGGAAAAAACACCAACCTATAGCACCTCCCTCTACCAATGCCAAATTTCTATAAAAGGTCAGAAAAACTTAAGTCTCGTGCCTGTCGCTTATTCTTGACACGTTCGTTGGAAATATGAATCCCATTTACAATTAAAAATGTTCAAAAAGTCTTAAAAACTTACGTTCATTTTAAAAATAATACGTCAAAAACATTAAAACTTCCACAGATTAATTATCTGTTCCTCTAAGAAACATATAATAATCTATCTTGCTTATGCAAGCTCAAATAAAATAATTCCTAATAAACTATTGCACACGACTGCTGTTCCCTGGATGACGGGAGTTAACAACAAAAATAAAATTAATGTCCTTAATTTTAAATTCCCCGCAAAACAAATGAATTTACCCCTGACGTAGATATCCGTCATTACAAATTCTATTCATTGATCTATACAAAATAAGTCCCGTCTTCTACTTTCTTAATACCCTTCCTCAGAAGCGATAAAAACTACCATCCTAAGTTACTAATGAAAATTTGCTTCAAATAGCGTTAAATAATTCCTATCAATATGATACACGGTTTGTATACATTACAAACATTTACGATGAAGTTCGCCAACTAAACATATTTAAATAAAATATTTACAATTGGCAAAAATGCCTACTTCAAACTTGAAATATATACATTAACTTTCCTCCTTCCTCTCTCAACTCAATTCTTTCAGAATCTAGAAAATCTTTCACGTTACTATGTCTTTACTTATAAAAAATATTTCAATCCAGGATTCTATAATCAGTACAGCTAAGTATAGACACAGTTTGTTCACCTACTCTTACTGGTCTGTCGTAAAAATAAAAATAGTTAATAAATATAACTTTCCTCTCCGTCAAATAATTACCTTTAATTTAATGTCTACTTAGAACCGTTTAAATATAACTCAGCTTACTCTCAGCTTTAACAAAGATCCTTTGCTCCTATAATTTATTTCAGATACAATTTCAACTAGGATCTGCTGTCCTATTTTTTTAAAGGATTTTCAACTGTTGAGACTATCTCAATAACTTCAAATACTCCTATACAATAATACTGCCGCTTAACAATTCTTTCTTTCAATATCATAAATATTACGTAGTGAACGTGGAATATTCTGTCGAGATGGTCATGGCAGAGTAGAGAGACCCTGCTGGGGCCATGTCTTGTGACGTACGCTGAGTAAGACGCAGTATGTGTGATAAGTGAGACGTTGATAGATTGAATTAAAATAGTTATGGGAGGAAGTTAGATATTTTTGGTAGCCGTTTGGATTAAACAGGCTTTATTGTTCATTTATTATTTTGAGTTTGCCTTTGCAATCAATTTTGAAGGGAACCGTCTGTTCTCTAGTTGATCGTAATTAAATTGAATTTCTGTTTGAAGCTTTTGTCGAGTCTATGATCTGGTGCGCCTTGGGTGAGTGCAGTTATTATGTATTTTTTCAGGTATGTCAACCCTGATGTATGCGTTGTGTGTCAATTTGTGTGTTAGTGTCACATGTGTGTATTTTGCGCGGAGGAAATGGCCTTGACCTTCCTTGTCTTCTGCAGTGAATGGGCATCAGATGTTGCTCTATGGAGACTCTGTTATGACCCCGACGTGGTTCTTTATTTCTGTGAGAAATAATGGAACTAATTATAATTGGTGACACACTTGGTATTCTTCGGATCTTGGAGCTATGCATTAGGCTAGCCTGAGACATTATATGACACACACATTATTTTACTGGAGTACAGTAAGAAGTCTTCGTTCTTGGTGGCATGCCTCAGTCGCTGCACTGGGATATTTGTTTACGCATAGGGTTGTTGACATTTGGCAGGTGAGATACTCACCGAGCACAGATCTATAGATAAGGCAAGCTAATGAGTAGAGGGGACTGGCTTGTCTTGACCTAGTAAATTTTAGATGCCTGTTTAGTTGAAACTTTGATTATTTAAAGGACCAGATTCTCACGCACGGACGGTATTCTCATGTCTCGTTAAAATAAACTTGTTTTGTTGTATATAATTGCCACTGGGCAGTGTGATTTGATATTCTTATTTAATGTTTGATTTGTGGCTTGACACCTAGTTGGTGTGTTTGTAAGAGGTGACGACGGTCATCCGTGGATGTCAGTGGAGCGTAGTTATGTGGGTTCATACTTGTTTGGATTTTATGAAGTCCTGGTTAGGAATTTGTCCTTCAACGTTGCCTCGAATACGTTAAGTCTTTGTCTTCTCTCTATAATTGTAGCAAAGTCGATTGGCACGTCCACTCTCAGTGAAGACTTGAGAAATAATAATCACGATCTTGGTCGCGTTTCCCCCACTACGATTATAAAGTTGGCATCACCTCATTAAGAACTTGCCTAAATGGCGCGTTAATAGCGAATACAATTTTATTCCATATTTAAGCAAATACAAATAAATAAGTCTTATTTAATATTTAACAACTTCTCTAGTGCTCTGAAGTGTTAATATAACGCTGGTAATTAGATATGCCTATTGCACTAATTGCTTTCATTGATATAATGCCTCATTCCATTGGTTGTGTGAGCCACGTGATTGGCTTGTCATAGCCTCCCCTGGGCTCGCGATCAAAATTCCTTCGAGCGCGTCCCCACTGTGGTCGCGTGTCATATTCGGAAGTCCTCGGCTAGCTTCACAAAGGAAACGAAGCTTGGCTCTGTCCCGAAACGCTCTGCCTGTCACGTGCGAGTTAGAAATTGCCTGATTGGCCGCGCTGGGTTAACTAGTTAGCTGGGCGAGATATTACAAACCTGTTCATGGCTTCATTCCAGACACAGTTTTAAATAACATAGGCTAACTTTCAAAACTTTCAAATGATAGAATATTTCACTACACAAATACGAGTACAGTACCTTATTTCAACCCCAGAGGCACCTAAAGTAATCCCATTAAAAGGTAATTACTGTTCCTAAATCCATTTGGTCAATCCAGATAATCGATCTGCGATTTGGGCTCCATTTCAACTACTTCTCCCTATACCGAAGAGCAGAGTCAATCAGTTCTGTTCATGAGGTTCACAAATAATCCCTTCTTGACTAAGAAGCTTAGTTCAGTACTTGACAATTGGGGAACGTCGGTCTTACCCTCAAATTGTTTAAGGAAGTTTTATGTCTTCTGTGTTACTTGATCTACTATTATAATAACTGAAATAACACAGGTTATCAGACTAGTTATCTACATACACAGGTACACGGAGCGGGTTTACTTAGGCAAACACATTAACAACTCTTTTTCGTGGCGTATGTTAAATTCTTGTCATAACATTCTCTTTAACGTGCATGGGTGATGGTGCAAATATAACAACCACTTATTAATAAATGGGATTCCATTTCGAATATCAGGTGGCATATCTAATAATTGCATTACCACACCATAGATGACTCACCTTTCGGAGAAGGTCCATTATCCATACTCAAAAAACCAAACCTTGAAAAGATGGTATGCGACATAAAGAATAATGTTTCTTTTTTTAAATATTGGTTGTAGTTTCACGGAGACCACATAAAGTAGTAATTCTTATTTATCCTTCACAAAGGACGTTATTTTCGCTGATTAGCCATTTAGCGGAGACTACTGAATTAGATTTCGTAACGATGCCTCCCTACAAGGAAACATCTCTGTGTAAGCAACTAGTCTATTTAAGCGTTTATTTCACCGCAAATTGTTTATAGGATGTAGTAATTGTAATTCGGATCAAACTGTCATTTGATTGACAGAGACCAGAGACAAATGAACACATAAATGGCGCGTTGGGGAAAGTATCACAAAGGAAACGAAGCTTGGCTCTGTCCCGAAACGCTCTGCTTGTCTCTGCTGGAGATATGAAGAGTTAAGGAGCATGTGTCCTTAGTTTTCATGATTTGACATCTAAACGAACACAAAATGGCGGCTACACAAATGATCAAAGCTCAAATCAAATTTCGACAAACCATCGAACCAATACCAAATTTTGGAAACACACATCTTCTTGTAGGAAGCGTCTTGGACCCAAACTACATTATCACCTGCCAAACAATTTATGATGACAGACGTGCGAATCATGCAAGGATTATTATCTATAACATATGATGCAGTAAATTAATGTTCACAGTAGTTGGCATTCAGATAGTTTCATAAAAGGACCCTTTGTTCCTTACGCAATGACTGAGCGTGGACATCACGCACAGCCGCCATTTGAAATTATAAAATATAAAAGTTAGTAAGTCCAACAATATAGAGTTATAGTTATGAAAATTAGTGACAAGGTAGGACCAAACACGTAGAATTGAATAACAAAGACAAAAGAATGGAGACTTTATGCATTCAAGATGGTGACTGCACGAACACTTGAAGCATCAATCTATAACTCAGAATTCTTCAATTGCGTATTTATAACGAATCCTTGAGCAAGTCAAAAGATTATCACACTGAATATCCCATACTGCGGTAATTTTTTAGATTTCAAAACAATAATAACTATAATAAGGAAATTTAGGAATACAATATAGAACCTTATGAGTCCATGTTTTATAACTACAACTAAGAAAACTCCAAAGTTTTAAGCTGGTCGCTGCGGTTACTATCAAACCATAATAATGAATCATCCTAAATTTAATTGCGCAATTAAAACGAAACTCATTAATAATGATGTCCCTTATCCCATATAAAGAACCTTGATGAAATATGTAATAAGAATAACGCACTGAATGCAACACGCATCAACCATCTCGAAAATATAGACCATGATAATGAATATCTCAAAGTGTTTTCAAGCTACAATAACAAAAATTAGTAATGTTAAAGTACTTTTATATTACAATATAATTCTTACTTTGCTTTATAGTGATGAAATTAGAGACAACTTCCTTAATATGTATTGGGGTGTTATACTCACTTGAGAAGAACACGTCAGGAGTAATCTTCTGGGCAACAAATTACGTGTGACAAAGCTCTACAATAAGAAACTGATGAAATGCTGCAATAATAATTGGTACAGGCTATTCAATATTTACACGTATGGGCAGGGATTCGTGTCGGTATAAGGACAACGAGTTCCCTAACACACAAATAATATGGCATTGATATGTGACATGGCAATAGAGTGAAGTTTGGTGATATTACCTACTTACGTACTGTGCCAGTTTAGACCGATGTCCAACAACCACATACCCTACGCATGTTACTGAAATCAGTTTAGCACAAGACTCAAAAATATACTGTATCTCAGGGCTAACTGGGTAAAAACACAACGACAAAATAATACTAGGGTTGCTTCCCCGACTTCCGTTCGTTGCAACAATAAGGATAAGCAAGGAGAAATGAAAATATCACAATTTTTTAATTGATTTAATTAATTTTAAAAAGAGGTTAAAATGAAGAAGAAACATATAGTTCCATGAGGAACTAAAGCCTATTTTCATATATCCTACTAAGCCTATGTTAATTGCTTCTATCAACATACACAATTCCAGTTTGATTGCTGTAATAGATTCCTAGATATTGACAATCCTCTAATAATTCGGTTGGTCGCCATGTTCAATTTTTATATGTGTAGGTCTTTGAGTTATGTGCTATTACATGAAAATTATTGTGTATTGTGTATTCAAACTTCAGTCGTATGATAAGAACACAAGAAGTAAAAGCGAGATTTTTAAATTTCGCACAGCAGCCTTCTTGCGGTTATGAAAACAATTGAGATAAATTAGATGTTGGTTTTGTAAATACCAGGTTCTTGAAAGTCTCATACGTGAATTTCTATTAGTGCCTTTTATCACCGTACAAACTTTCAGGGTGATATCGGTAATAGTTTCGGAGATATTGAATGTTGGTGAAATAATTCGCACAGCTGCCATGTTGGATTGGTGAGACATAATAAAACTTAAAGGGCACGGTCGGGATCGGCCAAAACGGTGCTAGGACCTAACCGAGTTACATTGAAATCGCTCCAGCGGTTTAGAAGTTATTACAGGCGAACTCACACACATACGCACACACACGGACAAAAGGTGATCCCATAAGCCTATTTTTTTCATAAATGAACATAGGCTAAAAATGCAATAGCAAAAATGGGAAAAGAATCCACACAAAGGAAAATATAGAAATATCCACACACGCTGTTATTAATCTGAACGTTCACTATTCGAAGAAATCACTAATCGATAACCAGATTATTATCAGTCCCAGTGGTATCGATCAAAAGTATTTACACATAACTATAACATCAGGTTGTTCAGATTCATTACTAGTCCTTTCTGACACCTGTTTTTCACTATTTACAAGTTATTGCAAAATAATCACTGTCATTTTAATCCGAGATTATTTCACAAGACTATCAGTGTTTGTTGAAGTCACATTAGGTATTTCACTAACCATTGATAGATTTAAATTTGTCACATTAGTCTAATGAAATCAAAGTTTCATCAACTCATGGCCTATTACCATAAAACTTCATTGTAATAATTGATTCACTTGACTTTGCCAGTTTAATTCTGCTTATGACTTGCAGGACTTAAATATCAATATTTGAAGAACATGAATTTCAAATATTAATATTTCTGAAGGAACGATTGCATCCCTGTGCAATATCTCTATCACCAAAATCAAAATTTAAATGTTCTAAATACAGTACATAACATTCTCAACATAATGTTTATCAACTTGTCAGAACTTGCTTTCTTAACACTGGACTTGACCATGTTTAAAATAAAACATTCACATAATATTAGTTTTTAAATATTTCACACAAAGATTTATTATTATTACATAATGGTGGGATTATCAATTCACCCGCATAAATCATAAATTAATTTTTGACAATTATTTAATTTGTCATGATCCTTTAGTTATTTATTGGCCTATTTTCATATTATGACAAAAATAGTAGTTCCGTGAAGAACTGTACAGCCTATTTTCATATATCCTATTAATGTTATTCGCCTCTATCAACATAGAAAATTTAAGTTTGATTGACGTAATAGATTCGTAGATATTGAGAACCATCTAAATATTTTGGACGGTCGCCATGTTGGATTTTTATATCTGTAGGACTTTGGAGTTATTTACTATTACATGAAGAGTATTGTGTTCTGTAGGTGTAGTATTCAAACTTAAATCGCATGATTAGGACACAAGATATGAAAATCAGATTTTAAAATTTTGTACAGCTGCCATCTTGTGGTTATGAGAGCAACTGAAATAAATTAGATGCCAGTGGATTAAAATTTATATGAGCATTTACCGTACCAAGTTTCACTGCACGCGGATGGTTAAATCGCAAGAAACGTCCATTTCAATATTTATATTTCACGTCATCGCCATATTCGATTTGTGCTCACCAGGTTATTGAAATTCCCATCGGTGAACTTATGTTCATAGCATCTATCAGCATACAAAAATTCAGTTTGATTGTTATCATAGATTAGTTGATATTGAGAACCGTCTAAATACTTCGGTTGGTCGCCATGTTGGATTTTTATATATGTAGGCCATAGAGAAATGTACTATTAGATGACGAGTTTTTCGTAGGTTCATTATTGAAACGTTCACTTGGATCGCATGATTAACACACAAGAAATAAAAACTTACTTATAAAATTGCGCACAGCCGCCATCTTAAGGTTATGTGAACAATTGAACTAAATGAGATACCAGTGCATTACAATGTGTATGTACATTTACTGTTCCATATGTCACTGTGCTCAGATGGTTAAATCGCGAGAAAAGTCTATTTAAAAGTTTCAACTTCGCTCGACCGCCATGTTCGTTTAGTAGCCAACAGGTGTTTGAAAGTCTCATTGGTGAACGTCTAATAGTGCCCTTCATCACCGTAAAAAATTAGATTGATACCGGTAATAGTTTCGGAGATATAGAATGCCAATGAAATATTTCGCACAGCCGCCATGTTGGATTGGTGAGACGTGATAAAATTTGACGGATACGGTCGGCGTCAACCTAAATAGTTCTGTGACCTTACCGAGTTTCATTCAAATCGCTTCAGCCGTTTAGAAGTTATTAAGGGGACACTCACACAAATCCACACACACAGACACACAGACACTCATGCGCACACACAGACAAAAGGTGATCTCATCAGCCTATTTTCGTCACAAAATGAAAATAGGCTAAATAGGTTTATGAGATCACCTTTTGTCCGTGTGTGTGTGTGTCCCTCAAATAACTTCTAAACGGCTGGAGCTATTTCAATGAAACTCGGTAAGGTCATAGCAGTATTTCGGCCGACCCCGACCTTCCCCTTCAAGTTTAGCTACGTTTCACCAATCCAACATGGCGGCTGTACGAAATATTTAACCAGCATTCAATATCTCCGAAACTGTAACCGATATCACCTTGCAATTTTGTACGGTGGTAAAGGGCACTACTACAAGTTCATATATGGACCATGTTATGCATAAGGGACCCAAGCGCCATTTTTACTGAAATTGAGTTTTAAGTGCACTCTTGTGGAGGAAATATTGAACTATGTGCCCAGCAAATATGGTATTCAGGCATGGAATAACTATTTTAAATTTTAAGTTTGAAGCAAGTTCTTGTTCTGTATGTCAGATAGGAGGAAACGCATAACAGAACCAAGTGCCATGCAATCTTAAAGTGAGGTTAAATCAGTGATTAAATGTTTTGCATAACGGACCCAAGCGCCTTGCATATGAGGTTTTTGTATTTATTTATTTATTTTTGATCTAATTCGTTTTTAGTCATTTTGCAATGAATAAGTTTTTTCAAAGTCTAATAATATTTTGCATGAAAGATTAAAAGATTGTAAAAATAAGCTACCAAAAGATACAATTTATAAGTATAAACTGATAAAAAAAATACCCAGGATGTATATCCCATTATCCACTTGGTTAGACTGAAGTTTATTATTTACCAATAGATCTCGCTAGGAAGATGATGATTGTTGTCTTAAGGGGCGTAACAGTGAGGTCATCTTCCCTTAGACCACTTTCACTGTTATGCACCACTTGCGTAAAGAGGAACATAGCAACCTTGTTTATAAACCAAGATATCAAGCAATTTTTGCCAGTAATTCTATTTAAAGAGCAAACCTCAAGAAATATATATATACCTGCAGCACATCTGACCTACTACTAGTGAATTGCCATCAGCAACAAATGATGACGAGTGAGAAAATATTGCAAAATGAAGACCGTAATTTGCACCTGGATGCAGTAGAAAACGCGTGTAATCGATGACATTGAAGGGTGTAAAGCTTTTATTGATTTTGAGGTTGTGAGTGAATGGAATGTGGATTTTCTGTTGTTGGTTCATAAGCACAGTTAATTTTGTATTCCATTACAGTTTCTCGTTCTATTGATGGGACATAAAATGCATAATAATAATAATGATAATAATAATAGAAAACTACGAGTATTTTGAATTTCGTGTGAATTTGTACTATTACATTCAATAAGAGTGTCATATCCACACGGGATGTAGGTGACCGGATTAGAGTCCCTGGCTGTGCTAAAGGATCACTATTCAGGTGTCCAGAGCCGGTGTTTACATGCGATAGGGTGGCCAGACCCTGTCCAATCCTCCCCCTGCCACAGCATCTGGCAGGTGCCCATTTTGTATCACAAGGCTAGGAGACCACTTACCTGATCATACCAAGACTTTTTATTTTCTTGGGAGTGCTGGGAATCCAACCTGGGACCTCCGGGGTGGCAGCCAACAATGCTATCCACTGCACCACGTGGCGTTCTATATTTCATTAGAGAATGACAATCGGTATGCTGTGTATATAAACATTCATAACAGAACCAAGTGTTTGGTTCCATTTCAAATATTGTCTATGGTAAATAATCAATAAAGCACAATGGAACCAAGTGCCTTTATTTTAGTATATTCAAGTAATTTACAAAGTCAAAATACATATATATATATATGTGAAATGAAAATCCACAGCCTGCTTCCAGTCTCCGACCGGGTCAGGAATGGAATGAATGAAGCCCCTATCTAGCGGCGAGGATATGAACTGTGCCGGCTGCCGAGGCCTGACGCACTCCTCTGGGGCAATGATTAAATGAATGACAGATGAAATGAAATGATAGTGGAGAGTGTTGCTGGAATGAAATTTTGACAGGGAAAACCGGAGTACCCGGAGAAAAACCTGTCTGCCTCCGTTCTGTCCAGCACAGATCTCACATGGAGTGACCGGGATTTGAACCACGGACCCAGCGGTGAGAGGCCAGCGTGCTGCCGCCTAAGCCACGGAGGCGACATATATATATATATATGTAATAAAGTGAAATATATCCCCCCCCCCCCTTAACGTAATTATGTTATTTTCAGATTCCACACCTGTGATAGGAATTAAATATCGAAGGTTAACTTTGAGCCTCAATATCTCAGTTCCATCTTTATGGTGGTTGGTTCCTTTATGCATAACATGGTCCATAAAGTTCCAAAAACCTGAAAAGTACAAAACGAAAATGGCGGCCAAGCGAATTTGGAACATTTCAATAGACTTTTCTCGCGATTTAATCATCTGATCGAAGTGAAATATTGTACAGTAAATGTTTATACATATTGTAATGCACTAGCATCCAATTTAGTTCAATTGTTTACATAACCTCAAGATGGCGGCTGTACGAAATTTTAAAATTAAGTTTTTATATCTTGTGCCGTAATCATGCGATGGAAATGGAAGTTTGAATAATGAACCTACGCAATAATTTTCCTTTAATGGTACCGGTACATAACTCTATGGCCTATACATATAACAATCCAACATGGCGACCATCTGAAATATTTAGGCGGTTCTCAATATCTACGAATCTTTTAGAGCTATCAAACAGAAATTTATAATGTTTATAGAGGCTATGAACATCAAGTTCACCAATAGGACTTTCAATAACCTGGAGAGCACAAACTCAACATGGCGTCGACGCGAAGTATAAATATTTAAATGGACGTTTCTCGCGATTTAACCATCCGCGTGCAGTTAAACTTGGTACGGCAAATGCTTATACAAATGTTAATCCACTTGCATCTAATTTATTTCAATTTCATCCCGCTTTTGCTCCCATATTTGCTCCGACTTTTGTTCCCATATTTGCTCCGACTTTTGCTCCCATGTTTGCTCCCACTTTTGCTCGCATGTTTGCTCCCACTTTTGCTCCCATATATGCTCCCATATATGCCCCCACTTTTGCTCCCACTTTTACTCCCATATTTGCTCCCACTTTTGCTCACACTTTCAACTGTATCCACTTTTGTTCACACTTTTACCCCCATATTTGCTCCCACTTTCTTCTCTCAATATTTGTTCCCACATTTGCTCCCATATTTCCTGCCACGTTTGCTCCCATATTTGCTCCCACATTAAACTATTATTCTTATTACCGAGTTAACTTTACTGGAGAACAGTTTATGCTTGACAGCTGATATGAAAGTATCAACAACTTGGTATGGTAAGCCATATGCATACTATAAAGGATATTCGTATTTTGTAAAACAAACCAATAAAGATGGAACTGTAACTTCTTCCATAACTTAGTTTGCTATTCTCAGATGTCTTAGTAAGTGTCCTACCAACCTATCTCTTTTCTTCGTTAGCAGACATCTAAAACACATTTTGAATCCTCTTTATTTGTTACTCAATGTACCCATCTACTATTCATCATTCTCCTGTAACACCACATATTTGAGTCTTTTCACTGGTTTGATACAGCTGTCTATACCTTTCCAGTCCGAAGCTATTGTTTTATCCCTACATAGCTAATACACCTTACATCCAAGCCAAGGCATTCTGTTTAACATCTTCTAACCTTGGTCTACCCCTACATATCCTGGTTTCAACCCTTCTTTCCATAACCAAGATTGCTATTCCTAGATGTCTTAGTAAGTTTCCTACCGACGTATCTCTGCTCTTCGTGAGAAGACGCCAAAAACAACAGTTCATTCCTCCTTATTTATTACTCTATGTACTCATCAAATATTCATCATTCTCCTGTATCACCAGATTTCAGAAACTTGAATTCTCTTCTTTTAATGCGTTAAAAATCCAAGTTTTACTTCCATAAAGCTACACACTCCACATATAGGTTTTAAAAATATTTCTAGTACCTAAATCAATATTTATTGTCAATTATTTCTTTTTCTGTAGAAATGCTTTTGTTGTTGTTGTTGATTCTCCAGCACTACTTAGCTACCTGTAACAACATGTAATAAGCTTTTCATTGATTAAACATTATAGCAAACTCGCTACCTGTATGCCCATAGGGTTATGCCCTAGTACAAGTCTCAAGTCTGGGGTAAATAAAGAGGGGCATAAAAGCGTCTTACTTTCTTAAAGTTAACTATAATGACCGGTAGCCATGGGAAAGTGTTGACCATCCTAAGTCCTATGACACCTCACATGTCAATATCCAATTATTAGTTTATAAAATCTCAGGTCAATGGCCTTACTGTTTTGGGTATTTTGGGTAAATTCATTGGTCATGGGAAAGCGGACTTCATCTCAAGTAATTTGAGACCTCACACGTCCAAATCCGATCATGGGATCAGGAAATATCAACAAAAGTGTAGTTAGGCCCTTTTAACAAAAAATAAAAAATAAATAGTAATAACAAAGTATATAAATATAACTTTAAATATTAAATAAATATTAAAAAGTCAATAATTCAAAATTGTCAAAATGTGTACTTAGGTCCGTTGTCAAAACATAGAAAATAAATAATAAAATAAAAAGGGGGCGTCGCCCTGAGTCCTACAACACATCACACATCTAAATCCGACCATGGGTTCAGGAAATATTAACAAAAGTGTAGTTAGGCCCTTTTAACAAATATTAAAAATAAAAATAAATGGTAAATAAAATATAATAATTAATACATTAAATATTAAGTAAAATTTAAAAAGTCAATCAATCAAAATTTTCAAAATTTGTAGTTAGGTCCGTTGTCAAAACTTAGAAAACAAATAATAAAATAAAAAGGGGGGCGTCACCCTGAGTCCTACAACACATCACACATCTAAATCCGACCATGGGTTCAGGAAATATTAACAAAAGTGTAGCTTGGCCCTTTTAACAAAAATAAAACATAAAAATAAATGGTAAATAAAAAATTATAATAATTAATACATTAAATATTAAGTAAAATTTAAAAAGTCAATCAATCAAAATTTTCAAAATTTGTAGTTAGGTCCGTTATCAAAACTTAGAAAACAAAAGGGGCGTGGTGGCTCAGCGGTCTAGCTGAATGCCTCTCACCAAGGCGGTCCGGGTTCGATTCCCGGTCAATGCATGTGAGATTTTCGAAGTGAAATGCCATGTCCTGTGGTTCGGATTCCACGTAAAAAGGAGGTCCCGTGGCTCATGATCTCAAGATTAACGGTCACGTTAAACTACAAGCTTCCTTCCTTCCTTAGAAAACAAATAATAAAATAAAAAGGGGGGCGTCACCCTGAGTCCTACAACACATCACACATCTAAATCCGACCATGGGTTCAGGAAATATTAACAAAAGTGTAGCTTGGCCCTTTTAACAAAAATAAAACATAAAAATAAATGGTAAATAAAAAATTATAATAATTAATACATTAAATATTAAGTAAAATTTAAAAAGGTCAATAAATCGAAATTTTCAAAATGTGTAGTTAGGCCTTTTGTCAAAAACTTAGAAAATATATTATAAATTCCAAAAGGGGTCCTACAACACATCACACATCTAAATCCGACCATGGGTTCAGGAAATATTAACAAAGGTGTAGTTAGGCCCTTTTAACAAATATTAAACATAAAAATAAATGGTAAATAAAATATAATAATTAATACATTAAATATTAAGTAAAATTTAAAAAGTCAATAAATCAAAATTTTCAAAATTTGTAGTTAGGTCCGTTGTCAAAACTTAGAAAACAAATAATAAAATAAAAAGGGGGGCGTCACCCTGAGTCCTACAACACATCACACATCTAAATCCGACCATGGGTTCAGGAAATATTAACTAAAGTGTAGTTAGGCCCTTTATACAAAATTTAAAAATAAATGGTAAATAAAAAAATTATATAAATAATACATTAAATATTAAATAAAATTAAAAAAGTCAATACATCAAGTTTTTCAATATGTGTAGTTAGGCCCTTTGGCAACATTATGGGCTGGAATGGGGATATCATCCGAGTTATTTGACCCCTGGCACGACTTCCTCCAATAATTCGTTCAAGAGATATCGCCATCTTGGAATTCCAGAGGGGCACCAGCGAGAGGGGGTGCTAGAACAGTTTCAAAACCACTACTGCAGGGAAAGGAGTGGTCTCTCCGAATTTTAAAGTAGACAGTGGTACTCGCAGGGTTCCAAAGGGTAAGTAGGCTACACATATTTTGGTTCAAATAGGTGAAACGGTGTAGATTTGTGCCAAAGGGCCTAAATGCAGGGAATGTAGTGGTCTGTCCGAAATTTAAAGTGGACAGTGTTATTTGCAGGGTTCCAAAGGGTAAGTATACAAATATTGGCTCTGATCGGTGAAACGGTGTAGATTTGTGCTTAAGGGCCAAAATGCAGGGAATGGAGTGGTCTGTCCGAATTTTAAAAGTGGACAGTGTTACTCACAGGGTTCCAAAGGGTATGTATACACATTTTGGTACAGTTCGGTGAAACAGTAAAGATTTGTGCCAAAGGTCCTATGCAGGGATTGGAGTGATCTGTCCAAAATTTATAGTAGACAGTGTTACCCGCAGGGTTCCAAAGGGTAAGTATACAATTTTTGGTTCAGATTGGTGAAACGGTGTAAATTTGTGCCAAAGGGCCTAAATGAAGGGAATGTAGTGGTCTGTCCAAAATTTAAAGTGGACAGTGTTACCTGCAGGGTTCCGAAGGGTGTGTATACACATTTTGGTTCAGATCGGTGAAACGGTGTAGATTTGTATACATAACAGACAGACAGACATACATTGAGCTTTTTATATATAGAAGAGCTATCGATACACGGTCTCAAAATACTATGAATCTCTGATATCACTTGGTAGCCCACCACTCCAACGGATTGAACCCATCAAATGCACAGTTTAAAGACAGTTAGTTAAAACCACCCTTGCAACACTAAGCTTGGGCTAAGGTGAAGACAATGACCTCTACCATGTTAATCCAATAGAAATAACGACACATTTCCGTGCTCGCTATTCTCGGTTAGATTTCAACATCATTGAGCAATAGTTACAGTCTTTGTGCTAGTCTCCAGTTACCACAGCCATAGAATAATAATTTACAGCAATCCTTGACGCCGAATCCTTGCTATATACGTACAATAATGAAACATAATACTAAATGATGGAACGATATAACACACATGATATGACACAAATGGAATATTGGGAAAATATGATATGAAATAGACCATAATAAAATATATACACATGACTGGGCTTTATGGGTTTGATTCTAATAAGTGCCCCATACACGATCAAATATTTGCGCAAATTTCTGTTGTACGAGTGCTGTACAACTCAACACGCATGCACAGCCCACACACCCTGCAACAGATTTGCGCAAACATTTCGTGGTTGTTGGAGTGAACTGTGATGTGAAGATGTCCGAAGCGGCTTGTGTAGCTATTATAATAGGGATGTATAGAACTAGCACCGATAGAGCGCACTGCTGTTGTACTGGGTAAGCGCAAGGCGCACTTCTTTATTTTGTCTCTTGTGTTCTCATGCCGCTAATATCCACGAATTTAAGTTGTTTAAATTGTTATTTTGGTGACTATTCCGAGCTATTGCAGTGTTCCTCTTTGCAAAAATCAGGGAAGCCCGTTTTCGTCTCACCCATTTCCACAAAATAAAGAAATGAGGAAGAAGGAAATATTTCGGTGAGAAAAATCTGACCGAGTATATTAAAGTGTGTTCGCATCATTTTCAACCCGATGACTTCAGGAAAACTGTGCTGGGTAACTTTAATTTACAAAGGGAAATAATTCATATTTTGTACCTAGCCTATAAACTGATTAGATAATAAATAATAACCACTGAATGTATGCGTTTGTATTTGAAGGTGAGAGAGCAAGATTAAAACCGGGCACTGTTCCATCGCTTTTTCTGTGAACCACGAACTCAACAAAAAAAAAAAAAAAATAAGGAAGAGGCCATACACAAGAAAATTGCCGGATTACCACGATAAGCCTACAATATCGGAATCTGCAGAAATCATCTCCATTGAAGTACGGGAAGAAATCGTCAATATACACAAAGAAGTGAATGAAACATTTGTGACTCCCATTTTCAAAGACATCAATACTCGGACAAATACTTCAGGAATAAATGTGGCAACATTAACTGTCACAAACATATTATGGTTGGTTTCTTGAAATCAGAAATAATCGTCAACTTCCATCTGCCCGACGGAGAATGTGCTAGCGACTTGCTTCTGCATTCTTCAGACATAGTCAGATGAATGTAAACAGTTCGTAGTCCTAAAGCAGGGATTCTCACACTTTTTAAAAATTGTACCCCTAAGTCGTTTGCAAGGGGTACGGGAACGATTTTTATTGAGAAATTGACAAACTGACATTAGAACCAACGTCACGATGCATTTTCGAGATATACAATACCGGTATCAACTTTCTTTGATTATGTTTACCTTAAAAAATGACAGTTTCATGTAAGCTATCAACCTAAAAAAAATTAATCGAAGTCTATAAGCCAGGGGAGCAAATGAATATTTAAATCTCTATTTATGATTTAAGTCTTATGGAGAGATATATATATATATATATCAATATAGGCCTACAATACTCAAATATTCGTAATCTTCAGGAGAATGCATGCTGACTCCTATTCATTATTTGAATAATAATTCGTGTTAGAATTTTGTCATTACCGCTGTAGCTTATTAATTCTTCCTTACTCCCACTAGTTTTAGCGCCACTAGTCCGTAGCTCATCTTGCAGCTGTTTAACGCTGAAAATCGTCCATAATATATTAGAGGATGTTCCTATAGAATAATTTAATATAGTCTTGGAGTAAAATTGGAGAAGATACAATTTACTTTAGCTTAGAAAACTCGGTCACAATCTATACATTTCTCGAGGCTTACTGGGGGAAACATAGTACGATCGCCTTTCGCTTACCCAGTACAACACGGGCGCTAACTGGCGCGAACTTTCTCCGGCTACATCCTTATTGCGGGTGCTTCCGGTGGAAATAGTAACAAAATTAGTAAACGCAATAAACGGACAAGGGGACGTTGTATCTGGATGAAGGAGTGGCTGAGAAAGAGACACGATTTAAGCCACGAAAATCTCCTAAAAGAATTACAAGTGTCTGCGCCGCTCGACTACCAAAACTATTTACTTATGTGCCCAGCTAACTTCGGTGAACTATTAGATTTGATCACCCCTTTAATAGAAAAGGAAACCACTGTCTTGAGAGACCCCAAATCCCCCAAACAAAGACTGTTTGCTACCTTACGTTTTCTGTCATCTGGTCTTACCTTTGAGGCCTCGAAGTTTGAAACTGCAATTGCAGCGCAAACACTTGGGAAAATTGTAATGGAGACATGCGAAGCTATTAAAGGTTCTCAAAAGAAACATACAGGTAAATATGCCGTTTATTCTATTATTTTTAATCAAAATAATATTGCTTTAAAAGCTTATGTTAAAATTTGGCTTTGTTCATAAGACATCACAAGAATTCACAATACTTCATAATACTTTCGATCGTTAAGAAGGTCTCATACTGAAGTGTAACTCACCATTTCTTCACTAGTGGGAAGTTCAATGACAGTCTGTGTTACGGGTGACACGGAAGTGTAACTGTAATTTCCGGTTGATGAAGCTCGACTAGATTGTGTACAGTACGGCGAAGGTGTATGCCTGGCTTGAAACTGAATATATGTGTCCTTCAAAACGTATGTCATTTGTAGCTTTTTGGCCCAAATTTGTTGATCTTAATTCAATTTCATGAAATCGAGAGCCCAGGCTTTTGCCGGAATTTCAGCTTCTCTGTTGTTGTTGCGCAGATAATTGCTTGTCATATCCAATAGCTCGTTCGTCTTGTCCTCTTCCTTATCGCAGACGATTTTCCTTTTCTTTGCCGTCTTTTCTATCATTGTGGAGGTAGAGGTAGATGGTCGTGCTGGAGAGTCGTCGGTATGTACACGTATGGGCTCCTACAAAGGAAGAATGATTCAATATTGGCCTGGGTATGTAGCATAGGCCTACTACACAGCGCCAGGGAATGTTCTACATGCAGCATGTAGCCGCCGCGGAGAACATTCCCTGGCACCCTGTATTTTATTTGAATTGCAGCCAATGGCCATAGTGGGGTATTTCAATTCAACCAGTAGGCTCCCCATCAAGTTCAATTTAAAGTACTGTTCCAAATTTGGCTACCAGAGATGCCACTATCATTGACACCTAGCCGTGAACGTTGGAACTTGATAGAGCGTTTTTTCCAAATATAACCGACAAATTTGTCTACGCACTACCTATTGTAGTATGTAACAAACGGTATATCTAAGGACGGTGATCATTAGTACAAGTTAGTTTTATGTTTGTTGACATTCAGCGTTTTGTAGCATTCATATACAGTATTTGTCATGCATTATTTTGCACTGATTGTTATATATATAAATATAAAGTGGACCACGTTATAAAGAATTTAAAAACACATTTTTATACAAGCATTAAACCATCATTAGGCATCGCAGGAACGACCTATGTCAATGGAGTAATACTTTCAACATTATTAAAAATAATTAAATTTCCTAATAATTGTTGATTGTAATTGTTGATGTATCTCCAGAACAATGAATGTATTGAAGTTGGTTGCTACCCTAAACAATTTTGCTTTACAGATCCCAAAATCTGAAACTGATTGGAAGCTTCTGCAAGAAGAGTTTTAAAGAAAATGGAATTTTCCTCACTGCATTGGGGCGATAGATCGAAAATATATTCACATACGAAAGCGAATGGCCGAGTTTCGGACGGAGGAGTGTTTGCAAACAAACTGTTTTATGAAAAGTTTTCTCGCTCGCAACTTCGCATTCCTGATCCCAGTAATTTTCCAGGCACTAATGTGAAAATACCGTATGTCTTAGTGGAGGACGATGCTTTTCCACTCATGGGAAATTTAATGAAGCCATTCCACCAGAACATTTTAAGTAAGGAGCAAGCGGTTTACAACTACAGACTCTCCCGGGCTCGTCGCATCGTTGAGAACGCATTCGGAATATTAGCGTCTCGTTTCAGATTTCTTCGAAAGGAGATTAACGTATCTCCGAACAAAGCTGTTGTTATAACACTAGCATGCTGCCAATTGCGCAATTTTTTAAGGCAAAAGAAAGTGGAATCCTACTATCGAGGGGGATTCGATACTGAAGATGAAATCACTGGTAATATTACAAACGGTAATTGGAGATCAGAAGGCGACATACTGGCTGCGTTGCAGCCACTTCAAGGACGGAACAGCACCTTAGTAGCCAAGGAAGTGAGAGAAAATTTCTGTAATTACTTCAACTCGATAGGAGCTGTTACATGGCAAGAAGAGCAGATAAGGGCGTCAGAGTAATAGACGTTTAAAGACAAGTTAGAAAATGAAACAATAATAATTGAAGATAAACAATTAAGACCTATTACTGTTTCAGTATCACTGTAGAATTATTTGAATCCTTATAAATTGCTTGCTGCATCTCTATGGAAAGAAGAATATACAGTATGTTTGTAGCATATGCTATTGAAAGGTGAATGCTTCCATCATATATTAATGTAGCTATAGATACAATAATATGAAATTAAAGTGTCGATAGAGATTGAAACTCACCAAGCTATTTTCTTCATCGTTACTTTCATTTGCCGCCTCCTCCTCGTCCTCCTCCATAGTGCTGTTTACCTTTACTTGAACTTCGTGGTCTCTCAAAAAATCAATCTCATCGAAGTACCACAGTGAAGGTACATATACGTCATCAGTTCCAGAGCCGGGTTTCTTACTGTCTTAAATTATTTTCAACTCCCGGCGGTAAGCTGTTCTAAGTCCATTGATCTTTTTACGAACTATTTCCCTGTTAGCGTTCTTGTCAATTTCTTTCAATTTCTCCACAAGCACATCGTAACCAGCGTTTTTGAAGTTACGATTCTTATAGGCGTCACTTTTCTCTTGCCACAACTGCGGAAGAGACTGTTATACATGAATGAAGTCCCTCCAGAATTCTCTATTGGAAGTAGTTAATGCCATGATGTTACCAGTACGAGAGCTCTACCTTGCCTGTGCATGTTTGCGCAACACTTATCAAACACGTCCACACACGCTGACAACTGTTGCACAACGCTCTGTTTTACACAAATTATTTCAAAAAGATTTTGAATTCATACCACAGTCTTCAAACAGTTGCATAACACGTCAAACTCCCCCATACACAATCAATCAGTTTGAACAACAGTCTCTGTTGCGCAAATTGTTTGGTCTTGTATGGGGGGCTTAATGTGCCCGTGCAGTTTCAGGACACTAACACAAATGTTGAGGAACTTGATGAAAGAGAAGTATAAGGTGGTGGATAAGTCTAGTATAGTAAACATCAAAATCAATAACTCAAGATGAACATGATATTATCATCATCTTCGTAACAATCGTCGTAACTTGAAACTTTGTAAAAGTCTTTTATTATTTAGTGCTCTAGAAACGTTTTGTATAATGCAATTTTGTGAGTTGTTTATTTTTATGCGTATGTACAATCACATTAAACACAATATAGGGTACATACAAAGAAAAAAAACCCATCACCTGCTCTGAAAAAGAGACAGAAACACACCACGAATAACAATAGTGATTATGTGGGACTGAGCAAACTAGCGTCCTTTTCATGTTGGCCCATATCAATGCCGTATCGCCACCACGAGCTCTAAGGCATACTTGCAGACGACGAGGCATACCGAGCACCAACGAATTCTACGTGGTTCGGGGCAGTTTGTCCCACTCTTGGACAGTAGCTTCAATCAGTTGCTGTTTGATTTTGGAGGATTGGGACAGTGCGAAATTGCCCTCTTGAGCACTCTTCATGCATGTTAAATACAATTCATGTCCGCGGACCACAAAGGCCACTCTATCCGAATGAACTGATTGACCACCCTAGCTCGAGGGGCACGAGCATTATCGTCCACTTGTGTGAAAACCCCACCCGCTGTGGCAGCGAATCCTGTAACGACAAGTTCACGGATGATGTCTCTCTACACCAGACCCGTCGTGTTACCATGGTTAGGAATTCCAGGCGTACGTCGACCAAACGTGATACCAACCCAAAACATCACTGAAATTCCTTGCTGTTGGTGGCGTTCATTATTGTGGGCTAAATGAATGACTAAGTGTTTCAAGGATAGATATGACCATAGAATATGCCACCATGGGCTTATCTGAAGTTTGAATATGCCTACCGGATTCGATTCCTGCCTGCGCCAGGATATTTCATTCTGGTCTGAGGGCTGGAACGGAGTACACTCAGCCTCGTGAAGAAAAACTGAGAAGAGGCGGGTTCAATTCCTACATCAGCCATCCTGGAAAAGGTTTCCCGCTCCTACTGTAGGCAAATGCCAGGATGGTTCCCAATGCCGTGGCCGCCTCCTTACCAATCATGATCTGAATTACAAATACACACACTAATACAGCCATCACAATAACACGGGTTATCAGGCACATTCTACACATACCTAGGTATAAAGGGACATGACCAAAATGTTGTAAATCCTGTAAAGAATCATCAAGAACAACAGCATTTGCTTATTAACGTATATATGTTTTTGGGCTGTGGGTCAAGCCAAAATTTACTTGATAAAGAAAGTTTCAAGGTGTACCGCGCACATTGCCCCTATGCGGGCGCGCTCAGATACTACCCGCTTCTCGTTGCCGCAGTGAAACACATGTCCATGATTCGATGTTCCTCAGTGTAGCGTAGGAACATTCTTCTTGTATATTTTGGAAATAACTTTCATTACACACTCATTTATTTCCGATGCTCAATGCATAAAATGTAAAAATGTTTTCGTATTGCACATGGATATTCTTCACATTTCATGACGAGCACTATTTCTACTGTCAGTATCAGTATAAATCTCTGCAATGGGTTGGATGTTCCGGATTGTTGCGCACACGCACACACACAATGACATACAAGTATTTTGATAATGTATTGAGGTTATAAGGGTGAACTGAAATATCTAATTAATGAATAGCAAACGTTCGTATTCCGTGCTTACATGCCATTACCCTCACACTAGCATCAAAGTACTAGGCGTTCTGTGAAACTCAGATAGTCACAGCAAGTATACCATGTAAATACATGCCCATCAAGTAGTTCCGTGAATAACTAAATAGCCTATTTGCATATATCCTACTGGTGTTACTTAGGACACGAGAAATGAAAATGAGATTTAAAAAAAATTCATAGCCGCCATTTTTTTTATTTTTCGTAAATGTCTGTTTAATTAGACGTCAGTATATTGAGGTATGTATGAAGATATACCGTGCCATGTTTCCCAGCGCTCGGGTGAAAAATCGCGAAAATAATCGTTTTAAATACTTAAATTTCGCGTCGCTGCGATGTTGGTTTTGTGCTCACCAGGTTATTTAATGAACAATAGGTGAACTTCTGTTAATAGCCTCTATCAAAATAAAAAGATTCAGTTCGATCGCTGTAATAGATTCGTAGATATTGCGAACCAACTAAATATTTCGGATGGTCGCCATGTTGGACTGTTATATCAGTAGGCCATAGATTTACAGTATGTGCCATTAGATTAATATTATTGCTTAGGTTCATTATTCAAACTTTCACTTTCATCGCATGATTAGGACATAAGAAATAAAACCTTACTTTTAAAATTTCGCACAGCCGCCATTTTGAGGTTATTAAAGCGACTGAAGTAAATTAGTCATCAGTGCATCAAAATGTGCATGAGCATTTTACGTACCTAGTTTCACTGCGCTCAGATGATTAAATCGCAAAAAAAGGTTATTTAAAATTTTCAACTTTGCTTGGCTGCCATGTTAGTATGGTAATTAACATGTTTCTGAAAGTTACATGGGTGAACTTCGAGTAGTACACTTTGCTACGCACACAATATCAGGGTGATATATGTTACTGTTGCGGAGATATAGAATGCCAGTGAAATATTTCGCGCGCCACCACGTTGGATTTGTGAAACGTATTAAAATTATAGGGAGACATTCGAGATCGGACGAGATAGTATAATGCACTTATCGAGTTTCATTAAAATTGCTCTGGCCGTTTAGATTTTATTAGGGAGACACACACATACACATATATGCACCCACACACACATACGCACGGACAAACGGTGATTCATAAAGGAAAATAGGGTAAAAAAGTTCGCTGTTATTCATGGCAAGTGCATGGGTAGTTTTATTCATAAACGAAAACAGGATACTCTAGTACGCATGTAGCTTTCTAGGTCAGGATCACATAATTCGCAGTTATGGAATGTTTCGAGAATAATTGAACTGAGTGGCTCTAAAAGTTCTTTAATATACCGTATATGGATGTCTTAGTTCTAATACCACACCCGACGACGTAGATGTGCTTGCTAAATCGTTCACCACGGCCACGAAGCCAGCTGATGAACGTCCGGAGATCGCAGGTTCGAATCCTTGCACTGAAAGTGGCTATTCTGTGTGTGGATATTCCCCAGGGGTTTTCACACTCACTCCAGACAACTGTCGGGATAGTACGTAACTTCAGGTTCTAGGGCACCCACCCCATCCCTGTCGCTACTACAGTTATACACACTGGTACAGTCATCACAGGAATACAGGTTGACTAGCCTAGTTCAACACACATCCAACTACACAGAGATGATGACCAAGAGTCCCCAAACCCTCTAAATGAATTCACACACATTCTAATACTACAAACCTTCTCTTTACAGAAAGTTAAGCCTCATGACCGTTTAGATGCTGTCCAACACAATACTGAATTACGCGCCATATTTTTCACTTCAGATACGGTTGTAATACTTCCTGCCAAACACTAACAATTACATCGTAGGAAATATAGAATTTTAACTCATTTGTCTCTTCGTGAGAGGGAGCGAATTCTGCAAGGTATGAGATTGAACTCCCGTTTGTTTTTTCAGGAGTTCTAATATAGATGGCTATATTTAACCACTTGCTTAAGGGAGGGATTTCCGGGATTAAAAAACATTCCATCTAGCGATTTGACATCGGTGTGGAGCCATTGTGTTGGACTGTTTATGGATTTTCATTGACTTTCACACAAGCTTGAAAGCTGAAATCTTCCACTCGAAGTCTATAATAATTAACTTATATACGGTAGTTCATTAAGAAATTATGAAAGGCTAAAATGCGGGAAAAATTGTTTAACATAACAGAAATCACAACGCATGTATCTCTCTGTCTTCTTCTGCGTCTCGCCTTAAGTCACTTCGCTATCGGCAGATTATTCTACCACAGTCCATAAGGTTATCAGCTCGCTTCTTGCCTTCCTTGTCCTATTCACATTGTTGTACACCGTGACATACTCAGCTCTACTACGCAAGAACATTCACAGGTTTTGCTGCCTATTGTTTTGGTTATCGAAACAGACGACTTGTAGTTGCTGGATGAATTATTGTTGAGAGAAGTTAGTCTATTTGGTGGCCATATAAAACTTAATCAAACTTTAACCATGTGTACAAATTTCATGCCTCAATATGTATAACCTGCTTTCAATATTTTGTAAATGTGATTCCTCGTACTTAGGATTATGGCATCGATCGGGGAATTAAACTGTGGCCGTGTGTCCGTCTGTATGCTCATCGGTCAGTTAATAAGCTATGTCTGTCTCCTTATAAAATCCCATAAAACATTTAAATGCCTGCACATGATTCAAAAAGTCCTACTATGCATCATGTTTTCTTTTGGGACATCTAATATTAAGTTTGCTATTTATTCGAAAGACAAATAGGACGCCATTTTGAATTTTACACTAAATCTTATAGCTCCAAAATCATTCACCAAATTGATGCCATATTTAGAGCAATTCTGGGAGAGTTGCCGCGCTTTTTGTGTTATATCCCGCTCTGTTCTTCCGTCCAGTCTCTTAAGATGCGTTCAGGACTGGGATGTTCATTCCAGCGTTTCAAACGAGTTCACCTCATAGGAATGAGCAAGTCTTCTTTAGTACAAAAAATATGGCCAAGTATACTTATGAGCTAGAAAAATTCAGTTGTAGGATATAATTGAGTAATCACCACAAGAGTTTTAGAAACCTTCACCTTGTATAAGGGACCTTGCTTACATGAGTCACATGTGTAACAGTCTAAATATAACGCACAACCACCATCTTGAATGTATAAATATTTCAATCAATACCCCCGCCCCAAACCCCGTGGTACTACAGCCCATGAAAGGCCTACCAAGTGACCGCTGCCCAGCCATTTGGCCTGCAGATATTGGGGTGAAGCAGTGTCAGCGCATTGGGTCACTTCAGCCGTTAATCTTGGTGTTTATGACCAGGGCACTGCCTCACTGTCAAAGGAACCTGTAGAGCAGGCAAACTTATTAGAAAGGTGGGAGGCCCTAAATGTCTAAATTTAGTGTGAAAAAAAATATTATGGTGCATACGTAAGTATAATATTTACCTGAATACGATATTAGAACACCAAGCTGAAATTAGAAATACATAAACAATGTAGCATTTGCTAGTAATAATGACCCCATTCCGGATAAGCAATGGACTGGGTTGAAACCAAATCCACATTGTCGATCTGATCCTTTCATGGCAAGCATCGTATCACATATTACATTTTAGTGTAAAGTCTGCATAATATTCTATTCAGACTTCTTTCAATTACCTATGAGCACAAATTCCCTTTGATACTAAAGTTGTCAGAGGCTTTATGACATCGTGGTTTAACTACTTGGTTAGGATGAATTCATGCTGAATGCAAGTGAGATCTTTGAAGTATCAATGTTACATCTAGTGATCCGGGCTCCATGTAGTGCATAGTGAAAGGCCCGTGGCTTGTGATCACAAGGTTAAGAGCCACGTGGGCCACGTGAGACTAATATCTTCTTCCCAGCATTCACTTTCAAACGTTGTCACCTATAATCATCTTGAGATTCGGGCTATTTCAGACATAGCCGACGAATACATGTGTGTAAATAGCGGCTTTCTCACAACTCATGCTGTGAAGGTACTATAATGGATTTTGTGAGTGTCAACATAAATTGTAGTTCTCGCGTGGCTCTTACCTCTGGCAGATTCTGCGGGGTATTAACTAATGATTAACTTATGTCAAGGGAAAATAGAGTAGCTATTTGGACAGACGGCCGTGTTTCAATTCATGGCTGTAACAAAAAGGCAGTTGATTCTCGTATAAGGTGCACATAGTCTCGTGAAGACAACTAAGAAGATGATGATGATGATAATTGTTGCTTTAAAGGGCCTAACATTGAGGTTCTGGTAGCCTATCATTCTTGGCTATACAAAAACTGTTATTCTGCGGCTTTCCCAGTTTGAACGACATACACAGGGATCGTGTCTAACTAATTAGTTAGCACAGCAATACTAATCTCAATTATGACTTGAAACATTGTCAGCGTCGTCTAAAATATTTGGACGATAGACTCCTGTTCCCAGTTTTGAAGTTGACTGATGGTAAAAAAATAGAAATAGAAATCATCTAGTAAGGAACATGGCATTCTTCACAAGCATGAAGTTTATTTAATTAAATTCTATGACAATGTTTCTTACCCTTGTTTCATTTTGGCCTTTGGGCATCATGGTAACCAGCCTCCTGCACTAGTGTGAATATGGAATTATCTGATAACACATGCTATTGTAGCCACTGTACTGGTATTAGTACTAGAAATTAGAGTTGGGATTCGAGTGGATAAAGTCGTGGCTTTACATTCGATAGCATCACAATATTAACTTGAAAAAGGGGTGAAAAACGGAAATTATTTCTAGGATGTCTGAAGTAGGAATCGAACGGCATTCCTCCGTTGTTCTCATGCGGCTTAGTGTAACCCGTTTCTGCCACATGACAAGTATTATATTAATTTTCAGAGCTGGGAATGTTATTCAGGACCTTTGTGGTAGTAAGTTTCTCTAGACAAATGAGGTGTCTTATTCAGCAGTTACCTAATTTCGAAGAGCAAAATATAAAGACTTTTTTTCACTAACGATACTTCAATGTAACAGAAAATATTCAGATGAAAGCTGTTATCTAAATGGCACTCATCTACACTTCTACGTGCACTGCACACAACCAAGCTATAGACAGAAAAGTTAAATTGGGTTTAAAATCAAAATAAAATACTAAAAATACATTGAAAGGGAGGACACTCGGCTTTGAAACGTCCCCGAACTTCGTGTAATCCCTTTGAGGTGATGGGGAGTTAGATACTTACACAAATCAAATAAAATGAACGTCACAGAGAAAGAGGCGACACTGTTTGTCCCAGATTAACTTCCTGTATTGATTTGAGGCTCCATCTCTCTCACCCATCAGCGCTTTTTGGTGTTTCATTGTGGACTGAGCCGGGAAAAAGTTTTCATTTCACGACGATTCTCAATACCGTACAGGGTGATGACTAAGTGTAGTTTCTACATGTGTGTCAACATGTTCCTTTAGTTTGTGTTTTATTAAATGAAAAGGAATGGATTGGAATGGGCTTTATTTACTGTAGCTAGTGGTCATGTTGTTGGTGATTGCTGCTTTCAGGCCACGAAACATGAAAATCACCAAGTTATAAAGGGGATAGTGAAAATAAGTAGTCTTAATTTATAAACATATCACGCCCACATTTCAACAAATATCACCTTCGTTCGTATATCAACTACTTCAAAATGCTGAAGTGAACTCTGGTACTGATTTGCTTCATAAAACGTTCCGTTTCAAAATCATTGAAACAAATATATGACATTTTTATTTTAGTGTTTCGAAATATGAGACGTAAGTATTGACGTGGCACTTATTAATAGATGAACTTGGCAGAATTTAAAACTGAACGAATCATATCATCCTTTCTACTTCTAATCATAATTACTTACTCAGCGCAAACATACCTGCTAGAAGAAGAAACAGTGCAATATCGTTATCTCCAACCATCAATCAATGAGTATTAACGGATTTGAAAAAAGTGTAGTCATGAAAGGCAGATATGAAAAGGAAACATTAAAGTGTTCGTCCCGAAATCAATTGAAAAAGAGACAAATTTTCCAAGCTTAACACACCCTCTGGAGAGCTAGCTTTGAGCCCTTGAGTGTGTAACACTAACTGATACCCAGAGTGTACCATTCTTAGTGGGCTACTCATATCCTAACCCGTTAGAGACACTTATAATGGTCAGTGGATAACGTGAGATACAAATGGATCATCGGAATACAAATATAGTCTTTTTCTATACATACTGTATCCTACTGGCCCTTCACATCACAAACCACCTGTCACTTTGAAGCGATTATTTATGTAAATATTCCCGTTTTCAACATTGGGGTTAAGTTGCAATTATAGTACATTGGCCAAGTGGTTTTTATGGTTAGCTACCCTTCCTGACGCTAACCTCATGGCAGGAGTTAATGAGAGATAAAATGAATGAAGATGACTGAAACTGGGCAAGGAAATGGAAGGAAGTGGCCGTGGCCTATTTGAATGTATCGCCCCGCCATTTGCCTGGAGTGGCAAGTGGGTAACCTCGCAAAACCATTTCAAGGACGGCCGATCGTTGGGTTCAAACCTACGTATACCGAGTCCACCGATAGGCCTATACTGGTCGCATGGCCTAGCACTGTCGGATAGCAAGCGTATCTCCTGTTGTTTTGTAAATGAATCCTTCACGTTATATGCCTTGGAAGACCACTGCAAGGCTACTGTGATGGCATGAGCAGTGCCAATGTACAGCAAGAGCTATGCTGTCTTTATTGAAAACTTAACCCGCCAAGGCTATCCATGTTAGAATAACTGCTTCCCGAAGGATCCAGGATATGCTTTACTTCACATGAGCGTAATAAATCATTACCAAATTCCAAATATTATGAAAAGTTTATCCGGTTAGCTCAATACAGTGTGTCTGCGTTCCACCCTAGTGTACCATTGGGCTCGTTAGTGGGTGATGTAAATGCGAGTTGAATAATCATGTGGGTAATTTTCGTACTGAACTGGTGATACTTGCCGTTTTCAGGAGAATTATATCAAGGTCACCTGTGTACCATTTACAAGTGTAGATATGGTAATTTCGTAGGTTATGAAAGTTAATAATTTCAAACTTGCAACAAAATTAGAAAGAAAATAGAGGGATTCTGCCTTTCCAATACTTGTATTGAACCTACTCACAGGTTCATGTTTCGAAGGTAAAACTCCTTCTTCCTCAGCCTGTACATAAAAATAACAAAGATAAATAACCTTTAAAAGAACATACGTTGCATGAATAAAGATTTGTGAAATAAATAATATGAAGTTCAATTGTTTCCGTTTCTCCAACAAAATATCAAAAAGTTTTAGACAAAAAAGAAACAGAATAAAAATTAAACGTATTATAGTAAGATGGTGTTATTTAAACTTGTCCAGCTTTTTTCGCTCAAATCCATCTAGTTATTCAGGGTGCCTGGGGTTTTACCAGGCAGCCAGAAGCATATCGCGCTCACGACAAAGCATTGCAGCCCGATTAGCCACAGTAATCGTAGTAACACGGATGTTACGGGAGAACTACTCGCCATACGCCGATCCACTCCCGACATCGTTACCTCGATTGTAATGCTGCACAATATACTGCAGACACAAAGCAATATGACGTACGATAAGCCGGCAAGATATGAGTTGTTGATGTGTAACATCTTTCCACTCGGTTGCTGGATATTTTTGTGGGATTGATTTTGAAAAATGGGACGGAAGTGGATCGGACGGAAGTGTGTAAGACGCACTACCAGCTAGATCGCATCCCTCCTGGCTGCTGTCAAGTAGGTGTATTCATAACTAATTTAAAACTCAATTCCACGCAGGAACATTATCGAGAAAAAGAAAATACTTCCATATTATTACCGGCACGTGAAAATGAGTACCTGTCTTGTACTCTAAATGTCTGTGGTTGTAATGGCTGCGTGGATAACATCGTGGTCTGAGAATCATGAGGTCTCAGGTTCGAGCCCTAGTCCCGGCAATTATTTTTGCTACCAGATTATCGATTTAAACGATATATATCATAACATTATGCGTCATTTTAACAGAATCTACTTGAAATTACGATTTATCTAATTTTAATTACAATAGTTTGCACCAAGCAGGAGTTGGGAAATTTGATTGTATTGAACATTATTTCTAGTAGTCTATATGGGTAGATAGGCTAGAGACTATGGTTTCATTCCTCCTCTTAATTTACAATATAATATGTGATGTTTGTTGAAACAATTGTGACAGTAGCATATCTCCAATTCAATCTATACATTCATCATAGTACCAGTATGAAAACGGAGCGTAAATTAACACTTATGAATGTCCAAGCTGTGTAGTATACGAGTAGAATAACATGTCAGATGACTTCACATACATTTCATCTCAATTTCATAGTAGGATAACATGTCAGATGTTACACATCATATGCGACTACTGTAAGGCTCGTACCTTTCAATTTTTTTCTCTAACCCACACACCCTTTACTATGCGTGTATTTCACTTCATTAGACGCTTCATGCCCTGAGGAATCATATACTCCCGGCTGTCTATCAATTCTCCCCCCCCCCCCTCCCCCTCCCCCTGTTACTATACGATATTTTACAGGCTGTAACTAAATATGTGGGAAAGCTCCGGGCATTCGATATAGGACCTGACAACATGTAAAACATGTCCGGTAAACATATGGTGTATATGGTTTCGTTTCCGTGTTATAAGCATTGTTTGTGTTGTATATAACACAGACCGCTTCACTATGCAGGTTGGTCATTTGTGATAATAAAGTGTACGTTATTACATACAGTTCTCTACAGAATGTGCTCAAAATGGCTACCACGAGCTGTAATGCAGATGCCTATGAGCCGCAACATTGACTGTCTCACACGCTGTCATATTCCCGGCGTCTGTCGTATCTGCTGACATCTTGCTCTATTCGCTGACGCAGCATGTCCACGTTATGAATACGAGTGTTATACACAATGGCCTTTAAATGACCCCAAAAGTAGAAGTCTAATGGGTTGAGATCAGGAGAACGAGCAGTTAACATTGTCGATCCCTGACGCCCTATCCATCTGTTTGGGAAAATTGCTCTAGCAACTAGAGCAAAATGAGGCGGTGCTCCATCATGCATGAACCCCATGCGCTAAAATAAATCCAGTGGAACGTCTTGCAACAAACCAGTTTAATCATTCGTTACGGCGCAGTATGACGCAACTGGTAATGTTTCTGGGAAAATGAAAGGACCAATTAATGTGGAACCTCTTATTCCAGCTCACACCTTAATACTGAACTGTTGTTGATGTCTGGTTTGAACACTTTCTCTGGGATTTGCATCAGCCCAGACAGACGTATTGTGGAAGTTGTGCACTCCGTCTTGGGTAAACTTTGCTTCATAGGTAAACAGAATAGCAGCGAAAACTGTTGGTACAGAGCACACCTCTGTCGTAATCAGGTACAAAATACTGCTCTGGGTAGAAAGTCAGCTGCACTAAGACCTTGGACTATTTGAAGGTGATACGGATAAAGGAGCTATCCTCGTAGAGTTCTCCACAATGTCATATGACTCACATTTACAATTGCCATTATTTCCTTGATGCTGCTCCTGTTATATTTCTCAATATGGTTAAGAAGTCGTCCTCTGTGTCAGGTGTTCATGTGCTCCTAGGGCGTCCATTATCAGCAACACGTCTGCTAAACGGGCCTGTTTCGCAGAGACGAGAATTTTTCTTTGGAATGCCTTGGTGTTGGGAGAACATCTATTAAGAATGTGTTCCGCATACAAACGCCGTGCTTCATTTGCGTTACGCTGCGCCCGTCCATACAAAAGATGCATGCCTGCCATTTCCGGATTCGAGTACCCCATTGTATTATGACGGGTACTGTCCGTCAACTCAATTACAACTGACAAGTATCACTTCACTCCACTCCAATCTACTCTAGCTTATGACCTGTGTGGACGTGTTTACGTGTTTGCTAAGCACCTGGCATTACGTGGCTTTGAATGCAAAACAAATGCACACAGACTTGAATAGTGACGAAACGTAAAAGTGGCCTGTGTGCCCTCCACAAATGACCAACTAGCATCATGCTGCCGTCTGTGTTAAGCACAGCACATAAAATGATTGTAACATGGCAACGAACGCACATACACCATATGTTTACAGGACATGTTTTGTTTGTTGTCAGGTCTTCAGTTGAATCCCTGGAGCTCTCCCACATATGTTGTTGCACCCTGTATATTAAATGGGTACATCTATAACTTCCTTTTCAATTAATGACACAGCAACATTGCAAATGTATAAACTGTGCTTGTGATGGGTAAAAAAACAATTAAATGCTCACCCATGCTTATGTCAGACAAATATCGTTATTTCCACGTGGGGAATATTCTTAAGCATCTTCACTTCCAATAAACCATACGATGAAGAAATTTCAGCTGTTTCAGTTGTGGCTACCTTCCTTTTGAAGCGAAGCCAGAACTTTCATAAAGTTATTGTTAACAACTTGTCACCTGAAATACAGAAACCTGAGCATCACTACTCTGTGGAATTGAAAACTATTTTCATGCTACTATGAGTAAAATCATATTGAATGACCTACATTTACGACCCCATTGATATCAAATGGGAGCATACCATTATAAGGTTATGTATTGTAAAGAAAGTGCATGCTATTGAGTTGGATGGTTGTGAGTTCAAAGGTCCGACACATGTGTGACTGAGCTATTGCAATATATAATACATCTTAATTCCCTACATTCCATCTAATTAGACTGTACTCTCTCTACAAGACACAACCTAATTGCAGTAAATTTCCATTTGTGTAAGGTCTACTAGTTTTCCATCCCACTGATGACAAGGTCACGTGAGTGGACAAACTGGACCTAATCCGAGATACGTGGGAGGCTTGGGTGTAAAAACCTCACCAGACACTACTTTCCTGCTATTAATGTTTCTTTTAATGAGCAATTAAGGCGTTGAATTTATCAACAATATGTCATCGATACCTCATTAATGTGGCATAAAATATTTTGAATTACTGAATCGAAAACAATTGGCCCTATGAAAGGTTATTAACACATGGCATAAGGAAGGAGCAACTAAAACTTCAAATTTGGGTACCTCAGTTGTTCTACTCTTATATACAATTTCACAAATCCAACCCTGACTTGTGATAACTTGTTTACTGATCTGGTTTTATTAAAGCAGATTCTTAGCATTGGATACCCGATTTTACAAAGTAAAAAAAATCACCACTTTCTGGATTAACAAATGATTGTTCTCTGATATCATACGTTACAGCCAAGAGCAGAGTTGTAATGATCGCCAGTAACAAGTACCACACACCAAACGTTGGTGGATAGGAATCAGATCATCTAGACATGTAGCCTATCTATAACGATAACAAGGTAGGTTGTTACAGCGCACATCAACTGGTGCACAGTTACATCTGAATTCGTAAAGAAATTCGCTGAGCAGCAGCCTTAATTTTGAAACTCCTTGACGATTCGGGGCTGGCTGCGTATGCCATATGAACAACACTGTACTCTCAGTAGAACAAAAGGAACCAAGAATCTACACGCACACTCTTTATGGTTGATATTTCCAAATCGTTGGTGAAGGAGCAAATTGAAAGAAGACAATATCTTTGACTGCCAAGTTGCACTACCAATGTGCTTACTTGCAGCATTCAATCAATACCAACCCCTTGCCTTATCAAAATTAGCACAAAACAGGATATACATTGTGACAAATGCAAACGAAACGTTTTTTTTGACCACTCAAAATCAAAAAGGATGAATAAAAAGGCATCATTAAATGTTATCACGCAGAATGTATTACGGCACACAAAATACCTTACATTTGGATAATGCCAGAAAGTGTTATCTGACATGAATGTTAATTTGACGTCCTAAACTAATGGAAATTTGTGATGCACTTTATTGTTCTGATAAGAGAGGTGGTGGTAGCGCCTGTGGTTCAAACAATAATTGTAGTAGGCTACTAAAAACTGCACAGTATTTATACAAGGACGAAACGGATCTAACTCGGTCTAACTCAATTGTGTTCTAAATACGCGTTGTCTTCATGATGCTGAATTTAAAGTATAATATCCTCTCATGGTTATGACAGCATTAGCCTATTCTAATTATCGGTGATCAATATACTGTTGAAACTTGAAGCCACTCCCAGTTTCCCTCAAGATTACTGCTACGAGGTTGATGTTGTTGTTGTTGTTGTTTATTCGTTATAAGGGCTTGGTACAACTTCGTCATAAACTCTGTGTACTTGAGTATGTGTGTTCAATTTGCATGATAACCTGTGCTTCTGTGGTGACTGTACTAATGCGTAATTATTAGGGGCAAGAATGAGGTAAGTGCCCCGGGACTTGGAAGAAGGTATTAACCCAACATTTTCCTGGAGGAGATAGTGTGGATAAACCAACCTCAGAATAGCCACTGACAACACCGGGATTCGAATCTCCGATGTCTTGCCTTTTCACTACTAAGAGCACTAGTAGGCATTTGTAATAGAACAGCTCGTAAAACTCACATACCCTACCTCCATTTTGCCACATTTGCTTCTGTCCTGGGGCGTGGTGGCGCGGCGGTCAAGCTGTTGGCCTCTCATCAAGGTGGACTGGGTTCGATTCCCGGTCAATGCATGTGAGATTTTTCGAAATGAAATGCCATCTCCTGTGGTTTGGATTCCACGTAAAAAGGAGGTCCCGTAGCTCATAATCACAAGATTCACATTCACGTAAAACTACAATCTTCCTTCCTTTTCCCTCTGTTCTCTCCGCAATCCTCATTAAATATATCGCATTACTGACAGGTTCATCGGTATTAATTGGAGCTCTTGGCAGCATTGTGAAATACGATTAAGTACGGTAAGTTCATAACGAATAGAACCAAGTGAAGTTATAAAGAATGAACGACACAATACTCCAGATATGGATATACTGGGATGTACTGTACTAGAAAACTTCAAAAAATAATGTAATAAGAGCTTTCAAGGGTAAATACCTCCCCCTCGTGTTCGAATTGTACACCAGAGCTGAAAAAGTATGGTAGTGTTAGTTGTAGCTCTTCAATCGGTGAACACGAATTTGCTCACTGACTGGGCAGGGTATAATGTATATACAGCTGCGGACTGACAATTGCTAAGGACCAGAGACATTGGTACAAAGGTATATTCACAGGCAAGGATGGAAGACATGCAACACAGTACATACGTAATAGAGGTGGAGAGGTATATTTATAACAAAAATTAGTGCAGATTTCACCTCATGGGTAAAAAGGGTAACAGATATTAAAAAAATCAGTACATGACGTTCTTGTTAGAAACAGTTCAGATTCACAAAATGAAGGTCAATTGCAGTCTCTTACTAAGGAATATGCCCTCCACGGACACGAATGCACATTGCGCCGTCTACTAAACTGTTGAAGAGTTCTTGGGGGGTATTTTCCAACTCCTCTCTAAAGGCGTTTTTAAGGTCTGAGAGGGGGTGTTTGTGGAGAAACACGTCTGCCAAGTGTATCCCAGGCATGCTTGATAGGTTTAAATTCCAGGAGTATGCAGGCTATTTTATAAGTTCAATATCTTCAATTTCCAGTGTGTCCGCTACTGCAGTGGTTGTGTGTGGGTGGGCATTGGCGTGCATAAACAGAAAGTCGGCACCTACCGCACTTCTAAAAAGAGGAACGTGGTCCAGAATAATCTCACCGCAATACCTCTGTAGATACAACTGACAATTTGTATAGGCAACACTGAAAAATTGGCTTCAAAACTTAACTGAAACAGTAGGTCTCGGCTTTATCATGCAGGAGATGTAAGACTGAACACGTGTTGCGTGAGGCCCGTGCCCCATTAGAAGGAAAATGATTGCGCTTACGCAATCATGTTCATATGTGGAAGTGTATAGAGTTATCCGGTTTTTGCGTCCGATGGGGTTGTCAGAGCTCGCGCATCGGCAACTGGTGGATGTTTATGGTGCAAATGTGAAGTAATGGAGAGAGGTTTAGCATTGGTACACTGAATTCGATAACGGCGGGATAACTTGAGGTGAGCAATGTTCTGTCCAGCCAAGCACGTTCATCACAGAATTCAGTCTCTTCAGAATGTTAAAGAAGCAATTCAGTGGTAAGGGATTTAATGATAACACAGCGTATCAGCTGCTTCAGTGATGAGTTTTCAGAGAAAGTAAGTTATGTCTCTCCTATACAGGCATATATGCCTTGGTTTAGAGTTGGAACACGAGATGGGTGAGATTGGTGACAATATTGAATAGTATTGCGAATCAGTGTTGTTTCTCCGAGCGAACTCCTCTCAACGTATTTTGGAGCGCCTTTGTACAATAGGTCTGAATAACTGAGCGGCCAATAAAATGCACGTTTACAGGCACAAACGCTCGACCGAACTTTTGATTGGAATTCATATTCATATCCATTTTAGTGAAGTCATATGAGTGCGAACCACCCCACTTCTACATTCCTCCTATATAATACCCTACCGCATGTTGAGCTTGTTTGCTAGGTGTTTGAAGGGAGTAGGATATCGGTAGTTGATGTCTGCGACGGGGCTCTCTACCACTTTAGATAAGTATGGCTTCTCGTGTATGAAAACGCTCTTTCCTAGTTCGGGGAAAGGATCGAAGTCATATGGAATCATGTTAGATGTACGGAACCTTCAATCTCCACCGTGCCAACAATCCACAACTGCTGCCGCATTGAGACATTGTCGTGCAAGGCAGTAGGTGGATACGTTTTGGAAGCAGATTTTCATCCTGCAAAGCACTTTAATGTACTACGTATTAAGTCGTGCACCACGGCCGTGAGGGCAGTTGCAGCAATTCCATAGATCGTCGTTTCGAATCTCGGTGCTGACTGTGACTACCCTGAGTGTGTTTTTTCACGGGTGTATCCACACTCCCTACAGGTAAATGCCGGGATAGCACCTTATTTTAAGCCGCAATGCACCTGCCCCATCTCTGTCCGGAATACAGTTAAACTCACTACTAGAGTCATTACATATTTACAGGTTATCAAAATAGCTCAATACACACCTACACGGGGCTGATGACCATGATGTCTTAAGTCCCTTCAATGAATTAACAATATCAAACATTTATTCAGTATACGTTTACATGTGACATAAATGGATATCTTCGGCCAAAGATTGTAATGGTAATTTTATACCACTTGGTATTCAAGGATCATCGAAGAGGACCTGGAGGTTTGCCTTGAGAGATCTATAGTATAAGGAAGTAGGGAAAAAAGCATCTGTGTATTGATTTGATCACATGTATTTATTGACGGAAAATATGCAATACCATGTTTTACATGAATGAAAAATTGAACTTAATTTCTAAAATACATTATATGGTTATCTAGAAATATTACATTTATCTGGAATTTTGCATAAAAAAGCCATTGAAAATTGAGTTTATTTTAGACAACCAGAAGCTCAAGAATGAAAGAATGTTGGAACCTGAATAATATGCTGTGGAGGATTTCTCGTGTGAAGCAATAATATGAAATCTTAACGTACACACATAAACTGAAGTTTGATATACCAATACACAGAGCATTAAAGAGGCTTCATGGCGAAGTATTTCCTTCCTACAACACCCAAGTTAATTTTATATATCTAAAGCTTAGAACTTACTCTTTGCTGTTTTCATATGGAGCATTTTAATGGCTTTTGTGGTAAAGAGCATTTTGAAAATGGAACACTTAATATACGATATTAAAGAGTTTCATAACTTTGTTAAGGTGTGTGTTAAACTTAATATTCTATTCTTTACTGAAACGGAAACTAATTTGTCTTGGAACAGATTTGTACAATGATATGCATAAGAGAATTAATGAGCTACTTGCTTACGGAAAAGTAATTTGATGAACTTTAGTTAAATACATCATTCAAGAGGGGTACTGGATGCCCTACAAAGTACCAAAAACAAGTACAAGTGCAAGTACAAAAAGTACCAAGATGATGATGATGATAGTTCTTGTTTTAAGGGGTCTAACATCTAAGTCATCGGCCCCTTATGAAATGAAAGGATGATGATAAAAACAGCCCACCTCCAGGGATGAAAACGAAAATACTTTGTTCATAACGGAGAGTGAGCCCCAACATTATGCATTGCTTGGATAAAAAGGTAAAACGGAGAAGATAAAAAGCAATAAGACAAGTAAAGCATACTCTAGAATAAAAATATACAGATAGAAATATAATAAAAACATAAAACAGACTTAACCTTGTAACCTATATTTTATGAGTCCCCCATGACAGTTTTAATGTAGGCTCGTAGGTTTGTTATTTCTTTATATCATGCTATCGTGTTGGCAACGTGTTCAATCGCATTGGACACGTCTGTAGTAGACGCAGTGTCATTATTATTATTATTGCTATTATCATATACGTATACCTTTTATTATTAATTATTCAATGTATTTTAGGTCACTTTTGACGAGATTCTGAAGCTAGCTCTTATCCTATGTTTTATAAGTATGTTTATTAATGTTGTTCAGACCACTGAACCAGGAGTCAGGTTCATGTTACACGTGCAGAAGGCAGCACTTCATGGACACTATTGTCTCAATCAGGTATGCTCGCTCACCCGGGGGGGGGGGGGGGGGGGGGGGGTGATGAGGAAGCAGCCGAGGAAATGCTATGAGTGACTTGGGGAGACAAAAGATATGACAACGAGCGCTTCAAAAAAAAAGACTTCCTGGTAGGAGCTGTGGCATTGAGACTGAGTGCACTGCTGCAAGGTGATTGTCTCTCTGGACATTGAGATGACTGGTTGAGTAGTGTGTCTCTCATGAGCTGAGTGCTTCGTACCTCCGATTTGTTTTAGTATGGAGGGTACCACGTGATTGGGTTCTTGCTGTTATGCCACAATCACAGTAGGGCTGATGCATATGCAAATAATTGTGCAACGTTGAAGAGGACTGTGAAATGTGAAGGCATGGCTGACCAGCTTCAAAGTGGTGTAGAGGTTAAATGGACATATGGGGCAGACGACGGCATTACCGGTAATGTGAAAACAAACTAAGAAATCTTTACCGGCCTAAATATTATTATTATTATTATATTATTATATTATATATTTTTAATTGCATTTCTTGTGTGTCACTCTTTGTTATGATATTTATTCATTTCTTGCATGCAGCTTCAGAATATAAAGTAAAGTTAAATTGGATAGTATCTTTTTAGTTAGATGCATGTAAACCTTCCTCGTCTTTATTAATTTATAGGAGGTTTTGGTAAGGCCTATGTACGAGCCAGTCCTTTCAGAATATCTGCACACGCCCGGAGATAAGAAGAGTTTTAAAATGGTGGATTTGTTCAATTACAGTACTAATTATGTCATTTGCTTAAATTTTAAAGAAAGGCCATTTATGAGGCAGAATATTCATTTTTATTTATTTTTTGTATCTTCAAAGTTACAAATGGCTTCTCTGGGTGAAGCCATCTTATGGCTAGAATTGAAAGATTACTAATGGCGTCCAACTATGGAGCGTGAATAAGGCTGGCTGGTGCAGAGTATGGCAGTACGCACAGGTAATTTGTGAAATCTGATCGGGTATTTTAGGAAGGGTATATATGTTCAGTGATTTTGGAGGGTATGCTAAGTAATAAGAGTGGGCCTGATTTATTAAAGTTGAGATCTAGAAGTGTTGACCGAAGCACTCTTGGTCATTCTAGAAGAGGCAGGAGTGAGTCAAACAGGCAGACCAATAAGCGGTCAGATTCCACAAATTCGAGAGTAGTTCTTAGTAAAATGGTAGATGAGGATGTGATTTCTGGTACGTTGGAGGGATGTGAGGGGGCCGGGAAAGATGATGTTGCTACTAGCATGGAGTTAGGAATGGGAGTGAATAGTGACGAGGAAAATGTAGGGCTGGGGGAAAACTCACACATGATCAAGTTAATGGAGCAGATGATGTCTAAATTCAGTAGTAAGCTAAGTGATTCAAGTACTAAAATGGATACTCAGAGTAGTGATTTAAGTACTCAAATTAATAATCAAAGCAGTGAATTTAGTACTAAGATAGACATTCAAAGTACGGATTTAGAGAGCAAAATTAATAAGATTGTAGAGAGTATGAGTAAAGACTATAAGGAAATTCGTCAGGAAATTGCTAGTAGAATTGAGATGGTAGATAAAAGATTCGAGCAAGTTGAGGAGAAGATGAGCTTACAGAGGCAGGACATTATGGATACTGTTGATAGGCAGATAGTCGAGATAAGTAATGAGGTAGCCATTTTCAAGAAAGAAGTTAGTGAGAGGTTGATAGTTGTAGAGGAAGAGATGAAGGATATAACTGAGATTAGAAATAAGCAGGAGTTTTTGGAACAGGAGCTAGCGGTGTCTTCAGCCAGAGTAACGATGGTAGGTAAGAGTGTAAAAAAAGAGATTAGTGAACTGAAATCCTTTAATGAGAGCGAAAATTTGAAATTAAGAAGAGAGCTGAATCAGGCCAAGTCAAATAAGGAAAATTGTAATCACTCTGTAGGACATAGTAACTTCTATAGGGAATCTGACTTACCTAAATTTAGTGGAAGGCAGTTTAACCCTATGGAGTTTGTTAAAGTTGTTCAGAAGAGGTTTTCGAAAGGGTTAGAAGATGGAACTTTAGACTGGGATCATACCCTTAGCTTTTTTGGGGGAGGCTAAATCTTGGTATCAAATTTTTAGGGGAGGTTTTCAAGGGTTAGAAGATTTTAGGCAGAAGTTTGAGGGAAAGTTCTGGAACGAACAGACTAAAGGAAGAGAAAGAGACAAGATTTCTTTTGGGAGGTATCAGTCGAATCAGGGGGTGAGCATGACGGAGTATTTCCTCACACATGTCCTAATCAGTCAGAATTTAGACACTAGTTCTTCTGAAGGTGATATTGTTAGGCTTATGGCCCGTCATTTTTCTGATGAGGTGAAGATGGCCGTAGTCATGCAGGATGTAAATACGATTAAGGACATGGAACGTGTGTTAGAAAGGTTTGATACTTTGGGTAGAATTGGAGGCAAAAGGCAAGAACAGGGAAGGGAAGGAAATTACGATCAGGGGTATCAGGAGGAAGGGAATAGGCATTATGAGCGTAGGAATATTGATAAGCCAGGTAACTTTGTGAGGAATGATAGAGGAAATTTTGTAAATAGGGATAGGGGTGACCAAGGGAATTTTCGGTATAGGGGGCGCGGAGAACAGAGGCAGGCAGAATATCGGGGACCTGGGGAACAAAGGCAGTTAGAGAATAGGGGGCGTGAAGAAGAGAGACAGCCAGCTCAGCCGAGTAATTTAAACGGGAACAGGGCTCTTTAAGACGGTCAGATAGAGGGTCCCATCCCAGTATTCCAGTTCATGTGTTGAAGAAGATAGAATACGACCTTGATGTTAGAAAGGAATTGTTAGATGACCAGGTTGAGGTTATGCAGGAGAGATGTGAGCCTACGTTGATCTGTCCTTTGATTAAGGTGAAGATATGGGGTCAAGTTGTCGATGCCTTTTCGGACTCAGGGAGCATGTGTTCTTGCATTAAGGCAGGCTTTTATGATGAGGTTAAGAGTAAAGGAGAAGCCATAGAGGAGATTCCTGTGTCCAATATATTTATATTGTCTGCTGTTGGGACTAAGTCACAGAGAGTGCGTAGACAGGTTGTCGCACCTATGTACATTGATGAGAAATGTGGTCGTCAGAGTTTTCTAGTGGTCGCGAATTTAGTGTATCCTGTCATATTGGGTGCGGATTAGCTAAGCAGTCAGATGTGTAAGCTTGATTACGGCGAATCTAAGGTGAGATTCAAGTGGGGTGAGAATTTTGATACGATTAGTCTGAGTTATCAGGTGGACTCGGGAACTTTTGTGAGTATATCAGTGTGTGTCCAGCTTTTAAATGAAGAGGAAGAAGTCAGTGAGGTTAGTAGCGACATGGTATCAGAGGATATTCAAAGTTGTCGTAAGGTAGTGGAAGAGGAGCGTGAAGGCGAATTTTCAAGTGTTGTGGAAGATACCATGTTGGAGGTAGAGCAGAAGGCTCAGTTGTTAGAGGTCTTGAGAGAGCACAGTGAGGTATTCTCTGACAAACCTGGTAGGACATATGTTTACGAGCATAGTTTCGAGATCACCGATAGGTCTAGTTTTAATGGTGTTAGATACCCGATACCACACGCCCATGTCAAAGCAGTAGATGCTGTCATTTCGCAGATGGTAGAGGATGAGGTGATCGAATTCAGTAGGAGCCAGTATGTAAATCCGTTGGTGGTTGTGATTAAGAAGGATGGGTCAGTTAGGCTATGTTTGGAAGCAAGGCAAGCTAATAAACGCATTGCGCCGGATCATCAGCGACCGGCAACTACTGAGGATTTAGTTCAGAGATTTGGGGGTAAAGAATGCCTGTCCACATTAGATTTGAGTGCTAGTTTTTGGCAGATACCCTTACGGGAGGAGGATAGGCAATTCACGGCTTTTTGTTACAAAAACCAGCTGTTACAATTTACACGGATTCCTTTTGGTATGAAAACATCGTCAGCTGGGCTCATTCGCGCACTTAACATCGCTCTGGGACACGACACAGGGGATTTCACAGCCAGTTACATCGATGACTTAGTCATCGCATCACGTACATTTGGGGAACACATGGAACACCTTAGAATCGTTTTGGGGAAGTTGCATCGGGCCGGGTTCACAGTGAAACTTAAGAAGGCGACCTTTTGTGCACAACAGATCACGTTTCTAGGCCACACTATTACACCACAGGGGGTTACGCCAGAAGGGTCGAAATTAGACAACATAATCAACACTCGCACACCACGTAACGTCAAACAACTACGCTCTTTTCTGGGGATATGTAATTATTTCAGGAGGTTTGTACTGCGGTATTCGCAGCTGTGCGGGCCATTTAGCGGGTTACTTAAACAGAATTCTAAGTGGGTTTGGGAAAAGGAACACGATGAGGCATTCATCAAACTTAAACAGGGTTTTAGGGATGCTGTCACACTTAGGTACCCCGGGCAGGATAGTCAGTATATAGTGATGACAGATGCTAGCGACTTAGGTTTAGCAGGGGTGCTTTGTCAAAAGGATGGGGATGGTAATCTAGGCATCGTGTCACTCGCTAGTAGAGGTCTAAATTCCGCGGAGAAAAGATACACTACTAGTGAGAAGGAATTGCTAGCCATTGTGTATTCGCTGGGCAAGTTCCGGACCTATGAGCTTGGCCGCAAATTCCTAAACTATACAGACCATAACGCACTTACGTTTCTTAGGACATGTAGGATAACCTCGAACCGGCTTTCTAGGTGGATATTGGCGATCCAAGAGTACGATTTTGATATATTTCATGTAAAAGGGTCAGAAAACGCATTCGCGGATTTTGTGAGTCGCCACCCGGAAATTGCTGGGGAGGGAGTTGAAGCTAGGAGAGAGGAAGGAATTTTGGTCTGTGTAACTAGGATTTCAGATAGGGACGGGGAGAGGTTAAAGTTGGGTAAAATGAGAGAGGAACAATGCAAGGACGAGGAGATTCAAGACATTTATCGGGAACTCGAGGAAATGGAACATATGAGCATTGCTAAGAGGGGTAATAAGGAATTCAGGCTTGTTAACGACTTGCTAACTAGGAAATGCTTTGGCGAGAGATGGTGCGTGTGGGTTCCTAAGTCTTTGAGGTTTGATATTATCTGGTTTTATCATAAGGAGTTAGGCCACTATGGTGCAGAGAAGGTGTTGGGTGCTATTCAGGAGAACTTCTTCTGGAAAAACATGGGCAGGGAAGTGAGAAAAACCCTAGCAACATGTGAGTTGTGTCAGAAGTGCAAGCACCCCACAAGGTATTTAGAAGGGCCAAGGGAGGCTGTTCTAACTCAGAAACCAGGTGAGTTGGTGTGTGTTGACCTCTATGGGCCGTTGGTGAAGTCTCAGTATGGCTACCAATATGTGTTTGTCGTTGTTGATGCCTTTTCTAAGTATGTTAAGCTCTATCCTCTAAGACAGGCCACGGGGAGGGGTTGTGTAAATTGCATACTGGAGAAATATGTTCCGGAGTTTGGTAAGCCACTCCGAATACTCTCAGACCACGGTTCTCAGTTCACCTCGAAGATATGGAGGACCAAGTTGAGTGAACTGGGAATACAGTGTACGTATTACTCTATTAGGTATCCCCAAGGAAACATGTCTGAGAGAGTAATGAGAGAACTAGGGCGCATGTTTAGGACCTATGTGAGTGAGCGACATAATGCCTGGTTTTCGATGCTTGAGGACGTTGAGCGTTGGCTCAATGTAACCAAACACGAGAGCACGGGTCGCACTCCCATAGAAGTCCAGCTGGCTAGGAAGCCTGTCAGCGAACTTGCCATGATTTTGGGTTTGAGGACAGGGGAGGCCGTACCCAGAGATTTAAGTATCACGTTAGCTGGGGAACATTTATGTAGGGCCAGTAAGAAACGGCAGAAGCAGCAAGGGAAGCGGGCAGGAGATAAGTTAGATGTAGGTGGCCTTGTGCTTTTGAGGGTGCCTCATGTCTCGTCCGCAGACCAGAAACTGGTAAGTAAATTTTTTCATTTGTATGAAGGACCTATGAAATTGCCCGGAAATTTGGGGCCTGTGCGTACGAGCTCCTTACAAAGGACGGAAGGGTACTAGGGATTTACAATACTTTCAATCTGAGGATGTACATATCCTAGTAGCCCTGTTGGTTGTGTATATATTTGTGGAAGGAAGGAGTTAGGATTTTGGAAGGGAAGTCATGCCTAAAAGGATTGCTTTTTATTCTATGGTATAGGACCAAATGAATGAAAAGCAACGGGGCGTTCTGTAACCTATATTTTATGAGTCCCCCATGACAGTTTTAATGTAGGCTCGTAGGTTTGTTATCTCTTTATATCATGTTATCGTGTTGGCAACGTGTTCAATTGCATTGGACACGTCTGCAGTAGACGCAGTGTCATTATTATTATTATTACTATTATCATATACGTATACTTTTTATTATTAATTATTCAATGTATTTTAGGTCACTTTTGACGAGATTCTGAAGCTAGCTCTTATCCTATGTTTTATAAGTATGTTTATTAATATTGTTCAGACCACTGGACCAGGAGTCAGGTTCATGTTCTGGTCACACGTGCAGAAGGCAGCATTTCATGGACACTATTGTCTCAAGCAGGTATGCTCGCTCACCCGGGGGGGGGGGGGGGGGGTGATAAGGAAGCAGCCGAGGAAATGCTATGAGTGACTTGGGGAGACAAAAGATTTGACAACGAGCGCTTCAAAAAAAAGACTTCCTGGTAGGAGCTGTGGCATTGAGACTGAGTGCACTGCTGCAAGGTGATTGTCTCTCTGGACATTGAGATGACTGGTTGAGTAGTGTGTCTCTCTTGAGCTGAGTGCTTCGTACCTCCGATTTGTTTTAGTATGGAGGGTACCACGTTTGGGTTCTTGCTGTTATGCCACAATCACAGTAGTGCTGATGCATATGCAAATAATTGTGCAACGTTGAAGAGGACTGTGAAATGTGAAGGCATGGCTGACCAGCTTCAAAGTGGTGTAGAGGTGAAATGGACATATGGGGCAGACGACGGCATTACCGGTAATGTGAAAACAAACTAAGAAATCTTTTCAGGCCTAAATATTATTATTATTATATTATTATATTATATATTTTAATTGCATTTCTTGTGTGTCACTCTTTGTTATGATATTTATTCATTTCTTGCATGCAGCTTCAGAATATAAAGTAAATTTAAATTGGATAGTTTCTTTTTAGTTAGATGCATGTAAACCTTCCTCGTCTTTATTAATTTATAGGAGGTTTTGGTAAGGCCTATGTACGAGCCAGTCCTTTCAGAATATCTGCACACGCCCGGAGATAAGAAGAGTTTTAAAAAGGTGGATTTGTTCAATTACAGTACTAATTATGTCATTTGCTTAAATTTTAAAGAAAGGCCATTTATGAGACAGAATATTCATTTTTATTTATTTTTTGTATCTTCAAAGTTACAAATGGCTTCCCTGGGTGAAGCCATCTTGTGGCTAGAATTGAAAGATTACAACCTGGAATAAGACTTAAATTACATTACAACTTTAAAACGTAGTCACTTCTTCATGAACCGGATGACGAAGTCTATTAACGGTTCATCATCATGTAGAACAAGGGAAAGGATATTAGGCTGTTTTAGAGTACTTCGCAGATCGGCCAGTTCCACACACTCCAAGAGGGTGAATTAGTACCAGGAATTAGCTATTGAGCGACAAGTGACGAAGTAGTTGACATACTGTACTTCCATCGCATCCCATATTGCCAACGTCTGGAGTGAAACTTGGATTGCACAGCCGATTCGCTTTGTAATTGGTGACGATATGTATATATATATATAGTACAATAGGCGCGGTCTGGCGTATCAACGATATAAGGGGATCTTAATCAGTTGCTTTGATGTGACCTTGCCAAGGTTATGTTATTCGAGTGTATTAGATAAACTGAGCTTGTTCAGGAATATCAGATACTGGTATATGGTACTTGAATATGAATATCCACAGCCTGCTTCCAGTCTCCGACCGGCTCAGGAATGGTGTGAATGAAGCCCCCATCTAGCGGCGAGGATATGAACTGTGCCGGCTGCCGAGGCCTGACGCACTCCTCTGTGGCAATGATTAAATGCATGACAGATGAAATGAAATGAGAGTGGAGAGTGTTGCTGGAATGAAATTTTGACAGGGAAACCGGAGTACCCGGAGAAAAACCTGTCTGCCTCCGTTTTGTCCAGCACAGATCTCACATGGAGTGACCGGGATGTCAACCACGGACCCAGCGGTGAGTGGCCGGCGTGCTGCCGCCTAAGCCACGGAGGCTTCGGTATATGGTACTTCCCGAGACAAAATGTAATACATACCCAAACATAAAGTTTAATACCCTATTACATGGCAAAAAGCTGTGAAAGTAAAAGAGGCAGTCGGACAGGACACCACTCAGCACAAACGTCTACTTTATGCAAGGCATATGACGGTGCTGCTGTTAGAGAAAGTAATGAAACTGGAAGTTGAAGCTAATATTTAATTACTGAGTTAGAACTTGCTAACATGAAGTCCTGGTCGCACATAAACGCATTCAGCTCTTCTACAGTATGGCAAATTAATATCAAGCCTTACATCCATTAAATTACATGGCGAGCATATCGTTGGCGTGTGCATCTCAAGAAGATAGGAGTGAAAGGGAGGGAGCTCTCCTAAAACAGCCATGAAAAACAAAACATTAATTATTTACGACTAAAAGCTTTTAGTCCCACGGGCTATTTCATTTGTTTCTTTGACACGACCCAGCTCTAGCCCAGAAGAGTGACTTAGTTTACACATCACCCCTCATCTCCATTACGAATGGACGAATCGTAAATGAAGTGGGTTCATAAGTTACTCCAAATATTTCTCAACGATTTGTAATATAATTTTCACTGGTAAGAGATTGCCAAGTAAATCATTCTCCTCGCTCATCTACATTTGACTTGAGATTTTAGTATAGGAGTATACGAGTAGGATATTAATAAGACGGAAGAGACAAAATTAAATTACATAATAATATAGGGGAAGAAATGCATTTACGCACAGAGTGTCGGGCTCCTGCTCCTGAGTAGCCGACTACCGACTAAAACTCCCCCGTTACTTCTGAACACTAGCCTGGACCCGTTTATCACATTACTTCTGGCTAGAGTCATTTTATATTTGCCTGTAGGGCACTCTTCCGTAATGAAACATCTTAAGTGGCGATCCAGATCCGTCTTCTTTGTTCGGAGGATATCTTCAACAAAGCTTGCTACCAGTTTCCAGTTTTCCTCATTTTGTAGCATCACTGCAACAATATTGTCCGGGGATATCTCTACATCAATGTGATCTTGAAGAGACTGCCTATTTTGGACCCACCGTCCACAAGAGAAGAAGGTGTGATTAGCATTATCTAATTCGTTGATACAGTAGATGCAATCTGATAAATCCACCTTCCCCATCTTCTTAAGATAGGAACAGAAGTACCCATGGCCAGTCAAGGACTGAGTGAGGTAGTAACCAACCTCACCATGTTTCCTCTCTGTCCAAACCTGCACCTGAGGGATCATTCTCTTAGTCCATTGGCTTTGATCTCCTTGCTCCCATTTGATCTGCCAATTTTGAAAGGTTTGTACTCTTGCCGATCGTCTTGCATTTTGTAAACCCATATCAGATTTCCTCAAGTAAATGTTCTTGCGTTCTTTCGCAAGAAAAAATCGGAATAATCCCGGCAATAACGAGAACTGCTTCCTCAGAGACCGTGCGATATGCAGATGCCACGCGCAAAGCACCCCGCCTCTGCACTTGCACCAGTGACTTCCTATAAATTTCCTTATCCAGGGCATCCGCCCATATTTCCGCTCCATACAGCAGAACTGAATGGATGGCTGTCATCAATAGTCTTCTCTTACTAGATTTTGGCCCACCAACATTGGCCATGAGCCGACTGAGGGACGTTACTCCTCTGGCTGCCTTATCTGCAGTCCGTCTAAACTGTTCTCCAAAATTCATTTTACTGTCGATCATGATGCCCAGGTATTTTGCTGCTGGCTGCGTCTCTACTTGAATTTGTCCTACCTGTATTGGAAGTATTGTCTGAATTCTCTTCTTTGTTAGGATGACAATTTCCGTCTTACTAAGTGCTAGAGACAGACTATGTTCCTCCATCCATCTATTGATTTTGCGCATTACCATATTGAGTTGCAACTGTGCCTGCTCGACACTTCTTCCTGCTACAAGAGCAGCAACATCATCTTCATATCCTACTAGAATAGTTTCTTCAGGCATTTCAAGCCTCAACAAGCTGTCGTATGTAACATTCCAGAGATCAGGTCCTAGAATCGAACCCTGGGCAGCCCCAGCCGTGACTTGTACTCTACGGATCCCTTCTGTAGTATCGTAGAGCAGAGCACGATCCTTCAAGTAAGAGTCTAAGATCCGAAGGAGATACCTTGGAAAATGGAATGAAAATTCTCGAGCATCCATGATATCTGTCCATTTGACAGAGTTGAAAGCGTTTTTAACATCCAGTATAACAAAGAGAATCACCCGGCGAGAGTAATGATTATAACTCTCCGCTCTTCGTACTTTATCGGCGACTTCTTGCACTGCATCCTGTGTCGACCGGCCTACCCTGAATCCAAATTGTCTTGGTGATAAATCGCCGGCTGCGATTATTGCTTCAAGCAATCTCCGTCTTATGAGTTTCTCAAATAGTTTGCCTGTTGTGTCAAGCATACAAAGTGGGCGGTACGATGATGGTAATAATAATAATAATAATAATACTATTGAAGGCAAGCTGAACAGCGGGTGGACATTGGGAAGGAAATAGGTTGCCAGAAAACAAATGAAACGATCATGGTCGGCAAAGAAGACTTCCATGAATGTGTAACAGTTGATTAACAAGGTCTCTAATGGACCGAAACGAAATAATATAATAACAATATTATTAATAAAAATAATAATTGTTGAATGAACACTGTTACCTTTTCCTTCACATTAACAAAATTAAATATAATCCAAACTTTCTGGAGAGAAGAATTTATGAAAATGTGTACCAGACACAGATGAAAATCCACAGCCTGCTTCCAGTCTCCGACCGGGTCAGGAATGGAATGAATGAAGCCCCCATCTAGCGGCGAGGATATGAACTGTGCCAGCTGCCAAGGTCTGACGCACTCCTCTGGGGCATTGATTAAATGAATGACATGAAATGATAGTGGAGAGTGTTGCTGGAATGAAATTTTTGACAGGGGAAACCGGAGTACCCGGCGAAAAACCTGTCTGCCTCCGTTTTGTCCAGCACAGATCTCAAATGGAGTGACCGGGATTTGAACCACGGACCCAGCGGTGAGAGGCCGGCGTGCTGGCGCCGAAGCCACGGAGGCTTCACCAGACACAGATACATTTCAATAATTGTCTAATATAACAACTGTTAACATCGTGGACCATACAGGCGTTTTCAATCAAGTTTGTTTGTACTCCCGAGTTATAAACAGATACTCGTTGAAACCTGCAAAAATATGACGGTCAATGGGAAAAAAATTACTAAAGGATTTCCTTATAGCCTATACAACATTCCTCGTACGAATAATTTTGTGGCACTATTACATCTTTAAGCGCACCAAATCATCGCTCTTTCAAAATTGCAACATATAACTGGCCATGACTGAAAACTTGCTGAGGTAAATAGAGACCTACACGTTCCAGGATTTCCCCTTGAGCTTTATTGATTGTGCTACAGCCTTACCCCGTTCCAGTCTTCAGACCAGAATTAAATACCTAGGCAGAGCCAGGATTTGAACCCAGACTTCGAGGACGACAGTCAAGAATGCTACCTGCTACAGAAAGATGTGGACTATAAAATGGCAAATAAGAACTTTTGGGTGGACAATCTATCGTGCGTGGAAGCGAATTATGAATGTCTGTCCAGAATTTTCCCCAGATATATTTCCATCCTCTCTCCTCTCTCACACTTTCTCTGGCCAGTTACTTAAAACTCTTATTCTGAATATATATATAAAACTTATGAATCTACGAACAGCACAGTGGCTAATTTAATATAAAATAACCCCTGGCACTACAGCCCGTAAATGGCCTAGGCCTACCAAGCGACCTCTGCCCAGCCATTTGGCCTTCAGATATTGGGGTGACGCGTGATCAGCGCATCGAGTCCCCTCGGCCGTTAACCTTGGTTTTCGTGATCGGGGCGCTGCCTCACTGTCAGACAGCTACTCAATTGTCCTCACGAGGCTGAGTGCACACAGTTCCAGCCCTTACGTCAGTTTCTAAAATCCCTGACGGAGCCGGTAATCGAACCCGGGGCCTCCGGGTGAGAGGCAGGCGCGCTACCCCAACACCACGGGGCCGGCCGGCTAATTTAATACACGCATTATGTATTAAGAGATGGCTGCCAGAAAGTAATTGATCAGTTAAGAATCCAAATGACATTCATGGATTTTTTCTTCCTAATTCCAACCAGGACTTTATCATTATAGGCATAATATTCTTCAAGGAATCTCAGTAATTCTTATTGCCACTTACACTCCTGGGCTCCACGTAAGCACTTGACTCATACAAGGAGGAAAGCCATTCCATCAATAGATCATTTTCGCTAAAAACCAGAACCGTCTTTTCAGCACTCTGTACACCCCCATAATGAAAAGGATGCGTTCAGAAATTTGAATACCTTGATTTCATTTTATCATTGATTGTATTTTGTTTTAATTTCACATTATTTCAGCTCCAGCGTAGTCTATACGTACCAAAGAAATAAACAACATTAATTGACGTAGATCACTTTTAATACTGCAAATACCAGCAAGATCAGAGTTCCATCATTACGTAATTTGTACGTATCAGGGGAATTACGTACACAAGGGCAACGTCACTATGCACACAAATTCGAAATACATCCACAACCGAATCCCTTCTCTCCTATTCCAATTCTCATGAACTTCCGACAGCAAGCGAGGCAAATGTTCTTTTTTGCACGTGGCAATTGGCAGCAGATAAAACTGTGATTGACATCGAGGATTATTTACGCTTCCAACTGGATGGAAATTTGAACCCTGCAATTGTGTATGAGTTTGAATATTTTTATACAAGCCACTCATTGGTCAGTGTATGGCGCTGAATGTCGAGTTTAAACCTGTTAAATCTGGGGCCTCAGAGACTGACAGATATTAAGTAAAAGAAATGGTCAAATCTTGCATTCGAACCACAGCATCCTATTCGTCTTAGAGTAGGATATTTTTAACTTAATTTTAATGTCCTCTGTACCGCTATGTAATCGAGTAATTTTTCTTCCCTTGGTATTGTCATAGTATGTGGAATTGTGATATGCCCCCGTTTCCCCAAATGTGGAATGGGCAGTGCTATTCATACCTACGTGATAGTAAAGTTCTTGTCGTTTTATGTGACACTTAATTTTATAACTTTGATTTGCTTTCCTGAGGATTCAGATATATCACCATTCTACAGTGCAAATCGAAACCACACATAGAATCATTAGAATATTTTATTCTGTATCACATTAAGTTAATACGATTTCTTCTTGTGTACAGTACTACTCTCTACTCTCTCATACTTACAACACAAATTTGAAACTAATGCTTCAATATAATTGTGAAACGTTAGGAGTTCACTTACACTACCGTTATTTAAATTGCAACACCGAAATAGGATAGATATGATCGAAATGAATATTCTATCACAAGCAAGGTACGGGTTAATACGTAAATGATTAGGATTACAGAACTGTTAATGATCTCTGGCCATGATAATTCAGTGTGGTGTGAATACCTCATGCTCTGCAATCAGTACCTCTGAACTTCGTGACAGAACCTGGGTAAATTCCTGGGGAATTTCCCGCCAAGCGGCTTGTAAGCGAGTTCATAAAGCATTAAGAGCCGGCCGGAGTCAAATCCTATTATTTCACCTTTCATTTCAAAACGTTGCCACTAGTTTCGTTGTAGTCGCTGTCCCCTAGTAGTTACATGGTCCGTACATAGGAATCAGCACGGATTACCCCCTACTGTGAGGGTGGTTCAAGGTCGCGCGTGCGAGAAAGTTCAAACTGCTCCGGGGTCCAAACCAGGGGGATGACAGTTCATAGGGAGCGCGTGGGTCGGGGTAAGGCCCTGTACTGGTTGTTCTGCCAACCAATGAAGAATTAATTTTAGCACTAAGGTTCCGTAGTTGGCACTCATGAACGTTCACATCAAACCGACTGGCGGAAGCGGGAATAGTCTGTTTTGATTGATTTTCCTCGTGGTGTTGTTGGTTGTTTTGATTTGTTCAGTATTTTGATTGTTTATTTTAATTGAATTGAGAGTCAATCATGCCACTGCAAGGGAGGAAAAATTGCCAAGCACCGGAATGTAAGAATTATAATGATAGTAAGAACAATACGGCAATTTTCATCTTCCTGGTGTTGACCATGTGAAAAACTAGTGGGCAATATGGACTACTCTCGAATAAAAATATATAGAGAATAAATGTGTGCATTTCATCTCTTGTTTGTTTTCTTACCCATTCTCCTTTGCATTGCAATAAAATTTGTGGTTTAGGGCTACGGGGAGGGGTGGGTGGCTGCGGGCATGCTAGGCAAAAAGTGAGGTTATGGCAATGTAGTGTGTGCATTTGGACGATTTTCTTTATATTCATCGAATATCCCAACAATTCTGTAGAGTATGAGAGCATTTTTAATTAGCCTAGAGGTGAATTAAGCTCTAGAACGGCATAACTGTGTCTTTCGTGACAAATCTATTGCCAACATTGATATATATCAAAATGTATTCTTTTCCTATCTGGACGTATATTTCAGCACCTAGCGAAAGGCGCAGTTATGTTTGAGTTATTTTCATCAATAATCAATAACTCATCACAGAACATACTGTTCATTTACGTGAAATAAAGGCTACATTCATATGGCTTTTTACTTTTTATGTTGCCAGACTTGCCAGTACAATCCATAGCCTCAGGCGGTGTTCTCTCTCGGAAATTCTATAACCAAAAGTGACGAATCTCTTATACTTACATGATCCTTGGTCCAAACACTGGGGAAATGCAATCTCGTGGCAATGCGCTTCAAGAATATCGCGACCAGGAAGTTCCAAGTGATAGTCTGTATAGGCTACTTCCAATTGAATGGCCGAAATATTTTGCTATAGATAAGCTAATAGTTAAACTACGGATTACGGAATTCACAAGTGACTGAAATATCCTTGGACTTCCTCGTGATGTAGCGGCTAGTATTCTTGGCTGTCGCCCCAGAGGTTCGGGTTCGATTCCCGGCGCCGATAAGAAATTCGATTCATTCTTGTCTGAGGGCTGGAATGCCCCGTGAGGCAAAACAGAAAAGATGTGGTTTCGATTCCCATCTCAGCCATCTTGGAAGTGGTTTTCCGTGGTTTCTCACTTCTACTCTGGCTGCGTGACTCAGGGGTAACGTTCTTGCTTGCTGTGCCCAAGATTGCAGGATCGAATCCTGGCGCAGCCAGCTGGCATTTGAGGGTGTGCAAATGCGAGGGAGCCGTGTCAGTGAATTTACTGGCAGGTTAAAGATCCCCTTTGGGGCAAACTTCCAACTCCCCGGCGTCTCCTAAAGCCGCAGATGTTTAAAGGGACGTAAAGCAATAACAATATTATTATTATTATTATTATTATTATCACTTCTACTCCAGGTAAATGTATCCGACTCCTTCACAATCCTCATCTGATTCACAAATATACACACTAACGCACTACCTCGTGCCACGCTGGTATCGAGAGAGCGTGGGTTTGAATCCCACCTCGGCCGTCTTATTACTATTATTATTAATAATAATAATTAAAATATTTTCCGGATCTTGCATGTGGGGGGGAGGGGGGGGGGGGAAGGAGCGCCAGTTCAACCCTCTACCACCGGCGGCTTCTATTACTATTATTATTATTATTATTAATAATAATAATATTTCTAAAATTATTATCAGTTTCTGCAAATTCAGGAGGATTATAAATTAATATTACATAATTTGGCAATAGAGGTGAGGGAGTGCAGGATTCTCCAGCCCCAGGGCCCATCACCACTCACTAACGCCTTGCATCCGAGGGTGACACACAAGAACGCTACACAACGAGATGGTCTTTAAAACAGTATGTTATGCATAATGTGATAACGCAGAAAGAAATAAAATGTTATCCTTCAAGCTCTACCATTTCCTTACAGACCTTCCTTACATAACACTGCCTATGTTGCGAAGTTCGAAACCGAACCACAATAAGGTTTCACGCCGTCGTTGTTGTTGCTCATGCTCCATTAGATTGTGTATATATTCAATCATTTACTTTCATAAACATCTTCATACTGACATTATGGGGTTTGAAGCCAATTTTCAGGGTTCCCTTAGTAAACAAAAGTTTGGTGCTTTTCGGTCGGTCAACACGAATGTACCCAAAAGAGTTGGGTTATACCCTAATCCTGAAAAAAATTACAACTCTTTTGGGTACATTCGTGTTGACCGACTGAAAAGCACCAAACTTTTGTTTTATCTTCATAATAACCTTAATTGTGATAAAGAATCGTTCAGACTAAACTAATTCCTGAAAAGAGTTGAAAAGTAAATTTTCAACACTTTAGTTTGAATACTTCAAAATATAACTCATCGTGTTTACGATAACATCGAAAAGATACGTAAGGAAGCCTACTCCCTAGTATACCTGTAACTTAGTAGTATGGTGAAAAACTGCTGTTTATTTCCTAGAATTATATTTACGTGTTTTTGTAAGTAACCATGACAAGTTATTTTTTCTTTTATTCTTAACAAAGGAGATATTTAAAAAAAATTTAGAATACCTTTTTTGAAATTACATTTCTCATCACACAGGATTAACTTCAACGATAAGCTATAGCATATTATTATCAGGACTGAGTTGCTTCAGCTCTTCCTTTCGCATTGCCTTTTGCTCATCAACAACCAAGAAATGTCCAGAAACTACAAATTCAGTTGCTCAAGGGAAAGAAAACTAAGATCCGTTTCCCACGATTATCACATCACTATTCATGAACAAATATGGTGCAATTATATGGGGCAATTGTGATAATTAACTAATGCATGTAACTTTTTCCAGGAGTGTATTTACATATTTATATCTTGTACCCCGCCCATTCATTGGGCACAGTCGTGTTGACCGACTGAAAAGCTACAAAAGACAATATTATAGCCTATATAAGAAATCAGTAGTAGTGGTGAAAGATTTCAGCCTATTCCTGTAACAACTTAGACCAGGAACTCATCCTAGCATCAACTCTTACCGCAGCTTCATTATAAACACAAATACGGTACTTTTGATTGCCTGTAGCAGCCTTCCCTGGATACCATAATACTGTACTTCAGAATCCTCAGTTTCTGTTCCCTTAGTACTCTTCCGTACGCATACATAATCATGGAATTTATTTAAATTTGCTATAATATGAACATGCTTAATTAAGTAATTAATTAATTAGTGTACCACCCTTTATTTTGCAAAAATATAATGAATAAAATGAAGAATCTACAACCAATATCATGTGTAATGTATATGATTTATATAAAAATTAAATCAATATTACATATTTCAAATTTTTTAATGTAATATTACATAGAAGAAATGGAAGGAACGCAGATGCCCCACGTGGAACAATCTGTCATCACTGCGGTAAATTGTGTGCCTCCCGCATTGCGCTGTATAGTCACCTCCGAACTCACCAATGAGAGACATTCCGGATTGAAAGGCCAATCTACTCGATACGAGTGTTTGCTATGATGATGATAGATATTGCATTAAAATCCTAGCCTTACTCATCAGTATATTGCCAAAATGGATCCAACTATGACATTTTAACGCATGATAACCTAGAAAGTCATCTCGAAATTGACATCTTAACTATTATGAGGTAACCCGTAGTGACATTCTCACTCCTATACTTACGATGAATATATGGGACACAAGAGGGTAGCAGATCCTGACGTTATTCTTCCATATTTGATAAAAAACGATCCGGGGAAAAAATAGCTTATCCTCTTGATATTAAATTTAATTTATCGATCAAGTCTTTGATATTTCCAGAGAAATAGAAACTTACTAAAGTCAGTCAGATTCACAAGTCGGGTAAGATCTCACTAATTCTTAACTACCGAACAGTGCCGGTAGCTACTATGTTTGCCCCAAACAAACTTTACGAGCCAACACTTCATGAACACATAATGTATTATTCAGGCATACATGCCATTTTATTCACGATTCATAACACGGATTCATCCCTCGATGATCAACAATAACCAATTTTCACGAATCAGGAGTCATCTGGTTTGGATTAAAGGATAACGAGTCGACGTAATATATACAGATTATTGGTAGAGTTAACCATGACGTAGTCTACAACTTACGAAAATGTCCTTACAGTATGTAAGAGGCAACACTTTGTATCATAGAGAAAAGCTCCATTCACCCTCTGGTGTTCCCCTGGGATCGAATATTGTGCCTCTGTAATCTTTATCTTAATTAACCATCTCCGGGATGCCAATATATCATTATTATTATTATTTGCAAATGACGTGTAATCGTTTAAATACATTTATTCGTTATGGGATTGTATGCTGCTCCAAAAGATGAAGAAAAAATAAATTGGAACAAAACAAATTGTTTCGATTTATTAGTGTCATCCGATTGCATTTACACGAAAACTTTGATTTAAAAAACACCACCATTTCCTATGTAGTTCCCATCTCAAGTCATCTAGGTTTATGGTAGGCTATACTTTGATTTAAAAAAAGTTATCCTTTTCTCACCGTATTGATCGAATTTTTGAGATATATTCAAAATGCTGGGATTTGTATGAAGATGCACATTTTATTTTAGGAACCTGTACATTGCTAAAGATTGTACTGTATAATGCATTCGTATGAAGTAGGCTTGAATTTGGCTCAATAGTTTGGAACCCAAGATGCGCGAATGCTAACTATAGAGTTGAATCGATAAAAAAATAAATTCCCTATATTCTTGGAATACAAAAGGACAAATGTATATCCTAAATATGCTAAGCGGGAATGTGGTGGGCCAGTGGTGTGGTCAAGCTGTTGGCCTCTGACCACAGCGGACCGGGTTCGGTTCCCGGTCAATGCATGTGAGATTTTCAAGGTGAAACGTCATGTCCAGTGGTTCGGATTCCACGTAAAAAGGAGGTCCCGTGGCTATTGATCGCGAGATTGACGATAACATAAACTACACATTTCCTTTAAAAATGCTAAGCATAACTTCTTACTGGAACTTTTTCTTTAAAGATTTTAGAGAAAACTAGGCAGGTTATTACATTTAAATAATTTGATAACATCTTTGATAGACCTTATTTGTCATCTGAATTTGAACTATATGTTCCTTCGCGATCAATAAGACCGAAACGTATAATATCCCACTGTCCAAGAACCAATACAGAGTAACATAAGCATTCGCCTGTATCGAACACATTCAATATCTAGAAGAAAAAAAAACATGCACACATTTCCATATATCAGACAGCACCTTTTGTTCATTTGTATTGTAGAGAAATCACTTAATATCATAAACTCCTTATCAGTGATTTTTAACATAATTTCAAATACGATACTTACGATACTTACTAGAGTAATATTTAGTCATACGTTTTATAAGTATCATTTTATATTAGTGTAAGAAAAATATTAAAATATTAAGAGTAATTCATATTGTTATTTCTCGTAATTAGGTTGTAACCTGTTAGAAGAACTATAAATAAACAAACAAATAATTATAAATAGATAAACAAATTAGTTTAATGAAATTCAGGCCCACTTTAGTGATGGTTACTAACTAGTGATTGCTTGCTACTCATATAATAATTACTGTAACTTCAAAAGGCCAGTAGTCGCTACATCATATTTAGGCTGACAAAGCAACATTTTATTTACAATCCACCTCGTGGCGTAGTGGCTAGCCTACTTAGCTGTCAACCCAGAGGTCCAGGTTTGGGAGCTTGGGGCTGGAACGGGATACACTGAGGCTTGTGAGGCAGAAATGGGAAGAGAAGGATTACATTCTTACTTCAGCCATCCTGGAAGTTGTTTCCTCACTTATGCTTCAGGCAAATGCTGGGATGGTATCTAACTTAAGGCCACGGCCGCCGCATATACAATACCCGTCCCAAATACAAATACACACTCTAATACAACCATCACAATAACACAGGTTATTAGACACATTATACACACACCCAAGTGCACGCGGCTACATGACCACCATGACCCAAATCTCCTTCACCGTGTCCACTGCCGATTGTAATGAAGCGACTGACAGCACCTGGACATGAGCTGATTTCATCACTTACTGGCATGAGATTACCATCTCTCAGAAGCCGGCTGTCTTCCTTCACCCTGTTTCAAAGACATGACTTTGCGACGATTCGGTATCTGACGGTAACTGCCTGAACTACCAGCACCTCGACACTGGCTAGCATTAGCAACTCAATATGCAAACATTTTCTAAAATCACGATTAAACATATACAGAGTTCTTAATTTTAAAATATGTTTCAGTAGCGATCTAGAGAAAACTATAAGCTGTCTTGCAGTGGAGTTTGTTTCAGTTTTCAACATCATCTGAAGGCACAGAAGAATTTAGGAAAATCGCAGTTCAGAACTCTATTTTATATGGAGAATTGTGATTTTAACTACACTTTTTATAACTATCTTTGTATTCCTGTTCGATATGCTTTTGTACTGATGAAAAGTGTATAAAATACTACAGCGCGCTGTAGAAACCAAATCATTTTACCTTCTCCCGTTTCTTTATAAATCGTTTCACAAACTTTTAATCTATGTTACAACAAGAGCTGGGCTGACGGCCGGCCGTCCCAACTCCGGCCGGTTCTTAAGAGTGGATGCTAGATGACTGTGAGAAACAAGTTGCCGGCACACCTTATCCCAGATATGTTCACTGGCCTATATGGAAGGTGCACGTGCAGGCAGGGGAAGCAATTATAACCGTCATTTTTCAAGAGAGGTTTGAACATTCTTCGCCATATGAGGGTGAGCATTGGCCTGTTGAAATATGACAAGTAGAGATGCCTGATGTAGAGCTGTACCTAGGACTCCAAAACCTGCCAGATGTAGTGGATGCTGCTACGATTGTTCTGAATAATTAGGAGTCGTAATCGCATGTTCTATCCAAAGGCACTCCTAAACCAACATACTTTGTATTTGTCCGCTATACTACTCAACAATGCAAACTGCCGGATTGCAGTCACCATGGTAGCATATAGTACGTACGTGGCCATCACTGTAGGGCAGGTTGAAGTGGGACTCGTCTAAAAACTCAACATTTTTCCACTAAGAACTCCAGCGACGACTTTCAAGTTCCCATTAGAGCCTGAGCGTTTGTATATCTGGACAACAGAAGCAGACGTAATTGCATGCGGACAAGTCTAGTCCAGCCTGCTGCAGACAATGTCGAACCGTCGACGCAGACACCTCCACACCCGTTGCAGTACTCCCGCGTTGAACCAATACTTTCAACGAAGCACTACAGTCCGTTGTGGCCATGCCGACAAGATGATGGTCATCCCGAGCTGTGATCACAATGCGTAGTCCAGTACCCAATCGACGCTGCATACCATCCTCCTCTATGCACAGGTTCCACACTTGCAACGCTGTAGTTCCAGCATGCCCTGTTCGAGTAAAAATGCCACGTTATGGGAAATCTGTTCCCTGAAGACCGATTACTCTTACCGATTCCAACTCACTTGCGAGATTGTATTGCACCCTTTGACGTCAATAAGTCATACTGGCACTGTATTCCACGTTTCTACTCCATTTGACGGCTTTTTTCATGGAATATGACTCACGTAACACTGACCTTTCCCACCCCTGGACTAACGTGTACAGCGTCTCTCTGCAACTTTAAACACTTAGTCCAAATCCTCTAAGTGTGGAGTTTTTCATGCCATTTAATATGGAGATTGCGATTCTCACAGACTTAAGTGAGTACTCTCACATATTAATATAGCCACATTTTTATATACACTATCATCCCCCTTCATCTTCATTTCAATTCTTAGGTTACACAAATTTTACAAACATTCTACAACTCACTATCGGGCTATGCGGGTATGTACGTTACACTACATAAGGTATGCAGTTGTAATGGATATGCAAGCCATGGAAATGTGACTTCGAAGACTATTGAGATAGAGTGCTTTGCCATAGATTATGATCTTGTCGAAGTATTTACTATTAGATGCAATGCGAATAATGGTAACAGCACTTAGAAGGCCATATTACAATGGGATGGGGAATGAATCATCTACATCACAACGCAACAGTGTACCATTGGTCTAATGTTAAACGAACGAGTTAGTGGTTGCTAATCAATGATTCAGATGCACATATACAGAATGTAGTTCTCTCCAGTAGTAACCTATTAGATCCTTAATCTACTGGTCTTATCACTTCATCACATATTCCCTTAAGAAACGTGTATAGCTCTTGCGGTTCTCTACAAGTCACAGCTAATGCATATCCACCTATGCCTTGGTAAGTCAGACCCACTTCATACACAGATACTTTCAAATCCTACCTCCTCTGCGATGTTTGATATTGTAACTTTCAGTCGGTCAACACGAACTAATTCCAATTACAGTACTGGAATACGTGAAAAAAACCTGAAATAAATATAATGTGATAACATATTGTTATGGACTTAATTAAATGTCATTTCTTTCAGGTTATTTTTTCACATATTCCAGTAATTGGAATTACTTTGTGTTGACTGACTGAAAGTTACAATATCGATTGCCAATAAAGCAACACTGAAAATACTGTAGCTTCAAAGCTATGACTGCATTATTCATTACATCCTCATCGCGACATGTTTGTTTTTGAGATTGTCATTTATCACTCTTCCATCGTAGTTTAGAATTAGCAAGCCTTACTGTTGAATGTAAACCTGTTTATTACGTGTTTTAGAAACACAGCTAAGAGTGTGGGAATCTTTTGTTATATTTTCTACAGCTTTATACACGACTTCATGGCATGCTTCAAAGGAGGATATTTTTGTACGCATGAGGTCGCCTGTTTGATGGACACCAGTCATTGGTTAGAGCTTAAAGAAGCTATCGAAAGAATGCATTCGCATTGTGTTTAAGAGCACACATATTATTGGAAGTTCAGAGGAAGAACTCAATGACAGAATTGATGATTAAATGATTAGATAACCCTTTAGTATTTTGACCATTTGTATAATTTAGAGACAGTGTTACTGTTATGACTGACAAAGACAATATGATTGAGCTGGCGTGGTTCGCTCGTATTATGAAGTTGGTGTTTGAGGAAACAGAGGAAGCTTCTTACCCTCGTAACCGTTGGACTGACGAGCTAGTGTTTATTATCGAACCCACTTAAGGGTGTGGCGTTGAAGATGAAGTGATGATTATTTGTGAACTGGAGTTTCACTGATTTTTAAGATTGATTAGATGGTATCCTTTTGATACACCATTATTCTACCCGAGTTTATTTCGTCAATAAGTTACAGTAAGTTACATCTTGAGAGATAGTATTGAAATTAAACAGCTGATAATAATCATATGTTAGGATTTTTGAACTTAAACCTACGATTAATAATTCTGTAAATAAATAAGATGATAAATGCTAAACATAAATTTCCTTTCTCAACCAATACATTTTGAACTTTCTTTTCGACGTTTTACTTAGTTACATCCTAGACATTTACCCTATTGGGAGACGACGATTAATATGAAGTGATAATCTGTAACCATGATCATTAATAATAATGTGACTTAAGATCTGGAAGTACACCATGCACTTACCGACCCATTTTCTTCCACCTTACACTCAGGGACCGTTAGACACAAACAGTACTTAATGTGAGTAGGTAGAGGCACCAATTGCGCAACATTAGGAGTGTTTATTATCTTAGTCATCCATTTCTGTTGTATTAGTTATTGTGTTTTTATTGATAGGAAAAGTTTGTGCTTAGTTTAGTTTTTCTCGTCTATTTCAATTAACGTAAATTAGGACTAGTTAAGCGAATAACGTAAATATAATGTTGGAGGTGACACCATGATAACCTAGATATTTTTATTATTGCTAATAAATGTAAATGAACCCTTTGAATATCGTCGGCCCTTAAATAATTGCCTTTCAGTAGATTCTTGATATAATTATTTATTTTTAATCATCATTGTACTTGGTAGGGATTCATTTACGTTTCACGCTCTAATTGCTATTATTTTCCATATGATTGGGACTTCGAGAGGAATAATTAGACATCAGATAGGAACGTAATATCTTCTTCCAGGGTAGTTTAGAACCGATTAGCCGATTTGTAACCTCTCTGAGATAGGCCAGAAATCTGTTTATTTCTTATGAATAAATTAAGCGGTATTTTACTTAAGTCTGGCCTAATTCTTGTTAGATTTGCTTTTTCCTGCGGGTGTGATCTCTAGGCAGGTATCTTAACCATACCTCTCCTATTACCGATACGTCCTGGGTTAATTTTCTCGTGCGGAGCTGGTCCTCTCAGTGTGGGAGTTGGTTGGAAGGTGGTCTCATGAGGGCTGTTTAAGACCGATGGTCCCTTGAAACTCTTTCTTTTAACGGGCACAATAAATAATACTTTTTCGGATGCTTTACCGGTAATAGTAGCCACACTTTCTAAGTATTGGACGGGTTTATCGTTTTAGGATGGCAGTGATTGTAGTCTAAATGGGTGTCCTTTTAGGATTGGTAGTGTTTTTAGAGCTATTTTGTCTTGTATAGATTCGAATCTGACGATGCTCACTTGGTGCGAAACATGCCGTCCCTTAGTTTCCTCCCTCTTCTGTAGTCCAAAACAAATCAGCTGCTCCTAATAATATTGTTTTATGCATCCCACAAATCGCGTGTTGCCAGGAAAGTCAATATTTCTCTACTTGTATCCCGTATAGTACTAATTCACTGCAAGCATATCCCTCAAACGATACTGAACACTATTGTTTTTCCCTCAAAATAGTCTGTAGTCCCATGGAGGGGAAAATATTTGAGTTGAGTATCGTTTGTAGGATATTCTTGCACTGCATTAGCACCATATGGGATTCAGACAGGGATATATCGACCTTCCTGATAAGAACGGTAGTTGGGCTGTATAAAACAATTTTATTAGGGGCAGATGATTCTCCTGGTATATGCATTTTGATCACATGTGATTTTTCAGGTTATTTCTCGCATGTCCCAGTAATTGAGATAACATTTTGTTGACCGACTGAAAAGTTTTAATATCAGTTACGGTTGTTTCAGAGCTCCTACCATCGGCCTATATCAAAATTAGACCGCGCAAGGAAACGTTTCAACATATAGGGAAACATATAGCATTTGTTTTTCCTAGATTACAATTCCTCCAACAGCATCAATGGGCACTCCTTCTCGGCATGTAGAGACTTTGACAGAAGAAATTGGAGGACCTGCAGTATACTGACACCGTATCATATCCTGAGAAGTGTGTTGTATGGTGTTTGTGACACCCACTGCATGTAAACGATATAATAGCGGAGATATCTGTTCCGGTATAAGTGCCGTAAAGGAAATTCAGTTCCTCGATAACCATCCCACAACGTACTTACTAATTCGACCTCTTCGTGACATCTTGGCTGTCACCTCTGTGGTCCGGGTTCGAATCCTAGCTTTGCCAAGACATTCCGGTCTTATGGTGTGAACGAGGTACACCCAGCCTCATAAGGCAGAACTGAGAATAGGCGGATTTGATTCCCATCTCAGATATCCTTAAAGTTGCTTTTCGTGGTCTCCCACTTCTACCCCCAGGAAGTTGCTGGTATGGTATCCAAACCAAGACCACGGTAGCCTGTGTTTTGAATTCTCATCTCAATTACAAATACTTACACTAATACAGTAATCACAATAACACAGGTTGTCAAACAAATTCCACACACACACCCAAGCTCACGGGGCAACATGACCACGATATCGCAAAGTCCCTAACTAAATAAGTCAGCAACATACTTACGTCAGATATACGTGTATATATTACACCAAATATCCACTTTACTATACAGACGAAAGTCATAGATATTCATATCCGTGTATATTGTTGTTCTAAGGGGTGGAAGAGCAAGGTAATCTGCCCTTAACAACAACATACTAATGCAATATGGTACGTCAAGGAATAACTTGATGTATCAACGTAGCTCAAACCATCGAGTTCCAATTACAGTATAGTGGTTTAGTTTAGCTTTCTTCCTGATACCTTAACGGCTTGAACTCCAAGTATAATACAAAATCCAGTGGCTGAAATCTTTGAATTTCACAATTGAATTAAGTGGTATTTAATCACTTGTCAGATAAATCTGAAGCGCACGCGGTAATAATGGAGCAAATGGGAAGTATTCTATTGTGAAAGCTCAAGCGTAACTACTATGCTCTCAAGACTTGAGATCATTCTCAGGACTAATCCAGTGTGTTCGAGTAAAATCATTTCAGGAATGACCTACTTTAAATGGACCTCGAAGAAAGCTTAGGTAATGCAAATACATGTGCACTAGTATGCGGAAGATCACTACTACAGTCACAGTTTACGTTTCATATTTAAAGACACAACAGCTTTGGTCATGATAACGCCAAACATACATTCCTGAATTAATTACTTAAAAGCATAAAGGCTATACAAATCATTAATAAATTCTGACTAGTGTTTCACATCTGAGACACTGGTCCTGGATATAAGCAATGCTATTTACGGATTTGTAGAGTTGCATTTTAAGTGGGAAAGGTGAAATAGTTGCTATTAAATATCCTTTCATGTACACAAAGCATACATAAAATATATTTTTGTACATAGAACATTGTAAAGAAATTAATATGGCCAATTTGGGACATCTTCAAATCTAGGGGACACATTAGATTATTAATTGCAATTTTTCACTGGTTTCTTAATTCTACAGTAATATAATAAAACACGTTAAAAATATATATTAGAATTTGACATTTTCAGAATTTGTACATGTAGGTCTAACTCTGTTTTGAATCAGTGTTGGATCTTTTCAAGGAATGTTGTTCTCCTATGAGGGGAAGAGGTGATAAGAATGACTTAGGGAAGGAGTCCAAAGTAAATGAAATTTTAAATACCGAAATGAGTGCTTAAAAGAAATAAAGAAAATTCATGTTCCCACTGGCCAGGTGCTAGTTTTTGTAATTGATACCACTTGAGTGACTTGCACGCCAACTACATCGCTCCGGTAACTCAAACTAGAATGAAATATTTCAGCAGAGCCTGGAATTGAACCTTGGCCTCTTCGACGACAGACAGCTACTGTATGCTAACTACTACACCACTAAGAGTAAACTAAAAAAACACAGAACATGGTACTTAAGTGTCTTAATTTTAAATTTCGAGTGATGTTTTTATTTATTTAAGTGCTTTTTTACTGTCCACCCAAAATATTAGGATTCCATCACCACGTTGACCTACTTCAGAACAATCTAGACATGGGGCCACCTAATGTAAAAACAAAAGACAGCTTGCATATTTATTTGACTTTTTAACCTTTATACCATACGTGACCTCACCTTTCCTCTTATGTAGAACCAAAATGAATTTGCGGTGAACTGAACCCAGGTGTCCTTGGTGAGAAGTAGGCAGTTAGATGGTCCCTTCTAAATCAATAGGCAGCCATCTGTTAAAGAAGTGTGACTGACGGATCTCCCAGTAGGCTACGATCCGTCCAGTAAACCAAAGTGGTGTGACTTCCCTTTCCCTACCCAAACTAAATCGATCTCGCTGGTCAGTTGGCTGCGATTGCTTGCATAGGCTGGAGCGTATTGACATCCGCACATTCTGCTCATATATTGTACCCTGAGTGGGGCAATGGATATCAAGCACAAGTGACAGATGCAGAGGAAAGGTGCAAACACGCGCGTACTCATGACTTTGCGTTCTAAAACTGCGCTTCAAGTATTGGGCATATTGCCAGAATGAGCACTGAATTATTGCACTACATCCGTCCGTCCATCCTGATTCCCCGTTGTTGCTGTTGTTCTTTACGTAGATGCTGAGGACATGGAGGTTAAACTGCCCCGTGCTCACAGACGTGTTTAGCCAGAATACAAGTCATAGTTTTAGTGTTGCCTAGCTAATCTTCTTCAGTCGGTACGAAACTGAGAGGACAATAATTACATAGGGCAGATAATATGATTATAACCTTTCCACATAATTAGCTGATGAGATCGTTAAGATATTTGTTGATCACACGTCATATTAAGTGTTGATAAATACAGTAGTTACGTATACCTGTACAGAATAAGCTCTCAAAATACAGCATTTAAGAAGGCACTCGAGGAATTACCTCATTGTTATCTCAAATATATTTAAAACCTTCACATAAGCCTGGATAGTTACCAAAATTATGTCTTAAACGTTTTTTAACGTCAGACAAATGTTTTAGGAAGATATTTTCAGCCGGGCGAGGCTATGATCACTTCGTCTACATTACAAAGATGACTTAAGAATCCACTTCAAATCCGTATTGCAGTTATATTTTTCATGAAATTATTCTTTATACAATGGTAAGGGCTAGATTCCTGATAAGGTGAAATGTTAGATATTCGCATCCTACACATTGACACTAGTACCTAGCCTCACTTTTGCATACACTCAAGAATAAATAATAACAAATATTTCTTGATTCGAAAACAAGTAGCCGTTGTAAACAAAGTACTTGTAAATGTTAACCATCATCGGAATATCATATTTTGCTAAGTTCTCACCATACTGTAATTCGGTCAGAGCATTGCTCATATGCATATGCTCCCGGGGAAGCACGGGGAGCTAGGGAGCGCATCGGCTTGTTTAGCTCGGCCGTGATGGTAGGGGTATTGGACATGGGTAGTGGCAAATCTTCGAGTGCTGGCCTGCGTTGCGTACAGAGCGGCTGTCTTTGAATACCATGCAAGCTTGTTAAAACACAGTGTTATATCATCGCATCCTAAGGTAATAATGAAATAATTCATCCCTGAGAAAACTCCTATCAACAGATATATTCATAGATTGTATTTTCTTATTGTTATTATTTTAAGGGGATAACTTAAAAATCATGTGCGTATACATATTATTAAAATTAATGTTAACATTGTATAGGTATGATGTCAAAACTATTTGCATCAGCAACCTAGGTGTAGTTGAGTGGCTAATCCTTACAAGAGATAAAGAGTGAGGCCCTAGTAACAACTACATTTAAACCAAACAATATTGAATTAATTTTCCTAGAAGGCATATCATGAACGTGTCCCATAAATCCGTCTTTCTACTGGTAATACCAATGTCACGCTCTCGTTATCTCGTGGTGGACCCCCTATATCTCTCTCTCATCCTTGGACGCACCGCAATTACCTTCATTCGTCGAAGACGTCACCGAAGTTACTCCCTTCGCTCCGCCCACCGTACATGTGCTTTGCGGTCTTGGGTGACGCATGATGCCATGTCATATTGCCCCTATCCTAAATCCACTCGTTCGGTGAGCGGCAACACATCACACTATATTTTTCGAAATGTAATACTTGTTTTGCAATAATTTGGAAATAGGATTTTGAAATAAAGAATTTCTTTTGTATACTTTGTAAAATATTTTTAATATTTCAACGTTAAATGAATTGCCGTCTTAGGGCTTGTGTTAGTAGGAGCAGAAAACTAAGAGAATTCCTACTTTTTGCCATTTTTGCTTGTACACATCCATTCAATTTATCTTTGGTCAGACAAATAACTGTTCCACTGACCTACTGATTGGTCTACATTCTATTATTTTAGCAACAATGAAAACACCTTCCTAGTTGTACAACTTTCAAACAATTGGGTGCTTATTGACTTTGTTCTACGGTTGGGTAATACTGGAAATAAAGTAGCTGTTAGTCCTCCAAAATAAAGCTACTCATGATTGCTGTTAGATTGTGTAAGGAGTATTCAGCATTTTCCATTATGTAATTCAATTAATAGAAAGTCTGCCATCTGCTCGATGACACTGTAACTACACGCTGAAACTCTCAACACTTTGAACTTACCGTAGTTGCCAAGTGTTAACAGGAGATCGTTCAAAATTACCCTTCATATCCCAGCTCCCTCACGGGGGATGTTACAAGGAAAGTTATGCCTCAGATTATAATAAGATTGCCGTTAAACCACAGGTAAGGGAGAGGACTATAACAAACTTGTGCTCCATATGCCATGACGGGATCACATGACAGCCGCTGGACTGATAGCTCGCCTTCAAATTAGCCATGTGATGGAAAAGTAAAGTAGAATTATTTTCCGTATTATCAAGTGCCATACAGCGATCATAGCTTGAAGGGCCTTAAAACCTTTTCATTCCAGGAAGTTTAAAGATTCAAACAACAACCTCCTTATTTAAACTCGGCTAATTAGAAGGCTTATAAAGGACTTGTGGTACGATGAAAACAAGAAGTAGACTTTAGAAGCTGAGTTCTCTAAGCACCTTAAGTTGCTTTTCTGTGGAAATAAAACTGTCAGTAATATGTAACTAACGGAACATTTTCGCAGAGTGATTTTAAAATGCTCTTCTTGGACAGTAGGTGAGTATTGTCTGGACAGAAGCGTATGCTGTAATCGATTAGAATTTGTAAGGTAAACTTTCTTACCATTAGAACAATCAGACCAAGTTGGATAGTTCCAAAATTGAAGGCGCTGATCAGAAGTCACTCTTGCTGACCAAATGAAAGGGAGTTTAAACTAATTTCCAAATTGCTTTCTGTTATTTCTCATTCCTTTCCAGAAAATATTACGATGCTACACTTCTCTAAGACCATTAGCGCTTGTTTTCCAAACCTACACAACAATTTATGACAAATTGGAATTTACGTGGATACAGAAAAATGACACATATTATTGGTCTAGAGGCAGATAACCCCACTGTTGCGCCCCTTAAAACTCCAATAACTAACTAAACATTATCGGACTGGTGTCCATCAGCATGGCTAACTGATTGGTTACTACACTTTTGCCGTAGAATAGATATTATTATTATTACTATTATTATTATTATAATTATTATTATTATTATTATTATATCAGCCACGGTGGACGAAGTACAAACGCGCTTGCTCGTCCCTTGCTGGCAACGAGAGAGCGTGGGTTCGAATCCCACCTCGGCCATCCTGAAATTGGTTTCGTTGTTTCCAATTTTCACCACAAGGCAAATGCCGGGAGAGATCCTTTCAACAGGTCCACAGCAAACTTCCTTCCAAAATCCCTTCCCAAATATCCAAGTTAGCGGTCAACTGGGCGATCGGTGAAACACGAACTCCAGTTGTATCTGCTGACAATGTGTGTTCATGACCAAGAAACCGTCCTTGCGACGGTAGAGGTATGATCCCAAGCAGATTCCGTGGGTGAAGCCAAGATGGGAGGATAAGCAAATAAATACTAGGGCATTCGATAAGTAATGGCATATAATAATATAATACTATACAGTATATTGTAGTATACAGGGTCTTTCATATAAAGTAAGAACGCCAAGCGGTGGTTTTATTATCCGCTGCTGTGCTGGACTTGGCCGAGCTTGTGGCGCGTCATGGCCACCTGTTTCAAGCATGTGTACAATCCTATATGAAATATTACCACATAAAAGTTGCTGGAAGTGTCGTTCCTCCTGGGTTATACAGGCTTTCTATCTGGTAACCACATTCTGCCACTGTAATGTTTCTGATCTTTTATTTTATGTATATTATTGAGCACTGAAACCGTAGTGTCAAACTTATTTACGTGAATATGTGCTAGTGAAGGTGGCACTTCATCAGAAAATTGCTGAACAAATGCATCACGTACCCGCCGAGCCGACTCACACTTAAAATAAATTTTACATACAACAAAAATACGATGTTGTAATGATAAATGTCACACCATGTTAGTATCTGAGGTTCAGACTGGTGACTGAACAGTGAACACCTGCACGTTTATTGCGAGGTCAAGTGTAGGCTATACCTTACTATATGCGCGCTTTCAATACTACAGCAGGGGGCCGTGGCGCGCCACAAGCTCGGGCAAGGCCACTGTAGCAGCGAATTACAAATCCGCCGCTCTCCGTTCTTACATTATATGAAAGACCCTGTATATACTTGTATTCTAAACTCTTAACTGGTCAGAACATGTAATCAAGTAGTTCCGTAAAGAACTAAATAGCCTATTTTCATATATCCTACTGGTCTTACTTACGACACGTGAAATTAAAACGTGATATAAAAGAAATTGCACAGCCGCCATTTTTAACTTCTCATAAAGTTCCATTAAATTAGACGCCAGTATATTAAGGCTTGTGCCAAGTTTCACAGCGCTTTGATGAAAAGTCGCGAGAAAAATCCATTTAAATATTAAATTCCACGTCGCTGCGATGTTAGTTTTATGCTCACCAGATTATTGAATAATCCATAGGTGAACGTATGTTAATAACCTCTATCAACATACCAAAGTTTGCTATGATTGCTGAAATAAATTCGTAGACATTGAGAGCCGTCTAAATACTACGGATGGGTACCATGTTGGATTATTATACAGTATAGGTAGGCCAAAGTGTTATGTACAATTAGATGAAGATTATTGCGTAGGTTCATTATTCAAACTTTCACTTTGATTGCATGATTAGGAAACAAGCAATAAATACTTCATTTTAATATTTCGCACGACCGCTGTCTAGTGGGTATATAAAGAATTGAACTAAATTAGATGTCAAGGAAGCTTGTAGTTTAACGTGACCGTTAATCTCGCGATCATAAGCCACGGGACCTCCGTTTTACGTGGAATCCGAACCACAGGACATGGCATTTCACATCGAAAATCTCACATGCATTGACCGGGAATCGAACCCGGTCAAATTAGATGTCAGAGCATTACAATGTGTATAAACATTTGCTGCAAAATGTTTTACTGCTCTTAGATGGTTCATTTACGAGAAAAGTCTATTTAAATGCTTTAACTTTGCTTGGCCGCCATGTTCATTTTGTACTTAACAGGTAGGCCTATTTGAATGTCACATAGAATAACTTTTTGTAGTTCAGGATGATGCATGTTGCTGTTGCGGAGATATAGAATGCCAGTGAAATATTTCGCGCGGCCGCCATGCTGGATTAGTGAAACGTAGTGACATTTGAAAGGCAAGGTCAAGGTAAGACGAGGTAGTAGTATGCACTTACCGAGTTTCATTGAAATCACTTAGGCCGTTTTGATTTTATAAGAGGGACACCCATACACATACGCTCACTCACACACACATAATCATATACACACACACGGACAAAAGGTGGTTTCATAAGCCTATTTTAGCCTATTTATGAAAAAAAAAATAGACTTAAGAGATCACCTTTTGTCCATGTGTGTGCGTGTGTGTGCGTATGCGTATGTTTGTGAGTGTCCCCCACTATTAAAATCTAAACAATTGGAGCGATTTCAATGAAACTCGGTAAGGTCATAGTACTATTGTGTCCGACCGCGACAGATATCTTCAAATTTTATTACGTCTCACCAATCTAACATGGCGGCTGTGCGAAATATTTCACCGGCGTGCTATATCGCTGAAACTACTACTGATATTACCCTGAAACATTGTATGGTGATAAAAGGCACTACCAGAAGTTCACCTATGTTACTTTCAAAAACCTGTTATGTACAAATCGAACATGGCGGCCAAGCAAATAAGAAACATTTAAATAGACGTTTCTCGCGATTTAACCATTCGAGTGCAGTCAAACATGGTGCAGCAAATTATAGTCTAATGCACTGACATCTATTCATCTATTTTATTTCAATTGCTTACATAATCCTAAGATGGAGGCTCTGCGAAATTTCAAATTAAGATTTTTATTCCTTGTGTGCTAATCATGCGATCGAATTCAACGATTGAATAGTGAATCTACGCTATTGTCGTCCTCTAATCCATATATAACAAGATGTTCAGTAAATAACATATAGCCTACTTTCTCCTAAATGCATGGGTATAGTTATAACTCTTGGTCCTTTTCAAGGAGTATAATTGAATATTGTTTGTAGTAGCTTGTTGAAATACTACGTGCTATACGGATATTTAACGTTGATGGATTGAATCTTCACCTGAATTATATATACACACACCAATACAGCCACACAATAACACAGGTTATCATACAAAGTTCAACACTCACCCACTACACGGGGCTAAATGACCATGATGTCCAGCATCTCAAATGAAACAAAACCAAGAACAACAAGAGCTTCCTACCCAAATCATTCCTCGTAATAAAGTACACACACTAGTAAGCCTACAGACCTCACAGTGACGCAGGTTATCGGACAACTTCTACACACACCCAAATAAACGGGGCTACAAGACAATGATGCCGCAAAGCCCCTAAAGAATCAACAACAACTACAACAGCAACAATAGAATCTACCGCGGATCAAGGTCAACGAATGTTAATCGCTGTATTCGAGTGTTGAAATATGTGGTGTAATAAGTAAGTCTCTATATTTAAAAATCAATGTTACGTGATAGTTTGTCTGCCTGTCGATCCCCCATGAGTTCATATACCATTCATCCGATTGCGATCAAATTTGGGTGCGTTGTTGTGTGCACTTCAGGGAGGGTTTCTGGCTACAAATTATGTATGTGACACAAAAGGGTGAGGGACTTAACAGGAACCCTTAAGTCCCACAGTAACCCAATTGAACAATCTGTATACTTATTACACCGCAATGCAAGGCGTGAGAATGGCTTGCTGATACATCGCGAGTTGACATGAGGGGACTGCCAGCAGCCCGCCGTGTTATCTGGTATCGCCGTCTATTCCAATACAGTTCACGGTATGGTTTCTGATTGGGTGTTCACAAAACTGAACTCACGCTTGGCTGCCGGTTCGAATACGGTCATAGCACGCGAATCGTTCCAAGTCCCTTATGCGCTCATATACCAATCATCCGATTGTGATTGAACTTGAGTGAATTGTTGTGCACACTCCAGGAAAGGTTTTTGCAATATGTACAGAATCAACAAATGAGTGACGGCACGCGAATTGTTTCAACAAAGTGCCGTATGCGTTCATAAACCATTCGTCCAATTGCGATGAATCTTGGATGAGAAATTCAGTAATGATGTAGTTCTCTCGGGTAGCCTATCCAGGCATTTCCTTATGCTTCGTGAATGACTTAGCAATAGCTAACCTAATGCTGGCATAGAAATCCAGTAAATATTTCCCATTAGTGTTCGCTTCCCTATCCTCAACCAACTTAACCATTACCTTATTATACTTCTCAGTCCTACTTACTATCCTAGAATTGGAATTCCCTGTCACCACTACACTATCGTTTTGTGCACTCTCACCATCACATCATTCAGTGCCTCATTAAATATATCTAATTCAACCTGGGTCCCCTCTTCAAAAGGTGCGTACGTTGAAACACATCAGTTTCGAAATCCAGGGATTTCCAAATCCATCCACATTAATCGTTCATATACGAACTTTACAGGAACAACATTGCCTTCTAAAAATACTACTACTTATGACAATATTAATAATCATAAGAAAAACAATGAAGTAAAATTATGAGTTGAAAAAAAATATGAAAATCCACAGCCTGTTTCCAGTCTCCGACCGGGTCAGGAATGGAATGAATGAAGTCCCCATCTAGCGGCGAGGATATGAACTGTGCCGACTGCCGAGGCCTGACGCACTCCTCTGAGGCAATGATTAAATGAATGAGAGATGAAATGAAATGATTGTGGAGAATGTTGCTGGAATGAAATTTTGACAGGGAAAACCGGAGTACCAGGAGAAAAACCTGTCTGCCTCCGTTTTGTCCAGCACAGATCTCACATGGAGTGACCGGGATTTGAACCACGGACCCAGCGGTGAGAGGCCGGCGTGCTCGCGCCTAAGCCACGGAAGCTTCAAGTAAAATTATGAGTTACTAGTTTGAATTCTAATTACTGGTGTAGAATTTGAATGTACTATTATTTGTGCTTCTCGTGATACATGAAATAAATTGAATTACTTGTGATAATTATAACAATCCACAGTAATAATGCAGTATCATGCAAGCTGAGACTGCAGTTTAATATAAATACGAGGAGAAGCATAAATATATACACTTAAAATTCCACACCCGTAATTTGAATCTAAACTAGCGACATAGTAAAGAGTAAATGACGAGAGAACTCGCTACATGAACCTTTCTGCAAATCCACTTAATTAAACATTGAAGGGAATATAATTTTTTCAAGGTTTATCCCTTAGAAGGTTCATAATTTTACGTGCACGCTAACATGGATAGCAGAGGCTACAGATCGTCACGTAATTAGGATTACAGGAGCCAAAGCCCAGGTCTCTCGCACGATTTCTGCTCCTCAGCAGATATTTGGGAGGCTGATCACGTGCTCGTGGAACGCTAAGTGTTCAGCTACATAGAAACAGCTTCTTCCGAAAGTTTAACGCTTGCTCACAGCTTTAAACGTTATAAAGCAGAAGCTTAGTGGCAGTCTTCAATCTTCCATCCAACACAATGACCCTCTGAGTGGTGTTCGCATAACTACTCTAAGAGAATTATTGGAGGCCTGACTTTTTCTTCTTGCCCGCATTCTAAGTAGTAAGTTTTTTTTGTTTGCACTTGGAAAGCTGAGAACAATACCATCATTCAAAGGCTGATCGAACAATTTATGATTACTAACATCCATTTATTTCGGAGAAAACAGTATGGTGTACTTTCAATCCTGTGGGATAAAAAATTCGCTACACTATTAAAATATAAAAAGTTCATTTCTAGATAAGAAATTAATAATAATAATAATAATAATAATAATAATAATAATAATAATATTAATAATAATAATAATAAAATAATAATATAATAATTATTATTATTGAACCCTTGCAAAGAAGCATATGAGACTCAGATTCGGGGCGTAACAGGTCATATTCGTAAGTTGCTGTCAGGGCGCTTCATTAACTTGCAGGGTAACATATAACAAAATAACATGCAGGAAAGAGTGAAGCCAGGGTTAAAAACAACTGAATTTAATAACAAATCACCATATTTACACATAAACAATTAACAACAAAAACTCCCAACTGACTCCCGCTTAATAAAAATGCCAAAAACTTAGGCGATATCTCTGGAGAGATTAATTACCTGGACCAAGTGTCCTTAAATAAAACGATACCAAAAGTGACCATATAAGTGCGTATGCCGTTCTACATGCACCACGATGTGTACTTTGAATGCGTGATTCGTTATCATCCAGAATGACCCTTCAAACAACGAATCCGCATTTCCTAGAGCTAGACCGACACGAGGGAACACAACAACAATACTTAAGTTAAACCGACACTTCCTAAATCTACTATAAACAAACACAAAATTTCCGCGTGAAATTGGACTTAAATTGCCGTAGCAACATTTACTGCCTAAAAACTTAGGACTTCTCACACAAATCAACACAAGTACATTAACACGTGACCAATAGAAAAATACTCAAATGACCGCTGTCAAAATTTACAAATACTCTACCACTACACCACACGGGTGTGACAAACAAAATTACATGAAATCGAGTCATCAACAAAGCAATAGGCAAACAGCCAACATTTACGTTAACCACAATATTCTTATCCATACAAGGTACAACAATCCGTTACACACATGGCGAACTCCCCAATTAATTATGGCTTAAAATTTAGCCATCACAATGAACAGGTTTGCTGCATGAAAGCTTACAGGGTTCAGTCGGACAAATAGGACTGCCTATCAAAATAAGTCACAGGCAAAACGGGCGGTTTGTGGAACTCTGCATGTCTGTCAACCCACGTGTCAATAACCTCGACCTCCCAGAGCATGGGGTCGAACCTCGAAGAAATGTGCCCCAAAGCACAATAATACGTGTGTGTCAGAAAAACATATGGACAAGAATCAGCAGTCTCCCAAGAGCACTCTGTCTTTCCATCTAAAATACAACAGCAGCAAAAATATATAAGGGCGGTAGGACACTACCCCCTCCTCACGTAGAATCAACACACACAAGACACATCAACACACACTTAATCACACGTATGGGTTGTGACAGACCCTGAAATAAAGACACAAATAATAATCACATGCTGGCGCCATCGTTCTATGCCGTGACTAGTCACCTGAAAAGGACTCAAGAAAAATCTATCAAATTAGAACGAAGGTGTTCTACAATTACTTTTAAGTTGGTGCACTCGGCTACCCTAACATGAATAATAACCTGTTCAGCAAAATGTTTTACAATCATTTCCTCCCATTCCTATTTCAAATATTAACGTTAATAAAGCACCATTTATCGAATGTAACGGGTTCCGCAATTGCAAGGATAAAAATCACGCACGCACGCCGCGTACATTACACATGACTCAAGAAAAAAAATCAAAATATCAACAAACACATTGGCCACGCGCCAACGGACATTTAAACATATAGTGTCGGTACAAGAAAAACAGCTATAAAACAAGAAAGAAAAACATGACTATTTACAAAGTTCCCCGGCCAAATCTAACTACATAATTGAAATAATCCAATTTTAGTACATCACCGCTTCTGCATGTAGGACTAAGGACATCCTCCTCAACCCATTGCCCTATGGACAATTTAGCACTCCATAGTAGTCGTCTGCGTTGATTTCTTGAAGCTCATCCCAACTTCAAACCACGTGCTGATCATCTTGGTCTCGACTCCTTGGCAGAAAAGTTCAATGTTAAATATTTGCCTATCTATAATCGCTTGCAGGCTACTCAGTTCACCCACAATTGTCCTACTGCGATTAATAGCGAAGACTGGCCCTAATTATATCGCACATACGCACTATAAAAACACACATACAATACACACAATTTATACATAAAATATACATCTCGAGTCCGCGCCACTGGCTCGTTAACAAGTTCAAAATCCTGGCTGCACCAGCAGTCGCTATCTCGTCCGGTATTTCCGTCCCGTCTTGGACTTCGGTTCTGGTAAGCGCTAATTAGGGTGATACGATACTTCCCCCTTAAAGTTGAACTCGTCGTCTTTAAAAGAATGTTACAGTTTATCACGCGCTGGCGTGAAATATTTAGATCACACAATTTAGTTGATTTTAGAACAAAATGTATTATAGCTTTTAAAATTCGATACTGCAAACGCTACGACTTTAGCTCCCCAGGGCTAAGAAAATGAAATTAGCTTCACTGATTTTAGAGCGTAAAAATCACATTTTGAACTGGCGTGGAGTATGCCTCTGAAGGCTCCACACAATAAGTACTCCGATAAATTCGAGCGTCAAAATCACACTTCAAACTGGCGTGGAGTATGCCTCTGAAGGCTCCACACAATAAGACTTAGATAAATTCGAGCGTCAAAATCACACCTCAAGGCTCCACAAGAATAGTCTTAGATTGGCGTCAGGCCAGACTATTTATGAGAAACTGACAAGGGCGGCGGAGTGGGGCAGAGTCGGATAAAAACTTCCAGAGTTTTTGTCTCACAAAGATGGGGCTAGTGTCATTCTTCTCCAAATAAATCCAACGTCTCAAATTACTCGAGCGGAGATTAATCCGTTCGGCGGTTCCTTAGATACACACTTCCGCGCGCTTTTTACTACTGACGCCGTCCACCTCGTGGTCACAGCTTGGTCTCTTGCGATTGGCTGATTCAATCGTATGTTCGTTGAGAGGACCTCGTGATTCTTCCTTTATGTCTCCAATTTTGGTACAGTAGTTGCACAATTTGGCCTTGAACTCGACTAATTCTGGCCGTCCCCCAGGAATAGCTACCAACTCAGCTTCTGTTGCAATCATTACGAAATGCTGGCCTCCCTAATATCCAAGTCGACTTCCTTATGTGCTGCCTGGGCCGTAGTAATAATAATAATAAATATGAATACTTATTTATCGAAGATCAATAAGGGTTCATTATATTAATAACAACAATATGAATTTACGTCCCTTTTAACTACTGTGGCCTTAAAACACGCCGGGATGCCGGAATCCCTCCCACTCCTCCTCCTGCCAAAGCATCCGTCAGGTTCCCAATTAGCATTAAGAGGCAGGGAGACTCAGTACCAGACCATTCCAATATTTTTAGTTTCCTTTAGAGCCGGGAATTCACTTCTACGAAGATACTGAAAGTATACAGGATAAGAAACAGTTATTGCGTTCGATTCATTTAGGGGCTTTGTGGTATAGTAGTCATGTAGCCCCGTGTACTTGGGTGTGTGTGAAATCTGTCTGTTAACAGGAGTCATTTTGCTGACTGTACTAGTGTGTGCATTTGTGATTTGAGCTATAATTTATGAAGATCTTGGCCATGGGCTTACTTCAGGTGCCTGAATAAGAAGAGGAATACTACGGAAAACACTCCTCAGATGGCTGAATTAGGAATCAAGCACACCTATTTTGAATTCTCCCTCGTGAGGCTGAGTATTCACCGTTTCAGCCTCAGACCAAATTGAACGCCCTAGGAGAGCCGAGAATCTCACCCAGAATTCCACAGTAACAGCCAAGAATGCTAGTCACTACGCCACGAGGTTGACATAACAGATTCACCTCAAAAACGCAACTATCCATGAAAGCATCAAGCAATATAGATCATTTAAAAGTGAATACACTAAAATATTGGAAGTAACTCCAGCTTTCTCAGTGTCTACTTAAGTAGCTTCTCCTAAAGAGGGCAGTTCAGAGGGAGACGTCTGGCTTTCACAAAAACTCCGTAATTAAACTGACAGTCTGCCTCTAGGCCTTCTGTCCGGAGATTCTTTGTGAACACATTCATTCAGCGAAGGGATGATGATTTTTTCCCACCATACCAATACAACGCCAAGAGAGACTGCTATGCAGAGAAGTACAGAGGATTAAAACTACACACAAATGCTACTGAAAATTGAACTACTCTTTACATTTGTGGTCAAGAATTGTATCCACTCAAATTTATACTGTTTTAAGCCTATTTTCATCATATGAACAAGTACTTCCGTGAAGAACTAAATGGCCTATTTTCATATATCCCTCTGGGCTCTTCCATTAAAAGTCTCCTGCCCATTGAAACGATTTTCCATGTGATAGGCCTATACTAAATAGCTGTTGGTTCACAACCCATGCCATGACCATCACCATTACAATGAGAAGTTATGTGCTAGAATAAGTTATATAGTTTCAATATCGGTGATTATTACTCGTCCCGCTAGGTAATATCTTTCTGTGACGAACCAATGGTATTATTTGTTAGAAAAAATACAAATGCACGGCTTCTATGAGTAACGAAAAGTAAGCTAAATAATGTTGTGCCTTTGTAATTATTATTATAGCTCATCATGAATAAACCAGTTATCGTCGCAAGCTGCTTCCTTTCCTCAGCATAAAAGCTGCTCCGGCAGGCAAGAAGCGATTGCTTATGGACCAGTCAGACCCCGACTCAGCTGCGGAGACACGATATATGGACCGTTTTTTTTTTAGATACGTAAACACATGCAGTTCTAGACCGAATGTAGTAGCTATGCTCACTGAGGTGCAATACCGTTTGGCCAGGCTCTCCGAACTCAGAAGATGAGTGGGTTCGAATCCCGTCGGCCGTCCTTTGAGTGGCAAATTTGTGTAGCCGGTTAAGAAACTTCAAACAGACCACGGCTGCTTTCTGGCAAATACTGTACTTGGCCAGTTTCATAAATAATATATTTCTCATATCTGGTTTACTCCTCTTATGAGGTTAACCCGAAAAAGGGCATCCTGTTATAAAAATATTGCAACACCGAAACTCATTGAATTTTATACGCGAGAACATAGAAGTGGGTATATTTTAGGGAAGAAGAAATACAGTACAAATTTCTAGTATTAACCAAACCCCGTGGCACCACAGCCCAGGAAGGGCCTAGGCCTACCAAACGACCGCTGCCAAATCATTTAGATTGCAGATTATGGGGTGACGTGTAGTCAGCGAGTCGGGTCCTCTCGGCCGTTAAATTTGGTCTCCGTGACAGGGGCGCTACCTCACTGTCAAACAGATACTCAATTCAATTGTCCTCACGAGCCTGTGTGCGACCGTTCCAGCCCTCACGTCACTTTCTAAAATCCCTGACAGAGCCGGGAATCAAACCCGGGGACTCCGGATGCGAGACAGGCAAGCTACCCTAAAACCACAGGGTCATATTACCACCGCCTTCATCAGATGAACTATTATTACGATACTCTTTAGGACATTCATGGTATTAGCTGCTTTAATCTACAGAATGCTTACTCAGTCGAGAATGCTTTCTGTTTCCTTGTATAGGATTATAAACCTCAGCTGTAATGGGGTTTCGGCATCTTTTACAGAGTTTAAATATTTCACAGAATTGTATGAAACATATTTTAACTCTCCGGGTGCTGAGTGATAAACTTGTCATTTGAGAAATTAAACATTTAAAATGTAGTTTTGAGTTTAGAAAGTACATACCTCATAGCTCATCATACGAATCATCTTTTCAATCCCCTGCTTACGATAGGAGAAATAAAAAATAGGTTTTAAAATTTCAAACGGATGCCATCTTGAATTCTTGAAAACGAATATCATTAGATGTCTCTACACTAAGCTCTGCTAAAGTAATTACAGTAACGCAGGTTACGAATCAAGGCCAAATAATTATACCTATATGCGCGTGGATGGTAACTACTGCATCCCAAGCCTTTAAGCGTAAGTCCAATAAATGGACTCCTCGGATGATACCAATATTTGTCACTTGGCACTGATTGAAGTGAACAAACATATAGGAGCTTGAAATTGGCGTTGGACGATGGGGATTGGATGATTAATGCCGCATGAGATATGAGCGCATAAATCGTCACATGGTCTCTGAAAACTGAGAGTTATAAAAACATATAAATTCGTTATCATATTGGGACGATTTGTACATTTCATAGCTCCAAAAGTCAGAGTCAGGAAGAAATGCAACACGCCATACTTCTGTATATAGGGGAAGGGTGGGCATAGTGGCCACGCTAACGGGAAAACATTGTTTTCTATAAGTTAAAATTGTTAAAAACAAATGAAAATTGGCCATACTCTAGTTTATTTAGTTATGTATCTTTAAACAAATCATTTTAACTATATCTTAGTTACTTTTTGAAAAAAAAAGTTTTTTCAAACCTCTACCAAATGGCCACTTTGCCCTATGGGGTAGGGCAAAATGGCCACTAGATGGCCACTATACCCGTTGTTACAAATAACACTGCAAATGAATTTAACAAAAATTTATGAGCATATTTTTTACAAATTAAAGAATTGTTATAATTCTCCACACATGTTTAAGGGTCCCTATCATTTTATAAAACTAATTTCCAAATTTTAATTGAGTACAATAAAAAATACAAAAGTTGAAATGCTTCAAAACATTTTATGGATATTGTGTTTAGCCTATTTTTGTTTAATTGCACATTTCACATATGAATTCATTGTCTTCCTCATCACACCAAGCACAATCCTCGTGTGCCCATATCAGGCAAATAGAGCATCTTCATTGCTTTTGGACTTTGAACATAAGTCCTGGCAGTAAAGGTAATTTGTATCACTCTCGTCACTATCTGACTTACTATCTCATTTAGTGAACAAAGCACGTTTTGCCACTTTTGATTTCCTTTTCTCCTGAATACCTTTATTCTTCATCACCTCTTTATCACCTCAACCCAGCGGGGCTCGATCCTGGAACCATCAGCATGTCACGATTCCGAAGGCCGGCGCTTAACCGATTGAGCTACCACCCTGCTCATGCAAGGAGATGTTTAAAACGTTCAATAAGTATCCCATTTAAAAGCACAAACTTTGTTTGGTCCAGGCTTCACGTAAATATTTTACTAAAAAAATATAATATGTAGTGTCGGACAAAGTGGCCATGGCCGTGGCCACTTTGCCCTTTTTTACGCCATTATGTAAATGTGACTCTGCAGGCCCAACTAGGTACACCAGGTCTTACTTTCAAAGATGAATTTAAAGCTTAAATCACACTTGTTTCAGGTATGACTGTCATCAATACATACTAGAATCATATACCTAGTTATAATAGTTAATGCAGTACACTTACCTTACATCAGCAACTTGAAAAACAACAAAATTGATGACAATTTCTAAAAGTGTAATCTGATCAGCTTCAAGGCTCAACACAACACTAATGGCGGTCTAGTGGAGTAGTTGAGGCGCTTGCAGCCATGTAGCAGCACTGTACAATAGAAAAATAGCCCGTGGCAACTATGCCCGCCGTGGCCACTATGCCCACCCTTCCCTAAGGGGCTGTCGATCGTAACGAAACTCGGGTTTGTAGTATTCTTCAGATGGACATCTTATCAGTCACAAAGTGTATATATTAGAGTGGTAAATGTTCTATGTAAATGCATTGAACATCACAGTGAAATTGATAATGTTTGTACCGAAACTGTGTGGGAACTACTGAGGGAAGTCTCGATATGAGTTTTGGCTACGAGATTCCGTCCCCTCTGTATGAATTGCAGACCATGACCATTGAAAATAATCTTCAATCCCGATTTCTCATTCGTTATGAACATGAGTAGGGGGGTGATGGCGGTTCTAGATGATAGCCTACTTTCCTGGTGACGTCACAAAATGGCGGCCAAGATGGCGGTAGTGACGTCAAAACCATAGCCTACTTTCCTGATGACGTCACAACGAGGTGTGATCAAAAATTTCCGAAATGTTGCCCCATAGCCTACTTTCCTGGTGACGTCACAACGAGATGTGATCAAAAAGTTCCAAAATGTTCCCCCCATAGCCTACTTTCCTGATAACGTCACAACGAGGTGGGTTCAAAATTTCCAAAAATGTTGCCCCATAGCCTACTTTCCTGGTGACATCACTACGAGGTGTAATTAAGAAGTTTCAAAATGTTGACCCATAGCCTACTTTCCTGGTGACATCACAAGGAGGTGTAATGAAAAAGTTTCAAAATGTTGACCCATATCCTACTATCCTGGTGACGTCACAACGAGGTGTGATAAAAAGTTCCAAAATGTTGACTCATAGCCTACTTTCCTGGTGCCATCACAAACTAACCCACCATACATTCAGGGGCAAAGTCGACATCTCCCGAACGCATGGTCGGATTTTTACGAATGAGGTGTCGTTGAACTCAGGCCGACACCCTCGGGATACAATTGGGGGTGTGTGATCGCCACAACGCTTAGGAGGCCTCACCTGCAAAGCGTACATGAGCCTCATGAAGGGATAGGAAGATTGGAAGGATTGAGCAAGGAAGTGGGAAGGAAGCGACCGTGGCCGTACGGTAGGTATCATCCCAGAATTTTGCCCAAAGACAAAGTGAGAAATCACAGAAAACCACTTCAAGAATGCCTAAATTGGGAATCGAACCCCCTCTACTCATTTGGGCCTGGGCCGAGACTGAGTAGACCCCGGTCCAGTACTCTTAACACTTTTCAAATTTCTTGACAGAGCCGGGAATCGAACTCAGAACCTCCGGGGTGGCAGCTAATCATGCTAACCGCTACGCTACAGAAGCAACTCGGGAGTGAATTCTCTTCTCTTAAAAAGTAAAACTATCAGGTCATCTCTCCCTACTTTAATGGCGGTAGAGGCAGGATTTTCTTGCTTAGTTCATGGAAAAGCTAATCTTAGAGACAGTAAAATCAAATTACCAGCTGCAGCGACCAAAGATGCTATCGTGCTACCTCTTGCCTCGCTGACATTGAGAGAGTGTGGGTTTGAATCCCACCTGGGTCATTCTGAAAATGGGTATTCGTGATTTTCCATTTTCACCACCAGGCAAAAGGCAAGACGATTCCTTTTCAATAGATCCACAGTCGATTTCCTTTTAATATTCAATAATTCATACAGTGATACATACTGTCTACTTGCATGTTATCTGACAGGCAGCGTGTTTAGAGAATGTGTAATTTAACACTGGCATCATGCAAGAGTTGCAGTTTTCATTCTAGCAAGCAGTAGTGCTTCAAGTTTCTCCCCAGGGGGCTCACATCCAGTGGAACGTGGGTTAGCGACCACAAGGCCCCAGCTGTGTTCGGCATTGCTTTCACTTACTTGTGCCGGGCTCCTCTCCGTCTTCTTTCCTGTCGACCTCACTTGGTTAACTCTTGTTCTCTTCCAATCTCTAGCTACTCCGGTTTTCCCTGTCACTATTTCATTCTAGCAACACTCTCCACAATCATTTTATTTCAACTGTCATTCATTTAATCATTATCCTAGGGGAGTGCGACAAGCTTTAGCAGCCGGCATCGTTTCATATCCTGACTGTTTAATGGAGACTTTACTCATTCCATTCCCTGACCCGATCGATCAAGCAATACTTTACACCATCATTTCATTTCATCTGTCTTTCATTTAATCATTGTCCCAGGAAAGTGCGACAGGCTTTAGCAGTCAACACAGTTTCATATTCTCGCTGCTAAATGAGGACTTCATTCATTCATTCCATTCCCTAACCCAGTTGGTCAACCAACACTTTATACTATCATTTCACTTCATTTGTTATTCATTTAATCATTGCTTCAAGAGAGTGCGACAAGTTTTAGCAGCCTGCATGGTTTCATATCATCATCGCTAAATAGGGGGGGGGGGGGCATTCATTCCATTCCCTGATCGCTCAGTCGAGCAACACTTTCCACTATCATTTCATTTCATCTGTTATTCATTTAATCACTTCCCCATGAAAGTGCGATAGTCTTTTACAGCCGGCAGTGTTTCACATTCCATTGCTAAATGGGGGGTTCATTCATTACATTCCCTGATCACTCGGTCGAGCAAAACTTTCCACTATCATTTCATTTCATCGGTTATTCATTTAATCATTCCCCCAGGAAAGTGCGACAGGCTTTAGCAGCCGACACTGTTTTACATCCCATAGCTAACTGGTTAGCGCACTAGGCTTTGGCTTAAAGTATTTCGAGTTCGATTGCCTGCTACAAACCATGGCATAAGCCTCTGCGATTAATGGTTCATTCAAATACCGACTATTGCAATTGCAAGCATGGCTATTTTCTTGGTCAATGCCATGTCCTGTGGCTCGCCAATAATTCTTGAAATTGTTTTTTCAATCATTACAGTATAATCCATGATTTAACAAATAACAGTGAATGCATTGGCAAGCATGGTCATCGCATAAGCCTCTGCGGTCCATGATTCATCAAATTGCAATGAATGGCACTGGCATGCATGGCTACCGCATAAGCCTCTGCGATTCATCATCCACCCTTTTACAAAAAACAAGTGCGCATGCGTAAAAACAAAAACAAAAATTTAAATCATAACGGTAATCGACTGTATGCATGCGCTTTATGTGTAACAACGTTTAATTCCCTATTAGCATTTCAAACTACCAGATTTTCGAAAATCAATTAATTTCACCCCCTAGTAGGGGTAAGTTTTATTTTGGGGGCAATAGGTTATTCATTGGAAAGAGGGTGTCGGTCCGTGTTCAACGACACCTCATTCGTCAAATTCCGACCATGCGTTCGGGAGATATCGACTTTGCCCCTGAATGTATGGTGGGTTAGTATGTGACGTCACCAGGAAAGTAGGCTATGAATCAACATTTTGGAAATTTTTGATGACACCTCGTTGTATTGTCACTAGGAAAGTACCGGTAGGCCATGGGTCAACATGTTGAAACTTTTTGATTACACCTCGTTGTGACGTCACCAGGAAAGTAGGCTATGGGGCAACAGTTTGGAAATTTTTGATCACACCTCGTTGTGACGTCACCAGGAAAGTAGGCTATGGGGGAATATTTTGGAACTTTTTGATCACACCTCGTTGTGGCGCCACCAGGAAAGTAGTCTATGGGGCAACATTTCGGAAATTTTTGATCACACCTCGTTGTGACGTCATCAGGAAAGTAGGCTATGGTTGTGACGTCACCGCCACCATCTTGGCCGCCATCTTGTAACGTCACCAGGAAAGTAGGCTATCATCTAAAACCGCCATCGCCCCCCCTACTAACATCGTTATACGAAATTCATGATTGTATATTAAACGTCTGGTTTCAGATAAATTATACAATTGGAAAGAACATTTATGTTTGAAACAAATTGAGTAGGCCAACCGCAGCAGCTATAATTTCCGATCATTCATTGAAGAAAAATTGCATTTGCACGGATTATTACTCATAGGTACGAGTTAAGAGAGCTGTTTGGATCAAGCTGGTATATTGGTCTCACCGTACGCTTATTACAGTGTACAAACATCTGGTTGAAAATTACTATTAGGAGGGAAAGGTATGTACTTTCTAAACTCAAAATTACATTTAAAATGTTCAATTTCTCAAATCACAAGTTTATCACTCAGCACCCATAGCTGATTACCCTTCTGGAGAGTTAAAATATGTTTCATACAACAATTCTGTGAAAGATTTAAACTCTGCAAAAGAAGCCGAAATCCCTTTATAACTGAGGTTTATCTATATATATAAAGCTCAATGTTTGTCTGTTTGTAATGTATACAAATCTACACCGTTTCACCGATCTCAACCAAAATTTGTATCCTTACCCTTTGGAGCTCTGCGGGTAACCCTGTCCACTTGAAATTTCCGACAGACCACCCCATTCCCTGCATTTAGGCCCTTTGGCCAAAATCTACACCGTTTCACCGATCTCAACCAAAATTTGTATACTTACCCTTTGGAACCCTGTGAATAACACTGTCCTCTTAAAATTTCAGACAGACCACCCCATTTCTTGCATTTAGGCCCTTTGGCAAACATCTACACTGTTTCACCGATCCGAACCAAAATTTGTATACTTACCCTTTGGAACCCTGCGGGTAACCCTGTCCACTTGAAATTTCGGACAGACCACCCCATTTCCTGCATTTAGGTAGGCCCTTTGGTCCAAATCTACACCGTTTCACCGATCAGAACCAAAATTTGTATACTTACCCTTTGGTACCACGCGAGTAACACTGTCTGCTTGAAATTGCGGACAGACCACTCCATTCCCTGCATTTAGGCCCTTTGTCCCAAATTTACACCGTTTCACAGATCTCAACCAAAATTTGTTATTTACCGTCTGGAACCCTGCGAGTAACACTGTCTGCTTGAAATTTTGGACAGACCACTCCATTCCCTGCATTTAGGCCCTTTGGCACAAATCTACACCGTTTCACCGATCAGAACCAAAATTTGTATACTTACCCTTTGGTACCCTGCGAGTAACACTGTTTGCTTGAAATTGCGTACAGACCACTCCATTCCCTGCTTTTAGGCCCCTTGGCTCAAATCTACACCGTTTCACCGATCTGAACCAAAATGTGTATACTTACCCTTTGTAACCCTGTGAATAACACTGTCAACCTAAAATTTTGGACAGACCACCCCATTTCCTGCATTTAGGCCATTTGGGAAAAATCTATATCGTTGCACCGATCTGAACCAAAATTGGTATACTTACCCTTTGGAACCTTGCGAGTAACACTGTCTACATGCCATTTTAGACAGACCACTCCATTCCCTGCATTTAGGCCCTTTGGCACAAATCTACACTGTTTCACCGATCAGAACCAAAATTTGTATACTTACCCTTTGGTACCCTGCGAGTAACACTGTTTGCTTGAAATTGCGTACAGACCACTCCATTCCCTGCTTTTAGGCCCCTTGGCTCAAATCTACACCGTTTCACCGATCTGAACCAAAATGTGTATACTTACCCTTTGTAACCCTGTGAATAACACTGTCAACCTAAAATTTTGGACAGACCACCCCATTTCCTGCATTTAGGCCATTTGGGAAAAATCTATATCGTTTCACCGATCTGAACCAAAATTGGTATACTTACCCTTTGGAACCTTGCGAGTAACACTGTCTACATGCCATTTTGGACAGACCACTCCATTCCCTGCATTTAGGCCCTTTGGCACAAATCTACACCGTTTCACCGATCAGAACCAAAATTTGTATACTTACCCTTTGGTACCCTGCGAGTAACACTGTTTGCTTGAAATTGCGTACAGACCACTCCATTCCCTGCTTTTAGGCCCCTTGGCTCAAATCTACACCGTTTCACCGATCTGAACCAAAATGTGTATACTTACCCTTTGTAACCCTGTGAATAACACTGTCAACCTAAAATTTTGGACAGACCACCCCATTTCCTGCATTTAGGCCATTTGGGAAAAATCTATATCGTTTCACCGATCCGGCCCAAAATTTGTGTACTTACCTTTTCGAACCCTGCGGATAACCCTGTTCGCTTGAAATTGCGGACAGATCACCCCATTCCCTGCATTTAGGCCCTTTGGCACAAATCTACACCGTTTCACCGATCAGAACCAAAATTTGTATACCTACCCTTTGGTACCCTGCGAGTAATACTGTCTGCTTGAAATTGCGGACAGACCACTCCATTCCCGGGAAGAGGACAGGGTCCGTCCCAAAGGCAATGGAAAAAGGGGTAAAACCGGACCCAGCTCAGGAAACCCCCAGGGTTGCCAGCTCCCGAACTCACCAGTCATGAGCCTTTGGGGATGTAGCACTATCCAGGGTGCACCAGACGTGGTGGGGCTACACACACCCTGCCTCCTTGAGGGCCTTGAGCAGAACCCTTGAGATATTAAGAAAAGAAAAATAAGGCTGACTCCTCGAAGAATGAGGCTATCAGGAATGATTAGACAAGGGCCAATTAAGGCGGGAAAGTGAAAGAGTCGCTAGGACTCGGATACCCTGATACCATCGGGGTCGGAAGAGAACAAGAGTTTGACCCTTTGGCAAAAATCTACACCGTTTCACCGATCTGAACCAAAATTGGTATACTTACCCTTTGGAACCTTGCGAGTAACACTGTCTAAATGCCATTTTGGACAGACCACTCCATTCCCTGCATTTAGGCCCTTTGGCACAAATCTACGCCGTTTCACCGATCTGAATCGAATTTTACGTACTTACCCTTTCACACCCGACGAATAACACTGACTACTTCAAATTTTGGAAAACCCTCTCCATTCCCTGCATTTGGGCCCTTTGGCACAAATTTACACCGTTTGACCGATCTGAACCAAAGTTTGTATACTTACCTTTTGGAACCCTGCGAGTAACACTGTCTCCATGAAATTTCGGACAGACCACTCCATTCCCTGCATTTAGGCCTTATGGCACAAATCTACACCGTTTCACAGATCTGAACCAAAGTTTGTATACTTACCTTTTGGAACCCTGCGAGTAACACTGTCTACATGAAATTTCGGGTAGACCACTCCATTCCGTGCATTTAGGCCCTTTGGCACAAATCTACATCGTTTCACCGATCTGAACCAAACGTAATGTACTGACCCTTTTGAACCCTGCGGATAACACTGCTAACTTGATATTTTGGACAACTCTCTCCATTCCTATATTTAGAACAATAGACCAAATGAACTTGAAAACCACGTTTTATGGCCCTAAAACCATTCATGTCCGTAGTAGTGTAACTGCAAGAATATTTTAATAAGTCTATTGTTGGCTGGCAATGCGGGCTGCATCACTTCACCCCTACCAGTGTTCTGGTGCAGAATTGAGAAAATAGTTACATCTTGAGCTGCGTATAAATTGGAGTCATGGGGGGGGTAATTAGTGCAAAAATATTTCTTAGGCCCCTTAAAACAGTTATCATCATGATAATATTATGCCTCTGAATAAGTGCGATGGTGTTGGTGCAGCACATAGAGGTTATCAGATGTAATAAGCGTTGGTTCTTTCAAATTTACTTTCATTTATTCCGATCCTTATCCTTGAGCGGTATGTGACGATAAATGACCCTATTGATACCTCAGGAGCTCGGGACAATCGAAGTTTTCCAAAGTGCTCTGATTATTTTTCTACGGCACTATCCGATAAAAGACAACACTATTGATCTCTACTGTTCGAATAGCCAATGAGATATAGGCCCTAGGCAGTGTCTTTTATTTCCCATACTCCTCTTTCTAATAATATTTTTCAATTCGTTTGTAATTTACATGTGTCAGTACTGTAGATAGTAAATAGCCGTTTCCCTATTCATTATTATCATTATCATTACGGGAAAAATGACCTGAATGTTACATCCATAATACTGTACTACATATCACCCCCACAATCATAACCACCACAAAAATTTATATTTTTAAAATATTTTTTTCTGTTAGTTTAAGTATCATGTAGGCTACCAGTTCTATAGTAGTATTCATTATCATCCATAAAACAAATTTATCCACCGGGCGAAGCCGGGCACTACTGCTAGTAATCCTATACAAGGAAACAGAAAGCATTCCCGACTGAGTAAGCGTTCTGTAGATTAAAGCAGCTAAAACCATGAATGTCGTAAAGAGTAGTGATGTGCTTGAGCCCAGCTCGAGCTGCTCGAACAGATGACGTCCGAGTTCGAGCTTGGCGCGAGCTTTTAAGCGAACCGCGACCTATCGGCGTGTTCTTATCACCCAGAAACCTCAAGAAGGCTGTGTTTAGAGTATTGTGCTAGGCAGAATCGACTCGTCATGTTGTTGCTGTGCACTGCTGTATAGTTTGTGCATATAACTCCTTCAAACAGTATCTGTAATGTGGAGACAGCTACAATCTGTCTCTGTACGATGATCCGAAGCACATGTCTCCCCAGAATATACAAACTGCCTACAGAACATCATTGGAGCGCACAGAACAAATTCGACGGCTTACAACACTTCCTTAGTTCAATGTTGCGGCAACAGTATGTGTATATATGCGATTTTTTTTTTTTCTCAGTGACTCCTGCATCAGTGGACTATACTTTTAATTCAGAAGTTAAATTATGAAACTATCTGTTCTCTTTTTTCTTTTCAATATTTCATTAATCCGTAATACGATGTAAGTGTGTACCATACCATACCATACCATTAATAATAATAATAATAATAATAATAATAATAATAATAATAATAATAATAATAATAAATTGTTCCGTTGCAGGAACATATGTTTGCTACTATCCTCGACAGTAATACATCCTTCCCAGAAGCCAAAGGCGTATCAGAGAAGGGGTATGAGGAAATAATCGTATTATTATTATTATTATGTACAATTTCTCTTTCCCTGCACAGAGCACCTGGTACTCACCACTCCACCCACATCAATATACTGAGAGTAGTAGTCAAATAGGTTCATTCACACCGTACGCAAGAGAATCCCTACTTAGTATAAAACAAAGTACCCGATTCGTGGATATCACGGGTAATCTCGAGGACTACTGGATGGATTTTGATGCGGCTTTCACCATTCTGTAAAGGTAGTCTCGAGGAAGATTTTTGCAGAAAATACTTTATTTATGATCAAAGGGAGCCGAGCACTAACGATTTCAGATTTCAGTGAAAAGGTCGAAAAAAGAACCTGGCGTCCGTGCGTTTTTAAGCTTACGCTGGTCAAACCGTTAAACATATCAATATACTATGAGTGTAAAAATTGTTCAGCATGAAAAATTCTACAAAAAAGTCCGGGAGAGCATATCTCTATCTTCGATACTTCGCCCACTATAAGTGTTTTTAGTTTGGACGGAAGGGGGATTTGTGTCTCGTGCACCTCGCCATTCTTAAATTACGTCTGACAGGAATTCCTTGCACATTCATAACTGTTCCCGGGCGAAGCCGGGGTGGGTTGCTAGTGGTTCCATAAAGTATCGTCTGGGCGATCAGCGCTTCGCATAGTTTATGTGTGGGGTCCCTTGACAGTTCGAACAGGTTCGATTCCGTATCGAGCCTATGTTGCGTATTGGGCTGGCGCGACCCCGCTCGAACTTGTGTATCATACGCTCCTAGTAATGTGCTTGAGCCCGGCTCGAGCTGCTGGAACAGATGACGTCGGAGTTCGAACTGGTTCGAGCTTGGCGCGAGCTTTTAAGCGAACCGCGACCTATCGGCGTGTTCTTATCACCCAGAAACCTCAAAAGGCTGTGTTTAGAGTATTGTGCTAGGCAGAATCGACTCGTCATGTTGTTGCTGTGCACTGCTGTATAGTTTGTGCATATAACCCCTTCAAACAGTATCTGTAATGTGGAGACAGCTACAATCTATGTTTGTGCGATGATTCGAAGCACATGTCTTCCCAGAATATACAAACTGCCTACAGAACTTCATTGGAGTGCATAGAACGAAGGCGACGGGTTACAACACTTCCTTAGTTCAATGTTGCGGCAACAGTATGTGTATATATGCGATTAATTTGTACCGTTTCAGGAACATATATTTGTTTATATCCTTGACAGTATTAACTTGCATCATTCCCAGAAGCCAAAGACGTATCAGAATGGAGGGCGGTGAATAACCTATATTAATACAGTATTATTATGTACAATTTGGTTTACGTCGCACCGACACAGATAGGCCGTATGGTGACAAAGGGATAGAAGAGGGCTAGGCGCGGAAGGATGCAGCCGTGGCCTTTATAAAGGTACAGCCCAAGCATAGCATGTGTGTGGTGTGCAAATGGGAAACCACGGAAGACCATCAGCAGGGCTGCCGACAGTGGGATTCGAAACACTGATCGTCTAATACGTTCACATATACCGTACGCGAGCAAAAGTTTGCAGAATATATCGTCTGGGCCGTCAGCGCTCCGCATACGGTACTTTATGTTATGTGTGGAGTCGCCTGGCAGCTCGAATAGGTTCGATACAGTATCGAGCTTGCGTTGAGTCGAGCTGGCGCGAGCCCGCTCGAACTTCAGTACCATTCACCCATCACTACTAAAGAGTATCGTAAGAATAGTTCATCTGATGAAGGCGGTGGTAATACGAGCCCGTGGTTTTAGGGTACATTGCCTGTCTCGCACCCGGAGGCCCCAGGTTGGATTCCCGGCTCTGTCAGGGATTTTAGAAAGTGACGTGAGGGCTGGAACAGTCACACTCAGGCTCGTGAAGACAATTGAATATCTGTTTGACAGTGAGGTAGCGTCCCTGTCACGGAGGCCAAGTTTAACATCCGAGAGGACCTGACACGCTGACTACACGTCACCCCATAACCTGGAATCTAAATGAGTTGGCAGCGATCGTTTGATAGGCCTAGGCCCTTTCTGGGCTGTGGTGCCACAGCGTTTGGTCAATACAAGAAATTAGTACTGTATTTCTTCTTCTCTAAAATATACCCACTTCTATGTGGTCGCGGATAAAATACATTGAGTTTCGGTGTTGCAATGGTTTTTATAACAGGATGCCCTTTTTCGTGTTGACCTCATAAGAGGAGTTAACCAGATATGAGCAAAATATTATTTATGAAACTGGCCAAGTACAGTATTTGCCAGAAAGCAGCCGCGGTCTATTTGAAGTCTCTTCCCCGGCTACACAAATTTGCCACTCAAAGGACGGCCGACGGGTTACGAACCCACTCATCTTCTGAGTTCAGGGAGCCTGGTCACACGTTCTTGCGCCTTAGATCGTGTAGCTACTCCATACGGTCTAGTACTGCATATGATTACGTATCTAACAAGATGTTCAGTAAAGAACATATAGCCTACTTTCTCCTAAATGCATGGGTATTGTTATAACTCTTTGTCCTCTTCAAGGAGTATAATTGAATGTTTGTTGTAGTAGGTTGTTGAAATACAACGTGTTATACGTATATTAAACATGAATATGAGGTTCCCTTTGCTAGTGCTACCTCTGTACAAAATTTCATTCAATTCGGTTCCAGCGTGTTTGAATTGATATGGTGAATCGATCTGCACACGTACATGGCCGCTATCTGCAAACTATTGGGCAGGTGATCTTGTAGTTCAGTCAAAAGATACTTCCCATTAAATGGTATATTGTTGCAAAATTTGGTAGAGATCAAATGATTAGGTTGGTTGTAATTTGATTTAAGCTTTTTAACGTTTGGGTGATCGCCATTCCGTTTCCGACAATATGGCGGCGATATAAAACATGACACTGAGGTTCCCTTTACTAGTGCTACCTCTGTACCAAATTTCGTTCAATTCGGTTTAACCGTGTTTGAATTGATAGGGGGAATCGATTTGCAAACATACATGGCAACCATATGCAAACTATTAATCTGTTGACCTTGTAGTTTGGTCAAAAGATGCCTACTACATACAGGTGTGTTGTTGCAAAATTTAGTATAGATCAGATGATTAGGTTGGTCGTAATATGATTTAAGCTTTTGACATATGGGTGGCCGCCGTTACGTTTTCGTCAGTATGGTGGTGATATAAAACATCACACTGAGGTGCCCTTTGCTAGTGCTACCTCTGTACCAAATTTCGTTCAATTCGGTTTCACGGTGTTTGAATTGATAGGGGAAATCTATTTGTACATATACATGGCCACCATATGCAAACTATAGGGCTGATGACCTTGTAGTTTAGTCAAAAGACGCTCGCCATATACATATATGTTGTTGTAAAATTTGGTAGAGATCGGAGGATTAGATTATTCGTAATTTGATTCAAGCTATGAACATTTGGGTGGCCGCCTTTACGTTTCCGTCATGATGGCGGTGATATAAAACACGACACTGAGGTGCCCTTTGCCAGTGCTACCTCTGTACTAAATTTTGTTCAATTAAGTTTAACCGTGTTTGAATTGATAGCGGGGGACAGACATTAGGAGTAAACACACTCACAGACACACAGACACACAATTTTTCGCCCTGTGTTGTTCTCATAAGTCTACTTTCATTGTTTGCAAACATCGAAAGTAGGCTAAAAATATACGGTCCATTTATCGTGTCTCCGCTGCTGAGTCGGGGTCTGATTGGTCCATAAGCTATCGCTTCTCGCCTGCCGGAGCAGCTTTTATGCTGGGGAAAGGAAGCAGTCTGCGACAATAACAGGTTTATTCAAGATCTCGGAACGCAATTTGTATCGGCCGCCGATATCTCAGCTGGCGACACCTTAAACGGAAGACCCTGTAAATGTAACATAGTATTTACTTGTAATTACTCCCTCAAAGCTTAATTCATTATGTAGAGATTTATTATTACCTAGAGGGCCTGTGCGAGAAATCTCGCATATGTCAAATCACCCTTTCGAGTTTACTGTTATGCAGGCTTGACGCGGTACAGTCTTGGCAGGGGCTATAGTTTCCTTTATTTGATTAAGTGCACTTAATAAACAAATATATTTCCTTTGACTTTGCAAGATGGGCAATATTTTTCCTGTACTATTAAATTGATTTGGAAGATTTTGGCACAAACTGCACATTCTAACTACCTCTGGTTTAAGAGCTTGAGTTTTGTGAAACATAACTTACACCTTGGCGGTTTATATTACAGATGGAAATAAAAAGGGGTCATATCAGACATGACATAACAGTTTCATCACTACAGGCTTGGAATTGCTACTGCGAACATTGCTTTGACCTTGCTGTGATGTTGGCTACAGAGAGAAGAGAGACATATGATTGCAACACGGGTGTGAGAGGACTAGAAATGCCTTGAGTCCTCCTCCTTCCTATGTAGATTTGGAACCACTCGACGTGGCATTTCACGACAGCAATCTCAAATCCAATAATCAGGAATCGAACATGGCCCGCCTAAAACAGCTTGACCACCACCTTGACCCACGCTGACATGTTCATATGTTCATGAGTGAGACTCAACCATTGTATTTTCACACGTCACAAATTGTGTACACGAAATTCTACGAATTGAATTAAACATGAATTTCAGTCCTTCGTCACTAGATACAGCAAAGTTCACACCCATTTTTTTTATAATCGTTTCGGTCGTCTATGGACCACGTTATTTCAACTGCCTTTTCCCTCTTTCTTTCACATTGGCCCAGTATTCGCGCATTCTTCTTCGGTTAGCTTCCTTCCGTTCTTCGGTCCACTTCTTGCCGGTTTTCAATATAGGTTTTGGCTGGAAACTTTGGATCTCCCAAGTTTCTTCTTCAATGAGTCACGTTCCAAGATCTCCTCATGTGATATCCCCAGTTATTGTAGGTCATTTTCCACCTCTGTAAACCAGATCCCTTTGGTTTTCTTTCCCACAAAGTAGGCACAGATTCGATTGGACAATCTTCCAGAATTCAGTCGTGTTAAATGGCCATAAAAGGAGAGTCTTCTTTTGCGAATGGTGTCCGTTATTTTCTCCACATGTAGATAAAGTTCATCGTTGTGTCATCTTCTATACTCTCCTCGTTCCTTGACCGGGCCCAAGATCTTTCTCAGAACCTTCTCTCTTTGGTTTCGAGTTGTTCTGCCAGGCCTTTTTAATTCATCGCCAGGCGTTGTGATGCATATAACGCCTCCGGGCGAATAACGGTAACGTAGTGCCTCAGTTTGGCCTTGAAGGACATTGATCGTGTTTTGTAAATGTCTTTGGTTAAATGGTAAGCCATTATTATTTATGTAAAATCTCCTTTTAATGAGAAAGAACTGGACTCTATGCCACGGAACTATTATTTACGTCATTTTGAAGATGCATCATTACTTTGCACGCTATCAAGTTTCACAAACGGTAAAATAAATCCCCGTGAGACAGCATTATATTATACACAAGTGGCATGATATTTAATTCATGCTAAAGGCGCCATGATGTTCCAAGCTGACACTAGTTTAGATGATCTACGAATAATAGTCTCGTAATTACAATAGGTAAACTACGTCTGTCTGTTGAAAACTAAGTATAACAAATTTGAACGGATCACCTTAGATGTTGAGAACACTCACTATGTCTGGCGACACCGGACACAGGAAGGCATTAAGCTCTGGATCAATCCAATTATAAATGACTACGCGAAGAATGTAACGCATTTTATTTCGAACACGTTTCATCTTTTGCGTGCACCACTATGGTTTGGATAACATGCAATTGGAGCATGTGTACGTTGATGTAAGGGTGGATTTTGAACATGAATGAAACATTACAATGATGCAAACCTATTTGTACCTGACACATTTCAATTGCTTCACATATCGCTTCATTTCAAAGGTAGCATTCAATCCGTTCAAACACAGATAATGGGATTACATAATTCACACTAGGCAGAAGATCGTGGTGGTCAAACGGAAGGCAGGCTTACCCCCTACCTCCCCATTCACATGCTGTTCTACTCAGACTTGCCTTTTTCTTTACATTGAAACTGCCATTTATTATTGGGAAATAGCGTGAGGCGTGGCTAAATCCCCAAAGCTGGCAAAGGTATCAGTGGATATTCCTTTGATATCGCGGCCAAAATCCCATTGGATGGTGCTTTATGAAATGCCAATTTCAATATTGTATGAAGGGATAACTCTTTGAGAGGCTCCTTTTTATGGTATTGAGATGAACGGAAACATTCTATGACAAACATATTAACCCCAAACGGGGAGAAGAATAAGTTTCAGTAGAAATATTATTGACGGTTACCGAGCATCTTACATGGAGGAAAATGCTGAAGGAGAAAATTCATTTCAGAACACCAAATACGATCGATCGTATTAAACAAGTTTTATTAAAGAGACTTAACCATCGACGAACAGCTAAATCGATGGTTGTCAACACCTGGCTGAGATCTACATCGGACGTGTCTGGTCTGGTAACGTGACTACACTGCCGGGTCTGTACCCTGCTACGCTGGGTTCTCAACCGGCGGTGTCTGCACCTACCTGGAACCGACCGAGTCGTGCTGACACCCGCCTACTTACTCGAATCAAGGTACGCCTCGGCTTGCAAGCATTGAATGCGACCACCATTCGAAGGGTGGGTTTCACTGCTATTTTTCGTTCTCTTTCAAATCAAATGCCGGATCGGATTTTTTTTAAGTCGTTAATTATTTCACGCAAATTATCAGACGAGTACCATACCCTCACAAGAACTCGGAGATGATGACCATAGTTGTTTTATTCCGTAATTAAAGAAATAGCGAGTAATATTTGTAAGCACGATATGAACTCCCACTGGTTTGGTTGTCTCATTTCAGGTGCTTGGACATCGTGGCCATTGAGCCCAGTGTACTTGGGTGTGTTTATGTGCATGTATAGAATTTGTCTCTCAACCTGTGTTATCGTGGTGTATGTAGTAGTGTGAGTAATTGTAATTCAGGTGATTATTGGGAAATAGACGGCCGTGGTTTTAAATTAGGAACCATCACGGCATTTTCCTTGATTATGCGTGGCAAACCATGGGGAACTAATTCCAGGATGGCTGAGGTAGAAATAAAACCCACTTCTTCTCAGTTTTGCCTCAAGAAGCTGAGTGTATCTCATTCCAACCCTCAGACCAGAATTAGATATTTTGGAAGAGCCGGGAATCGAACCTGGACTTCAAGGGTGACTGCAAAGAATACAAGATACTGCATACAAGACCGACGAGTCTTGTTGTTAGTTTTAAAGTTATAGGACGTGTAACTGATGCTAATTACACGACTCTTATCTTAAGCCACTAAGCTCACACGATGTTATGGTGGCCCTCACGGAGGCTGAAGGGTAATTTGTTGCGGTTAGGGAACTATCAGAACATTCTGCTTGTTAGATCACCCAAAGCCGCTAAAGGCCATCAATCACGGTCGTCTAATGGCGTCGTAACCTTCTGGGTGCCGGAAACATGACGGAAGCTTGTATTTACTAAGTCAAACAACTGTGTGCAGCTGTAAGTCCACACCACGGAACACTAGCAGTTCACGAGCCTGCCTCCTGCCAGGGACGAGACTTGCGTTCTTAGCGCAGTTGTGACTTTCCGTGAATGGTGAATTTGATCATGATAAAGAAGATGATTGTAATAATACCGTTCATTTGTTACATCAATGGCATAACTAGAAATCTGTACTTCAGATTTTACCCCCAATGTACAGTAGTGCTTAAAAATCTGCCGTATCTACTGATTAAATCGACACTACTCTATCGTTATTCTTGACGACTCGAGACTACATAATCCGTTGTGCCAGTTTCCAAAAATATTGCAGTAACATCAATAATATTCATACCTCTTAGTTGCGATACTGTCTGTTACACTCATCTGAAGCCAAGTAATAAATCCCCAATTCAATACAGCGTCAAAACCTTCATATTAATTAAGTAAGAGAGAATTTATTATATGACCTTAAATCTTTAAAAAGGTTTTCACACGAACAACTTTTGAGTTACCGCACTGTTTCAGCAAATGAGCGATATGATTAGCAATATTTTAATCACAATTTTACTACATTTCGGATCCACATTAGTTTCATTACTGTGAAGCGCGGTACAACCAAAACACAACATTTGCAAAAAGAACTCCTAGTTTTACGTGACCGTGAATCTCTCGATATTGAACCATGGGAGCCAAAACACAACTATTATACAGAGTTAGCCATATATTAAATCCCTCTCAATAACCTTCTAAATATCTGCAGTTCCGTTTTAACATTTATGAATAGTAATTGGCCTAAGAGGATCATACGACAACCTATATTGCTATTTCTGATCTTTATTTGTCATCAATGTAACGATACCAAATTTGTTACTCTTTCTTCCTCATAAAAATGATTGAAAGTAGAGCTATGAGATCAATCACTGGGCGACGTGCGTGTGTCTCATGATGATGATGATGATGATGATAATTGTCGTTTTAAGGGGCCTAACATCTAGGTTATCGGCCCCTAATGGCCTGGGTGATAGCAGAAATAACAATGCAATGGAAACCATAACAAAAATTAAGTGAGACTGAAAATACTTACAAAATGGAACTCAGATTGAAACGATTCACAAAATCCAGAGTGGAAATACTTACAAAAGGGAATTTAGAAGGAAAATACTCACAAAAGGAATAGATTGAAAAATACTTACAGCATGTAATTGAGGTTCAAAATACGTACAAAATGCAATGGAGATTCGAAATACTTACAAAATACAATTGAAATTCAAAATACTTAAACAATGCAAATAAGATTGAAAATACGTACAAAATGCAATTGAGGTTCAAACTACTTACAAAATGCAATTGAAATTGAAAATACACAATGCAAATTAGATTTTAAAAGCCCATTTCAGATTCAACTACTCACAAAGTGCAATTGAAATTCAAAATACTTACAAGTTGCAATTGAAATTGAAAATGCTTACAAAATGTATGGTAGGTTCAAAATACTCATTTGGATTGATAATACTTACAAAATTTAATTTAGATTCAAAATACTCACAAAATGCAGTTGAGAATCAAAATACTTACAAAACTGCCCACCACACTAAACGCAATTTAGATTGAAAATACTTGCAAAATGCAATTGAAATTCAAAATACTCACAAATGTGTCTCCACCTACATTGAAAGACTTACTAAAAAAAAGCAAGTTAGATTGTCAATCCTTACGAAATGCAATTCAGATGGAAAATACTCGCAAAAGGCAATTTAGATCGAAAATACTTACAAAATGCAGCTCGGATTGAAGATACCTACAAAATGAAGTGTAGAGACAAAACATTCGCTAAATGTTATTTAGATACACGGGAAGCCAATTCACAAAATATAAAGTGCAGGAATCTTAAAGAGAAAAGGAAATAGAATGAAAAGAAAACAAGAGGTTCTGATCCCTCGAAGAATGAGGGATCAGCAAAGATGAGACATGGGCCAATTAAGGCGGGAAAGTGAAAACTCCCCAGGCCTTGGATACCCTAATACCGTCGAGGTTGGAAAAGAACAAGAGTTGACCAAGGTAGGTCGTCAGGAAAGAAGACGGAGAGAGGAGCCCGGCACACCTAAGAGGAAGCAATGCCAGACTCAGCTGGGGTACCGTGGTCGTCAACCCACGTCCCACTAGATATGAGCCCCTGGGGGGTCGTGTGTCTGTCGATCAGACAAAACTATGAGTTTCTACGCTAATAACTGTACACTTTACACGAGCGATAACGTCTGCTTGACCAGCAGACAACCATGAAGTTTAACCTACAACCACACCTAAAATCTGCAACGTTTTTGTCTCGTTTCCTCCAACGGAACTCATATTATTTTCAGATAGTTTGCAGTTGTATTTATGTAACAATGTACTACCATGCTTGAAGCTTAAGTGAATACAATTCTATTTTATCATTCATAAGAGCAAAAGCAGAATGAGGAAATTTGTAACAGATCAGAAGGTATTTAACAGCGGACATCATTGGTGGGGCGAGGATGAGATGGAGGTACAAGAACAGTTAGACGTAATAAATTAAACGATTTAGCAATGGACATTGAAGATAAATGTGGAGAAGAGTAAAACAGTGGTGATGATTAGAGATAAGAAAGAAGGAAAAGGAGTAATCAAAGTCGGAGCTAAGCAATTGGAAGTGGTGAAACCCTTCAAATACTTAGGAAGTGAACTGACTGAAGATGGAAGACTAGATTTGGAAATTAGCAGAAGAATACAACTCGGGAGTGCTTTTTACCAACAGGTACGGGGACTAGTATGGAACAAGGATATAACAATTAAGTCTAAAGAAGTTATGTACAAAGCATATTATGTTCCAATTATGACATATGCAGCAGAAACATGGACAATGACTAAGAGGGATGAGAGCAGAGTACAGGCAGCTGAGATGAGATTCCTGAGAAGTATGGTCCAGAAAACGAGGAGAGACAGAGTGAGAAATGAAGATGCACGGAAAGAACTGGGAGTACAGAAACTAAATGACAAACTGGAGCAAAACAGATTGAGATGGTTTGGACATGTCAAACGGATAAATGAAGTAAGGCTACCAAGACGAGCACTGGAACGACGGATGACAGGGAAGAGAGGACGAGGAAGACCAAGAAAGCGTTGGATAGCCTCTGTGAAGTATAGCATTAGAAAACGGAACCTGGATTGGAACACCGTGTCGGAAGAGGAATGGTGGAACGACAGAACAATGTGGAGAGGAACCATATTTGCCCCCACCCAGTGTCAGCTGGGAAAGGGGAAGTGAAGATGATGACGATGATGATCTTTGGTGTCTAACCCTATATAGTAAACTTCTCCGTGGCTCAACAGCTCACTGACAGTCTTGGCCTAAGAAGCGTGGTCAGCACGACGTGTTCTCTTGGCCAATATTCGTGGTATTCTTGCCCAGGGTCGCTACCTCTCTTGGAAGAAAACAGCTATTCAATTGTACCGACGAGGAATAGTTTACCCCAGTGAAGCCCCTTCGTCAGATTAAGAACTGTTTGAACCGGCAATTGAACATGGTACATCCAAGAAAGAGACAAACGACCTAACTCTACACCACGGGGCCGACATATAAAAACGTCATCGGCATAAATTGATATTTTACTATCTTTCATTATTTTGAATATGCTATTTACTGTATATACAAAAGATAACCTGACACAGTTGACATCCTTGTAGTCTTCCAAATAAAATGCTCGGAAATGAACTAGGCAGTCCCATGAATTTCATTCTGAGTTTTAAGTTTGATATCGTACCTAACCTCTTTTCTAACCTCCTTCAACTTTCATTAAGCTTTCTTTATGGTAACCGATTTTGTGGACAAATCTATGAATACTGAGAGAATATGGATTCGTTTCATAAATTATAAAAATACTTTCCCTGTGCGTGTAGCATATTTTGTACACTTTTGTCCCATTGATATGCAGTCCGTTTCTTATCGGAGATGTTACATTCCTGGGAATATTTTTGAACACATTAAGATTGTTCAGTATAATTTTCAGAATAGGCTGTATGTAGCCTATAGCAATAGGTGCGTAGATCTAAAACGTCGTTTTAGATCACGGTTACTTTATAATATTGCGATCACTGCTCCACCACTTCATCCTCGACTGAGATTTAGAAGCGACCAACTCATGGTGTAGTGGTTAGCAACATTCTGAGGTATCACTCCGGAAGTCCAGGTGAAATTCCAACCTCAGCCATCCTAAGAGTGGTTTCCGGTGGTTTTTGATTTCTAGCCCATACAAATGCTGGGACTGTCCCCATATTGTGGCCACGGCCATCTCCATCCCGATCCTTACCTCAATTACAAATCTACACACTAATACAGACATCAAAACAGCACAGGTTATCAGAAAAATGCTACGCAAACTTAAGTACACGGGGCTGAAATGACCATGTGTTTCAATCCCCGAAATGAAAACAACAAGATGATTTAGGGGTAGTCCAGTCCATACATTTGCAATATACGAAATGATCGAGTTAATGTTTATGTTCGCTCTTTACTAAACTTATATTTCCCAATCCTTTGCAACTGAATATCAAATTTGTTACCTAATTAAAGGGAAAATTGACATCAGTTTTGTGCTACTTGTATTGTATGCGGAGAGCACGTATCCTCTGATGACTAGAAATGTTAACATACTAGGTCCGTTCTGGCAACCCAATATTAGGTTACCTATTATCAAATCATCCTTTATCAGTGACTGTTGTGTTGAAAGACGGAAGCTCTTCCAATTTCTCGACCCGCTGTAAAATATCTATCGAACCTGAACATTGCTGTAGAGGAGATCGTGTGGTTGTAAGCTTGACGCAAAGAGTGGACTGCCCTAATGAAACCACGTATACCTATTGCAAAGTCTTAAGATATCTCTATCGTTTATGGGAACAAAACCTGCACTAGAAACACTTTTATAGCCAGAGTAAGTTCTTACTCATAAAATAATACTCACGAATAGAGCTTCAAAATGTACTGTATGACTGGATATAAAACCTCGAATTATTATGCTGTAAATTCATCAAGGGGGTTGCGACATCGTAGCCATTTAGCCCGGTGTTCTTGGTTGTGTGAAGGATCTGTCTGATAACCTGAGTCATTGAGGTGTTCGTAAAAATGTGGGTATTTTATGCCGAGACCAGTATTTTGAAGAAATTGCCTGTAGCCTTTCGTTAGGAAACAAGCCGGCATGTGGAAAACCACATCAAACCACTTCTAGGATGAGTGAGGTGGGAATCGAACCCACCTCTTCTCCTTCTTCCCCACGAGGCTGAGTGTACCACGTACCAGCAATCAGATCAGAATTCAATTCCTTGGCAGAGCCAAAAGTGAAACCTGGAACTCAATGGTGACAGCCAAAAGTGCTAGCCACTACATCATTAGGGGGTTAATCATTCAGTATTGGAAGGAATCATGAACGATAAGAGAGAGTATTTATTAAGAGTTATTAAAAGTCGTAAATTATAGACTTAATCGAGGCCAACCGCAGTCAATAGTCTGACTGAATTCAATCAATAACTTTCAATCAAGAGCGAGGCTTGTTTAGCTCTCTTTTCAATTGTTAATATAATTTCATTAACAGAACTTAAAATATTTACCTCATTGCTTACTGTATCAGCCAAAATAGCATTCCACTCATAGCTGAGGTAACGGCACACACCGTGCGAGTTTATAATAATGTACACCCGATACACGTTACTCCGTTAACAAAGCAGAACTTTAGACAGCCAGTTTAATGCTCTATCCGTTGTAGGCATCAGGAAACACCTGTAGGATGAGAGTAACCGTTTGACTGGCAAAACACATATTTTGAGGTGTGCTTTGTAGAACACATATCCTTAGTGAGGCAGGTAGATAAATGAATGACATGTAAAGCTATACTAATATAATATAAACGTCTAGTGGTGTCGGTCATTGTCTGTTACATTTTTACGCGAAAACTACTCAACCGATTATGCTTAAGGTCTGCATGAACATTATATATTTATCAGGGAAAAACATAGAACTCATACCGATTCAAAATGTCTCACCATTTCATTGTGGTGAAAAAGGTCTCGTTTCATTTGAGTAGCAGGTGTAGCCGCGTCCAGCACGGCGAACATGTATCCATGGCAGGTTGCATATATTCATTCTCGCCCACGCTTCTCGCTGGTAAATTTTTGATTTCGATTCAGGTTAGAACAATATAAGAGTATACAATACACACGCAAGAGGGCTACATTTTTACCCGTGCGAAGGACGAGTAACTAGCTAATAGATATACAGACAAATGAACCGTGGTTAATTATAAAACCATCATGAATGTATCAAAATTTACTTCTTGGGTTTCATGGATAGCTAAGAAATATGCTAGTTACATCAACGGGAAGTAATTTCCGTAACTAAGTCGCATTGGCACGTCTCACCTCGCATATCACTGAAAAAACTTAAACAGAAATAGTTTGGCTAATATCGAATCAAGGAGATCCTTGATGTCGCATACCACATGATTAATATGCATGATATTAGCCCGTGTCCCTCCTGTACTCCTACATTGCATAAACAATAGCAATAGATTAAATTGTATCTCCATGTAAATATAGATCTACTAAGAAAGTTTCAGGGAAATTTGTCCAAACATTCACGAGTTCTTATAAAAATGAAATCACTATTGGGTCAGTGTGAGTGTATCTGAGAATCTGTGTGCCCAGCATGAGTTAGGAACCCCCTCACCGTCAAATCATAAACCCCTAAATCACCATATTAAGCATCATGTTGTTGTTGTTGTCTCATTTACGGGCTTTACCACATTCTGTTCATTTAGCCTGGGTGTACCTGGGAGTGTGCGTTTTAAACCTGTCTGATGACTTGTGCTATGGTGGTGTCTGTAGTTGTGTATGTAGGCCTATTTGTAATTGAGGCTCAGATTGGGGAAAGAGACAGTTGTGGCCTTAATTTAGGTACAATACACGAGTAGAAGTGGGAAACCATGTAAAACCACATCCAGGATGACCAAGGTCAAAGTAGAACCCACCTTTTCTCAGTTTTGTCCCACGAGACCGAGTGTACCCTGTTCCAGCCTCAAACAAGAATTTAATTTCATGGCAGATCCCGAAATTAAGCCTTGACCTCCGCGGTGACAGCTAATAATGCTAGCCACTACACCAGGAGATGGACTCTTCGTAGTATCAATCGGTGGTGGTATAACAGTGAAGACAGCGTATCGATGGGAGCATCCCATAACCAGATAAATGTCTATACTAGAGCTGTTTTTAGTGCTGTGTTTGCTTTTATTAGGGTCTGTGACATCGTGGTCATATAGTGCAGGGTATATGGGTTTGTGAGGAATTTGTGTTAATTTGAAGACTGCACTGGTATGTGGATTTGTAAGCTGGGGATATGTTTGTGAAGGAGGCGGCCGTGGCCTCAATTAAGGAACCATCTCCCCACTTACCTAAAGTAGAAGTGGGAAACCACGTAAACCTACTCCCAGGAAGGCTGAGGTGGGATTCAAACCCTCTTTTTCTCAGTTTTGCCACACGAGGCTGATTATAGGCTATTATAGCTTTCCAATATTGTGCTCGTGCGCAATTTGTTAATTAATTCGTGTCACACGGATCTAGTTCAAATAGATTATCTTTAATTTCATTTACACAAGTTCCTCTCTTACATACTACCGCCTTACAAACAAATAAAGACAAATACCAGGTCAGTCTGCCAACATAAAGCGCTTTGTTGTCGAATATTAATAATTAAAAGATTAACGGACATATAAACGAAGGAATTCTAGCATTATTCCATTGAACATGACATATGAATCCATGCTCTCACATGAAAATGCTCGCACATAGAGGATAATATCTGACTCAAAATCACATCACCAATTTCATACTGTGACCGTTCGGAGCAGGGTCGATATCTGGGTCCAAAACATTCTCAAAGCATCGAGAACCTGAAGACTAGCGTGACGTCATGGCGTGAAGAAATGTGGATTTCCGGACGAACAGCCAAGCCAGGAACAGGGCCAGATGGGTATTTCGTTATGTGAAGACTTTGGATGATGACACCATATGATTTATATTGACGCATTTTGATTGATAGCCTGTGATAACGATTCATATTTATCCGCAAGACGTACGACACCCTCGAGTTTGGGAATAAAATAATTTATTTTTTTGTTTATGGACCTTACATTTTATTTTATTTTTCAAGTTCGGACTTGGTTCCACCCTAACTTTGAATACTCGTGCTTGCAAGGCAGGTGTCATTCTTTTCTATTATCATCCTTTTAATCAAATAAAGGAACAGTGTTTTACGTTGGGTTTCTCATGTATTTGCTTAGTCAATTAAATTAGGGTGCTTGCCATTGGGTTTTGGTTCAATGAGCCCTACCAACCCCAACCCGTAAACGACCCGAGAATTTTTGGTCTCTTACCTACCCGAGCATACTGTTTTTTTTTGTTCGAACCGAAATCCACGCGCTAATTTCTTTGTTCATCGCTCCCTGGCCGTTTCTTCTGTTGGGGCTGGGATGTGAGCCGGGTCATCGCTTGCCTCATTCGAGAAACGGGCACAGTACACAATCGTTAATATAAAATTAAATCATATTAATTATCACAAAGATGAAACATAAAAACGGTTTATCTCACTTCGTATGAATAGAAATAGAATTATAAAACATCAAGTCTCATAAAAGATCAAATATTGTTGCCTTCAACGTCTATGTTAAATCTCTACTTAGTATAAAACTAAGTCCTCGATTCTTGGATATTACGGGTAAACTCGAGAACCTCTGGATGGATTTTGATGCGGTTTTCACCATTCTGTAAAGGATATCTCGAGGATGATTTTTGAAGAAATTAATTTATTTATGATCAAAGGAAGCCGAGCAGTAACGATTTCAGTGGAAAAGTCGAAAAAAAACCTGGCGTCCGAGCGCATTGAAAGCTAACGCTGGGCAAACCGTTAAAAATACCTAAATACTATGAGTATAAGAATTGTTCAGCATGAAAAGTTCTACAAAAAAGTCCAGGATTGCATATGTCTATCTTCAATACATCGCCCACTATAAGTGTTTTTACGTTTTAATTTCTTCCAACCATGTCCATTCAACTACTGAGGTGACAGTTCACGAGGCGAGGGCGAGTCTATCATCCCTGTTACAGCCTAGCTAGCGGGCGAATCTATTGCCCGAGATACAGCCAGCAGCAAACCGTTGAGTCGTGTTGAGTTAAGACTTCTGAGAAGGGTGGTTGTGTTTGGAGTTTCCCTGGAAGTGCAACTCGGGTTTTCTCCATTTCGCATGTGAAACACAGTCAAGTTAAGATTGGACGGGAGGGGGATTTGAGTTTCATTCACCTCGCCCTTCCCTGGAAGTGCTACTCTCATTTCGCCCGTAAACTTTTCGTTCCGCAAAATTCAGAGAAAATTTAATATTGGACGGAAGGGGGATTATATTAAATTATACTGATTGGCGTATAATCTCTACTTAGTATAAAACAAAGTCCCCGCATCTTGGATGTCACGGGTAATCTCGATAACCACTGAATGGGTTTTGATGCGGTTTTCACCATTCAGTAAAGGATATCTCGAAGAAGGCTTCTGTAGAAAATAATTTATTCATGACCAAAGGAAGTCAAGCACTAACGATTTCAGTGAATAGGTCGAAAAAAACTGTCGCCCGTGCGCTTTTTAAGCTTACGCTGGGCAAACCGTTAAAAATATCTATATACTATGAGTGTAAGAATTGTTCAGCATGAAAAGTTCCACAAAAAAGCCCCGGAGAGCATATCTCTATCTTCAATACATCACCTACTATAAGTGTTTTTAAGTTTTCATTTTTCCCAACAATCTCCATTCAGTTACTGAGTTGACAGTTTGCAAACTAGCTATCACCCCAGTTACAGCTTAGCTAGCGGACGAGCTTATTGCCCCAGATACAGCCAGCAGCAGTCGAGTCGTGTTGAGTAAAAACTTGAGAGAAGAGTGGTTGTGTTTGGAATTTTCCTGGAAGTTCAACTCGGCTTTCTTCATTTCGCCTGTGAAATTTTCGTTCCGCAAAATTTACAGTCAAGTTACGATTGGACGGAAGGGGGATTTGTGTTTCATGCACCTCGCCATTCTTAAATTACGTCTGACAAGAATTTGTCGCACATGCATCTCCATGATAATATAATTAATAGTCCAGTCAGTGATTTTAACTCATCATGCCGAGACGTAAAGCGTATATTGGTCGTTGTTCATTGACATTGAAAAAAAAAGCGCTTATCACGACTTGTTCCCGGGAGAAGCCGTGTCGGGTTGCTAGTATTATCATAATACATAATAACGGAGCTATTTGAGATTTCAGTTTCCAAAAATTTACCACCTCCCCATGAGACACTAATGCTAAATAATGTTTAGCCCAGTTTTAATTCGGGTGTGCCTTCTACTTACATACGAATTGAAATGTTATTTGCTTTAGGAGCTTTGGTAACAATCCATAACAAGGAGACAAACAAACAAATTTCAAACTGAGGTTATATTTGTGCATTATTCACGTCATCCCGGATAATTATAAAGTTTCAGCCAAAAATGCCATGTTCGGAGAGAAAGCTTACTTTATTTATAGAGTTAGTGTCTTCCCTCATTTTGTGAATCATTCCTTCCAATTGTTTTTTTTTTAGAATCCTATCTTGTTTTATTCCGAAAATAATTTCTTAACGTTAGGTAAAATGCCATTTATGCAGTCATTTTCTGGAATGGGCATGAACTCTATTCATACCTATTTTAGCCTACTTTCTATTTTTGCGAAAAATGAAAGTTGGCTTATGAGATCTACCAAGGGCCAAAAAAAAAAAAAAAATGTTTGTGTGTCTGTGAGTGAGTGTACTATGTACTGCAAGTCTGTCCCCGCTATCAATTCAAACATAACGGATCCTAATTGAACCAAATTTAGTACAGAGGGCGTTCAAAAAGTAACGAGCCGGAGGCTGGAATGTGCAAACCGGTAACGACATCAGCTAATCGTGGCGTGTGTAACGAGGTGTGGTTCCAACCAGAGCGTGGAAGGTCACAGCCCGTCGTCAGAGGGCACGCGTGCACGTCACGTGACGATTCAAAGAGAGCAGCAGCATGCAACGATCGTTCAACGCTGCCAGTCGCATTGCAAACGGTGACATGCAGGCGTCAAACGAAGAGCAAAGAGGTGTTGTTCGGTTTCTAACAGCGGAAGGAGTAGGGGGAACGGACATTCATCGGCGAATGTCACAAGTGTACGGCGAACACTGCATGTTCCTTGCAAGGGTCAAGGCGTGGCACAAGCGATTCAGGGAAGGACGGGTGTCGTTAGACGATGATGCCCGGTCTGGGGCACCCCCTGCATTACCGATGACAACGTCCAGCTGGTTGATGCACTCATTACCCAGGACCGCCGAATGACAGTGAACGCCATAGCCGCCGTGTTTGGATTGAGCGTCGGAAGTGTACACACCATCATGACGGAACGACTGCACTTGCGCAAAGTGTGTGCCCAATGGGTGCTCCACAATCTTCAAACACACCAGGAAGCATGTCGAATGGCCCACTGTCTTGGTCATCTGCAGCGCTATGGAGGGAAGGGAATGGGTTCCTGGCACGAGTGGTGGCTGGAGATGAGTCATGGTGTCATCACTTCGAACCAGAATCCAAACGACAAAGCCTCCAGTGGAAGCATCCATGGTCACCACCACCCAAAAAAAAAAGGCAAGGCCATCCACACGAATGCAGGAAAGGTAATGCTGACGTTCTTCCTTGACCAAGATGGCCCCCTTCTGATACACTTCATGCTGCAGGGGTCAACAATGAATGCCCAGCGTTACTCGCAAACCTTGACCGCCCTTCGCCAAGCGATCAAAACAAAACTACCAGGCAATCTCACCCGTGGGGTCATTCTGCTCCACGACAATGCACGACTTCATTCGGCCAACTCAGTCGCGGCACTCCTGCAGAAATTCAAATGGGAGGTTCTCGGCCATCCTCCATACAGTCCAGACTTCTCTCCCTGTGATTGGTGCCCTGACAAGGGCTCTTCGGGGCCAACGATTCACCTCGGACGCCGACGTCCAGCTGAGCGTGCGGAACTGGTTCACATCGCAGCCCAGGGAATTTTATGAGATAGCCATTCACCGCCTCGTGTCACAGTGGGACAAGTGCCTCAACAGCCAGGGCCAATACTTCTAACATAAAGGTACTGGTTTCTGTAATTATGCCTCCGGCTTGTTACTTTTTGAACGCACCTTATATATTTAATCTGAACGAGTGGCATCTACTAGCAACCAGTTGAAATATGCGGGAGCTAATCATGGCCTACTAGATGTGAGCTGCGCTCTATACCAACCAGTTAGTGAACTCATGCCTATGGTGTAATTATGAAATTCCTCTTGTTGCCGATAGAGCGCACTCGCAACCAAGGATAGGCGCGATTAGAAATTTGCTGTGTAGTAGTTAATTAAATGTGTTTCTCCCAGTGATACGTTTAGACCACGAAGTTTCAATATACTGAATATACTGAATTCCTACGTTATTGTAAGTGTTTGCTGATAAAATTGTAAAATGCTGGAGTAAATTAAAAATATGGTTAGAACGCTGCTGCTCAAATCCCGTGTGCCCTTTTGCGCCTTGAATACGAAGAAAATAGGAGGCGATAAAGACAAAGAGTTATAACTATACCCATACAATTTTGGAGAAAGTAGGTAGCCTAATATGTTCTTACCTGAACGTCTTTTTTTCTCATTTTGGTGAACGTAACTTGGTGTTCTTCAAACCAGGATTATAATTTTTCATACCGGAACCCGAACTCGAACCCGAGCTCACAATGTAGAAAAGCACAACTATATGCTTACCATTGTTCAAAGACAGATGCACCTGAGTAGTTGTCCGTGGTGTCCCATTTCTACTCCATGCAAATGAAGGCTTGGTTCCTAACGTATGACCACGGCTGCACGTTTCCAAATTTTACCCGAATAACAAATACACACAAATACACACATTACCACAATCATATAATAACGGAGGCTGTAAGACAAAGTTCTACACATAACCGCAGTAGGCTACGTGAGACTGAAATGACCACGTTGTCCAAGCCAAGAACCACGTAGGTTTTGACACGAATATGGACTTTCATTAATTGATTCTATGGAATTGTGGTGGCTGAAGACTACACGTTGAGTCGCAGCGCAAGCGGATTAACTCCTCGGCTGTCAAAATAAACCCTGAGGGAGAGAGAGAGGAATATACCAATTTTGATAATTACTAAGGATGAATGGTGTTGGAACTGATAAACTGTAAGCTGCGCAGAAAGTAGGATCCTCATCGAATGACTTTTATTTCACAAACAAGTGCTAGCTTGAGCTGGGCTGTAATTAATTTTTCTTCTTCATTGCTAACGGAATAAATCCACGGACTTAGTTCGTTACAAAAATAACTTAAATGTGAAGATAGGAAAATTGAGTAATCTTTAGCAAATGAACTGCCATATATTTTTGATTGCGACATCCACCACTCCCAAAGAACTTCAATCAATGGCAATAATTCCGACATTTATAATATTCTATGAAGCATACTGGATGAGCACTGAACATCTATTCATCATTTACATTAGAAATGGAGCTTGCCACGGTGGGTGAGTGGTCAACGTGTCGGTCTACTAACCCCAAGCTTGCAGGTTCGCTCCTGGCCGTGGTAAGTGATTTTTTTTTGAAAGGCGGAGAAAATTGCGACACCATGTCATACGATGCTGGCATGTCAAAGAACCCATTTGAATTCAGTAGGTCGGGTTCATAATGCCAAAATTAATCTCGGGAGTTTCCGCCAACACAAAGTTCCTCATTTCTCTACTAGAAAGCGCTATAGTGTTCAAGGAGCTTAGATATCTAACATTCCTTGACATTCATAGTGCTTCAAGGAACAACGAAATTCGACATGCAAGCTACCCTTTAGGTGTCGAAAAACAAAGCTTGCACCCGGCACCCATGGCCATACGATAATATTATTATTATTATTATTATTATTAGAAATTGATATTATAACCGACAGGTAAATATTTCCAGGATCTTATAAACAAACAAAAATCACACTGCGCACTTCATCATTGTTGTAAAAATTTCCACTCGAGAAAGCAAAGAAAACAATATTTGCCTCAGCATTGAAGAGAATGTGATAGTTGGCGTGACGGGTGGTATCCGATCATGTGAGACTATATTATTAGGTAATTCATTATCATTTTGGAAGCATTCGTTGAAAAACTCACGCATCTTCTTACCCCGTGCTCTGGTCTCATGGTCTCAGTACATGCAAAACATGGATTGAAACCTGTTTGTCATAGCGTAAAGACACGCGAAGCAATCTGGTTGCTACTTCATAACTTTTGAACAGAAAATAACCGTAACATTAAATCACAAAAAAAGAGGGTAAACAAATAATAAACAATAACACAAAATCACTCTAGATAGCGAGATTCCATCCTGTACCAGTTCGTGCTAAGTGACATCCCGCGTTGAATCAGTGCTTTATTTCCTTGCTGGGAAAGAACGTTGATGTGCATATTGAAATAGAATAGTGACATTTTAAGTTATAACAAAATGCTCACGCTTTTGCCTTACGCACAGAATACAAGTGAAATATTTACCATTGAGATATATTCATATTTGCAAATAAAATTTCGACAATAATTTGCATAAATTACAAAGTTTCCCGACTTCAAGAGAGTGGTGTTCGTGGAGTTTGTAGTGGTCGTGTTGATTAAAATTACAACGGTATTTTTAACAGTGTTCGCATTTGTAATTCATTTTAAATGTCTAACGCAAATACTTCCACCCTAGTTAGGGTATAATAAAATTCTTAACACATTGGAACAAATCTACATACCCAAAATATGGATGCATAAATATTAACAATTAATTATCATAGAACTAATGAATATTTAATTCCTTAATTTAAACATAATCGTTTTACTGGATTTGAGAAATATTTGCTTAAAAAAGTGAATAATTGTGTGAATTTTAGTTTAAATTGAAGGCGAAGGGCCATTCCTAATGATCACAATATTCAATATAGCCTATCAGTATGAATAGTTCCCCACTATGCCTGCTATACCAGTCGTATCTTTGAATATCTTCCTTCAGGTCACCAGAAAATAGGAAATTATTGGATAATAGTTCAATTTACACTTATTCTGTATCCCAAATTCCTGAAAAAAAATTCATCTTCGGTTGGAAATCGTGCGGCTAGGCTTTGCCATGAAGACGGAAGATGCCATGCGATTGCGTAACCTCTGCTTTGCAAACTGTGAACTGAAGGAAGAACCATCTTGTGCCTCGCTTCTTGACAGACAAGTACGTTTGTGATTATTTACGGGTGAGGTTCTATTGGTGGCCTCAAGACTCATAATAAACGACGATTCTGCGTTGTGTATCCCAGTGGTAAAGATATATTAACCCTCAATTTCTTTAGTTTTTTCTGTGCTACATTACTACGTTGGTGGGATCTGTATAGACGCCCATTTTCAGAACTCGTGAGAACATTGTAGTGAGTTTGCAATGGTTTTAGCTGTGTGTGAACATTCAGCACATATTTATGATTCAGGACGTGCAACAAAAACAATAAAATGTTTGAACCATCGTGAAATTTTGAAGAAAATGGAAATGGTATCCATATTTTCCCTTCACATTTAACAGTCTGCACCGAGCACAGACACTTCTCGTAGTGACAATGAAACTATACTCAATTATTGGAGTAAATGCACCAGACTTGCAATGATAAATAGGAATGTGATCAGTATACAATATCAGAAGAATTACATAAATATTATTGGATCATTTCTAGTCCTCGTCCTCACTCATTTCACAAGGAAGACAAGATACTAGTTTCACTACAGTCCTCACATATGGATATGGTATGAGAATGTGTCTTACACACACTTCGTCTACACTGATGTCACACACATATGACATCTTTCTGTCTTCCGTACGAGGGCACAAAGAGGATGTTTTCATTTTCACCCCACCCATAGCTTGGACTGTGTCGTGTGTCATTTGTATACTGTTAGCCAGAGTACGCACTTTCTAACAAAGCTTTCTCGCCAAGTTCCTACACTCCACTCTTGTTTATATTTGGTTATGTATGAACCCCATTCAAACACGTTATGTGAGACTGCGACGATTCAGTTTGATTCCTACGTTGGAGACCTTGAAGATGATGTGACTGTTAAAGAACAAAATGCTTAGTAGGCGATTAATATATTACCAGTGGTCACCTCCAGCTCATTCTGCCTGTAGAATGAAATCTCCCTATCTGATCAATACCATAAACGCTTTCCTTTCATTCAATATAAAACTCATTCATTTCTGGCTATCCTATATCATGATGTCCTTCCCCGTGGCACACTACCATGCTAGGTTCTAGACCGAAGAATCTCGGTTTCAGATCCAAACCGGGCCAAAGGAATTTTCCCCTGGGGTTAATTCCCCTAGACTGAGGACTGGGTGTATGTGCAGTCTTCATCATCCCTTTATCCTCATTAGGACCCATAGGTCGTCCACGGGCGTCAACTATAAAGACCTGCACTTGGTCTCCCAGGACCCCCCCACGACATTAATTAAACCATCACGATTTACTTTCCCGTGCAAGGTGTCTTGTGTACGTGAGACACAAGTTATATCACGTGTGTTTCCGATCCTGATATCACCAAATTTGCTGTTCTTAGCAGGAAGAAACTATGCTTGAATTTCTCGTTGATTCTTACGCATGGTTGCAACATATGCAATGCCCAGTTTCTGAAACTGATGAGAAAGGCTCTACGGGTGAAATACAGTGTTATCAATCAATATATTTTGCAGGAGCAGTTGGGTCTTTCAACCTCTAGAAGTATTTCCTTTCCTTAAAAGTAGAATGCACTGGATGTCATAAAATCATCGTCTTCTTCAGAAGAAGTTGATGTTTCGGGTTCTGAACCCGTGTCATGGTCACTATGTTATCTGTCGAAATCGCGTTCTTCTGCACTGATCTTCCTAAAAATTGAAAATGTTCTTGCTCTAATAAAATGTAACTTTCTCTAGTATCTGATTGTTGCAGATAAGGTATAATGTTCCGGTCAGGTAAGTGCCTGGATACGAATTCATACGCTGGGTACATACAACCACTGTAGAGTCAAATGTAAAACTTTCTACCGATTTTACTACAACTGATTATATTTCCTTCACATCTTAACTACATCCAACAATACCGAAGCCCCCGCTAACATTCCAAGAGGGCACGTGAACGACCTAGAATCAAAATAAGAAAATACTTTGAGAGGGGTCAGCTTTGACCCCACCATATACGTTCTGAGTTAACAGCCACGGTGATTTTGTTGTAAGTAATTAATTTCATAAGAGTTCCTCATATACACAGTATATTAATGGCCTCAGATTTTGATATTATGCATTTGGAGTGTACATGTATTGGGAACTCTGACTATTGAGACATAGAAATCAACGATATATTCAAATTATTATGTTACACACATGAGGCCTAAGATTATTACGAATATTAAAATCAAATAAAGTTTTGTCATTCTAGACGATGTATCACTCACCTACCACTCAAACTCAACAGGAAGGAAACACCAACTTCCAGTGATCACACCATTACCTGTGAGCACACAAGATAATACATTAGTATAATAATAAGTAAAAAGACAATTATTGCACAGCATTATTGTGCATAGTCTCGAGTATTAAGCTGTGGTAAAATAGAGGAGTTACAGTATATCTTAAAATTCTTCAGAGATACGACACTTTCACAGAACCCAATAATTATTTTATCTACTCAAAATAACCTTTACCTGAAAATAACACACAAATCGTATACTTACGAATAATACACTGCGGTATTGGAATAGAGTGATTAAGGGAGGTACATACTGACTATCTTAGCATTAGCATTTAAATGGATCTAAGAAGGTAACACAGAAGAAAAGGTTTAAATATCTATTTATGGTCATTTTTCCTTCTACACAGGATGCCATTTGGAAAGTATTTCACATTGAAAGAAGACAATGAAATTTATGTTTTCAATTTCTTTGGTAGGTTGTGAGACCAGTCCTCCTCTCGCAACACATATAGACAATCTTACTACTCCGAGTTTACGAATAGCTAAGGAACCGCTTTTGCGCCATTTGGCAAGAATCTTACTGTCCTCAATTTGGGAGCATGCTGTGGGATCAGCGCTGCATTCACGCAAATTGGCGAGAACCATTCTGTCCCAAGTGCCAGTCACTCAGTTACCTTGTACCGATACCGAGAACCTCACTGAGTCGATTATTCAGGTACTATCCACCCATGTTTTCTCGATATACCAAGCCGCAGGCTTCGGGGAGTCGTGGGATATAGGTACATTTGTAGTTGTTATTTATTCATTTGAGTAGCTTGGCATATCTTGGTAATCAGCCGTGTGTACGTGGGTGTTTGTTGAACTTGGCTGCTAACCTGCTTTTCTTCGATGACTCTAGTAGTGTATAGGCCTAAAGCTGTATTAGGGACAGGAACGGGGCAGGTGCCCCGGGAGTTCAACAAAGATATCATCCCGACATCTTCCTAGAGGTAGTGTGGAGATACCCGGGGTAAAACGACTCTCAGAATAACCCCTATTAGCGCCGCGATTCTAACCGGCGATCTCCGGATTTAATGCAGCTGCCATCGCGGCCGTGGCGCACGATATAACAAACACCACTACGCCTCGGGACATTATATACGTCTACTTCTCATGCTGCACTGCAATCAAACTGCCAATGAAACCAACACTATTAGCGTACATCGATATACAGTACAAGATATATACAGGGTGTAATTGTTATTCAAGTACCCTGTTACACTGGTGATAAAAAGACTATTCCAGGCATGCTAAGTGAAATAATTATCCTGTATCTTTAAATTGAAAATTAAACAATAAAATGTTAATGTCTGTACGTTTTAGAGTAACTCGACAGGCAGAAGGAGCAAACGAAGTCTACTTTAGCTAGTGGGGTTCGGTGCAGGACAATGCAGATAAGGAAGTTGTTGCGTAATCGAGGTATGATGTTACCTGTTGAGGAGGGGAGGGTATCAGCCATTATATGCGGATAGCGCTGTTCTTCTTGTGAAACAGGTACGTAGGGAAATTGTGTTTGTTGTTGTTGTTATTCTTCTAGTTGAAACTTCACATAAATGCTTGGGATATTTGAACCAGTAGTGTTGTGGAGCCTGCCTTGTAAATGTGGAAGTCATTGAAAAATTGATTGATTTTGTAGTAAAGGATAATTTTGATAAGCAGCCCTGGTGTGGAAGGATGTTTGAAATCGTATATGCCTATGAATGCGTTGTCTGTGATTCTCTGTCCTTCATACATGTCACTTGGTCCTGCCAAGATTTGAACACAGGGATTTATGGCGAATTACTAGGAAAAGACTATGCTCATCATTATGAGGAAGGTTCTGGGATGAAATAACCGCAAATGATACTCCTCACTGAGATGAAGTTTAGACATCGGCAGTCCAATGCAGCACCCCATTCCATATCTCGGTTGGTGCATAATAAGAGTTTTGCTGGTCAAAGTGGAGGCAGTACAGTGCGATCTCCGGTTTCCCTTGTCAATTTAATTCCACCAATACTTCATTATCAATCACTTATCATCGCCCAAAGGAGTGCGACGGGGTGAAGTCGTGATATCAGCAGCTAGTAAAACTAAGGGGAAGATCAGAACCGCTGGCGTTGCGTTATTCGGGGTATATAGCGGAAACCCGTAAAGGGTGTTCTGGGTTTTAATTTAGTACAGGATTAATTTCGTCCATCAACCTGACTGCAGGCCTTAGTGATCCAGACGTTTAGTCGTTGTCTTACTGAGTCCAAGTTCACGGGTTCAAATTCTGTCGAGTGGCCATTTAAGAGTGTTTTAAGAAATAATGAGGGACAAAACTCCGACATCCCGTTGTCTGTACAGAACTGGCATTTAAGACGGACGTAAAATAGATTACGTTGTTGTTTTATTTGAGAGGCTTGGTCATTGTGATCATTTAGCCCCATGTAGTTGAGTGTGCGTATTATTTGTCTGATAACCTGTGTTTCTGTGGTGGTTGCATTAGTAGGTGTAGCTGTAATTATAAGAGTAAAGAATGGGACGGGTGCCCGATGACTATCCCAGCATATGCTTGGAGAGAGCGTGAAAATCCCGGAGTAAAACTACTGTGGATAGTCGTTGTCAGTGCCGGGATTCAGATCTCGAATCTTCGGACATCCTGCGGTCGTGGTGTTCGATTAAACGCGCACGGTCACGCCGTGGGGTAGGTATGAAAGCATTCGTGGCTTTATTAAAGTATGCCACGAGAAATCTGCAAATTGCCTATGGTGGAAGTCGGTCCTACACCGACGAGCATGCAAATTATACAGCTACAATTTAGACATTCATTTAGTACAATATCTACTTTCTGACGGGTTCTCTACCAGCAGTAGGTTCTCGAAAATCTACAAACATGTTTTCAATTTTCATAACTTAAATATTACCTGGTAATAGCAAGCTGTATTAATACTAGCTTCACATGTACATAATAGTAATAATAATAATATTTATTATAACAATAATGGTAGCCATGCTTAATTAACTCTGGTAGTAGAGTGCTCTCCTTCGCTTGGCTCAGTTCTGTAATAAATGAAGGTGATCAAATACGACATCCTTATGCCGATGGATTTAATGGCAAGTACACGAAATTCTTTGAACACAATATTCCGGCAACTCTACAACCCCGAAAAACATAAAAATAGTTTGTGTGTCTAAAATACATTATTATTAGTAATAATAATAATTATTATTATTATAATAAATTGATATTATTACTAAACAGTTGTTGCACAATCTTTGCACGAAGTTAGAGCATAAAGGTTATTTTCATTAATTTACCATGTTTTCAGGATTTCAATTTCCTAATGCAGGTTATGTACTATATCGTAAACCAATGAGTTATTTATGTTGTGTCATTAGCCATAAGACTGGCTAAATCCTAAACAGATCTACCACCACTAGTCATGGAGACCACCCCCCATGGTGGAATGAATGATGTTCATAGGCTCGGTTTGTGTAGTTCATAGCTATTGGCAGACACAGCGAGGAGGTCAGTCACCTTCAGACTCGGGTCTACATGCCACAGCGTTGGAGGTGAGGCACGGGAGAAAATCAGCTGTGTTCCAGCAAGAAATCCAGCCTATTTGCTTTTCCAAATCATTGACCGACGAATTTTGTGATTTAATTTCACCTACACCAATTAAGATACGACTAAATTTATTGAAGATGTTTGCTTAGAATACCATCTTCTTATGCCAATTAAAAGGAGTAGGTCTTCATATACATCAATTACACCTTGCATATATCAGCCGTAATATACATTCATTCATCAACTTACAGACAAACACACACTCACGCCGGCTTATATAAAATAAATACCATATAATAATTGATACTGCTGCAAGTTTCAATTCGCAATACTTTCACTGCAATTTGTTAGTTTACGGTGGTAGCACGTTCGTCATTCGTATTTTTTGAATAGCTGTTAATTAATGTATCCTTGGTAATTTTCTTTCTTTCTCGTAAAACGAAATCAGTATCACTTCAGAAAAAGACGCTCAAATCCATCAACCGCTGATTATTAAAAATTTGCAATCCCGTGGTGAGCTTCTCAAACAAGAATGGCATGTACTATGTCTTACATTCGTTAAAAAATACAAATAACACTTCTTCACTCCTATTCAATCCACAATGTGGTATATTCACCAGTTCCCGTATTGAAGTATAGGCTATTATATTTTTATTGGCTCATGGAGACTATTTGAAGTACTATTGTACTGACGTGTATTTCTCATCACGCACATGGCCTAAAATTTAATATTCGTAGTTAACGATAATTTCTTGAAATTAGATTAGTTCAATGAATGGTCCAAATTAGCATTCATAAGAAAACGTTAGCTTGGGATACCTGCCCAGATTTTCTTACATGTTACTGCGTATTATAATGCATTATTATAGTAATAATTGTTATTATTATAATTATTGGTTTATTGAAATTATCTGTACATAGGTTTTGACATGAGTTTTTCATTAGGGAAGGGTGGGCATAGATGCCACGGGCTATTTTTCTACTATACAGTGCTGCTACCAGGCCACAAGCGCCTCAACTACTCCACTAGACCGCCATTAGTGCTGTGTTGAGCCTAGAAGCTGATCAGATCACGCTTTTAGAAGTTGTCATCAATTTTGTTGTCTTTCAAGTTGCTGATGTAAGGTAAGTGTACTGCATTAACTATTATAACTAAGTATATGATTCTAGTATGTATTGATTACAGCTATACCTGAAACAAGTGTAATTTAAGCTTTAAATTCATCTTTGAAAGTAAGAGCTGGTGTAACTGGTTGGGCCTGCAGAGTCCCATTTAGATAATGACGTAAAAGGGGGCAATATGGCCACGGCCATGGCCACTTTGCCCGATGCTACATATTATATTTTTTAAGTAAAATATTTATATACGCCTCCGTGGCTTAGGCGGCGGCACCCCGGCCTCTCACCGCTGGGTCCGTGGTTCAAATCCCGGTCACTCCATGTGAGATCTGTGCTGGACAAAACGGAGGTAGACAGGTTATTCTCCGGGTACTCCGGTTTTCCCTGTCAAAAATTGCATTCCAGCAACACTCTCCACTATCATTTCATTTCATCTGTCATTCATTTAATCATTGCCCCAGAGGAGTGCGTCAGGCCTCGGCAGCCGGCACAGTTCATATCCTCGCCGCTAGATGGGGGCTTCATTCATTCCATTCCTGACCCGGTCGGAGACTGGAAGCAGGGTGTGGATTTTCATTCAAGTAAAATATTTATATGAAGCCTAGACCAAACAAACTTTGTGCTTTTAAATGGGACACTTATTGAACGTTTTAAACATCTCTCTGCATGAGCAGGGTAGTAGCTCAGTCAGTTAAGCTCCGGCCATCGGAATTGTGACATGCTGATGATTCCAGGATCGAGACCCGCTGGGCTGAGGTGATAAAGAGGTGATAAGGAAAAAAGGTATTCAGGAGAAAAGGAAATCAAAAGTGGCAAAACGTGCTTTGTTTACTAAAGGAGATAGTAACTCCGATAGTTTTTTTTCGTGTAGCCTCCTGAGAGGCCGAGTGCAGGTCTTTCTAGTCGACTCCCGTGGGCGACCTGCGCGTCGGGATGAGAGATGGAATGGATGAAGATGAATGAAACTGGGTCAGGATGAGGAAGGAAGCGGCCGTGGCCTGTCAGAAGGTACCGTCCCAGCATTTGCCTGGTGTTGAAAATGGGGAAACCACGGAAAACCATTTCAAGGACAGCCGACGGTGGGGCTTGAACCCACGCGTCTACCGAGTCAGCAGAGAGCTTGGCCCCATGACCTAACGCCGCGCTTTAGCCAGCGTAGCCACTACTGTCGGTAAACTCCGATAGTGACGAGAGTGATACAAATTACCTTTACTGCCAGGACATATATTCAAAGTCCAGAAGCAATGAAGGGTGGATCAGATGCTCTATTTGCCTGAAATGGGCACACGAGGATTGTGCTGGGTATGAGGAGGAAGACAATGAATTCATATGTGAAATGTGCAACGAAACAAAAATAGGCTAAACCCAATATCCATAAAATGTTTTGAAGCATTTCAACTTTTGTATTTTTATTGTACTCTATAAAAATTTGGAAATTAGTTTTATAAAATGATAGGGACCTTTAAACATGTGTGGAGAATTATAACAAAACATTAATTTGTAAAAAAATATGCTCATACATTTTTGTTAAATGTAATTGCAGTGTTATTTGTAACATCGGGTATAGTGGCCTTCTAGTGGCCATTTAGCCCTTCCCCATAGGGCAAAGTGGCCATTTGGTAGAGGTTTGAAAAAAAAACAATCTTTTTTTCAAAAAGTAACTAAGATATAGTTAAAATGATTTGTTTAAAGATATATAACTAAATAAGCTATAGTATGGCCAAATTTCATTTGTTTTTAACAATTTTAACTTATTGAAAACAATGTTTTCCCGTTAGCGTGGTCACTATGCCCACCCTTCCCCTACGCTCATAGTTCAAAATTTAATTTTCGTACATTACCATAATTTCTCGAAATTACTTTAAATTTATGAATGGTCCACACTAGCATACAGGAGAAAATGTTAGCATGGGATACCAGCCCGAATTGTATTTCATGTTACTGCGTATGGATATCTAGGCCTATTATTATTATTATTATTATTATATTTTATTATTATTATTATTAATATTATTATTATTATTTTAATAATTATTATTATAATATTGGTTTATTGAAACGATTTTGTACGTTGGTATTGACATGTGTTCCTCATTACACTGCCCATCAATGAAGATGTTTTTATGAAGTTCCAACTACCGTACCGCAGAAATAACCGATTAGCTCTTGTTTTGGATATACAGGGTGTAATTGATATAATGGAAGTCCATTACACTGGTGATAGAAGAGACTATTCTAAGTAAATATCTTCATGAAATTCAGACGTATCTTCATTAGTGTAGGTGGAATTAAATCACAAAACTCGTCGGTCAATGTCTTGGAAAAGGGCTTAGGCTGCGTTCCCCTCAGCAGCACAGCTGACTTCTAACCGTCGCCCTCCCCTCCAACGCTGAGGAATGCTGACAAGAGTCTGAAGTTGAGTGACCTCCTGGTCTTGTCTGCCAATGGCATTGAAATACACAATCCGAGTCTATGAGCAGCTGATTCACAGCTTCATGGGGAGTGGCTACATGACTACTGTAGTGATGGTGGATCTTTTCAGAATTTTGCCGGCCTCATGGCCTATGCATAGAAAATGGAAATATTAACGGTTTGGTAAATTAATTTAAGGAACTGTTGGTCTATCTTTGTGTGAACATAGTGCAACAACTGTATTAAAAATATTAATAATATTATTAATATAGTAGGCTACTACTACTAATAATAGTAATACTAGGCTTTTAGACACACTAACTTCTTATATGTTTTGTTTTGGTATGTCGAGTTGCCAGACATTTATATACGCAGGATTTCTTGTATGTGCCATGAAATCCATGGACACGATCGTATTAGATCACATTCATTTACTACATGACTGAATGTAGATCGCATCCTCGGGAAGGTTAGCACTCTACCACCAGGGCTACACATGCTGACTCTTATTATTAGACTATTATTATTATAATGTTTTTAATCATGATCTACATGTGGTGCTAGTGTTGAGACAGCTTACCATTACCGGCCGATTTGCAAGTCGGGGCGTGATGGTGCAGCGGTCCAGCTATTGGCCTCTCACCATGGCGGACCGGGTTTGATTCCCTGTCAATGCATGTGAGATTTTCAAAGTGAAATGCCATGTTCTGTAGTTCGGATTCCACGTAAAACGGAGGTCCCGTGGCTCATGATCACGAGATTAATGGCCACGTAAAACTACAAACTGCTTGTCACTACTACAGTCAGCACAGAAACACAGTTTATCAGATAATACCAATTCCCACCCAAATACACGGGACTGATAACTAAAGGTCCCAAGCCTCTTTACTGTATTAGCAACAACCATCACAACATGCTTGCAAGTCCCTTCCATCATCATTGTTACCAAAAATGTTCATTTACTGAACGTCCTAAACAATTGGAACCCTACTTAAAAATATATATCATTCAGTAAAGATATAATCTCGTATAATTTGTTTAATAGTCTAATAATTATGACAATATGTTGTTCGACACACTATTTTTATTTTTTTCAGGGATGTTGAGATTCTAGAATGTTGTGTTCACAGAATTTCATGTACGTACCATTACATCCATCGGCATAAGGCTGTCGTATTTGTTCGCCTTCATTTATTACATGACTGAGCTTAGATCTAATCCTCAAGAAGCCTAGCACTCTAATACCTGAGCTACTCAGCCTCGCTATCATTGAATTATTATTATTGTTTTATACAGTACAAATAACACATTGCTGGTAATCACAACATAACTATACGGGCTTCAGGGAACAAAAGTATAGCCACTTCTAAGCTGGAAAGTCGAAATCGCTACCCACTAAATTCCAGACGATTCGGAATTTTGAGAGAACTACTGCCTTCTGCATTAGTTTGTTCAGTTGAGTAACCAGATCCAGTTTTCTAAGGCCTTTGAGAAATGTACTTGGGATCACGCCCGTACTTGAGACAATGATATGTAATGTCTTTACCCGTTCTACATGCCTCTGCCTTTTGATAGGGCCGACCAATTCGTTATATTTGCTTTATTGTTATTATTTAGCTTGCCAAGGTGGGTGAGTAGTTAACGTGTCGGACTACCAACCTCGAGCTTTCAGGTTCGCTCCTGGCCGTGGTAAGACATTTTTGAAAGGCGACAAAAATCACGACATGCATGTCATACGTTGTTGGCATGTTAAAGAAACCATCTGAATTCAGCAGGCCGTGCTCATAATGGCAAAATTAATCTCAGGATTTTCCGCCAACAAAAAGTTCCTCCATTCTCTACTAGAAAGCGCTATGAAAGTCAAGGAGGTTAGATATCTAAGCTCCTAATTTAAGGACACGGCCGCCTTCTTCCCAATCCTCACCTGAATTAGAAATACCTACATTAATACAGAAACCACAAAAACACAGGTTATCAGACAAATTCTACCCACACTGAACTACATTATGCTAATGACCAAAATTGCCAAGCCTCTCAAAAGAAACATCAAGTATTTTACTTCCGTCTTAAATGCTGGTTCTGAACAGACTACGGGATGTGAGAATATTGTCTCACTGTATTTCAATAACGTGCCAGACGCCAATGACACACCAGGGCTGATTATCAAAATTATTTTATAACTTAAATGAACAGCAATCAATGAGTTTCTCACTTACAAAGTAGGCTACACAATACTACCGGTCCTGACGTTCCAAGCCATTGCGTGCAATTTCGACAACAAAAACAACAACAACAACAACATGAATACAAATTTTCTTACGAGACGGGTATCGCTAACCTCATAACCGCCGATACCACCCCTCAACCGGTAAGGTGTATGCTCCGATTTCGTAACAACTTCCCCTCCACGCCTCGTCCCACCTCGCCACGCCTCGTTTTCCCTAGACTGCTACCCCATCTTCTGTTTGAAGATTTTCTGAAAAACTTAGAAACGTTGACTTTTTAATGGTGAATTTTCAATTTAAAGATAGGTGACAATTTTTTTACCTAAGAAGTTTGAATAGTCTCTTCTATCACCAGTGTAACGGACTTCCATTATATCAATTACACTCTGTAACAATTACACATGCAAATCTAAGAGTCTACATTTTCAGTTAGTGGGATTTTTTTATTTGGAGTTGGCTCACCTGTCAACTGACAAATCACAACGTTATCCAGCTGTTTGGAGGTTATAGATATAAAGGCTTTTGCTGTGGCTGTGATTTTCATATTCTTTGTTATAATAAGTGCAGAATGTTTGGTTTTGGAGTGCTTCCAAAGTGTAATATTTGTTAAATTAACATTGTCTGAAAACGTGCAAATTCAATATGTAATTAAAATGTATCGTTTTCTCTTAATCCGACAAAGTCAAACAATTCCACATAAACTAGAGCTAATAAACTTTACTTTGGCACATTGGTTTTTCTCAACCCAATATTAGGTTTAGACACGTGAGGTGAAGGAAACATACAAAAGATATTTCTGTTGGTCAGTGTTATTACACTGCAAGGTACTTAAAATATTTATGATCATTTAATAAATAGCATTCCACTGACAATTAGACTTATTTCTTAGGTAGTACATTAAACACTGGCTACTCAATATCATACCCCATTTCTCATCATTACAGTATAATTAAATGTTCAAGTTTCAAACTAAGTACACTGCTCAAAAAAATTAAAGCACCACTTTTTTCAAAGGCCACCAAATTTTGAAAAGTTGACCTACAAGCTCGAAATCTCAGTATGACGTTTGTCCTGACGCCTACCAAGCATATGCTTCAGCACAACTCCCCAACTTGAGTAGTTTCGGGGTAGCACCCCGAAAACCAGCCCATTTTCGAAAACCGCAAATTGAAGTTTGCGAAAAACGCTGCAGGACTTGTCGCAGGTTGCCAAAGCAGTCGAAAATGAATGAGTCTTGCTCTTAAAGGTTCCACAAACACGTTGAAATCGTTACATTTGACGTTTGGGCATTTTCAACCCCCTTCATCATCCCCTAAACATGGACTACCATTGGGGGCGTCTGAGAAGGTACCGGGTGTGTTTAACCACCTGAAAACCTGTACACCGTCCTCAGTTGCTGATTGCAGTAAGTTCTTAAGGCCTCCGGCAATGTCCACACCCCCTAACACCCTCAACTGGCATGGGACCGAACCACCCCTTCTCGATTCACCCCTAAGGAAGGTTTTAATCGAGATGTTTATCAGTGCTGCTAATGGGGGGGGGGGGTCCTTCCCCTAACGTTTCAAAAAAGGAACTGTGCCTTTGTCACCACCCCTTCCCCTGCAACCCCCGTTTGTATGATTTTTCGAATCAGGCCCTTTTTAAGGGCTGAAACGACGTCTTAATCGCTGAAAGGGCTGTAAAGGTCCTTAGAAGTAGTGGTGACACGAAATCAACCCCTTCCGATAGATGATTGACATTCCGTCCCCCAAATTCGAAATTTTTGCACCCCCAACCCTCCCTGTCTGGACGCGTAATGCGTCATGGCAGAGTTTTCAGAGTTGGATGAAAATGAAGCTTATGGCCTGCAATGGAGCCCAAAACAGCAGGCTGGATAGAAATTCATCGGTAGGTTGGGAAACGGGACCAAAATTTTTCAAAAAAGTGTACAGCCTACAGTAAGTACGCCCATGCATAGGCAACCCACATCACGTCCGTGCGTGTGGGTTGCCTATGATCGGCAATAGGTTACTAAGTTTGGCAATGGGAAAAAATGACGTGATGTGGGTTGCCTATGCATTGGTGTACTTACTAGAGGCTGTTAACTTTTTTGAAAACCTTTTGGTCCCGTTTCCCACCCTACTGATGAATTTCCATCCAACCTGCTGTTTTGGACTCCATTTCAGGCCATAAGCTTCATTTTGATCCAACTCTGAAAACTCTGCCATGACGCGTTACGCGTCCAGACAGGGAGGGTTGAGGGTGAAAAAATGTCAACTTTGGGGGATGGAATGTCAAACATCGGAAGGGGTTGATTTCGTGTCACCACTACTTCTAAGGACCTTTACAGCCCTTTCAGCGATTAAGACCTCATTTCAGCCCTTAAAAAGGGCCTGATTCGAAAAATCATACAAAAGGGGGGTAGCAAGGGAAGGGGTGGCGGCACAGGCGCAGATCCTCTTTTGAAACGTTAGGGGAAGACCCCCCATTAGCAGCACTGATAAAAATCTCGATTTAAACCTTCCTTAGGGGTGAATCAAGACGGGGTGGTTTGGTCCCTTGCCAGTTGAGGGTGTTAGGAGGGGTGAACATTGCCGGAGGCCTTAAGAACTTACTGCAATCAACAACGGAGGACGGTGTGCAGGTTTTCAGGTGGTTAAACACATCCGGTACCTTCTCAGGCGCCCCCAATGGTAGTCCATGTTTAGGGGATGATGAAGGGGGTTGAAAATACCCAAACGTCATATGTAACGATTTCAACGTGTTCGTGGAACCTTAAGAGCAAGACTCATTCATTTTCGACTGCTTTGGCAACCTGCGACAAGTCCTACAGCGTTTTTCGCAAACTTCAATTTACGGTTTTCAAAAATGGGCTGGTATTGGGGGCGCTATCCCGAAACTACACAAGTTGGGGAGTTGTGCTGAACCATGTGCTTGGTAGGCGTCGGGGCAAACGTCATACTGAGTATTTCGACCTTGTGCAGTCAACTTTCCAAATTTGGTGGCCTTTGAAAAAAGTGGTGCTTTAATTTTTTTGAGCAGTATATTACACATGGAGTTTGCGTTTAATGGGATTTTTACCCTTACTCAAAATGTGTTAATTAGAGGTAAAATTATATTGTTAGCTGAAAGGCTTTTGACAATATACTCTACCGTAGAGGATTTTCGTTAAGTAAACTTAAAATCCTCTGAATATTGCATTGATTGCTTAAAGCCAATAAGCCACCGATCAGCCTATAAAATGTCCATTATATGCTCATTGCGAAACAGAATGATAAATGAAGTACACTATCAGTATTGGAAATGGAATTAGAGTGTTTCGTTACGCAGACAATTAATGCCACGTAAGTTGATCTGCAGAAGTGCTTAAAAATGGAAACTGTGATATTAAATTTCAGTTTAATAACTCGGTTTCGGTAATAACAGTGACAAGAAACTGTATTTCATCCTCTTCCAGTACTTGCCTTGAAATGGAGAATTGTGGTGCCATCTGCTCGTTGAGGGATGGTTATGTTGATAAAGGCGTGTGGAGGATCAATCGCGCTTAACTACTGTGTACTGTACCGGCGGTCAATGAGTAAGAATATAACTGAAATCCACTCCACAGAACAGTAAACTTAAAGCGTCAATCTTTACTTTATGCCCTACCTTCAGTATGCTTAATGTTTCAAAGTTTTTGATGTGTAACATCTTTCCGCTCGGTTGCTGGATAGCTTTGTGGGAGTGATTTTGAAAATTGGGGACGGTAGTGGATCGGAACGATCGAGCTGGTCAGTGGTGGATCGAACGGAAGTATGTACTGCCCGCTCGATCGATCGAACGGAAGTGTACTAGCTGACAGTGGTGGAAAACGAAAGTATGCACTGCCCGCTCGATCAATCGAACGGAAGTGTACTAGCTGGCAGTGGTGGAAAACGGAAGTATGCACTGCCCACACGATTGATCGAACGAAGTGTACAAGCTGGCAGTGGTGGAAAACGGAAGTATGCAATGCCCCCTCGATCGATCGATTCAGCGAGCAGTGGTAAGACCCAGCTGGCAGAGGTACGACATACTGAACGGAAAACGCTCATGCGAACTCTGGTGTCAAGTGATTGAAACAAATGACATGGTACATGTTCGAAGTCTTCGTATCAGTATTTAAATGGTAAAATGCCTTAATATCAAACATTGTAAGTAGTCGGCATTGACGGTATTATGTTTCTGCACAATGGCTATTCAAATATTAACCTACATAACGGTAATGCAGTCATCAATATAATATAATCGTTGTGGTTATACGAGAATTGAGCAAGCCTTCATGAACTATTCCTGAATACATTCTCTTTACTCACAAGAGGGCCTATTCATAAGGCATTTTAAACCCAATTTCACGCAGGATCATTATCGAAACAAGCAAAATATAAATGAAACTTAATTCCGCAATGCAGTATTATTGGAACGTGGAAATAAGTGACCATCTTGTGCACACAATTGGCGTAATCGAAATAGCCGTGGGTTTAGTGCTTATGATTGTTAATCTAGAGATATTGGGTTCGAATCCCGGACGGGGTAGATATTTTTGCTACTTATCATTTTAAACGATATTTATCATATCAATATGACTCATTTTAACAGAATCCATATGAAATTACGTGTTGGTCTGTGAATGAAGAGGACCTGTTTATAAGGAATTTAAGGTTATGAGCGGTGTCGCGTCTATTAATCTAGTTGATCCATATCGTTTTCCTTATTTAGGCTAGTGCTGGTGGAAGCTACAAATCATCTAATAAAATGAGTTCCGTATTATAAACTACAATATCTGTTAAACACGCCCTTTTACAATAGATTAATATTTGTGCCAATAATAGTATAAAATGCCGGTGTATCAACAATTTCACGTGAGGTGTCTTCTATGTCAGATGTTACACATCATAGGCTATGCGACTACTGTAAGGCTCGTATTTTTTTATTAGTACTATCTACTGTACTTAGTGTAAATTAACTGTATTATCCCGTATTATTGGGATACTTTTACGGGATGATACTGAAATTACTGATAGGATTGAGGGTATTTGTCCCGGCAGTGAGTGGTATTGATATCCACAAGTCCACCTATAGTGGTTACAACCTAGACTGACACTCATATTAGACACATATTCGGAGCATACACTCACCATTGCCGCGTTATAAAACAAATGGACCGTTTCCCGTAAATTGTCTTAGGGTAGTAGGATTGGGATTACATGAGTTATTCATTGTTATCCTCCAAAAATTGCCATCTTGCATAAATCAAATTTACAAATTATAGTAGCAAGCATTGGTGGAAGACGTTCACTTTCTGCATCCTTGTCCGTGGCCTCCAAATAACACTTCCTGAAGTTTAAACTATTGAGATGTTCGTCATCCTGGAATGTCACACTAGTGTTAATCCTACGTAGAATTCTTCAGATTAACCTTTAGACGTTTAAGATAAGGATCAATCGTATACCCCCTGTTCGAGCCAATACTGTCAGGATGACAATCCATCAGTACCGGCCTTAATTGTTGATTACTTCGTTATTTACACGCCATTAAACAGCAATTTTCATGGAATAAGAAGTCGATAATTTTAACCCACATTTATATTCTACGGGAACCGACGACAATTTGTATAAATGTTTATTCTTAGAACCTGAAACCTGTGCCACAGAGGTTCGTGTCTTATTTACTTCGTGGTTGGTGGCAAACGGGCGTGTATGTTTCTCTGATATTATTGGTATTCATAGTATTAGTGAAATTAATCAGTATCATACAGTAGGTAATATACAGTGTGTCTATAAAAGAACTGCGGGGTTTTGAGGCAAAATACTGTAATGAAGTAAAAGAGTTATATTAATTTTTAATACATGATTGGAAATGTTGCATTTTCAAGTTTTTTAAACAATTTAATAAAGTTCAATATGAGCCCCGTTAGTGGCACGGCACACATCGTAACGGTATTCCACCTCTTCCCATGTCCTGGCCAGCATGTCTGAGTGGGGGGGGGGGGGGAGGCGGGAGTGGGGGGGGAGGGGGGCGGTTTACACACAATTGATTATTCGTTCCCTGAGGTGGCCAACATCATGAATTTTCTCCGCATACACAAGATTCTTGATATGCCTCCAGAAGAAAAAGTCCAACGGAGTCATATCAGGTTTCCTTGGAAGCCATGGAATAGGTCCTTCCCTTCCAATCCATCCGTTGCCGAGTCGAGCAGCAAGTGCCTCACGCACACGCAAACTGGACTGTGGCGGTGCCCCATCTTGTTGGAAGTGCACTAAACCCTTCTCCGCCTCAATGTCATCTAACTGAGGAAAAACATATTCCTCTAACATGTCATAATAGACATCAAAATTGATGTTTATTAAAAAAAAAAAAAAATAAGGGACCTATTAATCTATCATGCATAAGACCACACCAAACATTTACCGTACTTTTGGCGTGTCACGTTCATAATCTATGGGATCATGGGGCGGCTCTGATCCGCAAATTCTGCAATTATGTCTGTTTACAGACCCGTTCACGTGAAAAGTCGCTTCATCAGTAACAATAACATTGAAAAAACGTTATTTTCATCGATTTCGTTTTGCATAGAAACAAAAAATTTTAATCTCTTAATCTTGTCTGCCGGTTTAATGTGGTGTAACAGTTGAATTTTGTAAGCAGTTAAACGAAGTATTTTATGAACTACATTATGAACTGTTGATCTTGGTAACCCCAACTCCAGACTGCGTCTTGTCAATGATTTCATAGGGCTTCGAAGGCATGAAGCTCGGATTCTGTCCACATTCTCTTGTGCCACACGCGGCCTACCCGGCGACTTTTGTTTTAAAACACTTCCTGTTTGTTTGAAAGCACTTAACCATTGGCGAATAGTTTTATCCGTAGGCGGGTCAACACCATAATTACGTCGACAGTTTCTATGTACCGTAACAACAGAATTAGTTCCTATTAGCCAAAAATCGCATTGAGCCTTTTATTTAAAAGTCAACGCTCCGCAGCGCTGCCAACTGTTGATGAAAACATTCTCAATTAGTATGAGTAAAACTTGATGAGCTACTCGTTTCAGAGAAATTAACTACATTTTGCTATCGTCTACAGTTATTAAGATATGAATTTTTAAAACCCCGGAGTTCTTTTATAGAAACCCTGTATGTTTAGTTTATTTGTTAGTTCGTTGTATACGTAATTTTGAGGGTGAAATTCATTTCTCAATATTACTTCAAAACTTTCAAATCTGAAATTAGCTACTCTTTTTTCGTTTGCTATTATTTTCTTTAAAATTTTAGAGACATCGGGCAAATTCCACACGCACACAATTACATGGTGGTGATGACCATGTTATCCAAGACCCTAAATCAAACAATACTATCAATAAATGCACGAGTTAAATATTCTCAAGGAACTTGTCTCATCTCATTATATCTTCTATGAAGACATAACAGGTCAACTACCTAATTTCCCTTAATTCAAATTTTAACTAAAATTACATGGCAGACAAAGGAATGAAATGCGAGTATAACCAGTCAGCAGTCAATCCCTGTAGTTGCAAAATTAGGAAAGTCATCATTATTACATTTATAAAGGTGCCGACGTATTTCTCCCCTCAAAAATGGTGTAAAATTCAAACATATTTTTAATATTTTAATAAATATAAAATATGTCATTTTTTCACAAACGTAAAAATATTACCTAAATCATTTAATCGATGGTAATGCAGCGTTTTGATGTGTAACATCTTTCCGCTCGGTTGCTGGATAGTTTTGTGGGAGTGATTTTGAAAATTGGGGACGGAAGTGGATCGGAACGATCGAGCTGGCAGTGGTAGATCCAACGGAAGTATGCACTGCCCGCTCGATCGATCAAACGGAAGTATACTAGCTGGCAGTGGTGGACAACGGAAGTATGCACTGCCCACTCGATCGATCAAACGGAAGTGTACTAGCTGGCAGTGGTGGACAACGGAGGTATGCACTGCCCGCTCGATCATTCGGATGGAAGTGTACTAGCTGGCAGTGGTGGAAAACGGAAGTATGCACGGCCCGCTCAATCGATCGATCCAGCTACTCGATTATCATTTTAAACGATATTTATCATATCAATATGACTCATTTTAACAGAATCCATATGAAATTACGTGTTGGTCTGTGAATGAAGAGGACCTGTTTATAAGGAATTTAAGGTTATGAGCGGTGTCGCGTCTATTAATCTAGTTGATCCATATCGTATTCTTTATTTAGGCTAGTGCTGGTGGAAGCTACAAATCATCTAATAAAATTAGTTCCATATTATAAACTACAATATCTGTAAAACACTCCCTTTTACAATAACAATTGAAAATGTGTGTATTGGAAACAAGGCAGTGTGTGCTCTGTAGCGCGAGAATATTATGGTAATACAGTAGGCAGTGCATTTAGCAGGCACTGGTTTGACGAGCACAGTGGCAAATGTTTCACCGACTTTCATTTGTCATTGAGCAGTTTATGAAGCTTCACGTTCATGGTTGAACATCACATGGGGTAGGACAAAGACGACAAATGACATTTAAGTAAGCGGCATTATTGTCAAGCTGTGGTTGAGTAGGCTAGTCAAATATTAAATGCATAACAGAATGCTGTTATATGAGTGGAATAAAGGCTGAGACTAGGTCATTTCATGATTGTAGGAAGGCATGTTTTGATTGTTTACGACGAATTGTATGAGAGTCTTGAGAATAATGAATGATATAGTTACTGAGGAGTGTGCTCACAGTATTTGAGAGTACAGTCGACGTTGTGTGTCACTTTGTTATTATGAATTATTAAAGAAGGAGAGAAGCTTGTAGTTTTGCGTGACCGTTAATCTCACAATCATGATCCATGGTACCTCCCTTTTACGTGGAATGCGAACCGCAGGACATGGCATTTCAATTCGAAAATCTCACATCTATTGACCGGGAATCAAACCCGGTCTACCTTGGTGAGAGACTAACAGCTTGACCGCTGCGCCACAAGTGTGACAGTAGCATATCTACAATTCAATCTATACATTCATCATAGTACCAGTCTGAAAATGGACCGTAAATTAACATTTTAAGAATGTCCAATCTGTGTAGTATGCCAGTAGGATAACATGTCAGATGTTACACATCATATGCGACTACTGTAAGGCTCGTATCTTTTTTAATTTAAAACATTCATTCCTCAAATAAATATATTAACAGGAAAGCACCTTTAGAGATCTTGTGGTACGTATTGAGACTTCAGGCTCAGGGGTTCAGGGATCGGATTCCTGATCTGGAAAGTATCTTGTCTGAGAGTTGGGATGGGGTACACATAGTCTCGTGAAGCAAAACTGTAAGGGTATGGGTTTGATTCCCATTTCATATGTCCTACAGGTTATTCCCATTCTCACTCCAGACAAATGCCAGTATAGTTCCTAACTTAAGGTAACGGTTGCCTTCTTCCATTTCCTAGCCTTACATACATATGCACATACTGCACAGGCGTCACAATGACGCAGGTTATCTCACAGATGCCGCACATGTCTACCTACTGTGTAGGAGCTGCGATTTTACGCCATTAGAAGTGATATACTGATGGTGCAATTGCATATTATCAGAAATACTGGACTTCCGGAATGTAGGAAACAGGAAAGGGGTTCATGCTTTTGCATGACTACATTCATGTTTGGTGCAAATATGACACGTTATTTAGAAGAATGGTTGAGAATTGAAATATCTGAAATATGCGTAACACTGCTTTTCTCACTGAGTTAATACAGCAGTATCACCTTTCACAAGTAAGGCTCCATGGCTAATTGGTTACGTGGTAGGCTTTGGCCCGAATGATCCCGGTTTCGATTGCCGGCCAGGCCATTAGGGATTTTAATCTCCTAGGGTTAATTCCCGTGGCCCGGTGACTGGAAATGTATGTGACTTCTTCATCATCACTTCATCGTCATTACGACGCGCAGGACTCCCACGGGCATCATCTAGAAAGACCTGCACTTGATCTCTCAGAATGCCACACGACAAATAAAATCTCCTCAGACATTGCATTATTCAGCAATATCATAACATGTCTGCTAACAGGCCACTCAGAAACGTTGTAGTTTAAATTATACGATAGAACGAACTAAGTAAGTACTAATAATTATGTGGAGGCAAAATAAGAATAGCATGAAAGGAAGGCACTAATGTCTAAGTAGGCATTATTGGCAATCTTTATTTAAATATCGATGATAAACTCGCTGACAAAACCTCATGCAAGAATGTGTTAAGAGCTTAAGTTAATAATTTACAACATTTTGCTGTCCATACATGAGTTGACAGTCACGGTGACAATGGATGGTTGGTGAATATCTTATTCTAGCAGTAGTGCCCGGCTTCGCCCGGAGGAATTATTTGATTTATGGATGATAATGAATACTAACTTACTACAGAAATGATATTAAATCTAACAAAAAATGAATAATATAACTTTTTGTGATGGTGATGGTGGTAGTGGGGGTGATAAGTAGTAGTCTACAGTCTAATTGACGTAATATTCAGGTCATTTCCCCGTACTGTATAATGATGATAATGAATAGGGAAACGGCTATTAGCTAACTACTGTACTGACATAATTATGTAATTTACAATCGAATTGAAAGATATGATTAGAAAGAGGAGGCAGTGAACTAAAAGACACTGCCTGGGGACTATATCTCATTATCTGGTAGAAAAATAGACACCAATAGTGTCGTCTCTTGTCGCATAGTGCCGTAGGAAAATATATTGAGCAGTTTGGAAAAACGTCGGCTGGCCCAAGCTCCTGAGGTACCGGTAGCAAAAATGTCATTTATCGTCAGATAGCACTCAACGATAAGGTTCGGAATAAATGAAGGTAAATTTGAAAGCACCAACGCTTATTGTCGCTGATAACCTCAATATACTGCACCAACACCATGGCACTTATACAGAGGCATAATATTTTCAAGATGATAACTGTTTTAAGGGCCTGTTGTTGTTGTTTGAGTCTTCAGTCTTTTGACTGGTTTGATGCAGCTCTCCATGCCTCCCTGTCCTGAGCTAATCGTTTCATCTCTACATAGCTACCACACCCTACATCCGAGGCAATCTGTTTAACATATTCTAACCTTGGTCTACCCCTACAGTTCTTGTCCTCGACCCTTCCTTCCATAACTAAGCTTGCTATTCCTGGGTGTCTTAGTATGTGTCCTACCAACCTATCTCTTCTCTTCATTAGCAGTCGCCAGAAACATCTCTCCTCTCCCACTCGTCTTAATACCTCTTTGTTTGTAACCCTATCTACCCATCTGATCTTCATCATTCTCCTGTAACACCACATTTCAAATGCTTCAATTCTCCTCTTTTCTGCTGCACCAATAGTCCAAGTTTCACTTCCATAGAGCGCCACGCTCCAGACAAAGGCTTTCAAAAATGACTTCCTAATACCTAAATCTATATTCGATGTCAGCAGATTCCTTTTTTGTAGAAATGCTTTTCTTGCCTGAGCCAACCTACTTTTTATATCCTCTTTGCTTCGTCCATCACTGGTTATTCTGCTTCCTAAGTAACAGAAAGCTCCTACTTCCTTCAGCTTTTCACCTGCCCATTTGATCTCCATAGAGGTTTCTGATTTATTTCGGCTGCATTCCAGTATTTTTGTTTTACATTTATTAATTTTCATCATGAATTCTTTCCGTAAGACGGAATCCATACCATTCAAAAACTCATTCAAATCCTCAGGCTTGTTGGCCAAGATGACGATGTCATCAGCAAATCTCAGAGTTGAAATTATTTCTCCTTGAATCTTCACTCCCACTTTAAATTTTTCTCTAATTTCCTTCATTGCTTGTTCAATGTAAAGATTGAAAAGTATGGGTGATAAGTTGCAGCCTTGCCTTACACCTTTCTGAATACCAGCTTCTCTCTCATGTCCTTCAACTCGAATGACTGCTGTCTGGTTTCTGTATAGATTGTATATCACCCTCCTATCCCTGTACTTTATTCCAAACGATTTCAAAATGTCAAACAATTTAGTCCAATCAACGTTATCAAAAGCCTTTTCTAAGTCTACAAAAGCCATGAACGTTCTCTTATCTTTCCTTATTCTACCTTCCAAAATCAGCCTAAGACTTAGTACAGCTTCCCTTGTTCCTAAATTTCTCCTGAAACCAAACTGGTCTTCACCCAACTCCGTTTCTATCTGGCTCTCAATCCTGGCCTAAGAAATCTTTTTGAACTTATTAGTCCCTGTGACTGCCATTTATAAGCAACTTAAGATGTAATTATTTACACAATTCTGCACCAGAACACTGGTAGAGGTGACGTGATGCAGCCCGCATTGCCAGCCAATAATAGACTTATTAAAATATTCTTACAGTTACACTACTACGGACATGAATATTTCTAGCGCCTTAAAACGTGGTTTTTAAGATCCATTTGTCTGTTGTTCTAAATATAAGGAATGGAGAGGGTTGTCCAAAATATCAAGTGGACAGTGTTACCAGTAGGGTTTCAAAGGGTAAGTACGTAAAATTCGGTTCAATAAGGTGGAACGGTGTAAATTTGTGCTAAAGGGACTAAATGCAGGGAATAGAGTGGTCTGTACAAAATTTCATGTTGACGGTGTTACTCGTCGGATTCCAAAGGGTAAGTATGTAAAATTAGGTTCAGATCGATGAAACGGTGTAGATTTGTGCCGAAGGGCTTAAATGCAGGGAATGGAGTGGTCTGTCCGAAATTTCAAGTGGACACTGTTGCTCGTCGGGTTCCAAAGGGTAAGTATACACATTTTGGTTCAGATCTGTGAAACGATGTTGATATTTGCCAAAGGGCCCAATTGCAGGGAATGGAGTGGTCTGTCCGAAATTTCAAGTGGACAGTGTGGACAGTGTAAGTGGACAGGGTGAGTAAGTGGTCTGTAAAAAAATTCAAGGAGACAGTGTTAGTCGTCGGGTTCCAAAGGTTAAGTATAAAAATTTTGGTTCAGATCGATGAAACGTTGTAGATTTGTGACAAAGAGCCTAAATGCAAGGAATGGAGTGGTCTGTCCGAAATTTCAAGTGGACACTGTTGCTCGTCGGGTTCCAAAGGGTAAGTATACAAATTTTTGTTCAGATCGGTGAAACGATGTTGATATGTGACAAAGGGCCTAATTACAGGGAATGAAGTGGTCTGTCCGAAATGTCAAGTGGACAGTGTTATTCGTCGGGTTCCAATGGGTAAGTATACAAATTTTGGTTCAGATCGGTGAAACGATGTTGATATTTGCCAAAGGGCCCAATTGCAGGGAATGGAGTGTTCTGTCCGAAATTTCAAGTGGACAGTGTGGACAGTGTAAGTGGACAGGGTGAGTAAGTGGTCTGTCAAAAAATTCAAGGAGACAGTGTTAGTCGTCGGGTTCCAAAGGGTAAGTATAAAAATTTTGGTTCAGATCGATGAAACGTTTTAGATTTGTGCCAAAGGGCCTAAATGCAGGGAATGGAGTGGTTTGTCCGAAATTTCAAGTGGACACTGTTGCTCGTCGGAATCCAAAGGGTAAGTATACAAATTTTTGTTCAGATCGGTGAAAGGGTGTAGATTTGTGCCAAAGGGCCTAAATGCAGGGAATGGAGTGGTTTGTCCGAATTTTAAAGTGGACAATGTTACTTGTCGGGTCCAAAGGGTAAGTATGAAATATTTGTTTCAGATCGGTGAAGCGGTGTAGATTTGTGCCAAACGGTCTAAATGCAGGAAATGGGGTGGTCTGTCCCAAATTTAAAGTGACAGTGTTACTTGCAGGGTTCCAAAGGTTAAATATACAAAGTTTGGTTGAGATTGGTGAAACAGGGTAGATTTGATCCAAAGGGCCTAAATGCAGGGAATGGAGTGGTCTGTCCGCAATTTCAAGCAGACAGTGTTACTCGCAGGGTACCAAAGGGTAAGTATACAAATTTTGGTTATGATCGGTGAATCGGTGTAGATTTGTGCCAAGGGGCCTAAATGCAGGGAATGGGGTGATCTGTCCGCAATTTCAAGTGGACAGGGTTACCCGCAGTGTTTCAAAGGGTAAGTATACAAATTTTGGTTCGGATCGGTGAAAATGTGTAGATTATTGTCAAAGGGCCTAAATGCAGGAAATGGGGAGGTCTGTCCGAAATTTTAAGTGACAGTGTTATTCACAGGGTTACAAAGGGATAGTATACGAATTTTGGTTCAGATAGGTGAAACGGTGTAGATTTGAGCCAAAGGGCCTAAATGCAGGGAATGGGGTGGTCTATCCGTAATTTCAAGCAAACAGTGTTACTCGCTAGGTACCAAAGGGTAAGTATACAAATGTTGGTTCTGATCGGTGAAACGGTGTAGATTTGTGCCAAAGGGCCTAAATGCAGGGAATCGGGTGGTCTGTCCGCCATTTCAAGCAGACAGTGTTACTCGCAGGGTTCCAGAGGGTATATATACAAATTTTGTTTGAGATCGGTGAAACGTTGTAGATTTGTGCCAAAGGGCCTAAATGCAGGAAATGGAGTGGTCTGTATGCAATTTCAAACAGACAGTGTTACTCGCAGGGTACCAAAGGGTAAGTATACAAATTTTTGTTCTGATCGGTGAAACGGTGTAGATTTGTTCCAAAGGGCCTAAATGCAGGAAATGGGGTGGTCTGTCCGAAATTTCAAGTAGACAGGATTACCCGCAGGGTTCTAAAGGGTAAGTATACAAATTTTGGTTCGGATCGGTGAAACGGTGTAGATGTTTGTCAGAGGGCCTAAATGCAGGAGATGGGGTGGTCTGTCGGAAATTTTACATGGAACGTGTTATTCACAGGGTTACAAAGGGTAAGTATACACATTTTGGTCGAGATCGGTGAAACGGTGTAGATTTGGGCCAAAGGGCCTAAATGCAGGGAATGGGGTGGTTTTTCGGAAATTTCAAGCGGACAGGGTTACCCGCAGGGTTCCAAAGGGTAAGTATACAAATGTTGGTTCAGATCGGTGAAACGGTGTGGATTTGTATACATAACAGACAAACAGACATACAGACCAACATTGAGCTTTTTATATATACAGTAGAAGAAGATAGATAGATGGCGAATAATCTCTTAAAGGTTACAATACTAAAATCAGGGGTGGTGCATCATTAAGGGCCAAATGGGCCCTGCCCACCCAGGGAGGTTAGACAGCATTGCAAAGAATTTGTTTATGTCTTTTAAAATTACTTTAAATTGCAGAAACTCGACTTAAAATAAGTGCTTTACGCTTCTAGAATCTCTAAAAAGAATTCATTATACAATACTCATCCCTAACTTAAGATCCTGACAGTCTCGCCCGGTGTATCGTCATAGTGAGGGCCAGTCCACAGAAAGTCGCATGTGAAATATATGGCTTAATGGGCCTGGTGAGAAAACTGTGGACAAGCGAATTCTTCAGTGCTATGAAGGGAATATTCTCTCTCTTCAAGGGCCAGCAGATTGGGCTCATAGCGTTGCTTTCAAGTGAAATAGAAGATTTCCCCATTTCACTCCCTGCTTCTGTCTACCGACAGTAGTGGCTACGCTGGCTAACGCGCAGCATTAGGTCAAGGGGCCAAGCTCTCTGCTGACTCGGTAGACGCGTGGGTTCGAGCCCCACCGTCGGCCGTCCTTGAAATGGTTTTCCGTGGTTTCCCATTTTCAACACCAGGCAAATGCTGGGGCGGTACCTTCTGACAGGTCACGGCCGCTTCCTTCCACATCCTTGCCCAGTTTCATTCACCACCATTCATTTCATCTCTCATTAACTCCTCTTCTGAGGTTGGCGTCAGGAAGGGCATCCGGCCGTAAAAATCATCGCCACAAAGACTTCCATCGCATCTCATCCCCGACCCCGTTGGAAAACGGGAATAATAAGGGGTAGTCATACATACACTCCCTGCTTCTGTCTCTGTTAAACCAGACTGCGGGAGAAGGGTCCACCCCACCCCACGACTTTAAACAGGAATTCACCTATTGTTCGCACCTTGCTGACATCAGACAAAAATATATTTATACATTTTCAGTTTTCTGACGTTCCAAGTAGAGTACAGGTGTGTTAGTGAGTTCAGTGGATGAAGTTAATTTCTATAAATTAATGTGGTTTTAACTATTGTGGCACAGTACGTAATTATTTAATATGACCAGTATATGCAACATAGGAAAATAAAGTGGAATTTTTATTAACAATTCTATTTTCTTCTATAGCTCTGAACACAAAGTTAGAAATTAAACAATTAATACCTCAGTAACCAAGCTGATAGATACATTTGCTTTATCCAAGCACAGGAGAGAATATATTCACAAATAAGAAGCCATGTGAGTACAGTTTTAACACATGAACTATTTATTCAAATTTGTTTCAAATGTTTTGTTATGTGTAATTATAATAATGGCATTATTGGCAACAATAAATTCCAAACATAAAACATTATTTAATATGAAACAACAATAGTATCATCTGGCTCATCCTAGAATTATAATCAGGAGCCGCCCCTGACTAAAATCAAAAGTAAAGTGAGAAACAAAAGTTCACCACATACGTCAAGCGGAAGAGTGAAGTGTCGCAATCAATAGGTTATAAAGATTTCCTCATCTCTCAACATCCAGGGAAGATTGATTATGTTATCATACATCACTATTCAGTTTGAGTAAATGCCACCAAGGTAGATTCTATTCGGCCACAACCAACTTCCATTCAATCTTTGTCAACGTGCCATCCGACAGGCGACCGCCCCGCGAGGCCGAAGACAAACGGCATCGTATGAGCTGAGAGACACGAATGGCACCCAAGCGTCTCTAAACAGATACATTACACTCTGCTATAAAGCATTTTCACGGACAAAACATGCGTTTAATCACAAAACAATGTTTTCATACAAAATGAGGATCTACCTTCAGGAGCAATATGCCCATGATATGCACAAAACGTAACACAAAGCATGCTCTAGAGATAAGTCACTTAATGCAATTACGTATATGATTTCCCTCACCCCATCTACAAATCCGAAATAACTCCTTCAATCATGGTTCGACATAGGTGATTAGAACATCTTGATTATTAGTCCCATGAACTCGGGAGGTTTAACTTTTGTTCCTGGGGTTATTGTGATTATATAAATGAAATGAGAATATCACACATAAATACAGGATGCAAGAACGTAAAGTAAAGTTAAGTTAAGTAAAGTAACATAACGTAACGTACCGTAACGTACCGTAACGTAAAGTAAAGTAAGGTAAATTATAGTACAGTTTAGTAAATAATGTAAAGTAAAGTAAAGTAATGTAAAGTATAGTATAGTTTAATAAAGTAAAGTAATGTTAAGTCAACTTAAGTAAAGTAAAGTAAAGTCAAGTGTAGTGTAGTAAAACAATACTTAACAGTCAAAGGAAAGTAATAAAGCAAACTGGGCAAGCAGTCGGAAGGTACCGAATGAGAATGAGAAACCATCGATTCATTGACGGCCAATTTCATTGTAACCATTCTTCAAGCAGGTTCGAAGATAGCCCGGCCCCATATTCTCCTCTTGTATCAACGAACAATCATTGGCGTCCTAAGACTCGTATTTATACTTACTTACTTAAAGTCAAAATTGAAAGTTATAAGATTAAATGCAAATTTCTGGAACCCTTAATTAATGTCAGACTGTATTACCTGGATGTTTGTTCCTTATTGATCGGAGTTACTGTAAATGCGGTGTTGGTGCATAATGCACACAGTTAAAAGTCCCAGGTTTATGTAACTTACCAATAGTTTCACACATTAGAAAAGGCATGAACATAACGGCTGTTTGTGCATTCAATTTCATTGCTAACGAAATCATTTTCATCAGTCCTGTGTATTACGTGGTGAGCTGGACCTTTCTAACAACCTGTGGTTTTGTGGTGACTGTAGCAGCGTGTATTATATGTAGCCGAATTGGGGTAAGAGTTATAGGTAGATGCCCTGGGACTTGAAATAAGGTTCAAACTTAGCATTTCATCAAATCAGTGTAGAGAAAACACACGCACAAAAATCGACGCTGTACGCGCAAGCATTGAAAGCAGCGATCTCCAAACAAGATCCAGTTTCCCTTTGTTGTCATGTTGCGGAACGTAACTGAGGCATTGCAACGCCATTCACATGAAATGAATTGAATGAGACTGATGACCACCTACGCCAGTCTCTTTTAGAAATATAAGGAAGAATAGTGCAAGAAATGAACGCACGCGAGTATGTATTAATCCATTTCCAAAACTCTTCAGGCCTGTATGTGATTGAGGATCACATTGCCACACAATAAAGAATTTATAAGAACAGAATGTGTCAAATCTGTTTACAACACAAGGAGCCTCCTTGTATCAAGGAAGACCAACCGTTGACGCAGTGGCTATATTCTTGACTGTACCCCTGAGATCCGGGTTCAAAAAAAAAAAAAAAAAAAAAGGAAGATTGTAGTTTTACGTGACCGTGAATCTTGTGATTATGAGCCACGGGACCTCCTTTTTACGTGGAATCTGAACCACAGGACATGGCATTTCACTTCGAGAATCTCACATGCATTGACCTGGGATCGAACCCAGTCCACCTTGGTGAGAGGCCAACCGCTTAACCGCTGTGTCAACATGCCCCCTACATACTGGTTCAATTCCCAGTTCTTCCGAGAAATATTAATTCTGGTCCGTGGGCTGGAGCAGGGTAGATTCATCTCCGTAATGCAGGACTGGGATCGATTCCTACCTCAGTCATCCTGAGGTGGTTTGGTTTGGTTTCTCACTCCTTTTCAGGCCAATGCCGGGATGGTGCCTTAATTCAGGTCGTGGCCGCCTCCTACAGAATTCTCACCCCATCACAAGGACATAGGTTATCAGACATATTTATCGCACACCGAAGCACATGGGGCTACCTGATCACGATGTCGCGAGGCCCCTAAATTAATCAACAATTGTCTCAATAAATACGTGTCGAAGCAATGGAGGGAACCGTAGTAACTTGGGAATTACCCACGTAGTATGGTTAGCATATCAACGACTATATTTCTTGAAGTCCAACAGAGGAAGCCACGGTACAGTGAAAATAATCAAGTCCAGATTTGCCGATTTTAAGTAGGGAGTGTTGTGAATTTTATTTAGATGTGACCTATGACTGTCATACAACGGGAGCTGTTGAAATTAGCAGTTATCGTTCATAATTTGTTTAATAGTTTTACGATATCACGGTCACGTAGCTCCGTGCACATGGGTGTGTGTGTTGAGATTGTCCTATAACCTGTGTTAGGAAGGTGTTTGTAGTAGTTTTGTATTTGTGAGTGAATTCAGGTGAGGGTAGGAAAAAAGGCAACCATGGCCTTAAGTTAGGAACCAACCCAGTATTTTCGTGAAGTAGATGTGTGAAACCACGGAAAACCATTTCCAGCATGGCTGAGATGGTATTCGAACCCATCTCTTCTCAGTTCTGCCTCACAAAGCTGAGTGTACCTCCTTCCAACCCTCAGACCAGAATCTTATTATATAACGCACTAAGGTGTGTTTCACAAAACTCAAGATCCTAAACCAGAGGGAGATAGAAGGTGTGGTTTGTACCAAAATCTTCCAAATCGTCTCAATGTCTGTCTGTTAGGTAGTCAGCCCGAAGGCTGGTTGGATCCTCAAAAAGCACCGCCGTTAGGTTATGTGGGTAGATACCCACAAAAACCCAAGGCAGTGCTATATTGAGGCGTACTAAGCAAGATGAGGAGTGAGGTAGTTTGCCATTGCTTTCCTCACTGAGTCAGAACAGCAGTACTAACCCTATGAGTAGAACCTTTCACAGCATCCACAGGCACTGACTGTGGCCAGGATGTCATTACTAAGCACCACCCATACCTCAGTAGCTTCCATATAATCACAGCCATGAATGAGACTGAGACATCGGTGAAAAGCCACATTTTACTCTAGCCTGTGCCAACAGACAAATGCAAATGTACTGCATTCATCAAGATATGGCAAACAGGCCAATAGCACAGGAAAAATCATGCATTTCTTGAAATGTCAACGGAAATATATAATTTGTTTATAATGTGCTTTTAAACAAATTAACAAGTCTATAGCCCCTGAAGAACTGTGTCGCGTACATCCCGCATAGCACTAGAGCTGGGCGGGTAGTCTGTACACATGGGGCTCACGCAACCCATTATGCGATAGTTCTCGCACGGGTTATCTAGTTCTTAATAATAATAATAATAATAATGGTTTTACGTCCTTTTTAACTACTGTGGCTTTAAAGACGCCGGGGTGCTGGAATTTTGCCCCAAAAGGGATCTTTCACGTGCCAGTAAATCTACTGACATGGCTCACTCGCATTTGCGCACCCTCAAATGCCGACTGACTTCGCCGGGATTCAATCCTGCAACCTTTGGCACAGCAGGCGAAAACGTAATCCCTGAGCCACGCAGCCAATCAGACCAGAATTAAATTTATTGGCAGAGCCAGAAGTCAATCCAGGACTTCTCGGATGACCGCCAACAATGTTAGCCGCTACACCAGAAGCTGGACAATAAGAATAGATAATAGGTCTAATACGTAGGAGTGAAACCGTTGCTAGTTTTCAGGACTTGTAGACCATGTTTGACCTATACTCATGGATTTGAACAGCTTATAGACACGCTTAGTTGGAATTAATTCATCATAATCTAGAGAAGTTTGGAAGGGTACAATAAACATAAAGCAGGAACGGCGCTCTATCCTCCCGGTCTTAAAAAAATTGCTGCTAGTTGCTGCTGTAAATTCATCTTAGGGAGATTAGACATGTTGGTCATCAGCCCTGTGTGGATGGGTGTGTGTTGAACATCTCTGGTAACTTGTATTTATGTGATGACTGTAGTAATGCAATTGTAGTAGGGACAGGGATGGGGTAGGTGCCCCCGTACTTGAAGTAAGGTACTGCCCCCGTAATTGAATTATGTTGAGACCACGGTGGCTATATTGAAAATTATGAAGAAAGTTAAGGCTGTCATAGTTATGACGTGGATAGTCATGACGTAAGCACGGATGACGCAGACGTTATACCAGCAGGCTGCTTGAGCTGAGATTCTCAATGACGTCAGCATTTATTCGAGAAAGATCCGAGATTTACGACGCAGTCGCAGGAAACGTGGAATTGTGCTGAGGAAGAAATTATGCTATTGGAGGGGAGGCTTGAACCAATGAACGGTTGTTTGAAGGAAGACGGAGATTGCTGAAACTATGGCATTTTTAATACTTTTTGGAATGCAGAATTCTGGAAATCCATTTGCAGTAGAGGCATTGATTTGGAATTTTAGTGAAATTTATTTTCAGTTTTTGAATTTTGAAAATCCGTCAAGTATTGACGAAGTTGGAACTTCGAGCGATGACGCAGTAACACGCTATGGAAGGGATGGATACGCCCCTTATGAAGTTTATAAAAGGCCTTGCGCAGAAGAGAGGAGTCTCAATCGTCTCATATCGCATATCTCAAATCGTCAGATCTTCAGTGATTATATAGTCGTTTTGGTGAGACGTCGAGTGATATTAGTAGAGAGAGTCGTCTTTATAACGCGTGGTGAAGCCACCGCATTAAACGATATTCGAGCAGTCAAGCAGTGCAAGTTTACTGTGAGTAAAACTAGGTGAAGTTAAAACGCACATTATAACGCGTCTACAAGAGTGACTATGAACAGTTAGCGGTTGCCTATAAGCTAATCCTATTGTGCAGTGCTACATTAAGCAGTGTAGTAAATTTGAACAATTTCAAGGAGTTATTTTAGAAGATATTAGCAATTTTAGACGTCTGACAAAAGTGATTTTCTCGCTACCTGAGAAGCACTTTGTATCGCCAGATCCTACGCTACGGCTGACACTGTTAGTATAACAGGGAGACTTCAGATTGAATTGTGACACAACGCTACAGTATTATGGAGCAGTTTAATAAGGCAATTTGTTCTACTATCACTATAACCGAAGAGAGGATGGAAGGCTAAAGGACTTTAATGCAATTGGGACATACATCGTTGGAGTAAGATAGCAACATGGAACTTCGCTAATTGCTATTCCATTCAAGCGGACATGTGGTGAACAACCATCTACACCCATGTTTCGTGGCTCAACGCTGAATACTATCAAACAGCAATGGAAACGATTTCATACTCACTGAATATGAATATTTCAATGGAAATTACTACAAAAACTTCATGGCGATTTTCTACAAGATCTTCAGGGATTTTTCAAGAGAGGTCAGGGTTGTCCCGACTCACAAAGAAGAATTTTGCCGGAAGGATGTCTTTTGTCTTCATGGAGCAGTGCAATTTCCGAAGGAGAAAGCAGTTCGATTCTCCGAGGGTGCTGTTTCCTGTTTCGAGGATGGAGCTCAGCTTTAACTTGGTGAAATGGATCCATCAGCAGTCTTCTTTGGGGAATTTTCCTCTGGAACGTCAATCGGCAGATAAGGTAGTCGTGAACGTTTATTGTATTTGAGTTTTCTAGCAATATCTGAGCAACCATTTTCCCATATTTTCTGTCCTCATGTATTATGCCCTATATTCTTGTTTGAGATTCCTATTCTCAGTACACCTTGATGAGTTATGCCTTTTCGACGATTTATTAAGACATGGTTATTCCATGGGCATAGTTAAATGATTTTGGATCAGTTGAGACTGATATTTAGATATTTCAATAATTTGCTTATTATTTTTGGTAGTCACGATTTGACTATAAGTTAATGATTTTCATGGCAGATTTAACTTCAGACAGCATGTCTCTTTATTAAAGTAATTTCTACCCCAGTTTAATTACTTTGACCAATTTTCTGTCATCATCAAGAAGGAAGAACATTTAAATGATTTTAGAGCGTTAAAATCTCTTGCGTTGTCGACGATCTTGGAAATACTAGTCGTCATTTGAAATTGATTGCAACACAGACATTTATCGTCAGTTATGAACGACCATTGCATCCTAGACAATTTTGTGAAAGATGAACTTTAATTATGAATTATTGAATGCATTAAAGTCGTGAACTTTTGTTAGGAGTTTTTTCTCAATTAGAGAGTTGAATAATAATGTTTGCATTCCACAGTCTAATTGGATTCTATTCGACTATTTTGCAGTTTAGTCGCACTTTGTTTGATGATAGTATTTTTATACTACAATACTTTGAAGATGATAATCTTAAATTTTGATAGACCAGAGAGGCGTATATAAGCGTATTCACTATTACATTTGTTTGTGATTGGCAAATTTTTACTTCATTTCGATTCATGAATGAAATCCACGAAGGTTAAATGACAACAGTTTTGAAACAATTAATGATTATAAGAATTTTTGAAGTGGACCTATGAATGTATAATCGCTAGAGCAGCGAACCTGTTGAAAGTCGCTGATGTATAATGCCCTTGAAGTAAATGAAGGAGGTTCCCACAGTAATTAATGATGTTAAAGAATTTGTTAGTGGAGGTTTTTGTAAGATTCTGTGGAAGATTTTGATGCCGTATATATTAATATATGATGAATTCTGGGCCTATTTTTAATGCAGTTTTGTGCATTTTTTTTATAAGCGACGTATTTACCGCTGGAGTGTATTGTATTTGTCCTTTGAAAATTAATCAAGTGAATTTACTGTTATTATTAACAAGAGTATTGAAAGAATTTGAGATAAGATTTTGAATGAAGATTACCGTCACAAATAATTATAATAATTATTAAACATTTATTAAACCAGATTGTGACATTAAAATGTATAACTAACCTTCATTGGTCGATTATATTGACACGATTATGAAATTACCAACCGGATGAACATGTGGTTAATGTATTTCTCAAATTAATAATTTGAATAATTTAAATGTTAATATTGTAAATAAATGATGTAAATATCTTTAACAATAATGTGGAAAGGAAGTAATGTTAAAGGCGTGTTTAAAAAATTTTCTTATTGTCTTCGACAATATTATGAACAATTTCTAATTGTTATAAATTAAGTTATGAGTTTTTGTTAAAAACATTTAAGAGTTTGTTTTATACTCTAAACAATGCTTATTAAACATTTGAATGATAATTAAACAAGTTTAGGGATTGTCAGAATAATCCAGTGGTATGTGAGTAAAGCATTTGAAAGATTTGCGTAACAATATTTGTGATGTCTTGCGGACATTTAAAACTTTTGAGAGAGTGCTGGATTCTTACGCAACGTGGCTTGACAAGTGAGCCCATTTGACAGGTGTGCGTCAGGTTTGAAGGGTAGATGGCAGCTGGCCAGACAACTGGTTATCAGCGGACGAGGTCGTCTGCATTGTGGCCTTGCGCCTATAAATACAAGTGTCATGTTTATTAAAAGAAACCAAATGCTCTGTATATATGTCTCGTCCTGACTTCCTTTTTCCAGTCCAAATGTGTTATGAATATTACGTTATTTTGAGCTCGGGGGAGCTAACATGTTGTATGCTAACTTTGCAAGTCCTATAGGAGGACATAGTCAGATTGACATGGGCTACTGATAGCCACATTTATTTTTGTTGACTTTGTTAAAGTCATACCCTTTATTGGAAATAAAGCTTTTGTACAGTTCAAAGTTCTTGCCTTCGTTTTGGTTCATTTTTAAATGTCATGGTCAAGATTATTGTGGGAGCATACTTTAGAGATCCTGTTGTCAACCCAATCCCCGAGATATTTAAGAGGTAAGTAGAGGTAAGTATAAACCCCCGTCTATTTTGGTGTGTTCCACAATAATTCCTTGTTAACTTCTGTGCTCAAATCTCGGTAGTATCTGTCAGTGCCATTTTCATTGGTGTAGCTGAGCCGGCGCGGTGGATTATTGGCAATCCGATTGAGAGGGCGGATATCTGACAGCCTACTATCCGGGTAAACGGGGACAGAAGGATTGGCGCAGTCAACGTATGGGGCTGATTCAACATAAGTGGATCACCAGGTTGAACGCCAGTAGAATTGTCAAACCTAAAACGTGTGGATCGATAAGACTCAAATAAAGAGGTTGATTCTTTGTTAGATGTCTTGGCCAATTGTAGTATTCAAGAGTGTGATTATATAGGAATTAAATGTTGTATTGTAGTAGGAAAATTACACTCAGAAAAGATCAGATCTTATACAACTTGAGAGAGGTTAAATAGGCTGGAAACTTAGAAAAATCGCCTATGATCTGGAATCTTATTTTATTTGACCGGCTTATGACATTTCAGTCATATTAAAGATAAAATTAAATTATTTGGATTGTAAATGTAAAATATTTGTGTTAGGATATTTTAAAGTGGACCAAGGAAATGTGAACATGTGCTTGAGTTTGTTTCAACATGAAGTGTCTTCGAAGGTTAATTATAAGGTAGTTATAAGTTAGATTTAAGACAGAAAATTGATCAAATTTATATATGGTGAAAAGTGTTGCTCAGATGTTGTTATTTTGCTCTTTTGATGTATGTCCCTACAGCAGTCTATATTTTTGAATAATATTGTAATGGCAGACGAAAGTCTTAGGAGGATGTTAGAGGAGATGTCTGCTAGCATGAATAGCAGTATGAAGCAGATGAGTGAAAGCATGAAGGAGATGGAAGCTAGGAATACTAGTCGAATGGAGGAGAATGCTAGTAATTTGTCTGCTAATATAAAAGTTCTCCAGACCAGTTCTGCTAACTTAGAGGATAATATGTCGCGTTTACAGATTAATACCCAAGGAATCGAGAATGCTGTAACTGGCATGCGCTCAGACGTGTCCAATGTTAAAATAGATGTGTCTAATGTGCATAAAGATCTTACAATGTTGAATTTAGATGTTGCTAATGTCCGAGGTGATATTTCTTGTGCTAGGGCTGAAGTAGTTGTTGTTAAAAATGATGTTGCGACTGTCCAAGACAAGGTTGAGGAAGTCCAAAGAGGAATCCAAAATGTTAGAACTGATGTGTCCAATGTTCAGGTTGATATTAATAACATTCATTCGGATGTAAACGAGATGCAAAGTGACATAAATAAAATTCAAGTAGAAGTCAACACAGTTTTCGTAGATATTGCTAAAGTCCAAACTGATGTAAATAAAGTCAGGGAAGAAATAGAAAATTCGAAAACACTTTGTACACGTAATATAAGTGCATTAACGACTAGGCTAGTTGATGAGTCAGTTAGAACGACAGCGTCTTTAGCAGGTTTAAAGTTTTATGTAGAGGTCATGAGAACCCAGGTATTAGACCATAATAGATTACTTAAAGAAGATATCGAAGTAGACATAGCAGAAATGTTAACGGCAAATGTAGCAGTATGGAAAGACGAGTGGAATAGGTCAAGTGGGGAACATGTAACCCAAATTCAGGAACGTATTGAAAGAAAACTTGCCAGTACTCAGATAGATATTAACAATGAAGTAGTACAGATTAGGAAAGATTTAAGCGTCAGGATGGATTCGCTATCCGAAAGACAAGTAGAAGATAGAACACAATTAGGTCAGGATGTGCAAGCATTAAAATCTGCATTAGAGGAACAGATTCATAAAGTTGTCTCTGATGTGAATGAAACGACGAGTAAACTGCAAAATTTGAAGCTAGGAGAAGCTAGTTTGATGGAGACGTACAAAGAGGAGTTAATCAAGAAAGTCTTAACGGAAATCACTGACAAGGATACAGTAGGCTTGGCTTGCGAAACCAATAGGAATTATGCCAGAAGATATAACCTAGATCCAGAAGAGAGAGACGTGACTCCTGAAGAACGTATATCCAGATTCAGGGAGGAAGATGACGAGAGGAATATGGAACCTGAGTGGAACTACCGAGATAGTGGGAAAAACTACCCGGATTCATATCCGAGGAATGTCACGGTCATCAGGAATTTTGAAGACAAACCACAAAAGTTCAGCAACACTGACAGTTTGACGCCTATAGAATATGTCAGGAACCTCAAAGATTATTTCATCGAAGATCACATTCCCAGAGAGAGAGAGATGAAGATAGTGGAGAGATTTTTGATTGGAGGACCCCTCGAATGGTTTGCGCATTTAGATACACATTCAGTAACTTTGACGAGTTTGCAGAGGCATTAATCAAACGATTTTGGTCCATCGAAGCGCAGAATTCGTTAAGAGCGGAGGTTTATTCAAGAAAATACTCAGGTACTCTTCCAACGCGGTACGCTGATTTCTTTACGAGTCAATTGTCCCGCTTGAGATTTTTGCAACCCCCTTTGTCAACGGAGCAATTAATTGATGCGATTTCTCGTATGCTGCCTGTGGAGGTGAGGAGACTAATCATTTCATCAAACATAAGGGATTTGACCAGCATGGATGAATTACTGAGGAGGTTAGACTGCACAAGTCCAATGCCTAACGTGGTACAGAAAGGTCAGAGGCATGACTTCAAAGAAATAAATACGGTAAATATGGACCAAGTCCAACAAACTGACAAGCCAGATGAAGAGAAAACTGACAATGTAGGTCCTCACAGGAATAATCAGTTTAGGAATAACAGATCGCAAGGTTACCGTCCGTATCAACAGAGAAGAGGCTGGAACTATAATCGAGGCAATTACAACAATGGAAGAGGCAGATACTACAACAATAATGGTTATAACAGAAATTATAATAGAAATAACCAGAACCAAAATAGAAATCAGGATTCTCAAGGTCAGGTTATGACACCCGATCAGTATCAGGAAAGAGAGAGGGAAAGCCAGCAATACCTGAAAGAACTACGGGAAAAAGAAGCCGAAAATCAAAAGAAAAGGCAGGATGTTGTAATCGATCCTGGGCCTTCTACGAGCCAGCACAATTTTGAGGTCGGTAACACAAAGAAAAACGCCGATTTCTCAACGACAATGAGAACTTGTAAATACATTGCCACACCACACCTAATTACAATTAATGAGATATATGAAGTTACTGATGAAGATTTACTAGAAGAGAGGGGAATCGTCAGAGAGGAAAGACCATGTGCTTTACCTATTATTTCTGTACGGATAGATGGCCAACAATACAAAGCCCTGATGGATACTGGTGCAATAATTTCCATCATTTCAGAAGATTGTTATCAAAGTCTGCTAAGAGGAGAGAATATGACAGTTCTACCTGTTTCTACCGTCAAAGTGAGAGGGATTTTCCAAGATAAGGCAGTGAAGTGCAAGATTCAAGTGTTATTGAACTTTGAGATCAATGGAAGGAATTATGAACAAATCTTCATTGTGGTGAGCAAGATCAATTTTGATATGGTGCTTGGAATCGATTTTATATCGAAGGTCGGAACTGTTATTGACATGAAGAACAGAAGTATTAGTTTTAATGATGGGTACATGATCACAGTAGAGATAGAAAAACAGGACGTGAAAAACAGTCTGGAAATAGACCTTAGGGAAGAAATGTTGAATACCATAATTGATGAAGTGGAAAATTCAGCAGAAATACCCAGTAGAAAAACTGAAGGATTTGATGAAATTCAGGGGGAATTTGAGGATCTGATAAAGGAATTCCAAGATATTTTCGATGAAAAGCCTGGATTGATTAAGGATTATAAGTACAAGATAAGGCTAACAGATGAAACCCCTTACCAGAAGAGATTATACCCCATTCCTGAGAAATACTATCAAGAAGTACGAGGGTTAATCAGAAAAATGGAGGTAGACGGGATTATTAAAAAACAGGCGTCGTCTTATATAAACCCCATCACAGTAGTGAAGAAAAGTAATGGTCAGATACGTCTTTGTCTCGATGCCAGGACCATCAACTTGAAGATTCTTCCAGAAAATGACCGACCACCCAAGATTAGAGATCTGCTTCGAAAATTCAAAGGAAGAGCATGTTTCAGCGTTCTTGACTTGACGTCTTCATTTTATCAAGTTCAACTAGAAGAAGAGAGTATGCAGTACACTGGATTCCTATTTGACCAGACGTCATGGGTCTTTGTCAGAATGCCTTTTGGTATGGTTAACAGTGGACCAGCACTTATTCGAACACTTGATAGTAAGCTCACTGATGAAGTGAAAGAAAATGTAATCTGCTACATCGATGATTTAATCGTATCTTCACCCAGCGCCGCAGAACATTTAGTGCACTTGAGAAAGTTGTTCGAGAATTTAAGGGAGGCCAATATCAAAGTGAATTTTGGAAAATGTCAATTCTTGAAGAAGGAGATAAATTACTTGGGGCATACAATTGATAAAGATGGATATCATCCAAACATGCAAAAAGTAGAGGCGATCACGAGATTTCCAAAGCCAACTAAGGTGAAACAAGTCAGAGAATTTGTAGGCGCATGCCAATTTATTAGCAGCCACTGTCCGAGATATTCTGAAATTATGGCTCCTCTGTATGACTTACTAAAAAGGAATAATAGATGGAAATGGAGTACCGCAGCAGATGAGGCTTTTGAGAAAGCAAAAGAGATGCTCAGAAATAACGTGAAACTGGAGTACCCAGATTTTGAGAAGGTGTTTTATATTGAGTCTGATGCATCAAGAATAGGCATTAGTGCAGTCTTATACCAGAAAGACGAGGCAGGCAACAAGCACTACATTGCATTCACTAGTCGGAAGTTGAAGAAACACGAGGAAAACTACTTCACGATTGAACTTGAAGCGTTAGCTTTTGTGACAGCTTTGCAAGCGTGGAAGAAAATCCTGCTGGGACATAAAGTCATCATTATTACTGACCATAAAGCACTACAGTTTATGCTGCAAACTGACATGTCGAGTGATAGACTGACACGTTGGGCTTTGTTCACCCAACAGTTTAACGCCACTATTGTCCACCAGCCTTGGAAAGATAACTTACTGGCTGATGCGTTATCACGTAACCCTATTAAAAATGTGCAGATACACCATGTACAATTGGAGCAAGAAGATCAAGAAACCGTTAGGAGGTTAGCCCGAATCGGTGTGTCACAGAAGAGACACGCTCCAATCAGGAAAATGTACAGGTTCCTCAAGGGTTACATGGACAATACGGATGTTGACTATGCAGCTACACGGAGAAATTCACGACACTTTGTCTTGAGTGGAGACATCGTATGCAAGTATGCTGACTCTGCGCATACAAAACTCCGAATAGTCGTGCCACCTAAACTTGTTGTCAATTTAGTGTGGGTAGCTCATCACGCAACTGGACATGCTGGTTTAGATAAGACTCTTGATACTCTTAAAGAGAGATTTATTTGGACTAACATGCGTTCCAGCATTGCCAAGGTCATTCGATCATGTGACAAATGTCAGAGAGCAAGGTATGCCTCGGCTTTATTAAAGGGAAAACCGAAGGCTATGATTCCTTCTAAGCCAAACGAACTTATGGCGACGGACATATTTGGCCCCTGTCCGAAGGGATATCAGGGTAACCAGTACCTGTTGGTGACCGTGGATGTTTTCTCAAAATTTGTAACAATGAGTCCCATGCAGAAAGCTAACACGAGGAACGTTGTAAGCAGACTGGAAAATGCTGTATTTCCTAAAGCTGGTAAACCGGAATACCTACTGTCAGATCATGGAACGCAGTTTACGTCAGTGGAATTGTATTTATGGGTCCGTTTAGGATTACAAACGCTTATGGAAACAACTGTTATGAGCTCTATGATGATGAGAATAATGTCATTTATGGCAAGTTCAATGCTGGAAATTTGAAAAGATACTATCCTAGAGTAAGCCAGTAATAATTCAATTTCGTGTTCAAGAGAGTTGAGATACTTGTAACACTGAGTTTAAAAACAATTTGCAACTGTTTTTAAAACGTGGTGAGGGGAGAATGCCCCCGTAATTGAATTATGTTGAGACCACGGTGGCTATATTGAAAATTATGAAGAAAGTTAAGGCTGTCATAGTTATGACGTGGATAGTCATGACGTAAGCACGGATGACGCAGACGTTATACCAGCAGGCTGCTTGAGCTGAGATTCTCAATGACGTCAGCATTTATTCGAGAAAGATCCGAGATTTACGACGCAGTCGCAGGAAACGTGGAATTGTGCTGAGGAAGAAATTATGCTATTGGAGGGGAGGCTTGAACCAATGAACGGTTGTTTGAAGGAAGACGGAGATTGCTGAAACTATGGTATTTTTAATACTTTTTGGAATGCAGAATTGTGGAAATCCATTTGCAGTAGAGGCATTGATTTGGAATTTTAGTGAAATTTATTTTCAGTTTTTGAATTTTGAAAATCCGTCAAGTATTGACGAAGTTGGAACTTCGAGCGATGACGCAGTAACACGCTATGGAAGGGATGGATACGCCCCTTATGAAGTTTATAAAAGGCCTTGCGCAGAAGAGAGGAGTCTCAATCGTCTCATATCGCATATCTCAAATCGTCAGATCTTCAGTGATTATATAGTCGTTTTGGTGAGACGTCGAGTGATATTAGTAGAGAGAGTCGTCTTTATAACGCGTGGTGAAGCCACCGCATTAAACGATATTCGAGCAGTCAAGCAGTGCAAGTTTACTGTGAGTAAAACTAGGTGAAGTTAAAACGCACATTATAACGCGTCTACAAGAGTGACTATGAACAGTTAGCGATTGCCTATAAGCTAATCCTATTGTGCAGTGCTACATTAAGCAGTGTAGTAAATTTGAACAATTTCAAGGAGTTATTTTAGAAGATATTAGCAATTTTAGACGTCTGACAAAAGTGATTTTCTCGCTACCTGAGAAGCACTTTGTATCGCCAGATCCTACGCTACGGCTGACACTGTTAGTATAACAGGGAGACTTCAGATTGAATTGTGACACAACGCTACAGTATTATGGAGCAGTTTAATAAGGCAATTTGTTCTACTATCACTATAACCGAAGAGAGGATGGAAGGCTAAAGGACTTTAATGCAATTGGGACATACATCGTTGGAGTAAGATAGCAACATGGAACTTCGCTAATTGCTATTCCATTCAAGCGGACATGTGGTGAACAACCATCTACACCCATGTTTCGTGGCTCAACGCTGAATACTATCAAACAGCAATGGAAACGATTTCATACTCACTGAATATGAATATTTCAATGGAAATTACTACAAAAACTTCATGGCGATTTTCTACAAGATCTTCAGGAATTTTTCAAGAGAGGTCAGGGTTGTCCCGACTCACAAAGAAGAATTTTGCCGGAAGGATGTCTTTTGTCTTCATGGAGCAGTGCAATTTCCGAAGGAGAAAGCAGTTCGATTCTCCGAGGGTGCTGTTTCCTGTTTCGAGGATGGAGCTCAGCTTTAACTTGGTGAAATGGATCCATCAGCAGTCTTCTTTGGGGAATTTTCCTCTGGAACGTCAATCGGCAGATAAGGTAGTCGTGAACGTTTATTGTATTTGAGTTTTCTAGCAATATCTGAGCAACCATTTTCCCATATTTTCTGTTCTCATGTATTATGCCCTATATTCTTGTTTGAGATTCCTATTCTCAGTACACCTTGATGAGTTATGCCTTTTCGACGATTTATTAAGACATGGTTATTCCATGGGCATAGTTAAATGATTTTGGATCAGTTGAGACTGATATTTAGATATTTCAATAATTTGCTTATTATTTTTGGTAGTCACGATTTGACTATAAGTTAATGATTTTCATGGCAGATTTAACTTCAGACAGCATGTCTCTTTATTAAAGTAATTTCTACCCCAGTTTAATTACTTTGACCAATTTTCTGTCATCATCAAGAAGGAAGAACATTTAAATGATTTTAGAGCGTTAAAATCTCTTGCGTTGTCGACGATCTTGGAAATACTAGTCGTTATTTGAAATTGATTGCAACACAGACATTTATCGTCAGTTATGAACGACCATTGCATCCTAGACAATTTTGTGAAAGATGAACTTTAATTATGAATTATTGAATGCATTAAAGTCGTGAACTTTTGTTAGGAGTTTTTTCTCAATTAGAGAGTTGAATAATAATGTTTGCATTCCACAGTCTAATTGGATTCTATTCGACTATTTTGCAGTTTAGTCGCACTTTGTTTGATGATAGTATTTTTATACTACAATACTTTGAAGATGATAATCTTAAATTTTGATAGACCAGAGAGGCGTATATAAGCGTATTCACTATTACATTTGTTTGTGATTGGCAAATTTTTACTTCATTTCGATTCATGAATGAAATCCACGAAGGTTAAATGACAACAGTTTTGAAACAATTAATGATTATAAGAATTTTTGAAGTGGACCTATGAATGTATAATCGCTAGAGCAGCGAACCTGTTGAAAGTCGCTGATGTATAATGCCCTTGAAGTAAATGAAGGAGGTTCCCACAGTAATTAATGATGTTAAAGAATTTGTTAGTGGAGGTTTTTGTAAGATTCTGTGGAAGATTTTGACGCCGTATATATTAATATATGATGCATTCTGGGCCTATTTTTAATGCAGTTTTGTGCATTTTTTTTATAAGCGACGTATTTACCGCTGGAGTGTATTGTATTTGTCCTTTGAAAATTAATCAAGTGAATTTACTGTTATAATTAACAAGAGTATTGAAAGAATTTGAGATAAGATTTTGAATGAAGATTACCGTCACAAATAATTATAATAATTATTAAACATTTATTAAACCAGATTGTGACATTAAAATGTATAACTAACCTTCATTGGTCGATTATATTGACACGATTATGAAATTACCAACCGGATGAACATGTGGTTAATGTATTTCTCAAATTAATAATTTGAATAATTTAAATGTTAATATTGTAAATAAATGATGTAAATATCTTTAACAATAATGTGGAAAGGAAGTAATGTTAAAGGAGTGTTTAAAAATTTTCTTATTGTCTTCGACAATATTATGAACAATTTCTAATTGTTATAAATTAAGTTATGAGTTTTTGTTAAAAACATTTAAGAGTTTGTTTTATACTCTAAACAATGCTTATTAAACATTTGAATGATAATTAAACAAGTTTAGGGATTGTCAGAATAATCCAGTGGTATGTGAGTAAAGCATTTGAAAGATTTGCGTAACAATATTTGTGATGTCTTGCGGACATTTAAAACTTTTGAGAGAGTGCTGGATTCTTACGCAACGTGGCTTGACAAGTGAGCCCATTTGACAGGTGTGCGTCAGGTTTGAAGGGTAGATGGCAGCTGGCCAGACAACTGGTTATCAGCGGACGAGGTCGTCTGCATTGTGGCCTTGCGCCTATAAATACAAGTGTCATGTTTATTAAAAGAAACCAAATGCTCTGTATATATGTCTCGTCCTGACTTCCTTTTTCCAGTCCAAATGTGTTATGAATATTACGTTATTTTGAGCTCGGGGGAGCTAACATGTTGTATGCTAACTTTGCAAGTCCTATAGGAGGACATAGTCAGATTGACATGGGCTACTGATAGCCACATTTATTTTTGTTGACTTTGTTAAAGTCATACTCTTTATTGGAAATAAAGCTTTTGTACAGTTCAAAGTTCTTGCCTTCGTTTTGGTTCATTTTTAAATGTCATGGTCAAGATTATTGTGGGAGCATACTTTAGAGATCCTGTTGTCAACCCAATCCCCGAGATATTTAAGAGGTAAGTAGAGGTAAGTATAAACCCCCGTCTATTTTGGTGTGTTCCACAATAATTCCTTGTTAACTTCTGTGCTCAAATCTCGGTAGTATCTGTCAGTGCCATTTTCATTGGTGTAGCTGAGCCGGCGCGGTGGATTATTGGCAATCCGATTGAGGGGGCGGATATCTGACAGCCTACTATCCGGGTAAACGGGGACAGTACAATCCCGGCATTTGCCTAGAGGAAGTGTGGAAAAAACGTCACTCAGGATAGCCGCTGTCTGCTCTGGGACTCGAACCTGCAATCTGTGGACTTGCTGAAGCCGCCCATGCGGCCGTGCTGCACGATTTAACGAGCACGGCTAATATAGATGACGGTAATGCACAAATTCTGGAGAATGATTTCTTGTGGTCATTAGAAACTTGACTGGGACCTCTGTTGTATGTCAGGAATCTGTGGTTCCTGCTTTCACATGTCATCGTGTTGACGTTATTGAGAGGTTAACATTCAGTCACCTATCTTGAGTCACCAAAGCATGCTGAACCTGCAGCTTCTCCAATTGTATATCCCCTATTTGCTTCTTACTGTCTATCATTCAGTGTCCATTCAATCATTACGTAATTCCTCTAAACGTTTTCACGTTTTTTTTTTGAATTATTTCCTCTACACACTTACATAATAATAATACCAATTATTTTGAAAGAGAAAGTTATAACGATTACAAGCTTTCTTGCAAGTCTTTCATCCCTTACGTGCATCTCAATTTGTAGCTTAGTTTTCTCTAGTTATGCCTTTACTTCTATGCCATTTTGATGAAATATTCACAAACAGACCAAATTTAAACCAAGGTTATATTTGAAATTTATTCACCTCGTTGAGAATAAATATAAAATTCGAGCCAAAAATTTTAAATGCAGAGGCAGAAAGACAGTATATTGAGTTGAAGTATTATTATTATTATTATTATTATTAGACTTCCCTTGAAGATCAGTGACGGAACGATCCATCGAGAAACAATTGTCGTGCTGCTGTCCAAAAAAAAGCTCCAAACACAAGAACGAATGCACGGCTTTGTTTAGATATTCCGAGGAAATTCTGATATACTGAAGGTGGAAATTGTTTCTATTGTTCCTGAAGCATGGTGAATATTTCTCGCAACATCTACTAAAGTGAATGGAAAGCAATTTATTATGTTTAGTAATATATACGGTATTGTTTATGTTCTAGTTTATCCTTTCGATCAAGTGCGACTCCCGGTATCACTCATCGCCTCCTACCTACGAACATCCCTTGACCTATATTGCAAAATGTAATCACCATCAACGGCTATGTGACCGACAGAAATACTTTATCGTTTCTACTGTATCTCATTTAAGAGATTAATGCTTTAAATTAATTCTCCTATCCAACGTAGAATTTTAGTTTACATCTGTGCCCAACTTCTTACAGTGAGATTTCTCCATACAAAAATCTTTGTTGCTATGAGGCTGCATAGTTAATTGATAGCATGCTGGTCATTGAAACTATTTTGAGTCGGACCGTTAGGATTTAGCATCGCAAGAGCAACTCCCCGGTTCCGTAACTGGTCTTGATGGGTAAAGCCCTGCGCGGATGCGGATATCCGTGGATAAACTCACGGATATCTGCAAATTTTTTTGCCATGCGGATATAGTTTGCATGGCTGTGCGGATAGCAGATACGCTGCGGATAATTTTTGGAGAAAATTTGCGGATAGTTTTTAGAATACAATCAGAACTTGTTTAATATCATTATTAGGACCCAGATGTTTATGACATACCGGTATCATATTTTTAGCCTACTTTTCACATTTTGCAAAAATGAGGAAAAAGTAGACTTATGAGATCGGGCAAATGTCTGTCTGTCTGTCCTTCTGTCTGTCTGTCTGGCTGGCTGGCTGTGTGTGTGTGTCCCCCCCTATCAACTCCTAAACGGCTGCAGCTATCGAAACAAAATTTGGTAGAAGTAGAGATCTATACCTGAATATCTCACGGCCATATTTGAAAATTATGTCAGTGCTACCAACTGCTGAAAAATCGCAAGTGAAATTTGAGCACCATGTTGGATATCTTGGAAGGTGTGAATGGGAGCTATTTCAAAATTGGCACACGTATAGATAATAATATTGCAGCTTAATTTCCAGGAGGCCACACATGGCAGTGTTGCCAAAATGATTATAAGCCTGATGATAGGTCCAAATTTTAAATGCATATAACTTCTACTCTATCAATTGGATTTCAACCACATTTCGTATGTGCTATATGCACATAAACAGATATGACTGAGCGTATTCTTAAGAGTCATCAGGGCTGCCAACTGTTAATAAATGCTCTCAATTTATTTTATCCAAATACCCATATATCTGAAAGTATGCAAGCCGACAGTTTTAAACTATGCACACGTATAGTACCTGACATTCTATATTAATTTGGAGTATATTATATACGTCAGTGCTACCAACATTATTCTAAATCTGCTGAGAGGTCCAACATTAAATACATGTAACTTCTATACTATCATTTGGATTTCAACCAAATTTCGTGTGTGCTATGTATACCATAACAGATATGACTATGCCGATTCTTAAGAGTAACCAGGGCTGCCAACTGTTAATAAATAGTGTCTCTATTTTTTTGTTACCCTAATATCAATATATTAGAAAGTATGCAAGCTAATAGCTCTAAACTTTGCACTCGTATAGTACCTGGCATTCTAGATTAATTTGGAGTAACTAATATAGGCCAACGCCAGTGCTTCCAACATGATTCTAAGCCTGCTGGAAGGTCCAATTTTAAAATACATGTTACTTCTATACTAAAAAATGGATTTCATCCAAAATTGGCACAACACGAGATCATAATATTTCAGATTATTTCTGACCAACACATGCATGACATTGTTGCCAACATGATTTTACGCGCGCTGATAAATCCAAGGTCTAACTGCATGTAACGTGCATGCTATCCATTGGACTTCAACCAAATTTAGTATTCTGTACCTTAAGAGATGCAACTAACAATAGCCTATATTCAGTCACCAGGGCTGCCAACTGTACTGCTCTATTAGGCTACATTATACCAGGTATATTTCGAACTAATTAGAAATTTCGATATTACCAACTTCATTTTGTCATTATTCTAGATAGGACCATGTAGATTGGCAAGAATCTTAAATTTCAAGAAAAGTAGGCTCTTTAGTTCGTTACGGAACTTCTTGTTCCGTTATGTTTTTTCATGACAAATGTAAAATGATGATTTAAGCTAATTTCATTCAAATTATCTCATTAAGCATAATTTACTCTCCGAACAGAAAAGGGTTGCAATTCTGGCAGTATAATATTCATTTTAAACATAGCACACGACAATACAAAGGCTAGGGGAACGACATTCTCCTCAAATGTCTAAATATGTTGATTTAGTAATTTATGCTTTATCGAATTAAAAATATTGTTGTAATGCCAGTAGATTCGGATAACTAACGTGGGAATGCGGAAAAAATCATGCGATGCGGGGCAGATGCGGATAACAGTTGTGCGGATGTGGGGCGGATGCGTATAACAGTTGTGCTGATGCGGGGCGGATGCGGATAACAGTTGTGCTGATGTGGGGCGGATGCGGATAACAGTTGTGCTGATGCGGGGCAAATGTGGAGAACGTTTTGTTTATCCGCGCATGGCTCTATTGATGGGTTCTTTATCACCAAACATCCTCTTCACTCTGTATCAACTTGAAGGACCTACGTCATTATTATTGTTATTATTATTAGTAGTAGTATTATTATTATTATTATTATTATTATTATTCCTATAACGTTAAACGAGCTCCAGAGTAAAGCAAAAATCATTTATTATCAATGATCCAATACACACACTGGGGCTGTGAATTATATATTGAAATTACAATTATTCCGCTTAACAAGGTGCACGTGGCACAGCATCATGTGTGGTTTGTGTGTGTATTTGAATAAAAAACGAATGTTGAGGCGACAGACTGCTGACAGACTGAAAAAAATGTTCCGCTGACCATGGAAGAGTCACGTACGCAGAGCAATAACCCGAACATATAGCCACGAATACACACATCAACACTCCCTAGCACAAAGAACAAGAAATATGTATGAGTTCATTAGTGTTATCGCAACAGACCGCTTAGCTAAATAAGCATGAATCCGTCTAAATCACTAACAAAAATTAAAATATATGATGTCAGTCGCAAAAAAATGTATCGTTATTTGAGAAGAAAGACAGGTCGCTTAACACTGGAGTCGTTTAGGAAACAACGTGACAGGAAACAATCAAAATGACACAGAGAGCTTTTACAAGTATAATGAACGTCGTCATCATAACTCAAATCATTCATGAAATGTTGGTAATACAAAGGAGCTAATTGAATATCAGTTACCAAATACTCAATTTTGCCTCCATTATTGGGCCATATTGCCATCTCATGATTTTAAATAATTCATTAACTAGCTGAAGATCTTCTAATAGGCTCCAATTACTGACACTAATGTGGTAGGGGGGTGTAGAGTATGCAGCAATGTTAGGATCTGTTAAACCGGGAAGTTACTGTTATAAGTTTCACTGTAAAATGATATCATTGATTACATTGGTGCTTCCATGGATCAAAAGAGTTGATCGATTTGAATTTCGTACCGGAGTAGCATTTCAACTGCCTTTGGATACCAAATATTCTCTCATTACGCGATGCAAGAAGCTTGCCGACATCTTTCAAAAGCTCTAAAGGTATTCCATGTTAACTCCATACGTACGAAAAGGAAATAATGCATCTCTCACTTGACTTGATGGTAGCTTCTTTGGTTTAAGGTAAGAGTGTGAGAACTTAATAGGCCTACGCTACTGCTCAGTGGAGACCATTAATCTCTTTTAGTTATGATCAGCGGTCAAAAAACAGTCCAGTGAAGTGTGTTAGGTCTTTTGCTGTTGACGGTCTTGCACGGATTACTTCTAGAAAATCTCCGTAAGCATTTTATGCATCATTTATGTCCAATATTCGCTTCTTTGTTCTTTCTGATTAACTGTAAAGGCTACGGAAACCAGAGCCTTCAGTAGCTTTACATAATCACGGGTGTGTACTATTTATTATAACCTGTTCTTATTATGACCTATATCACAAATTTTAGGAGGTGTAGCTGTTATAAAATTTCTGGAACGCCGATGCAGCTCTTTATTAATTAATTTTTATGAAACCCATTAAACATTACGTTTCACCTCAAAGGAATAATGCCATGCACAATTTCCGGCGAAATTCCATTGTTGGCTACAAACATTCGAGTTATTATTCCCTGACTTAAGACATATTCTAAGATCTTCAGCTTGTCAATTAATTATTTAAAGTAGCATGTAGAGTTGATCGCTAAGAAATTGAGATGTCAATCCGTACTGAAGATTGTTCCTATAATGTAGATCAAACTGAGTATTCAGTGTCTGATATAATCAATTAGGTATTTTGCTCTCTGTACAGCGATAATTAAATTTCGATGTAGAAGGCCTGCAGCTTAACACTATAATTATGGCAAGTATCATGTACCGTACTGTATGATGTCTGTGTTCACGAGTCAGTGAAGTTCTGGATGCTTGAAGTACCCGAGTATCGATAGTGCAACGGTTTGGTGGTTCGAATCCAACCCTTTGCTTTTAATTTTGATTGGCAGATCGTGTTTTATTAAATCAGGGATACATTGCTTATTCATACCTATCAGGTCACATCACAGCACTTATTCCTTCACCCAAAATGTATTCCATTGACGAGTATGATGATATCTTACTCAATTATGGAAAAGCAAGGCAGAACCCATTCCAGTCGAAACGCCTGTATCACGAGCGGTTTCTTAACACAAGACTAGCTCCATGCGTTCTCGAATATTGAAGGACATTTGCGTTTGCGGTTTGAAAGTGCACCTCCTGTTAGAGATGTACCTATGATCCAAATGAATAGGATTTTTGGACACTGTCCAGAATAATCCTTATATTAGTACACTGACGCTTGCACAATAGAATAACATCTGTCGGTCATCTGTTGTACAAATATTGCATAGCAATAGGTCACACTCAAACCATCTGTAGTTACACCATCAGCTCCAAGGACCGGATGTAAATGCTTGAGTAGCATTTTGCCAATTGGATTTAGAGAGACAGTGTGTCCAGAGATGCAGACATTTTCCTAAAGAGTCGTGTTTTCAGTTAAATCACGACCTAACAACATTGGCATTGTGAATCGGCACAATATACAATGCTGGAGCGTGCAGGATCCTCATTGGGTAAGATAAAGCCAACTCCATACAGGCCATGGAGGCCCTGGGAGTAGTGGAAGGTAGAGGCTTCCACTTTTTGTGACATCGGCACTAGATGGGATGGAGTTGTCAGCTCCACGCCCGGCCGTATTTGCTCCCGGGAATTACCCTGGTACTCATTTCCGGTGTAGGCTGAGTGAACCCCAGGGCTAGTTGCGTTTCCGAAAGTGGTAGTTTTTTGTTTCTAAAATCCATTACCTGGGTGGGGATCGAACCCACTCCCTTTCAGTTAGAAGCTCAGCGCCTCTACCGACTGCGCCACGCAGCCCCCCATTGGGTAAGATAGGATACATTAAATTTCCAACGGAGTATACAGTAAATGTCTGGTGTAATTTTTGGGGCGAGTACCTAATCACTCCATATTTCTTAGGCGGACATCTGACGGGAACACGCTACTTTTACATTCTTCAAAATTGTCTCCGATAGCTGCTGGAGAACTTGCGAAAAAGTGACCTCTTAGGAATGTGGTTTTCACAGGATGGGACCCCGCTTCACAAATTAATGTTCGTCTGGAACCGTCTTCGTGCTTCATATAAACATGAAGAGGAAGAACCGTTCACTTCCCCCTACGGAGGTCAATTAATTCAAGTAGTGTATGCACATAGCACAGGATCCTGAATATCCTGACACCTTCGGCAACTTATCACAGAGACATGCCTAGTTGTTACACTTAACATGTTACCAAAAACATACATATTTCTAAAATGTCGTGCAGAAATATGTATAAACAAAGGTGGTCAACATTTCGAGCATTTGATGCAATACATATGCAGGGTATTCTGCTTAATACACACAGACCATCATATCGTAGTCGAACTAGGCAACGTTACATCCAAAATAAAGAAAGAAATAAATGTGGATGATGATCGTGTTGCCTCCGGAGAGGCCGAGTGCAGGTCTTTCTAGTTGACGTCCGTGTGCGAGCTGTGCGTCGTAATGAGGATGAAGTGATGATGAAGACGTCACATACACCCAGTCCCCAAGCCAACGAATTAACCCCAGGAGATAAAAATCCCTGATGGCCGAAATTTGAATCCGGGGCACTTCTGGCCCAAGCCTAGTGCGCTAACCGTTTAGCCACGGAGCCGGAAAATAAATTAATTAATAAATGTAGTTTTATGCAACCCGCTGATTCCTTCTCAAAGTCTTTTATCCCATGCAAGATTAATAAAAGGAGATATGTGACCTTACGTTCTAGGAAACAGCAGCAATCGTCAGCGCCAATATTAAACCCATGTTTTGAAACTCGAATGAACGCCCAAAACGAGTACATTTCCGAAAAACGTTTCCGTTTCCCAGGTTATCAAATCTGGAACATACTATCCAGTACCCATTTAAACCTTCTCACCTTGTTAGTCTTAGTGAGTGTTATAGGGGTAGGACAATGCCAAGGGCTGTAGTGGTGAACTTCATTAGTCTCTTACTCACATTCTCTTGTGCACAGCCAAATTCCATAGCCCTGGCTCTACCCTTTAAGTTGGGCCAGTGACTTTAAGAGTTGGTTCCTCATATCTTCCATGATGGCATGGACTTGGCTTTTGAGCAAGACTTGTGTCCACTGGGCTTATTGTCCGTGATCGAGGGACTGCCAATTTCGAAAGTTGATATGACTGATAGCGGAGGGCAAATATTTTGAAGCATGATTTTCTGTTTAGGAAATTCAACGATAGAAATGGTGATAAGAAATACTTGTAAAAATATTGTAGAAATCCTAATAGTTTTCATGGAAAGATTTCTACAACGAATTAAACATTTTGAAATACTGCAAGGAAACACTATTAAGAGATATTGTGTAAACAGTAAGAATTGTGGAGTGCATTTGTCGCATTTGGAAACCAGAAGGCACTAGAGTTATTATTATTATTATTATTATTATTATTATGAACCTTATTGAATTACATTGTGGAAAAGATTTAAGAGGTCAGTAATTGGTTTAGTATTTATGGTAGAGATCTGTATGAGCAATATTAAATACCAAAGGCTGATAGTTGACGTAAAGTTTTTTTATTGGATTCACTGACTCGTCGTGATTTCATACACTAAAGTACAAAGAGAATGCATATAACTTCTTAACTTATTCTCCGAGTACACCCAAACTTATTGCTTTATGGAGACATTCCCACATTCAATCGAAAACGAAATTTGCATATTAGAATATTTTTGGTTCCCTGTAAAATGTTGTCATGAATTTCCATTATTTCCCATTCAAAGGGACTCGATGTTCTGTAAAGCAACAGAAACAAACACACTTTTATTGTCCGTTTGGGTACACCTGCTCATACAAATATTGTACTCTTATATGTGTGCAAATCCATTCCCCATATCAATTCAAACAGGGTGAAACCGAATTGAACGAAATTTGGTACAGAGGTGGCACTAGCAGAGGGCACCTCAGTGTCATGTTTAATATCGCCGCCATCTTGACGGAAACGTAATGGCGGCCACCGAAATGTTAAAGGCTTAAAGCAAATTACGACCAACCTAATCACCTGATCTCTACTAAATTTTGCAACAGCATATCTTTTGTGGGAAGCATATTTTGACCAAACTACAAGGTCATCAGCCCAATAGTTTGCAGATGGTGTCCATGAGTGTGTGCGAATCGATTCCCTCTCTCAATTCAAAAACAACTGAACCAAAATCGAACCACCTTTGATACAGAGGTAGCGCTAGGAAAGGGCAACTCAGTGTCATGTTGTATATCGCCGCCATCATAACAAAAAAGGAATGGCGCCCACCCAAATGTTCTGAGCTTAAATCAAATTATGACTAACCTAATCATCCAATCTCTACCAAATTTTGCAAAAATATACCTTAGTGTGGGAAGAGTCATTTATCCAAACTACAAGGTCATCAGCCATAAAGTTTCAAGGTGGTGGATGTATGAATCATTCAGGTATTATAGCCTAACCGTAACTTATGATTAAACAAGGCCTGGCCTCAATCTGTCCCCAAAGAGATGTCCGGTAAGATATTAGCATCTTATGATAGAATATGAAACCGTAGAAGTGACTAACAAGTCGGGCTTACCGTGCCATATCGTCGTGGGCGCGGGCCGTCCCGTTGTCAACATGGTCACTTTTTTGCTCGTAAATACATATATTTCCGTAACTTCCTAAGTTTATATCCTTTTAGGAATGTACTGAACAAAATAATACATATTTAGTATCAAATGGTTTACAGAAACGCTAATGAAATCGTTGATTTCAACACAAAATATGATATAGTTATACTAAATCAGTTGTTTATCAAGTATTATCGTAGGGCATCCGTGCCGTAATGGTAGCGACTTGGGCTCTTAGTCTGGGGGTTCTTGGATCAAATCACTGCAGGTTTAAATTTCTTTACTTCGTTCGTTTTGGTATTTATTGATTTATAACTACTCACATGTTATAATGTACTGTAGTGTGTATTTTTAATCGAAAATATTATATACATACTCATAACACCACATATTTCAACACTCGAATACCGCGATTAATATTCGTTGAACTTGATCCGCGGTAGAGACTATTGTTGTTGTTTTTGTTGTTGATTCTTTAGGGGTTTTGCGGCATCATGGTCTTGTAGCCCCGTTCACTTGGGTATGTATAGAATTTGTTTGATAACCTGTGTCACTGTGATGTCTGTAGGGTTACTAGTGACATGTTTATACGAGGAAGGATTTGGGTAGAAAGCTGTTGTTGATGTTGTTTCATATGAGATGCACGGGCATCATGGTCATTTAGTCCCGTGTACATGGGTGAGTGTTGAATTTTGTCTTATAACCTGTGTTATTGTGATGGATGTATTAGTGTGTGTATATATAATTCAGGTGAGGATTCAATCAATCAACGTTTATCATTGGTATAGCACGTTGTATTTCAACAAGCTACTACAACCAACATTCAAGTATACTCTTTGAGAAGGACAAAGAGTTATTACTATACCCATGAATTTAGGAGAAAGTAGGCTATATGTCCTTTACTGAACATCTTGAATTTAACAGTAATTGTTATATTATGAATAAATCAAATAGATACGTGTTTACGTAATTCTGACATTTTATAGAAATTTGGAGTTATAATTTGCAGATAATTAGGAATATATTGTGCTATAGTGGTGAGATTGGACTTGTTTGCCCTCAAATACTACCCATTCCCCCGAGTCTTTAAAGAGTTTCTCACTCTCCTTGTGATACGAATTTCCAACCAACCCCGTAGTTTAGTCCTATAGCACAAGGATGACTAGCCGAATCCCTCCTGTTTTATTTGCCAGTTGTTTTTGCGTAGTTTTTCTAGCCGGGGTCTACACGTTGCTGTGATCCATCTCCATCTTCGGATTCTGGCAGATATCTCTCTGTATACGGGTACAGTAGAACAACACAACATAATAATAGTACATTATGCAACGAGCTTATAATAACAATAATTAAGACAAGAGTATGTTTATAAAACGAGCGTATGCGAGTTTTATAATTTCCATACGAGTGTCTTAATTACCATTATTGGCAAGTTGAATACGACTGTTATTGTTCGACGATAATTATAATAACTATTTTATTTTCGAACATAAATATTCATAAATATCTGTCGAGATTTCGCCAGTTTTATGTACTGAACAGAGCGCATGGGACGCAGAGAATACCTTGTATTTGACCATGGCCTCCTCCATTACCCCACTATGACACTAGGCGACGTAGTGAAATTTAAATTAGATGGTCTTGGAACTCAGCGCAGGTGCGATGCTATCCTCACCTAATTGGTCAAACAACTGTTTCATGAGCTCTGATTGGTGGGAGAAACTGTCCCATAATGAAAACTCGTACTATAATGAGCCTCATTATAGTACAGTTTTCTGACATATAATATTTACATTTCGACATAGTCGAACATAAATAATATTAGAGCGTGCGTGCACTTGAATTCTATTACGTTATATGGTTACTTATCTTTGAACACCTATTGGTCGTTTCCAGTCCTACCCTCTCGTCTGAATAATCCCACTGTGGAGCGTACCGATGATTTTGAGATATAACTGAAAAGTATTGTAATTAACTTTTTATATTTGTATTAAATTGTGTTATTTTTACCTGTGAGCATGTGCCACTTTATTCTGATTTTTGGAAACTCCATAGACTCCTAAGATACGCTAACTGACAGGATCCAATACTAAAACCATAGACTTCCCGTAGATCCGACTGAGCAATACATTTTGAATGGAGTTGGGACAAACGGTCGTTCATTGTTAGTGATTTTCGTTAATGAAGTCCTTAAGTGTTGAGAGTTATTTATTTTTAGCCTACTTTTCACATTTTGCAAAAATGAGGAAAAAGTAGACTTATGAGATCGATCCGGGAAAATGTGTGTCTGTCTGTCTGGCTGTGTGTGTGTCCCCCCCTATCAACTCCTAAACGGCTGCAGCTATCAACACCAAATTTGGTAAGAGTAAAGATCTATATTTGAATATCTCACGACCATATTTGAAATTGACGTCACTGCTACCAACTGCTGAAAAATCGCAATTGAAATTTCAGCTCTATGTCGGATATCTCAGAAGTTATGCAGGCGAACTATTCCAAAATTGGAACACGTATAGATAATAACATTCCAGATTAATTTTCTGAAGTTCATACATGCCAGTATTGCCAATATGATTCTAAGCCTGCCGGAAGGTCCAATTTCTAAATGCATGTAACTTCTATATTATCGATTGGATTTGAACCAAATTTCGTATGTACTATGTTTACTACAACACATATGACTGTGCATATTCTAAACAGCCACCAGGGCTGCCAACTATTAATAAATGCTCTCACTATGTTTAAACCCTAATGTCAATATATCGGGAAGTTTGCAAGCCAACAGCTCTAAACTTTGCACACGTATAGCACCTGATATTCTACCCAAGTTCGGTGTAACTTATATACATCAGAGCTGCCAACACGATTCTAAGCCTGCTGATAGGTGAAGTTTTTAAATGCATATAACTTCTATACTAACAAATGGATTTCAACCAAATTTCGTATGCTCTTTGTGTACCATAACAGCTATGATTATGCTTATTCGTAGGAAGCAGCAGGGCTGCCAACTGTTAATAAATGTTCTCTCTATTTGATTAACCCTAATGTCAATATATCAGAAAGTATGCAAGCCAACAGCTCTAAACTTTGCACACTTATAGTAACTAATATTCTACCCATGTTCGGTGTAACTTATATACTTCAGTGCTGCTAACACGATTCTAGGCCCGCTGATAGGTCAAGTTTTTAAATGCATATAACTTCCATAATAACAAATGCATTTCAACCAAATTTCGTATGTGCTTTGTGTACCATAACAGTTATGATTATGAGTATTCGTAGGAACCAGCAGGGCTGCCAACTGTTAATGTTCTCTCTATTTGTTTTTAATCCTAATATCAATATATCAGAAATATATGCAAGCCTTCAGCTCTAAACTTTACACACGTATAGTACCTGACTTTCTAGATTAATTTGGAGTATCTAATATACCTCAGTGCTGCCAACATGATTCTAAGCTTTCTGATAGTTTCAATTTTAATTAAATGTAACTTCTATACTAACAATTATTACCAATTGGCACTAGGCTATAATAAATCGTATTATTTCAGATTAATTCTGAGCATCACATACATGACATTGTTCCCAACACGATTTTACGCGCACTGATAAATCCAATATCAAGCAGCATGTAACGTCCGTACTATCCATTAGTCTTCAAGCAAATTTTGTATGTGCATTCTATACCTTAAGAGAGGGAGCTCAGAATATATTCAGAGTCACCAGGGCTGCCAACTGTAGTAAGTTACTGTATTAGGCTGCATTATTTTAGGTGTATTTCAAACTGCAGTACTTAGAAATGTTGGTATTAGGAACTTGATATCGTTATTATTGCAGATAGTTCTATATATATTGGCATGAATCTTACATTTTAAGAAAAGTAGGCTGTTTAGTTCGTCACGGAACTACTTGTTACATTTTATAATTATAGGACTGAGTCTACTCGTAAGATGCACTCTTGTATAGCATTATCACGCTGACTCCAGCAGGTCCTTGTATAAAACTACCTGAATTCCAAGTATTGTGAGCAATGCTTCATTGACTCATAAGTTATGGATTAAAATGCGTGCTTTATTTGCATGCCCGCCATCTTAAAATGGCTCGGACGACGACATTGTAAGTTTAGCAACGGACGCCTCACACATTAAGTTTTTTTTCACAATCTGGTAGACATCCGATGATTAGTTAAGTCGAAGTTCGATTTCAGCTGTGAACACTTAGTTTGCCAATATTTTGTACTCGTTAAGATGGCGGCAGTATAAAACATGACACTGAGGTGTCCTTCACTAGGGCTACCTCAGTACGAAATTTGATTAAATCATTTGTAAATGTTAGAGGGGGATAGACCTTCACACGAGGACATTTAGCCCATGTAGATCTCATAAGTCTACCTTCAAGTGTACAGAATTTGAGAGTAAATTGAATAACTGTGCGTTTCTTTTGTATATCAGCTTAATGTTTGGATGCGAGCCAAAGGTACGACAGGCACCTCTTACGCTCTCTGTTTCTATCTAAATTACAGTGTATTTTCTTCATTTCAGTTTGGTGAGGTTATACATGGTCCAGCTTTAAGCAACTAAAGATCCTTGATAATGGGAACTCGTTCAAACTATACAACTATACCACCGCCTGTCACTCTTTGTAAAGGTTGCTCTGTTCAGTATGCTCTTTTGAAGTGCTGGCTGTACCAATGAATACACAACCCTTTGAATTTCCTTGCCTATCAGGTTAATTTCGGAGTTTGAAAAATTGTAGGATTCGTTTCTATCGACTACTGAGTGTAACGTATGTGAGTATGAAAACATTTTCTTGACATATTAATTTTGTATCTGGTCGTTTATCCAAGGCTGTATCTGTACAACATTTTATTGATTTTTAACGAGTCAGCGCATGTGATATCACTTGAGTTTTCTGCACCCTATGGATATTTAGATCAACGGTTAAACCAATAGTTTTTCTCAACATGGTAACGTTACCATTTTATGAATACGGAACAGTGGAACTCTTCCAATTTCACTAAAGAAGCCCAATCATGGAGTACAGTTCATACAATGAAGAATGTATACAAGAGAGAATACTAAGGGCAAAAGACCTTGCTGTTACACCCCTTAAAATAACAATAACTAACTCACTGAGAGCATAGTGTTGACAGTTATTTCATTGTATTTACTGTATATTTAGATAACTGATATGTTCCGTGCAGACGATTGAGATCAATAACATAAACACGGTGTTAATTTTCGGTACTTTTAAGTGGAATTGTTATTTAGAAGTGTGTTTAAATTAGGTTTTGAGAGATATAATCTATTTCATGAGTGGATTCTTCAACATAATCAAAGTTGCATCAAAGCTTCCGATCCAGTGATGACGTTTATCCATAAAATATTAATTACATCCATTTGTTTATGGATAACTGTAATTAATTTCAGACGTGCTTTCACTCTGGGGGATTCCGTCACAGCGCTGATTCCCTTCTCAGACACGATGAAGAGTGTAGTACGTGGTTAGTGAACCTGAGAAGGCTCCATTATGCTCATCAGATGGAAAATAAAAGCTGGAAGAAATCACTGTCTTGATACTCCGAGCACTTCGTGATAGAGAGATGATGATAAAATAATAGTTATAATATTATTATTAATAATAATAATAATAATAATAGTATATCAGTGTAAAGGTCACATAAGCTATTGTGTTTCAAGGGACGATAGTGTGCCGGAATATTGCCATGAATGAGTTATGCAACGTGCCAGGAAATCTGATAGAAGTACTCTCAGATGGGATTCAACCTAGCTGGTGTTCATCCCACATGAATATACAAAATTAAACATACGTGACCCTCGCCAAGTATGCCACACAATGACGATACAAGAATACTGTGAGATTATTGCTTGTAGATGTTTGAATGATTGAGACAGGTAATAAAATCCCCTCTAACCGATTCGACAAAGACATGCAGGCATAAGCGTTACAAAGCAAAATGGTCAAGTGTTATGTTAACAACTTTTATGAACGTGCGCGTCCCTACAGATAAGGTGAGCTGCGTTAAAAATTGTTTCAAGAATGTTTTCTACACTAGATTCTCGATCATCCCGCCGGCACCGTCACATTGCAGAAAGCAATCAGGTATTGCCGGGTGTTTGGAGGCTTGCGAGCTCAACTGATCCTTGGGGCTATGCCAGTGGGAGCTTCGACTCCTGGTAGGGCCATCCAAGCTGGACAGGCCTAAGGTGATGGGCCAGTTCAGAGCGGTACCCTGGTCCTCCAGGTGGGGTTTGGACGAGGGGCTAAAAACCCTATCCCGGAAAAAGCACTTGTTACGGAACCAAAGGACAAAGGAAACCGGAAACGGATGAAATGGATAAACGACCTTGGCAACGGAATCGGTACATGAATTGTTATTTTGGGACATGGAATGTAAGAACACTGATTGAGCCCGGAAGATTTCGTAACTTGAAGAAGGAAATGAAGAAATGTAATGTAAAGCTGGCAGCAATACAAGGGATAAAATGGAATGGAAGTGGAATACTTGCCACTGGGGCACACACCTTGTTCTATAGTTGTGGGAACAGAGGATATGGAAAGACAGGTCTCCGTGTTGATAATGAGTATAAAAATGTTATACTGAATTTTAAGCCTGTTATCGAAAGGATGTGTGTATTAAGAGTGAAAGCCCGTTTCTTCAATGCATCCTTCATACGCATCAACCGAAGATGCAAAAGAGGAAGAAAATGATCTTTTCTATGAACAGCTGGAACAGGAATTGGCTTGAGTGGCAAAGCTTGATGTTAAGGTGGTTATTGGGTAAGAGAAATTGTCTAGAGCAGTACAGCGGGAAAGGCGAGTTTACATGAGGTGGCCAATGATAATGGTATTAGACTGACTGATTTGGCTATAGGCAGTAACATGATTATCAAAAGCACATAGATGCAAAGGAAGGATATAAGGAAAGTGACATAGTGCTCCCCTGATGGGATCACAGAAAACCAAATTGATTATGTACCTATAGATAGATGACATGCCTCCGATGTGTTGAAAGTGGATAGCTGTCGAGAAGCAGCTGAGATAGTGATCATTATCTGGTAAGAGTTAAATATAGACAAAAGATAGCCAAGTACAGATAGAAAGAAAGCACAGTTAGGCAATACACAATGGATTTGACAAATAAGTAGAAGAATAGGAAGGTGAAAGTAAAGAAGAACAGTGGCAGACGGTCAAAGATATAATACAAAATACGGCAGAAACTGTTCTGGGTAGAAAGTAGAAACTGAAGATGCACGATTGGTTTGCTGAAGAGTGTAGATCGAATATTGAAGAAAGGAATGAGGCAAGAAGAAGAATGTTACAGAGCAGAATAAGATCTACTGTAGGGGAATATAGGGTGAAGAGAAAAGAAGCGGACAAGGAATGTAGAAACAAGATGAGAGATTTTGAGAAACAGTGGATTGAGTAGTTAGAAGAGAGAAAGACGGCTCAGGAAACCAGACAATTCTATTAAAGGGTTAAAGATATAAAGAAAGGATGTCAACCTAGAGCAACTTTCTGTAATGATAAGGTGGAAACATGATTGTTAAGTATATGGGTGGAGTATTTTATTGAATTCCTGAATGCGGAAATTGGATGTAAAGGTGAGGTGGAAGTTGGACAGAGGGAGGAGATAGGTCAGGAACAAAATGGAGTAGAGACGGACCTGGAATCAGTCTAGGAACCCACTATGGAAGTAGTTGAAGATGGTATTAAGGCCCTGAAATATAATAAGGCGCCGGGAGAATCACAGAATAAGTGATAAAATATGGAGGGGAAAAGCTAACAAGACGGTTGCATGAGATCATGGTAGCGATATGGCAAAAGGAGAAAATGCCAGAGCAGTGGAACGTAGCAATACTCTAGCCTATACATAAGAAAAGTGACAAAGCAGACTATACCATACCAAATCATTTTAATATACAGTAATCAATATTTTATTAACACAACTCAACATCGCATCCAAAGACTTTCCAAAGACACTACACTCAAAGATAACAAAACCAAAACTATGTAAATCAAAACACTGTCTATTTTCTAAATCAAAACACTGTCTATTTTCTACAGGAAGTAGATTGCTCGAAAGAGCTTTAGTTCACTTTCTCCACATTCTCGCACCTTGCAAAAGGTAGTTTTGAAACACACACTCATAAACTGAAGTAAACATTCCAAAATTATATTTGAACATTGAGCTCAGGAATGTGAACCACTATAAGTCTAGTATCTTGAGTTGCCTAACAGTTCTACCACAACGAGTCTTGAATTCACTCTCCTTTTCAGTTCCTGAGTTACTGCAGGGAATATCTTCATTAAGGACCGGCTCACATAGTCGGTGTTGTGAAGTGTTGATAGAATCACCTTTGTTAAGACAGTTTATCTCTAACGAATAAAGTCGCTGTACTGGACGAAGTAGAATGCCAGTTGCTGTCTTAATTTTAACCAGACGAGTCACACTGTCTCTTCCAGGTAACAGCTCCACCACTCTTCCTAAGGGCCAGTTGATCCGTTTCTTGTTGTCGCTCTCCACCAGTACTATGTCTCCTACTTGTATGGATCCCTGTTGCTTTTTGCTCCGTGATCGGAGAAATCCCAGGTATTCTTTTTTGAAGCGATTTCTCAGGCTCTCCCGAACAGCTTGTAGATAACGCCATCTGTCGTTTAAACTGCAGGTTTGAATTTGGTCTAAGTCGGTTACATCATTACCCTCTAGGCTCTGTAGGAACATGGAGGGTCTGAGTGGCTTGAGTTCATCTTCTTCAGAAAGATAAGTCAAAGGTCGGTTGTTCATCAGGTTCTCACAACCGCACAGAAGAGTACACATTTCCTCATAATTTAGGCAAGCTTTACCCAAATTACGGCAAAGCAAATCCTTTAGAATCTTAATCAACCTTTCCCAGAATCCTCCCCACCAGGCTGCAGTGGGAGGGTTCAGCTTCCATTTAATCTTCAGAAGGCTGGACGTCCTCTCTATTTCAGTCCAGTCCAATTGCTCCATGGTTCTGCGAAGTCCGGTGAAATTCGTCCCATTGTCCGAATACATGGTATTCACGTTTCCTCTTCTTGCCACAAATCGGCGTAGTGCTTGGATATATGCTACCGTACTAAGTGAAGTGATCAATTCCAGATGTACAGCCCGATAAACTGCACAAGTGAATATCACAATCCATCCCTTTTCTCCTCCTCGTAGAAACATAGGGCCGGCCAAGTCTGTGCCCGTGATCTGGAAAACACTCGATGCCTTGATTCGATCCTGTGACAACGGAGGGAAAGGTACCTCAAAACCCTTAGCAGAGTTACGACGACAGATCACACATTTCCAAACAACTGCTGCCACCGTCCTTCTTCCTCTAATTATCCAAACCCTTTGGCGCAACAAAACAAGCAGTGTGTGCGTCCCAGCATGGTTATGGAATCGATGAAATTGTTCAATCATTCTTTCAACCATCACATGTTTTTATGGAAGTACAACTGGATAGGTATACTCAGGAGTGTCGTCAGAATCAACGACTCTTGACTTCATGCGTAGAATTCCTTCATCGTCTGTGAACACCTCCAGATTCTTCAATTGTTCCTTTCTCTCTTCTTCATAAAGCGTTTCATTCTGGATAAGGAAGTACAGTTTCTTCTCGGCATTGAGAAACTCTTCGCTATCAATTTCCGTTGATACGTGGTCTCTACGATTCCTTTGTTTCAATCTCAAAATCCAAGCAATGGTCCTAACGATTTTGATGTATCCAGAGAATCGTGAACTTAATTGCAGTAAAATCGTTTCCACAACAGTGTTCTTAGCAGCTACAACTGTTTTCCTCCTCTCCCTGTTGACTTCTTCCAACAATGGTTCAGGACGATTAAATACCCATCCTTCTTCTTTACATTTAAGCCAAGACGGACCCTCCCACCATCTGGATCTCCAAAGTTGTGTTGGTGAACACCCTCTAGACAGGAGATCTGCTGGATTGAGGCTGCCCCGTATGTGTCTCCATGAACTAGCCTTACTGTACTCATAAATTTCCTTTACCCGATTCTCTACGAACACCGACCAAAGCCCTTTATTAGCAATCCAAGCCATGACTACTGTTGAATCGGACCAAAACACTGTGTGTATGCCATTCCGGTGTAGGCATCGAAGGCTCAACCGAGACATTCTAACTCCAAGGAGCGCTCCAATCAGTTCAAGGCGGGGTAGTGTCAGTTCATTGAGAGGCGCCACTCTAGATTTAGCCATCAGAAGACTCAGTTTGATCTTACCTTCTTCTTCCGTTCTCAGAAATATGCAACAACCAAACGCTCTTTTGCTAGCGTCCACAAATACATGCAAAGTGCTGTTGTCATTCAGGAAAATCCTTCTAGGTATCCGACAGTCATGTAGGTATTGCAACTGCTGAGTCCATCGACAGAATTCCTCACAAATGTCTCCTGGTAAAACCTCATCCCATCCTATACTTTTCTGCCATGTCTTCTGCAGAATGAGCTTGGGAATCAGAGTTACTGGGGCCGAAAATCCAATCGGATCAAATATTTTTTGCACGCTGGATAGTACCACTCTTCGGGTTACTAAACCGGTAGTCGGGCTGAAGTTACATCCAAGTTCATCTACGTCGCAATACCAACGAAGTCCTAATACATTCTCAGTTTTACCAACACAACTATCAAAGGAATTCACCCATCCCCTCAAATTGAAACCTGCAGATAACATCAATTCTTGTGCCTTTAAAATAAAGGGTCCAATTTCTTCCTTTGAAGCGACTCCAGTAAGACAGTTGTCCACATAAAATGCAGGTTTCATTTTTGTAGCTACTTCCTTCAAATGAGTTGGGGGCTCTTCCAGAAGGTTGTTCAGTACAGAAACCAATAGGAAGGGACTGGAACAAACACCAAAAACCACCCGGCAATGTCGAAAAGTGGTAATCTTATCATTATCCCACCAGAGAAAACGGAGCATATCCCTGTCTTCAGGATCAATTATAATCTGCAGGAATGCCTTCTCTATATCAGCTATTAGACCTATAGGATAGGTTCGAAAATTGGTCAGCACTGATGGAACAAGGTCGATGAGGTTGGGTCCGGGCTCGAGGCAATCATACAGGGAATGACCATTTCTGTCTTTGTTGGAAGCATCGAACACCGGCCTTATCTTTGTAGTGCCACCATCTTTCAGCACAGCTCTATGAGGCAAATAATGTGTAGGTCCATCCAAAACCTCGTTTTCAACACCTTCGATAATCCCTTTGTTTACCCATTCCTGTAACACCTCATCATAATCCTGAAATTTCTGCATCCCTCGTAACTTTCTTGAAGTGTTCAATAATCGTTTCTGAGAAATTTCACGATTCGTTTCCAGAGAAGTACAACCATCAATGCAGGGTAGTTTGACAATGTAGCGCCCAGATTCCTGTTCTCTCTTCACAGTCCTATCGAAGAACATCTGAACTTGTTGTTTCCTTTCTTCCTTTTGTATCTGTTCGCCAGGATCTTTAATACCCAAAGTCTCAATTTCCCACAAATCCGCCACTCTTGTTGATTGAGTTAAAGTAAGTAGAGTGTAAGACGAGGCAGTAGTTGAGGTGATCTCAGAAGAGCCCATAAGTGTCCACCCTAAACAAGTTCTCACAGCTACTAGACTCTTGTTTACATGTAGAAAGTCTGGCGTGATTATCTGAGCCCACACGTCAGCTCCTAACAATACCTGTATGTCAGTACTGTTGCCACCATTATCTTGGCCAACATCACTAAGTTCAACTCCCTTGTCCCTCAGTAAATTAAACAAGTCAGCATCAACTAGGGGAGCACCTCCACAGATACTATCAGAGCCTAACACTGCAACCTCACATCTGTTTTCCTCGTTCATATCCAGCAAAGTTATTTGATAGGACTCGAAACAAACAGGTGCTGTTTTCCTACCTCCAAATAATTCTTGACTTAGTGTTACCTTTCCAGTTTGATCCAACTCTAATTTCTTAGCACAAGACTTCTTTATGTAGCTTCTCTGCGATCCACTGTCACACAGAACTCTTACTCTGTGCGTGGATCCACCAACAACTACTCTAGCAACTAAAGTCTGCAGATAGGTCACATGTCCTTTATTACTAGCTGCCATCATGCTAACTATTTTTGGAACCGAATTACCTTTTGGTTCATCTGAGGCTGTTTTCGCACACATCAAAGCGTAATGTTTCCCCTTGCAAAATGGGCACTTCACAAACATCTTACACTTAACACTGACATGTCCCGGTCGTAGACACCTAAAACAAGCTCCCTTTTTCTTTAACGTTACTTGGCGTTCTTCTTGAGAATAATCAATAGCTACATCACAGTCTTGAGAAAGATGTGAGGTTCTGCCACAGAATATACAAGCCGTATCTTTGTTATTTCTGTTTCCCTTACTAACTGAAACATCCTCTATTGAAATTAAAGAAGCCGCTGAAGGTACGTCCCCACTATTCTTAGTCTTGGTCCTATCGTCTTGCTTAACTCGATCCGTCCTCTCGTTAACTTCAAAAGAACTATGTCTTAGCTTAAGCCGTTCTTCACCTTCTACCTCAGTCTTTAAGAAGGCTAACAATTCACTCAAGCAACAGTCAGGTTCCTTGGTAGACGTTACTTTTGATACACGATACCTGTCCCAAGTTCTAAACATAACCTCTGGCAAGGCACTCTCTACTAGTGGAAATAACATTGCAGCGTATTTCTCCTTTGTTACTCCCAAGGAATCCAGTGCTCTCAACTGTCCCTCCAGACTGTCATACAGTTGGGCTATGGATCTTAAACTATCCTTCCTTAACACCAAGGATAAAAGTTCCCTAACATAGTATTCAATGAGTAACTCATCCTTCCCATACCTAGACTTCAACAATTCTATAGCCTTTTTGTAGTTTTCTTTTGAAGGAGGAAAGTTTTCTACCAACTTCTCAGCACACGAACCAGGTTCCATACACTGAATCAAATAAACAAATTTATCTTCATCTTTCAGGCTGCAATCTTCATGTATTTTAGTAAATTGCGCCCAAAACCCAATCCAGCACTTCACGTTTCCATCATTTTTTTTCAGTTCTAGTTTTGGTAGCCTTAGTAGTCTCTGATTAGAAGTACGTGAACAGATACTCGTATTAGCTTCAGAAACGGCTTGATCCCCGACTTATAAGGCCTGCACTTTTTCCCTAACCTTAAAATATTTCAAGTCGTACTCACTGCAATTGTTGATCTCTGTTTCAAGCACGATGTCTTCAAGGTCTTCCTTTTGCAGCAGCTCATTGTATACTTCATCATCCAGACGTTTTAACTTCTCTTAGCGTTCCACAAGTGAAGCATATCTGCTACGAATCTCCACGTGGTCACCATCAGCAAGCGCCAACAGTTCTTCAAGCTTATTTACCTCACGTGTAAATACGCCGCGTAATACTCGACGTTCGGTCATCGTTGTTCTGTATTATTTCATGTTGAGATTGCCAGTAGTCCTGTCACGGTCGCCAGTTATATACCATACCAAATCATTTTAATATACAGTAATCAATATTTTATTAACACAACTCAACATCGCATCCAAAGACATTCCAATGACACTACACTCAAAGATAACAAAACCAAAACTATGTAAATCAAAACACTGTCTATTTTCTAAATCAAAACACTGTCTATTTTCTACAGGAAGTAGAATGCTCGAAAGAGCTTTAGCTCACTTTCTTCACACAGACTGTGGTAATTACAGCTGGGATAGCATTGCTGTGTATTGTGTATGAAGTTTTAGCAAAAATTATAGATGGAAGACTGAGAATATATGTAGAGGAATATCTAGGAGATTACCAGTGTGGCTTCAGAATTAATAGACCTTCTACGGACCAGAGTTTTACCTTCAGACAGATCCTTGAAGAATGTTACGAGATAAACATATATGTACACCAGCTGTTTATAGATTTTAAACAAGCATATGATAGCATTAAAAGGAATAAGGTATGGAAGGCAATGGAAGAGGCAGGAATACCTAATAAATTAACAAGAATTGTACAAATGACTTTGGAAAGAACAACGTAAAGCAAAGGTTGAAGGTATTTTATCAAATACCTTTGAAGTTAACCAAGGATTACGACAGGGTGATGTTCTCATAGCCTTCATTGCCTCGGAGAAAATTTCGAAGTAATGCGAAGGATCAAAAGGGCTACACAGGAAGAACATTGTTTGACCGAGTGACGCAAGACCTTGCTTGCGCATATTATATAGATTTATTATCTAGGAGGAAACATGGTTGGAAGAGAAGCTAAGGAAATTCGAGGAATACGGGGCAGAGATTTGACTGACGATTAATCAGTCGAAAACAAAGTATACGCTAACATGTAGGAGAATGTATAATGAATTAGAGACAAATGTGAAACTGAATGAGAAAGAATATGAACGCTGTAAACATATTAAATATTTAGGGTAAATGATCGCTGAAAACAATGATATGAAAGAAGAAATACGTGCAAGGATAGCAGCTGGAAATAGGAGGTACTTTGCTTTAAGCAAAGCTCTTAAAGTAAGAAGTCTTAGTAAAAATCTGAAGCTAACTGTATATTGTACGGTAGTGAGACTTGTGGTGACTTGGACGATGACACTAGGTGATAAGGAATTGTTAACGAGATGGGAAAGGAAGATACTCAAAAAAGTATATTGACCAGTAAACGAGGGTTAATTCTGGCGAATCAGAAATTATATGGGGCTAAGAGTGTGGTATGGTAAGCCAGATATAATAGTGGGAATACAGATTAGTAGTTGCGTTGGTTGGGACAAGAAGGGAGAATGACGGAGATCAGGGTGGTGAGGAAGGTCTTCAATGGAATGTCAGGAGGACGTCACGTCGTGTGAGGGGAAGACCTAGGACAAGATGGCTGGACAACGTGGAGGAGGATCTCAGGAAGATGGGAGTCAAAAGATGGAGAACCAAAGCAGTCAACAGGGAAGAATGGGTGGAGATTGTCCGGGTGGCCAAGGCGCTACAGGGGCTGTAGCACCAAGGGGTAAGTAAGTGAGTAAGTATATTCTCGATCCCATAGCTCTGTAACGAGTGTGTTAAGAAATGAGTGTAATTGACTGTGGGAATCACATTGTCATTCATATTTTTAGTAAATACGAAATACATATGTTATGTATAAGTTTCAAGATCATATGCGTTAATAAATCGATAGCTCGAAAACTGACCGAGTTATTTTGTTGCGGGGCCTATTACAATGCATGGATTAGATGTATTGTATATTGTCACATGATCATAAGACTCTCTGTATAATTATTAGAGACAAGGATTGAGACAGGTGGCCCCAAACTAGTAGAAAGTTACCTTCCTAGCATTTCGCTGAAGTGGGGATGAACTGTCCTTTAAAAAATATGGCTTTTAATCAATTTGCTAAACATGACTAATTGGCTGAAAGCATCTAGTAAAATCTAAACTCACGATAGAATCCCAGCGTCGGAACTAAAGCAACTAAGTTGTACTTCTTAGCCAATCAATGACACTCATCTTGCACGCATGGCTATGAAAGAAGTTGGGATCAGAAATGTAGATATACCAATACAGCTGTTAAAACTCCAGAAAAACTTCTAGGCTTCGTGTCGTATATGTTGCGGAGTTCCACCCAGGTGTACGAAACAGGGCTCATCAAAAGGAGTTTGGTTCACCCCATCTGGAATAGCAAAACTTGTACTGTGTTGTTATGTCATGTATGGTTTGTGCGTCGTGGTCATTGACCCAAATCCCTTAAGACGATGTAGAATTTATATGGTATCCTGTACTAGAGTGGATGCACGTAGAGTAGTGTGTGTATTTGTAGTTTATGCAAGGACACGGAATGAGGTGGCCGTATAATTATGTCGGAATCTATTTACCTCGATTAGAAGTGGAAAAGTATGGAATACTATTTCTAAGTTGCTTGTGGTGGAAATCGAACCCACCTCTTCTCAGCTTTGCCTCACGAGGATATATCTAGGCCGTGTAAATCGCTAGACCAGAATTACATTTGTTGGTTGTGCCAGATAACAAACCCAGACCTGTGGTGTGACGGTCGAAATCACCAATATACGGTAGACGGTACATTTAATATTAAAATCAGATTTGTTTGAGGTTGCCCATCCGGAATTGATTAGTATTAAATTAATATTAGCATACACATCATGGCTTGTTAATTAATGAATCTTAGAATACAGCCTACACTCGTATCTTACTGATAACTTGCCGCAAACGATCCCACAGGGACGTGTACTTCACTTCCCCCGAGTGGACGATCTGTTATACGAACGTCGGTGCAGGCCAGGAAGGCGTTATTAATCCTTGCCCTGAACTAAACACATCCGTGAGGTAGTAAATCTCACAGAAACCTCTTGGGTAGCTCAAAGAAACTACCTCATCCCTACTCCAACACCCTTTATATTGCACTCATCAAACAGAAACTTGGCGATATTTGTAGGCGATGAAATTTATTCCACTAATGCCATATGAATGTTCCCTATGCACAGGAAAGGGCGTATAAATTCAACATAATATAACATAATTTAATATTATCCCTCAACTAGTGTGGTTAGGGTCAAAACGCCGCAGAACGCCAATATTCCGCTCTATAATTTGCACTTTTCAATAGTAGCCTAACTTCTCTTTCAAGGCTAGTTGTAAGGTGGTTGCTAAGCCACGCTGTTCCTTGTTTGGAGCATGCGTGGGTCAGTTCGACGACTACGTAACTGATACTCTTCACACCTTAATTTTAGCCTACTTTAGATCTATGCAAAAATGAAAATAGACTTATGAGATCAACACAGGGCCAAAAAATGTGTCTGTCTGTGTGTGAGTGTGTATGTGTGTATACTATGCATGTCTCTCCCCCCTATCAATTCAAACATGGTGAAACCGAATGGAACGAATTTGGTACAGAGGTAGGACTAGCAAAGGGCACCGCAGAGTCATGCTTTATATCGCCGCCATCTTGACGGAAACGTAATGGCGGCCACCCAAATGTTCAAAGCTTAAATCAAATTACGATTAACGTAACCGTCTCATCTCTACCAAATTATGCAATAACATACATTTTTTGCGGGAAGCTGCTTTTGACCAAACTAAAAGGTCATCAACCCAATAATTTGCAGATGGCGGCCATGTATGTGTGCAAATCGATTCCCCCTATCAAATCAAACATGGTGAAGCTGAATTCAACAAAATTTGGATACGAGGTAGCACTAGCAAAGGGAAGCTCAGTGTCATGTCTTATACCGCCGCCGAGTTGACAGAAACGTTATGGCAGCCACCCAAATGCTCAAAGCTAAAATTAAATTACGACTAACTTAACCATCCGATCTCTACCAAATTTGGCAACAACATAATATTATGTGGGAAGCGTCTTTTGACCAAACTACAAGGTCATCAGCTCAATAATTTGCAGATGACGGCCATGTATGTGTGCAAATTGATTCCCCCTATCAATTTAAATACAGTGAAACCAAATTGAACGAAATTTGGCACAGAGGTAGCACTACTAAAGGGCACCTCAGTGTCATGTTTTATATCGCCACCATCTCGACGGAAACGTAACGGCGGCCACCCAATTGTTCAAAGCTTAAATCAAATTACGACTAACTTAACCAAATCATCTGTGCCAAATTTTGCAACAACTTACATTTATATGGGAAGCTTCTTTTGACCAAACTAAAAGGTTATCAGCCTAATTATTTTGCAGATGGCGGCCAAGTATGTGTGCAAATCGATTCCCCTATGAATTCAAACACAACAAAACCGAACTGAACGAAATTTGGTACAGAGGTAGCACTAGCAAAGGGCAATTCAGTGTCATGTTTTATATCGCCGCCATATTGACAGAAACGTAATGGCGGCTACCCAAATATTCAAAGTTTAAATCAAATTACGACTAACCTAATCATCCAATCTCTGCCAAATTTTCCAGCAATATTCCTTAATGTGTGAAGCGTCTTTTACCCAAACTACTAGGTCAACAGCCAAATAGTTTCAAGATGGTGGATGTATGAATCATGCAAGTATTATAGCCTAACCGTAACTTACTATTTAACGAGGTCTGGCCTCAACAATTCAGCTTATCGTATATAGGGAGGTTTAATCTGTCCTCAAAGTGGTGACCGGTAGGATAGCATATTATAATAGAATATGTAACCGTAGAAGTGACTAACAGGTCAGGCTTACCGTGCCATATCGTTGTGGGCCCATGCCGTCCCGTTTTCAAAATGGCCGCTATTTTTGCTCGTAAATGCATATATATCCGTAACTTTCTAAGTGTATATCCTTTTAGGAATGTATTGAACGAAATAATACATATTTAGTATCAAATGGTTTGTGGAAACGCCAGAAAACACTAAAGGAATAGTTGATTTCAACACAAAATATGATTCAGTTATACTAAGCCTGTTGTGTATCAAGTGTTATTGTAGCGCATTGTGGAGTAATATTAGCGACTTGGGCTCATAGTCTGGGGGTTCGCGGATCCAATCCCTGCAGGTTCATTTTTTTAACTTCGTTTTTATGGTATTTATTGATTTATAACTGCTCACACGTTATAATGTTAAGCATATATAGTTTGTATTTGCAATCGAAAATATTATATACCGTATATACACTTATAACAACACATATTTCACAACTAGAATACAGCGATTAATATTCTTTGACCTTGATCCGCAGTAGAGACTATTGTTGTTGTTGTAGTTTTGTTGTTGTTGATTCTTTAGGTGTTTTGCGGCATCATGGTCTTGTAGTCCCGTTTACTTGAGTGTGTGTAGAAGTTGTCTGATGACCTGTGTCACTGTGATGTCTGTAGTCTTACTAGAGTGTGTACTTTTATACGAGGAAGGATTTGGGTAGGAAGCTGTTGTTGTTTTTGTTGTTTCACTTGAGATGCTTGGACATCATGGTCATTTCGTCCCGAGTACTTTGGTGTGTGTTGAATTTCTTCTGATAACCTGTGTTATTGTGATGGCTGTATTAGTGTGTGTATACGGTATATAATTCAGGTGAAGATTCAATCAATCAACGTTTAATATCCGTATAGGACGTTGTATTTTAACTAGCTACTACAACCATCATTCAATTATACTCCTTAAGAACGAAGATTTATAACTATACAAATGCATTTAGTAGAAAGTAGGCTATATTTTCTTTACTGAACATCTTGTTTGATTATGACTTTACCACTAAGTGTGTTAGTTTCTGGGATTTAGTTCCTTCCAATGTCATTAATATACTGTAGGTTGTTTATTTTAATTGAAATATCCCTCACTTCTGTGACCTATAAACGGCCGATATTATGTCACCACACTTGCGAGATGTAAGGAAAGAGGTTCTGCTATAATTGATATTCATCTATAGGAATTTGTTTGACCACATCTGCTCAGTCTGGATCTGCAATTAATGTGGTACGGTATTTATTAATTATAAATGGGCAAAAATTGTGCAAATTACAAAATGTCTGTTTAATGTGGTATTTGTATTATGGTTACTTCAAAAAAGTATTTTCAATTTTTGCATAGTATGAAAGTGAACTTATACAATCTGCATGGGCTAAATGTCCGTGTGTCTGTATGTGATGTATGTATGTGTGTCATCGTCACCGTCGTTCCTCCAATATTAATTGGAACACAATGAAACCAAATTGAAACAAATTTAGTACAGAAATAGTACTAACAAACGGCACATGAGTGTCATGAATGATATCGTCGCTATTTTAAAGAAAAATGGCGACCTCCCAAATGTTCATGGATAAAAGCAAGTTACGACTAAACTAATCATTGGATCGCTACAAAATATTGAGAAAGCATACCTTCTTGTAGGAAGCGTCTTGCGCCCAAACTATAAAGTCACCAGCCAAATAATTACAAGACAGCAGCCGTGCGAATCATGCAAGCATTATAAACTAGAGCTTATGATCCAATTAATCAAAGTTCACAATACTTGGCATTCAGTTTTATGTAAGGACGCACTTTTACCAAGATATGATCGTGAATATAACGCGCACAAAATTACCAAATTACAATAACAACAATTAGTGACAAGGTAGGCCGTATATGTGACCTTTTATTGCAATTCAAATAGAACAGACTCTCCATTATTCGAACATTAGAATCGACGACTCCGTATCCATTTCGGTAATTAAGACGTATCTTGCCAAGAGGCGACTATCATACAAGAGCTCTCACTTAGGTTGTTAAAATAATTATCACACTCAATATAGCGCACAGTAGCCATGTTGAATTTCGAAAATAAATTAATAGTTTTCGAGATCTCAGAGCTATAATAACGTAATTTAGCAATAAAATATAAACTTATATGTCGCTTCGTATGCCAAAATCAAAGGTATATTGATTCCATACACTAATAATTACAGTATAGCCTAATAATAATGTTATTGGTTTACGTCCCTTTAAACTACTCTGGCTTTTAAAAACGCCGGGGTGCTGGAATGTTTCCCCGAAGGGGATCTTTAACCTGCCAGTAAATCCACTGACACGGCTCCGTCGCATTGGCACACCCTCAAATGCCAAGTGACTGCAGCAGGATTCGATCCTGCAAACTTGAGATCAGCAGTCGAGAACGTTTCCGCTAATCTTTGCAGCCAGTGTACATTTAAGTACACAAACTCAGGATGTTATTGCACAATTATGGCGAAATTTGTTAGAAAAGTAGCACTATACAGGGTGTAATTGATTACATTAAGTCCGTTACTCTGGTGATAGAAGATGGTATTCTAAGCACACATCTTCATGAAATTTAGTCGCATCCTAATTAGTGTAGGTGAAATTAAGTCATAAATATCGTCGGTCAATTTTTTTGAAAAACAAATAGCCTGAATTCCCCACGCAACACAGATGATTTTTCCCCTACGGCGTACACTGCAACGCTGTGGCATGTAGGTAGACAAGAGTCTGAAGGTGAAAGACCTCCTCACAGTCCGCCAATAGCTTAGAAATAGGGCCTACACCACCCGAACCTATCACTCATCACGGAGAGTGGTCTGCTTGGCTAGGGATGCTATTAAACCGTATGTTTAGGATTCAGCCGGTCTTAGAGCTGATAACACAACGTAAATAACTTATTGGCCAACGCATGGTAGCCTACATAACCTGCATTAGGAAATTCAAATCCTAAAGATTTGGTAAATTAATTAAAGGAACCTTTAAGGTCTAACTTTGTGCGAAGACAATGCATCAACTGTAAAGTAATAATAATAATAATAATAGTCTTTAGACACATTATTTTTATGTTTTTCGGGGATGTCGAGTTGCCGGAATTTTGTGTTCACCGAATTTATTTTGCGTGCCATTGAATCCATTGGCATAACGCTGTCGTATATGCTCACCTTCATATTTCATTACATCACTGAGCCTAGATCGGACGCTCGACAAGGATAGCAATCTACTACCTGAGCAACACAGTGTCGCTATCATTAAATTATTATTATTATTATTATTATTATTATTATGTACATGTCATACCGTACTAGAATTAAATCTTGGGAGTAGTTTTCCATGGTTTCCCACTTCTAACCCAGGGAAATGCAGGGATGGTTCTTAACTTAAAGCCACGGCCGTCTTCTTCCCAATCCTCACCTGAATTACAAATACCCACAATACTAAAGAAACCACAAAAACATAGGTTATCGGATAAATTCTACACACACCAAACTATATGGGGCTAAATGTCCGAAATCACCAAGCCTCTCACACAAAACAACATCAAGTATTTTACGTCCGTTTTAAATGGTAGTTTTGAACAGACGACGGGATGTCAGAATTTTGTTCCACTGTATTTCTTTAACGTGCCGGAAGTCAACGACACACCTAGGCTGATTATCGAAAGTATTTTATCCTTTACATCTACATCAGTCGATGACTTCCACACTTACAACGTAGGCTACAAGATACTACCGGTCCTAACGTCCCAAGCCATTGTGTGCGATTTCAATAACAACAACAAGAGCAATACTAATTTTCTTACTTAGCGATTTTATGAGACGAGAACCGCTATTCTCATGCCAGCTGATACACTCTCCTCCTCAAATGTAAGGTCAATGCTCCGATTATGCAAAAACTTCCTCGCCCCACCTCACCCCGCCTCATTCGTGCCTCATCACCGCCTCGCCCCACCTGCTTTCCCCCAGACTCCTTTTCCACTTTCTGCTTGAAGGGTTTCTGAAAAAACCTACAAACATTGACTTTTTAATTTTAGTTTTCAATTTAAATATATGTGACATATTTATTTGCCTAGGAAGCTTCTATCATCAGTGTAACGGACTTCATGTATATCAATTACACCCCGCTTGCCACGGTGGGTGAGTGGATATAGCGTCGGACTACCAACCCCAAGATTGCAGGTTCGCTCCTGGCCAAGGTAAGTGATTTTTAGAAAGGCGACAAAAATCACGACACTCATGTCATACATTGTTGGCATGTAAAAGAACCCATTTGAATTCAGTGGGCCGTGTTCAATGGCAAAATTAATCTCGGGATTTTCCGCCAACACAAATTTCCTTCATTCTCTACTTGAAAGCGCTGTAGTGTCAAGGAGTTTAGGTATCTAACCTCCTTGACTTACATAGCGCTCAAAGGAACGACGAAATTCGACAAGCAAGCTACCCTCTGGGTGTCAATTAACAAAGCTTGCACCAGGCAGCCGAGGCCATACGATATTATTATTATTAATTACACCCTGTATAACAGGCATTAGTAACGTTAGTGATAAGTTCATCACTCTGAGTATAGCGATCGGCGGCCATCCTGAACTTTCATAATTTTAAGCTGAATAACATTCTCTGTTTTAGAACATCAACAACCAAAATTATTGATAAGATATAAACTTATATTGTAGATCGAATTACAAAGGAAAATAACAGCTTATTTAAATTTTCAGGATAGCGGCCGGGCGTAATATTTAAACGTAATTTTGAATCATTCAGAATGTAATTGCGCAATTAAACCGAAACTTAGTAAAAATGAAGTACAATATATTCGACCTTGCTGAAAAAAATAACTAAATAATAACACACTTAATACAACGTGCGGTGGCCATCTTCTAAATAGAGAATATAATAATAAATTACTCACAGTGTTTCTAAGATTCAACATTGAAAATTAGCAGTACCTAGGTAATGTTGAACCTTGCAAGAGTCTTACTTCGACTAAGTCAAAAGAACAGCGTCTCTGTGCGTTCTGGTTGCTGGCTGGGCGTATTTTAGGCTATTTTCATTTATTGAAAAATAGACGTGTGGGATCACCTTTTATCGGTGGTTTATGTGTGCACGAATGTGTGTGTATTTGTCCCATAATGAAATCTAAATGGCTGAAGCGATTTCAATGAAACTCGGTAAGGACATAGTACACTTTTGTAGGACCCCGACCGAGCTCTTCAGATTTTATTACGTCTCATCATTCTAACGTGGCGGTTGTGCGAAATATTTCTCCGCCATTCTATATCTCAGAAACTATTACTGATATCACACTGAAATTTGTCACGATAACATATGACACTACTAGACGTTCACCAATGCAATTTTGAAAAACCTGTTAAATAAAAAACAAGCATGGCGGCCAAGCGAATTTGAAACATTAAAATAGACTTTTCTCGCGATTTAACCATTCGAGCGCAGTGAATCTTAGTACCGCAAATGTTCATATAAACTTTAATACACTGAATGTTAATTTAGATCAATGGATTACATAACCTCAAGATGGCGACTGTGCGAAATTTTAAAATTAAGTTTTAATTCCTTGTGTCCTAATCATTTGTTCGAAATCAACATTTGAATTATGAACCTACGCAATAATCGTCATTCAATAGTACATAATTATATCGTCTCGTATATAGATATCCAACATGGTGACCATTCGAAATATTTTGATGGTTCTCAATATCTACTAATCTATGATAGCAATCAAACTGAATTTTTGTATGTTGATAAATGCTATTAACATAAGTTCACTTATGGGATTTTCAATAACCCGATGAGCACAAATCCATGGCGGGGACGAGAAATGTAAGTAATTAAATGGACGTTTTTCGCGATTTAACCATTCAAGCGCAAAAAAAAACTTTGTACGGTAAATGCTTATACAAATAGTCTAATCCATTGACATTTGAAATTTTTAAAATCTCGTTTTTATTTCTTGTGTCCTAATCATGCGAATGAATAGGCCTCAACCTACGCAACAATCTTCCTCTAATAGTGCATAACTCTTTGGTCTACATAAAATAAAAATCCAACATGGTAACCATCCGAAATACTTAGATGGTACTCAGTAATACGAATCTATTAAAGCAATCAAGCTGAAACTTTGTATGTTGATAGAGGCAATTCACATAACTAGGATATATTCTTGAAAATACAGCGCACAAATTATTCATAGGGTTAATAAATTAATATACATTAGTGTTTTAACCTTCCACCTTCACAAAATATCACAATGGAAGGTCCCCGGTTCTTACATGTGATTACATTAATATTAGCATACACATCATGGCTTGTTAATTAATGAATCTTAGAATACAGCCTACACTCGTATCTTACTGATAACTTGCCGCAAACGATCCCACAGGGACGTGTACTTCACTTCCCCCGAGTGGACGATCTGTTATACGAACGTCGGTGCAGGCCAGGAAGGCGTTATTAATCCTTGCCCTGAACTAAACACATCCGTGAGGTAGTAAATCTCACAGAAACCTCTTGGGTAGCTCAAAGAAACTACCTCATCCCTACTCCAACACCCTTTATATTGCACTCATCAAACAGAAACTTGGCGATATTTGTAGGCGATGAAATTTATTCCACTAATGCCATATGAATGTTCCCTATGCACAGGAAAGGGCGTATAAATTCAACATAATATAACATAATTTAATATTATCCCTCAACTAGTGTGGTTAGGGTCAAAACGCCGCAGAACGCCAATATTCCGCTCTATAATTTGCACTTTTCAATAGTAGCCTAACTTCTCTTTCAAGGCTAGTTGTAAGGTGGTTGCTAAGCCACGCTGTTCCTTGTTTGGAGCATGCGTGGGTCAGTTCGACGACTACGTAACTGATACTCTTCACACCTTAATTTTAGCCTACTTTAGATCTATGCAAAAATGAAAATTGACTTATGAGATCAACACAGGGCCAAAAAATGTGTCTGTCTGTGTGTGAGTGTGTATGTGTGTATACTATGCATGTCTCTCCCCCCTATCAATTCAAACATGGTGAAACCGAATGGAACGAATTTGGTACAGAGGTAGGACTAGCAAAGGGCACCGCAGAGTCATGCTTTATATCGCCGCCATCTTGACGGAAACGTAATGGCGGCCACCCAAATGTTCAAAGCTTAAATTAAATTACGACTAACTTAACCATCCGATCTCTACCAAATTTGGCAACAACATAATATTATGTGGGAAGCGTCTTTTGACCAAACTACAAGGTCATCAGCTCAATAATTTGCAGATGACGGCCATGTATGTGTGCAAATTGATTCCCCCTATCAATTTAAATACAGTGAAACCAAATTGAACGAAATTTGGCACAGAGGTAGCACTACTAAAGGGCACCTCAGTGTCATGTTTTATATCGCCACCATCTCGACGGAAACGTAACGGCGGCCACCCAATTGTTCAAAGCTTAAATCAAATTACGACTAACTTAACCAAATCATCTGTGCCAAATTTTGCAACAACTTACATTTATATGGGAAGCTTCTTTTGACCAAACTAAAAGGTTATCAGCCTAATTATTTTGCAGATGGCGGCCAAGTATGTGTGCAAATCGATTCCCCTATGAATTCAAACACAACAAAACCGAACTGAACGAAATTTGGTACAGAGGTAGCACTAGCAAAGGGCAATTCAGTGTCATGTTTTATATCGCCGCCATATTGACAGAAACGTAATGGCGGCTACCCAAATATTCAAAGTTTAAATCAAATTACGACTAACCTAATCATCCAATCTCTGCCAAATTTTCCAGCAATATTCCTTAATGTGTGAAGCGTCTTTTACCCAAACTACTAGGTCAACAGCCAAATAGTTTCAAGATGGTGGATGTATGAATCATGCAAGTATTATAGCCTAACCGTAACTTACTATTTAACGAGGTCTGGCCTCAACAATTCAGCTTATCGTATATAGGGAGGTTTAATCTGTCCTCAAAGTGGTGACCGGTAGGATAGCATATTATAATAGAATATGTAACCGTAGAAGTGACTAACAGGTCAGGCTTACCGTGCCATATCGTTGTGGGCCCATGCCGTCCCGTTTTCAAAATGGCCGCTATTTTTGCTCGTAAATGCATATATATCCGTAACTTTCTAAGTGTATATCCTTTTAGGAATGTATTGAACGAAATAATACATATTTAGTATCAAATGGTTTGTGGAAACGCCAGAAAACACTAAAGGAATAGTTGATTTCAACACAAAATATGATTCAGTTATACTAAGCCTGTTGTGTATCAAGTGTTATTGTAGCGCATTGTGGAGTAATATTAGCGACTTGGGCTCATAGTCTGGGGGTTCGCGGATCCAATCCCTGCAGGTTCATTTTTTTAACTTCGTTTTTATGGTATTTATTGATTTATAACTGCTCACACGTTATAATGTTAAGCATATATAGTTTGTATTTGCAATCGAAAATATTATATACCGTATATACACTTATAACAACACATATTTCACAACTAGAATACAGCGATTAATATTCTTTGACCTTGATCCGCAGTAGAGACTATTGTTGTTGTTGTAGTTTTGTTGTTGTTGATTCTTTAGGTGTTTTGCGGCATCATGGTCTTGTAGTCCCGTTTACTTGAGTGTGTGTAGAAGTTGTCTGATGACCTGTGTCACTGTGATGTCTGTAGTCTTACTAGAGTGTGTACTTTTATACGAGGAAGGATTTGGGTAGGAAGCTGTTGTTGTTTTTGTTGTTTCACTTGAGATGCTTGGACATCATGGTCATTTCGTCCCGAGTACTTTGGTGTGTGTTGAATTTCTTCTGATAACCTGTGTTATTGTGATGGCTGTATTAGTGTGTGTATACGGTATATAATTCAGGTGAAGATTCAATCAATCAACGTTTAATATCCGTATAGGACGTTTTATTTTAACTAGCTACTACAACCATCATTCAATTATACTCCTTAAGAACGAAGATTTATAACTATACAAATGCATTTAGTAGAAAGTAGGCTATATTTTCTTTACTGAACATCTTGTTTGATTATGACTTTACCACTAAGTGTGTTAGTTTCTGGGATTTAGTTCCTTCCAATGTCATTAATATACTGTAGGTTGTTTATTTTAATTGAAATATCCCTCACTTCTGTGACCTATAAACGGCCGATATTATGTCACCACACTTGCGAGATGTAAGGAAAGAGGTTCTGCTATAATTGATATTCATCTATAGGAATTTGTTTGACCACATCTGCTCAGTCTGGATCTGCAATTAATGTGGTACGGTATTTATTAATTATAAATGGGCAAAAATTGTGCAAATTACAAAATGTCTGTTTAATGTGGTATTTGTATTATGGTTACTTCAAAAAAGTATTTTCAATTTTTGCATAGTATGAAAGTGAACTTATACAATCTGCATGGGCTAAATGTCCGTGTGTCTGTATGTGATGTATGTATGTGTGTCATCGTCACCGTCGTTCCTCCAATATTAATTGGAACACAATGAAACCAAATTGAAACAAATTTAGTACAGAAATAGTACTAACAAACGGCACATGAGTGTCATGAATGATATCGTCGCTATTTTAAAGAAAAAATGGCGACCTCCCAAATGTTCATGGATAAAAGCAAGTTACGACTAAACTAATCATTGGATCGCTACCAAATATTGAGAAAGCATACCTTCTTGTAGGAAGCGTCTTGCGCCCAAACTATAAAGTCACCAGCCAAATAATTACAAGACAGCAGCCGTGCGAATCATGCAAGCATTATAAACTAGAGCTTATGATCCAATTAATCAAAGTTCACAATACTTGGCATTCAGTTTTATGTAAGGACGCACTTTTACCAAGATATGATCGTGAATATAACGCGCACAAAATTACCAAATTACAATAACAACAATTAGTGACAAGGTAGGCCGTATATGTGACCTTTTATTGCAATTCAAATAGAACAGACTCTCCATTATTCGAACATTAGAATCGACGACTCCGTATCCATTTCGGTAATTAAGACGTATCTTGCCAAGAGGCGACTATCATACAAGAGCTCTCACTTAGGTTGTTAAAATAATTATCACACTCAATATAGCGCACAGTAGCCATGTTGAATTTCGAAAATAAATTAATAGTTTTCGAGATCTCAGAGCTATAATAACGTAATTTAGCAATAAAATATAAACTTATATGTCGCTTCGTATGCCAAAATCAAAGGTATATTGATTCCATACACTAATAATTACAGTATAGCCTAATAATAATGTTATTGGTTTACGTCCCTTTAAACTACTCTGGCTTTTAAAAACGCCGGGGTGCTGGAATGTTTCCCCGAAGGGGATCTTTAACCTGCCAGTAAATCCACTGACACGGCTCCGTCGCATTGGCACACCCTCAAATGCCAAGTGACTGCAGCAGGATTCGATCCTGCAAACTTGAGATCAGCAGTCGAGAACGTTTCCGCTAATCTTTGCAGCCAGTGTACATTTAAGTACACAAACTCAGGATGTTATTGCACAATTATGGCGAAATTTGTTAGAAAAGTAGCACTATACAGGGTGTAATTGATTACATTAAGTCCGTTACTCTGGTGATAGAAGATGGTATTCTAAGCACACATCTTCATGAAATTTAGTCGCATCCTAATTAGTGTAGGTGAAATTAAGTCATAAATATCGTCGGTCAATTTTTTTGAAAAACAAATAGCCTGAATTCCCCACGCAACACAGATGATTTTTCCCCTACGGCGTACACTGCAACGCTGTGGCATGTAGGTAGACAAGAGTCTGAAGGTGAAAGACCTCCTCACAGTCCGCCAATAGCTTAGAAATAGGGCCTACACCACCCGAACCTATCACTCATCACGGAGAGTGGTCTGCTTGGCTAGGGATGCTATTAAACCGTATGTTTAGGATTCAGCCGGTCTTAGAGCTGATAACACAACGTAAATAACTTATTGGCCAACGCATGGTAGCCTACATAACCTGCATTAGGAAATTCAAATCCTAAAGATTTGGTAAATTAATTAAAGGAACCTTTAAGGTCTAACTTTGTGCGAAGACAATGCATCAACTGTAAAGTAATAATAATAATAATAATAGTCTTTAGACACATTATTTTTATGTTTTTCGGGGATGTCGAGTTGCCGGAATTTTGTGTTCACCGAATTTATTTTGCGTGCCATTGAATCCATTGGCATAACGCTGTCGTATATGCTCACCTTCATATTTCATTACATCACTGAGCCTAGATCGGACGCTCGACAAGGATAGCAATCTACTACCTGAGCAACACAGTGTCGCTATCATTAAATTATTATTATTATTATTATTATTAATATTATGTACATGTCATACCGTACTAGAATTAAATCTTGGGAGTAGTTTTCCATGGTTTCCCACTTCTAACCCAGGGAAATGCAGGGATGGTTCTTAACTTAAAGCCACGGCCGTCTTCTTCCCAATCCTCACCTGAATTACAAATACCCACAATACTAAAGAAACCACAAAAACATAGGTTATCGGATAAATTCTACACACACCAAACTATATGGGGCTAAATGTCCGAAATCACCAAGCCTCTCACACAAAACAACATCAAGTATTTTACGTCCGTTTTAAATGGTAGTTTTGAACAGACGACGGGATGTCAGAATTTTGTTCCACTGTATTTCTTTAACGTGCCGGAAGTCAACGACACACCTAGGCTGATTATCGAAAGTATTTTATCCTTTACATCTACATCAGTCGATGACTTCCACACTTACAACGTAGGCTACAAGATACTACCGGTCCTAACGTCCCAAGCCATTGTGTGCGATTTCAATAACAACAACAAGAGCAATACTAATTTTCTTACTTAGCGATTTTATGAGACGAGAACCGCTATTCTCATGCCAGCTGATACACTCTCCTCCTCAAATGTAAGGTCAATGCTCCGATTATGCAAAAACTTCCTCGCCCCACCTCACCCCGCCTCATTCGTGCCTCATCACCGCCTCGCCCCACCTGCTTTCCCCCAGACTCCTTTTCCACTTTCTGCTTGAAGGGTTTCTGAAAAAACCTACAAACATTGACTTTTTAATTTTAGTTTTCAATTTAAATATATGTGACATATTTATTTGCCTAGGAAGCTTCTATCATCAGTGTAACGGACTTCATGTATATCAATTACACCCCGCTTGCCACGGTGGGTGAGTGGATATAGCGTCGGACTACCAACCCCAAGATTGCAGGTTCGCTCCTGGCCAAGGTAAGTGATTTTTAGAAAGGCGACAAAAATCACGACACTCATGTCATACATTGTTGGCATGTAAAAGAACCCATTTGAATTCAGTGGGCCGTGTTCAATGGCAAAATTAATCTCGGGATTTTCCGCCAACACAAATTTCCTTCATTCTCTACTTGAAAGCGCTGTAGTGTCAAGGAGTTTAGGTATCTAACCTCCTTGACTTACATAGCGCTCAAAGGAACGACGAAATTCGACAAGCAAGCTACCCTCTGGGTGTCAATTAACAAAGCTTGCACCAGGCAGCCGAGGCCATACGATATTATTATTATTAATTACACCCTGTATAACAGGCATTAGTAACGTTAGTGATAAGTTCATCACTCTGAGTATAGCGATCGGCGGCCATCCTGAACTTTCATAATTTTAAGCTGAATAACATTCTCTGTTTTAGAACATCAACAACCAAAATTATTGATAAGATATAAACTTATATTGTAGATCGAATTACAAAGGAAAATAACAGCTTATTTAAATTTTCAGGATAGCGGCCGGGCGTAATATTTAAACGTAATTTTGAATCATTCAGAATGTAATTGCGCAATTAAACCGAAACTTAGTAAAAATGAAGTACAATATATTCGACCTTGCTGAAAAAAATAACTAAATAATAACACACTTAATACAACGTGCGGTGGCCATCTTCTAAATAGAGAATATAATAATAAATTACTCACAGTGTTTCTAAGATTCAACATTGAAAATTAGCAGTACCTAGGTAATGTTGAACCTTGCAAGAGTCTTACTTCGACTAAGTCAAAAGAACAGCGTCTCTGTGCGTTCTGGTTGCTGGCTGGGCGTATTTTAGGCTATTTTCATTTATTGAAAAATAGACGTGTGGGATCACCTTTTATCGGTGGTTTATGTGTGCACGAATGTGTGTGTATTTGTCCCATAATGAAATCTAAATGGCTGAAGCGATTTCAATGAAACTCGGTAAGGACATAGTACACTTTTGTAGGACCCCGACCGAGCTCTTCAGATTTTATTACGTCTCATCATTCTAACGTGGCGGTTGTGCGAAATATTTCTCCGCCATTCTATATCTCAGAAACTATTACTGATATCACACTGAAATTTGTCACGATAACATATGACACTACTAGACGTTCACCAATGCAATTTTGAAAAACCTGTTAAATAAAAAACAAGCATGGCGGCCAAGCGAATTTGAAACATTAAAATAGACTTTTCTCGCGATTTAACCATTCGAGCGCAGTGAATCTTAGTACCGCAAATGTTCATATAAACTTTAATACACTGAATGTTAATTTAGATCAATGGATTACATAACCTCAAGATGGCGACTGTGCGAAATTTTAAAATTAAGTTTTAATTCCTTGTGTCCTAATCATTTGTTCGAAATCAACATTTGAATTATGAACCTACGCAATAATCGTCATTCAATAGTACATAATTATATCGTCTCGTATATAGATATCCAACATGGTGACCATTCGAAATATTTTGATGGTTCTCAATATCTACTAATCTATGATAGCAATCAAACTGAATTTTTGTATGTTGATAAATGCTATTAACATAAGTTCACTTATGGGATTTTCAATAACCCGATGAGCACAAATCCATGGCGGGGACGAGAAATGTAAGTAATTAAATGGACGTTTTTCGCGATTTAACCATTCAAGCGCAAAAAAAACTTTGTACGGTAAATGCTTATACAAATAGTCTAATCCATTGACATTTGAAATTTTTAAAATCTCGTTTTTATTTCTTGTGTCCTAATCATGCGAATGAATAGGCCTCAACCTACGCAACAATCTTCCTCTAATAGTGCATAACTCTTTGGTCTACATAAAATAAAAATCCAACATGGTAACCATCCGAAATACTTAGATGGTACTCAGTAATACGAATCTATTAAAGCAATCAAGCTGAAACTTTGTATGTTGATAGAGGCAATTCACATAACTAGGATATATTCTTGAAAATACAGCGCACAAATTATTCATAGGGTTAATAAATTAATATACATTAGTGTTTTAACCTTCCACCTTCACAAAATATCACAATGGAAGGTCCCCGGTTCTTACATGTGATTACGTGGTACCGACTACATTGTTTACCACATAATTTACAAATACAGGATACGTCTATGTCATGAAAGTACTCGGTGACGCACAGTTTATGGTGGTACCCATGTACCGCCATCGAGTTAACGAAGTGTCGTAGGTCTTGATTGGTGTCAGTCCATACTCTATTCGTTATGGCTTCCGTTATGTAAAATTCGAGCCAGATTTCATCTCTCTTCTTCACTCACTCATGCATTAGTCTTTTCCAGGCGTCCGTAGATGGTAGTCCTCTCTTCGTCTGTAGGTCCTCAATGAAGAAGTTCTCCTTGGCAAGTTCGTACACTAGTCTAGATTTTGCATATTTTGATAATCCCAGGATTGCTTTTAGGAAGCACGACTTCACTGCCTCGAGCGTCCTCAAGTCCGCCAGGGTCAGTTTCTCCCAGATAATTTCTATCCCGTATGTGGCGATGGGCGCAATTTTCGCGTCAAATAATCTCATAGCGGTTCCAAAGAGAGCTTCGTGAGTGATTTAATGTCATATATGGCTTTAGTTGCCGCCGTTGCACGAGACTTGATGTGGACTCTGTAGGCTCTAGCTGTTTTTGCATTGTCAATCCTAAGTATGTGAATGTATTTACTGTCTTGAGGGGATTCAATCATAAGTATATCCTGTCTCCCAAGGCCTCTCTGCCACCTTTCCGAAACGTCAATTTTACTGTTTTCTCCGTATTAATTTTCATCTCGTTATCCTTTGCCCAACTGTCTAGATTTGTTATGGCTTTTGGCACTTCATGTACGGAACTCGAACCAATGACCATATCGTCAGCGTATAGGTATATTTTAACATTATCCGTTCCTAGCGTAGCTGCCTTCACCACATCGTACGTTGCAATGTTGAAGAGTTGGGGGCTGAGTGGGTCTCCTTGCAATACACCGTTGGTTTGTGTTATCAAATTCGAAGTTGCGACACGGTCATCAATTTGCATATAATTTGTGATCAGAATGTTACCTATCAGTATCGTGAGCTTGTTGTTTTTGCCCATCATGGCTACAAGTTTCGCAATTATTAGCGACATGCTTAACGAGTCAAAGGCTTTCGCGTAATCGACAAACACTACGCGAAATTTGCCACTTGGGTTTCTTCAATGTCATTGAGTAGGTTTTTAATGGCGTGGAGAGTGCTTAGTCCTTTACGGAATCCAAACTGTTCATCTGGGAGTTTATGGTCTACTGCTTCTGTGATCCTTTTAGCGAGGAGTTTTGTCAGTATCTTCATCATGTTCTTTTCGATAGAGATCCCTCTGTAGGAGTTTGGATCTGATTGATCGCATTTACCCTTGAGCAGCACTTTAATAGTTGAGATTCTCCATGTTGTGGGGATGCTATATTCATGTAGACAGAGGTTAATTAAGTCTGAGATTGCCGGAAGCAACATCTCTGTGGAGTCTTTCACGTGTTCGTTACAAATCCCGTCAGGTCCTATGGCCTTATTGTTTTTGAGTGACATGATAGCTTCTTCTACTTCCTCCAATGTGATCGGGTTGGTTTCATGTTGGTATGTTCCCATTTTAGTTGGTTCAAGAATGCTGACATCTACGTCTACGTTTAATGTGTCTCGGAAGTGTTTTTCCCATTCAGCCATTTCTATTTTTCCAAAGCCATGTGTTTTTCTACGGTTCAATGCTACAAATGGGTCATTGATGGCTTCTTCTACTATTCTTATCGCCTCCTTTTCCAAATATTCCTTACATTTTACCGAAAGTAGTCTTTTGTAATCCTTCTTGATGATGCTGTATTGTAGTATTGCCTCCTGGTCCATAGTAGGCTACGTTTTGCGACATGCATGGCCTCGATGACTCTTTTTCACCTCAGATAGCACTCTTTGTCGAACCATATTCGCGATCTTCTTTCCGGCTTATACACAAGTGATGATTTGATCGTTTTTTCCAGGGATAGCGCGGCTGCGTCTATATTTTTTTCTCTTTATGTGTTTATCAAACTTTTCCATACCTCCGATTCCTGTCTGAGAACATCTTTGTCTATCTGTCGTGAAGTGTTGGTATCTTTAGATTTTTTTCTCTTGTCCATTTGTGAGACGTTAAATTGTGTCGAAATCGGGCAGTGTTTCTTTATCATCGCCTCCTCTGAAGTGAGACATACAGTGTAATTTAGTAACTTAATGGTACGGCCTTTATAGAAAACTAAATCTATAGTGCTGCTCCCTGAATGTGCAAAGTACGTTCTATCTTCAACCTTGTTGACGAGGTTGAATCCTTCCCCCTTCATTAGTTCGAGGAGTTCTTTCGCTCTATGGTTATCGACGTCTAGTCTGCAGTTAAAGTCTCCGGGCAATATAACGTCTCTGTCCTGAAGTACATGTCCTATGGAGAACATGATTATTGCTATCAGATCTTCAATAGGTCTTAGTGGCCCTGAATATATGGCTATTACAGAGATCCATTCGAAGTTTATTTTTTATTATTTATCGTATGGCTTTTAGTGCCGGGAGTGTCTGAGGACATGTTCGGCTCGCCTGAGGCTGTAGCTGCTTCCAGCGGACACCCTAAAGGGTGAGCTACAAGTTCCGTTCAATTTCAAGTAGTTCCAACTTTCGCCACCAGATATCAATGATACCTAGTGGTGAACGTTGGAACTTTGATAGAGCGTACTGACGAAATCTAACCTAACAATTTTGCTTTACACAAGTTTAGTCTGTGAAAGGATCTTTTACATGCCATAAATCTATGACATGGGACAGCCGGCTTTACTTCCCCTCCGAAGGAAGGCATACTGAAGGATTTTTAACGCTCTTAAAAAATCCGACGACTTCGGCACAGCTGTTCAGCATGCTACCGACTACGCCACCGAAGCCGCTAGTTTATTATCATTGTGTCTTGGTATATACTTAGAATTTTACCAATGCTTGGTTTGTAGTAACATGAGGTGCCACGCATTGGTCTATCTCTTGGCCCTTGCGTTGCTGGAATATGCTGTGCGTAGAATCCATTAATGTCTATAGGTTTGGTCGATAGAGTCTCTAGTAGTATATCATGTGAATGCAGGAGTTTATTGTTTGTCAATTCTAAGGCGCTCTTTAAGCCCTCTATATTTCACAGCAAGATGCGCATCTGGTTAGACTGTGAGGGAAATTCCTGTTTTGCGGTAGCGAAAAAGTCGGTATCGTCTCACAAAGACACCATTGGGCCACTAGGATATATGAAAATAGGCTATTTAGTACTTCATGGAACTACTTGTTATGACTTGAATACCATTATCTCACGACATAATTGCACAATTAACGTGAAATTTGATGAGAGAGGAGTACCATCCAAAATACATTGCTACCATTATTCATAGGTATATCACACCGAATCTAGTGCACAGGGGCCATCACGAGATTATTAAACATACCAACAAAGAACTCTATATAATTTTAGAGATACTATATCTCAAATTAGCAGTATTGTAGAACCGTACAAGGGCTTTGTATGGCAAAGTTAAAAGAACATCCCCGCCAAATATTGAAGTTGTTAGGTGAACATGTTACTAAAACTTCAGGATCAATAAATCAGGATTCAAATGCACAATTAAAATGAAACCTCGTAAGAGGGGAGAAAGATACATCGCTTGAATTAGTCATAAGACTATCCCACTGCATGCGGCAAGTAGGTGCCATCTTGAATACATAGGCCTAAGACATTAATATCGACAGTGAGCTTTTTATTACATTTTCAATGTCAAAACGCACCAAATGTATAGTCTCACGGAAAGGACTCTCTGTAGAAGCCACAAGACAAAATGTTCAATACAATCAAGATGGTAGATGGGCGTACATTTCTAATGTGTCAATCAATCCTCAGGATGCAAAAGAGGATTTAAAACAAAGCATAGTAAATGGGGAGTATAATGTAGGGTACAACCTCTAACGTTTGTCATGAGTACTTTCAATCATACACCTTGATATCGACAATGAGTTATAACAATACTATACATTAAGAAGAAAGTGTGCTATAAGTTTCTTTGTTTATTTCTTTTAATTTCTTCATTTAACCTTTTACTGTTTACTTTGTTCACCGTGTTTCTTTGACACAGACGTCTCAATCACTCAGTTCCTTAGCAAGGGGAATTAACTATAGGAGATTAAAATTCCCTCCGCCCGGCAATGTATGGCATTACTTAGAGACATTAACTGAGTTTCCATTTTTGAATAGCTTTTTTCACTCATAATAATGAACTGAGGATGTAACAGCAATTACTTTTTTTTTTTTTTTAGTTTTACATTTCAAATAAAAGAGCAAAACTCTTGAGGGTTATTTCTACCCAGACCTCACCAGTTGAGGGTTATACATAATGCTAGCAACCAACGAATGAGCAGGAAAACAACGAGTAGGCATGATGTGATGAGACGCACCATGGCATGATGGAATGTGAAGTGTAGTGAACACAGGAGCAGCAACAGCGGCAAATCAGATAAGTCTACAAACCAAATTATCAATTCAGTTATATTTAAGTGTTTGCTTAGGCGTTCAACCTTACTAACTTCACTTCAACATATTGCTACGATAGAAGTTAACAACTCAGAAGTGCTTCCTACTCATACACATATAATGTGATAACAATAAACCCAACACTATAGAGAGGTAACTAACGGAATACGAAAATAACAAAACGATGGCCTAGTTCTAACAACACGTACGTCTTCTTGGTTGAGAGAGGAAGTGAGACCTTCTGCGGCAGAGTTCCTGTCCCAACAACAAGAAATCCCCCTCGGCACCCCGGAAGGCGAAGGTACATTTCACTGGGCAAAGAAAAATATTTCGAATTCACTAAATTTGCCAACAATTGTTGTATACCTACAAGCGTTTTACATGTTTAACATACGAGAAGCCCTATCATCTTATACTTATACTATAGTCTAATTAGTGATGGACAGAAAAACGCCCAACTGTTTGGAGAAAACAGTTGTTCGATGAAAAACGAACGAACTGTTTTTTAATGTTACACCAAACAGTTTTCCTTCAGTCTATTATGATTGGTTGGAACGAATCCACTGTTTGTCTTACACTGTTTGCTACTCACTGGCACTGCTGTAACAAGGCCGCACTAGATAGACAGGCCACAAGGCTCCGGCCGTGACGTCACAAAAGTGGCCCACGTTCAGCATGGCAGTGTACGGCCCGCTCTCACTGTCACCATGGTATTGTTCACTTATTGAACCTTATCGATGCATTTGAACATGCCTTCAATTGTAGTTGTATTTAGGCTTTTGTACTAAACGAGTCTTATGCGGCGGGAAAAGTGGCAGGGCAGTTTATGTACCAATATTACCTCAATTACCGACAGTAGTGGCTACGCTGGCTAAAGCGCGGCGTTAGGTCATGGGGCCAAGCTCTCTGCTGACTCGGTAGACGCGTGGGTTCGAGCCCCACCGTCGGCTGTCCGTGAAATGGTTTTCCGTGGTTTCCCATTTTCAACACCAGGCAAATGCTGGGACAGTACCTTCTGACAGGCCACGGCCGCTTCCTTCCACATCCTTCACTTTCATTTATTCCAATCATCCATTCATCTCATCTCTCATTCCGACGCGCAGGTCGCCCACGGGCGTCGACTAGAAAGACCTGCACTCGGCCTCTCAGGAGGCTACACGAAAAAAAAAAGAACTCAATTGACATTTCCTTACGTAAATTTAAGCTGACAACTGTCATTTGTAACGGATCGCAGTTTTATGCAAAAGATTAAAACCCATAATACCTATAAAATAGTTTTAATGTTTCTAGGCAAATAAATGATAGCAATTCATAATAATAGGCTGCAACTTTTCTTAAAAATTAGGCTTCTGCTTAAAACTTAACTAACAATTCCTAAGGTTTCAATTTATCAATTTTCCTTTTCTTTGGCGATTTATGGGTGTCCTTACTTAAGGATTTCTTCTTAGCCATGAGTTTGTCTTCGATAACTTTTCTATAGTTATTCAATAATATATTACAAAAGATGCCTATACATTTGTCAACAAATATTCCACAATCACTGCATGTTTCAAACACGACGTTTACATTCTCCAGAACATTGTTGAATGTTTCTTTGAGAGTCGCATAGTAAAAACATCGATTCATACTTCTTATCACTTATAAGTATATTAAATAATTTAAATTGTGTGATCAAAATGTTAACAATAAAATTTGATGGATATTTCAAAGCTCCTCTGTCGATTACATTGAAACAATAATTTTCTTCTGGTTTTAACGCATCTGACGTTACATTATCATTATTAAACAATAAAACATCTTGACAACTTTTACAAATATATCCATCAATATAAACTAGACCTAACAAAATATTCTCAGATACAATAGCATCATTAAACTCAACCTCCACACTTTCAAAATGTGAAATTTCTGTATTTTTGAAGCTTTTACAATCTGAGCTCTTGCAATCCACATAAGTTACTTACTTAATGAAATATTACTAATAGGGATATCTGCGTGTTTAGCAGAGTATGCATTTATTACCGTACCGTTAGGGCTTTTAATTTTCGTTCTGACTCAAGGACTTGCTTCTCTGAAACATGGTAGCAGGCACCACTCATTTGCCTGTAGTGCCCTAATCTTCCTTCTAATTCATCAGTCTGAAATTTCCCTAACAATACATAGGCTACTTGAATCCCAAACTTGTTTTCAAGAAATTTGCCAGAAATTTGCCAACTCCAATATAGTTTTTACAGTGTGAACTAAAGCTGTTTGAGTTTCATTAGTAGGTTTTCCATGACGATTTTCTTTTATTTTTTGTGTGTGATCTCCTCTTGAACAGGTAGATTTTCCCACCTAATTAACCACGTTAAAAACTTGCGCAGAAATAAAACATTGTCATCATGAACTGAAAATATTGCGTTAAAATGAGGGCCGTTAAATCTAACGCATTTGAAAGCGTGCTTAAAATTAAGAATCTTCCACCACTGAAAATTATTTCTAAAAATACAGCTGTCCTTTTAAAATCATTTGTATTTTTGGTTGGTTGGTTGGTTCTTAAGTTTAGGGGCTGGGACAACGCGGTCATGTAGCCCCGTGTACTTTGGGTGTGTGTAGAATCTGTCTGATAACCGGTGTTAATTGTGATGACTGTAATAGTGTGTGTTATCTGTTTGTTTTTTTTAATTTAAGTACTGCAACTTAGAATTTTTCAAATAGTTCCTGCTTTTGTCACCAAGCGCCACCGTCAAGCGGCGACATTTTCCTCGTCGAACAGTTTAGAACAAAGGTTTGCATTTTGTCGCTCTAAAGAAGTTGGGTACAAAACTTTTTGTTTCAGGGCAGGAGTAAGCTTACCTTAATTATTCTCTTCTCCTCTATGAAGCTGTTTAAGGTGACCAACACAAGCAAAACTTTCTTTGTCTGACTCAGGGTTGTCAGAGTCAGTGAACACCAAAGTTTGTAAGTTATCAGCTTGGTTAAGCCAGTTATTTCTTAAGCTTTTAAATAAATGAACAGAATGACACATTACAAAAATCTCTTGCGTTTCGTCAAATGGGTTTTGAAAAGTGGTTTGTAAACTGCCTTTCCATAAGTTTTCCAACATTTTCCTGTTAACACTGTTATTGAAAAAAAAAATCCACAGCCTGCTTCCAGTCTCCGACCGGGTCAGGAATGGAATGAATGAAGCCCCCATCTAGCGGCGGGGATATGAACTGTACCGGCTGCCGAGGCCTGACGCACTCCTCTGGGGCAATGGTTAATGAAAGACAGATGGAATGAAATGATAGTGGAGAGTGTTGCTGTAATGAAATGTTGACAGGGAAAACCAGAGTACCCGGAGGAAAACCTGTCTGCCTCCGTTTTGTCCAGCACAGATCTCACATGGAGTGACCGGGATTTGAACCACGGACCCAGCGGTGAGAGGCCGGCGTACTGCCGCCTAAGCCACGGAGGCTCCCTGTTAACACTGTTATTATTATAGAGCATTATAGAGTTTCAAATGGTCACGTTTCACAGTTAAAATGGACACATCGGGTCTTTTAACAGAATCCTCCCTAATTATGAACCTTTCGTCTACGTGTTTTATGCACACAAAAGAGCTTGCGAAGAGACAAATTTGGTTCGATGGATGGCTAAGATCCACTTTTGTTTCCGAACCAAGTCAGTAGGGAATTTAAACACTGAAATATTAGGCCGTTTTGAACTGTAGTTGCTTCTACAACCAGGTACACAACACGACGTGGGCATAATTCACTATGTTCACACACGTTTCAATCATTAAAAACCATTGATAACTTTACTGCTGCGAGGTTCAGCTCAGCCTGTAAGTCACTGGCGAGAAGTGAAGCGGCCGGCCAGTTGTGTGACGTAGCGACCAAAGTGGAGGGGGAGCCTTATGGCCTGTCTATCTAGTGCGGCCTTGGCTGTAACCTCGAATGAATAGCTCCGCCGGAGCTATTCGGCCGAGGTCGTCATTATTCGACAGTAAACCACTCCAATCCCCACTCTGTCAAATCAACTGTTTGTCCCGTATTATTAGCAGCCAGGATACAAGAGCAGTTGGGAAAAGCAGTTCTTAGCCAAACTGTTCTTCTTCAACGTTTTCGCTTATTGCTGTTTGCGAGCTGTTGGCGGATGATTCATCGGTGTTTTTAAATCTCCTCAAAGCTCTCGCATAGCAGCATTGGCGCTCGCCCGCAGGGGTTCGGGACTTGGGGAGAGGTAGGGGGTGGATTACTGAGAATATTTAGATTCTTAATTTTCACACCAGTTTATTACATAAATTGAAGGAAGTAAGATTGTAGTTTAACGTGACCGTGAATCTTGTGATTATGAGCCACGGGACCGCCTTTTTACGTTGAATCCGAACCACAGGACATGGCATTTCACTTCGAAAATCTCACATGCATTGACCGGGAATGCTTGTTGGCGAGAGGCCGACAGCTTGACCGCTGCGCCACAAGGCATCTATTACAAAAATTGAAGTTACTGATATTTAACTGATTTTAACTGATAATTCCACAATTTTATTTAACTTGGAGTAATTTGGAATTATTTGAAAATATCTGCAGTTATTTAGAAAATCGGCGAACTGGATTAACATTTAACATTACCATTTTAATGAACTGCTTGAATTTTATTTTTGTCGATACATGGTGATACCACTAAAGAAATGAACATTATGACGATGATTCACAAAGAAAAGCGAATTTATAAGGACAAATACTCTGAACTAAAAGAAAACAACTATTCTTCCCATTCATGCCATAAAGATAATGTACCCAACGGTTTCAGAGCAGCCAAATAACGACTATCACGAAGCAAGTAGTTCCGCCTCTTAAAACAACAATAACTAATTTGATTGCATTGACTTTGCCTAAGAGTGGAGTCTCACTCATCTTCCCGTTCTACCCGTGTAGCCTTCATACAAGTATTTTGTCAGCCATCAGCTTGTGTTGCCTGTCAGTGTCTAATAATAATAATAATAATAATAATAATAATAATAATAATAATAATAATAATAATAATAATAATAATAATGTTATTTTTTACGTCTCTTTTAACTACTCTGGCTTTTAGAGACGCCGGGGTGCCTGAATTTTGCCCCAAAGGTGATCTTTAACGTGCCAGTAAATCTACTGACAAGGCTCCCTCGCATTTGTGCACCCTCAAACGCCAACTGGCTGCGCCAGGATTCGATCCTGCAACCTGGGGCTTAGCAAGCGAGAACGTTACCGCTGAGCCACGCAGCCAGCCTCAGTGTCTACTGTCTAGATATTACGCAACGAATCAAGTTACAGTGAAAGGTGGAGAAATATCTTTCCTATCTCACAGCTCTTGTGCGTGTGACTCACTCGTCTATCACCGAGTCCCGTTATGAAGTGTCAACGAATGACCTGCTGTCTTCAAACTGTTTGCGAAAACATTACTGCGTTGGTAAATCAGCTTCTGCCGTACTGTCTTGTGAACGAATTTTATAACCTGTTGTTTTCAAACTGTTTGGGAGAACGGTTGTTTTCAACAAACGAACAGTTCGTTGGCGTTTTCCTAAAACAGCAGAAATGACCATCACTAAGTCTAATCCTATTTACCTTGCACACACACAACTGTAGACCATCCAGACCGGAGTTGGAGATAACGCTATCTTTGCCTCGCCTGTAGAACGATACAGCTGTCAAAACAACATCAATATTGTTTGGTGACCTCCGTAGTACAGTCAGCAATAATTTGTGATACCTATCTTTGGCTGACTGTTAGCTCTTCCCTCATCAACACGGCATCTTCATCTTCATCGACAATATTTTGCTCATCACTTGGCGAAAGGGTGGGTCATATCAAAAATATCTTTCAGACAAAAGTTTTAGGCAATATTTAGAGGACTATTGACCATTTTAAACGATTTTGATATTGTGCCTATTAAGGGAGTTTTTTTTTCTTTCAAAAAACCAATTATTTCTACCCTTTTGGTGTTAATGGTTGGTGCTATCAAAAAACTTTACTGAGATAAGTTTTTGGCCCTTATCCGAAGAAAAGTATGTACTTTGAATGGATTCGATTTTTCACTTATTAAGAATGTTATAGCGATATTTCACTTTTTTCGAAAAACTTCCTCTCTTCCACCACCTGGTCCAATTTTTTTCCAATAACGACCTTGACAGAGATTTTATAGGGTAATATGAGGGTCGAGTCATAAGTCATGGCACCGTTTTTTCTCTCGCGAACAGGAGACAACACAGAAAATCTACGATATGCATTTGGAAATATAGGGCATGTACGTATGCATAGTAACTGAAGATAAATTCTGACGTCAGGAGATGCTCGTAGGTAAGTGACAGAACACAGGTCATTGGTAAACATTGTTTTATTATGGTATAGACAGCAGACTACGTACAAAGGACAGGTCTCCACTGGTTACAGACCTTCGAAATAAATACCCACGGTGTCTACTGTGCATTGACAGCGGTGGGCAGGCACTGAATACCATTCGCTGCATGTTTATCGCTAACGTGTAACACCTCCCTCCGAAATGCTGTTACGATGTCTTCTTTCTTAGCAAACCGTCGTCCATGTAGTGGTTTCTTGACTGTGGGGATTAGATCATAGTCACATGGGTTTAGATCTGGCGAATACGGCGGGTATGGAAGAACCTCCCATCCACACCGTTGTAACCGACGCTGAACGAGGCTGCTGTGTGAGCTGTCATGTTATCGTGTAGGATTACGGCGCCGTCCAAACGATCAGGACGTTTGGTTCGCACAGCACGGCGCAATTGGTACAACAAAAAGGAAATGTAATACACTGCATTGACAGTGTGCCCCTCACGCACTGGACACAAGCACACCTAGAGCATCTTATGCCAGGATGACCATAACCTTATTGGGCGAAGGATTTTGACGAAACTGGTGTCTCCGTGGTGATCCCTGACGACACCATTCACTTGACTGTCTCTTCAGTTCATGTTCATAAGCAAGTGCCCATGTTTCATCGACTGCAATAATGCGATTAAACATGGCTTGTCCTTCCTGCTGAAACCTCTCCAGATTGATGCGACATGTTTCGTAACGAGTCCACTTCTGTACCTCCGTTAAGTGATGTGGCACCCACTTTGCATACATTTTACGCATCTGTAGGTCCTTGTGTAAAATGCGCCGTATTGTTGCCGCTGGTATTGCTGTATGTTCTTGCAATTCCGCTATAGTCCATCGCCTGTCCTCCTGTAAACACTGATCGATCAACATTATCCGTACATCTTTGTCCATGTACACTGGACGGCCTGAAGTAAAATCTGAGCAATTTGAGTAGACACTCCCTCACACGCAGTGACGAACGACAGCTATATTTCCAGGGAAGCGATTCTCATTGTTCGGCAGCACGCATTATCACAGTATATGTTCACAGGTAATTGGTGGGACATCGTATATCGCGTAGTTCACTCCACAATACTTCATTAAACACTTTTGCTCATTGGATATAACTTAATAGTACCCACAGACCTAAGGTATAATTTTCTCTGTCTGATGAAGATAATTTACGGGGTATTAGAACTAGACCATCGATAATTGGTTAAAACAACCAGCTCCCTACAAAAATTAATTAAAAACTTATTATGCTTAATACTTGTAAATTCCGATGTACATAAGTTTTATATAAATATCCACTGAACCTAAATTAAGCTTATGTGAGCAGGATAGGATGATGTTCGCTTGACATACGACATTATTCATCCAATATAACCCCTCATTTATCTCAGAAGTGTTTTATTAGGTGTATAGATAATTAAATTAATTTATTTCAGGCACTAAGAAATAAATTGTAACTACCCACCCAATAGAATTCAATACACTCGTGTTGAACGACTGAAGAACTTCTAATAATAGATTAAAAGTACGTCCATTAATTTTAATCTTAACCGTACAGTGACTTAAAACCAATGGAAAATAAAATATATAGCATTCTTTCAAATATAGTGGATTTGACAACAGAAGCCCGTGAATTTCTTAAAATGTTTATGACTGGAATTCTTAGACGAGTTATTAATCTCAATGTAGTAGTGAAATGATACATTAACCACAGCTACGGGTAGTTGAAGTGGGAATTTTAGGGGGAAATGGAATCTGTTTTTCGGTGAAAGAATCAATTTTGTTGTCTTTATTTTCTCTCTGAAACTTCCTCTTTAATGTGACACCTTAATCACGACTATAGGCTAATTGCAACCTATTTATATTTCCATTTTATCTTCGAAGGGACGAGGCGTCTTTCAAGATTCCATCTGTCATAACTGACACCCAAGCTGTCAAACTTCATTTGTGATATCCAAGCTTCAGAATTTAAATGGGATGTTAATATGTTGGGAGAGGAACATCAATTTCAGTGGTTGGTAGCAGAATTCTTCTGCTTTTTTATATTATATTCTTTAAATTTTGTTCTCCTTCGTGTGTTTGAAACCACTGCCATTGCATCGAACTTTTATTGTGATTGTATCAGTAATTAAGTGATCCATCTCTATGTGAAAATGCCTCGATTTGATGGTAAAGTATTTAAAAAGCATGCCAATTGCCATCCAATATAATCCAATTGTTTTCATAACCACAAGATGGCGGCTGTGCGAAATTTTAAAATGTGTTTTTTTATTTCTGGTGTGCTTGTTATGCGATCAAAGTGAACGTTTAAATAATGAACCGACACTACACTCTCCATCTAATGGATAACATAACTCTATGGCCTACATATATAAGAATCCAATATGCTGATCATCATACATATTTAGACGGTTCTCAATATCTACAAATCTATTACAGCAATCAAACTGAAATATTGTATGTTGATAAAGGCTAATGAAATGCATTCACCTACAAGATTTTCGATAACTTGATAAGCACAAATTTAACATGGCGGCGACGCAAAATTTAAATACTGTATTTAATTGTACTTTTCTAGCAATTTAACTGTCCGAGCGCAATGAAACTTAGTACGGTAAATGCTGATACAAATTGTAAACCACTGACAGCTAATTTAATTCAATTGCTTTCATAAAATTAAGTTTCTATTTATTATGTCCTAATCATGCGATCAAAATGAACGTTTCAATAATGAACCTACGCAATAATCTTCATCTAATGGTACGTACATCTATGGCCTACATATGACAATGCTGATTCTCAGGCAGTTGATGCTTAGCAGGCTTTGGTAAGCTGAGACTCAGAAATGCAGACAGTCTAATCAAGATATTCGCCAGGAAAAAAAGGCGAGTTGGAAGAGGTGACAAGAGAAGACTGGTGGATGCCTTTGTAGATGGCGAAGGGAATGGAGATTATGCAGCAGGGATGTTCTAACTTTGAGCTCAGATTCCCGACAGTTTAAGTTTTTCATATTCAGGGAACATTTTCTCAGAAACTATTGTCTCTATTCATCTGAAAATGTCACAACATGTTCATTGCTATATGAATAAAGCACTGAAACAGCGTCAATTCAGAATGAATCATAATGCCTCTTTTAGAAAAATAAATATCAAAAGAAGTGTTAAAAAATCATACTCCAGAAAAAATTAATATCTAACGCAAGAATAGCAGTAGTAATAAATTGTTGTTTCAGTACAGACATCATGTATGTGTGTGTGCACTGGGAAAACGTTAGCTCAGTAGCTGCAGTGGTAAGTGAGAAAATGTCCCCTATGTTTAACATTGTTAAGATGGGCGATACCCTTTCCCCTTAAAAGTAATTATTCAAGCCTGTGAAGAAATACATCTATACAGAAATATCAAACCATAAATCACATTTGTTAGCATGAGCATAGTCTTTATTATATAGCCAATAACAAGATGTTCAGTAAAGAACATATGCCCTACTTTCTCCTAAATGCATGGGTATAGTTATAACTCTTTGTCCTCTTCAAGGAGTATAATTGAATGTTGGTTGTAGTAGCTTGTTGAAATACAACGTGCTATATGGATATTATACGTTGATTGATTGAATCCTCATCTGAATCCTCACACACTAATACAGCCTTCACAATAACACGGGTTATCAGACAATATTCAACACGGGCCTAAATGACCATGATGCCCATGCATTTCAAATAAAACAATAACAGCAGCTTCCTACCCAAATCCTTACACGTATAAAAGTACACACACTGGTAAGCCTACAGACGTCACAGTGACACAGCTTATCGGCCAACTTGTAAACACACCCAAGTACAAGGGGCTATAAGACCATGATGCCGCAAGACCCGTACTGAATCGACAACAAAAACAACAATAATAGACTCTACCGCAGATCAAGGACAACGAATTTTAATCGCTATAGTCGAGTGTTGAAATACGTGGAGTTATAAGTATATATATAATAATATTTTCGATTGCAAATACACACTTTATATGCTTAACATTATAACATGTGAGTAGTTATAAATCAATAAATACAAAAAAAGCGAAGTACAAAATTTGAACCTGATGGGATCCGATCCACGAACCTCAAGAATATAAGCCCAGGTCCTTACCACTACGCCATACATGCGCTACACTAATACTTGGTTAACAACATTTTTAGTGTAACTGCCTAATATTTTGTGTTGCAATCCAGGATTTCATTAGTGTTTTCTGCCTTTTCTATAAACCATTTGATACGAAATATGTATTATTTTGTTCAGTGCATTCCTAAAAGGATTCACACTTAGGAAATTACGGACATATGTGGATTTACGAGCTATCAAAACCCACCATATTAATCCAACGGGACGGCACGGACAAGCACGATATGGCACGGTCAGCCTGAACCGGTAGTCACTACTGCGGATACATATTCTACTTTAAAATGCTAATATCCTACCGGTCATCTCAAGAGTATAAACCTCCCTGTGTAAGATGAGCGTATTTGGTAAGGCCAGGCCTTATTGAATCGTAAGTTACGGTTAGGCTATAATACTTGCATGATTCATACATCCACCATAGTGAAACTATTTGGTTGATGACCTTGTAGTTTGGTCAAAATACACTTCCCACATTAAGGTATATTGTTAAAATATTTGGTAGAGATCGGATGATAGAGTTAGTCGTAATTTAATTTAAGCTCAGAACATTTGGGTAGGCGCCATTTCTTTTCTGTTTTGACGGCGGCTATATACAACATGATACTGAGTTATCCTTTGCTAATGGTACCTCTGAACCAAAGGTGGTCCGATTTGGTTTCGTTGTGTTTGAATTGATAGAGTGGATCGATTTTCTCACATATACGGCCTCCATCTTCAAACTATTAAAGAGGGGTTTTTATCTTATGCGAGAAGAGTTTGAAACCAGCTCTTTATTAGTTGAAGATTATCCTGAATACAGTAGCATACATCACATTAGAGAGAATAGACTAGGCAACTTACAGGTCCATTTGTACGAGGAACACATAACACTTGGGAATGCGAGAAGTTAAATACCCCTACGAGATAAGGGACCCCCACACTCAGGAATTTCCCCTCAGTCGAGTGCAAACAGTGACCACGTTAACTGCTGTCAACAGGAACGCGCAAGACTCAACCAGACAAGTAGCCTGTACAATAAAATCTGAATTGACCATTTACAATTACCAAATATTCACTCCAAACAAGCAAATTCCGGAGGTCAATCACCTCTTCCAGTAACTCAACAAAACATCACAATCATAGACCAAATCTAACAAATATTGACGTGTTGTATTATCTCAACTAATACTGCAACTAAATGAGTGTATATATCGTAATTTTTTACCCTTAGCGTACTTTCAGGCATAGATTTTATAGCCTAAGTGTAACGGATCTGATGATGATCACTTGACGATCGAAACTGGTCATCCAAGTGTATTTATTAAACTCATGTATTTTTTCAGTATTAGGGAATAACCCATCTTATTTGGGTACTGTGATCATTTAGATGAGGGCCACTGATTGTTTTTCTTAGAGGAACCACCTGTTTGAAGAACGCGCGGAGCTGAGGTATTTCGTTTCATCAAGTTTACACTAGATGGAGAGAGCTTCGATATGAGAGATCTCATATGGTATATTTACGAGTTTCTATGTGAAGAGGTTGAACCACCAAAACATCGGGGGAACATGCAGTACTCATTACTGGGAAAAATACCGAAGAGATCAAGAGAATCCGTCGTTTGGATCAGAAAATATTGGAGTTGAAGTAGCCAAGGCGCAAGGTTTATGTTTCGCATCGGAGTGGCTGACGGAAGTAGGCCGCACGCAACAGGTGAGGCGGTGAGGCTATACTGTATATCTACTATCACAGCGCGCTCAAGGTCTACGTGCTTGGCAGATATTTGTGTTTGAAGATACCAGTCTAAAAAGAGTTCGAAGGCAATCAACGTATATGATGTGGGCCTTAAAATCCATGTATCATAAATAGGCTAGATGGGCAAGCCATTGCTTTGGTGTGTGTAAAGTGTTGGGGAATTCCTTACTCATCTAGGGAATCTAGCCTAGAAACTAGAAATGGTACTAGCATGCTACGTAAACCACTCTTAAGATTGTCAGTGTATCGTTTCAAACATCAAGGCCATAAGCAAATACAGTACGCGAGGATCGGATAAAACAGTATTGGTTGAAATATGATTTCGGACCCGGTGTTGATATTTTAGAACGGGAAGTGAACCAGTCGAGTTAGGAAGATTTCTGTGGCACGAAGCTGCAAGTGTTAGTTTGGGACTCGAATATTTATAACATTATGTTGCCAGACATGCATCATAGTGGTTTGAAAATGGTAGATCGGACCGTCTCCATGAAGTATTAAAAGAGCTGGAGGTAAGATGTCTTGGGATTTTTGGGAACATCTTCCGGAATAATGGAGTATAGGCGAGTAGGGACTCGGAACATCTGTTCACTGGAAAGTACGTGTGCCAGCCGGCCTACATGGAATCTACGTCAGAAGGACTCTTCATACAAGATCTTCACGATGTAAGCCAACTTTATTATTAAGTAGCTAGTGTATTGCATTCTCAATTTCGACTAAACTGTCTGCTAAGTAGGTTTATGCTTATGGATTTTTATTTCAAGACGTTATAGCACATTTGAAGATTTATCAGCCAATTTATTTCGAATGGATCTCTTTGATGGAAATCTAGTGCGTTTGGGATGTCGACCTGAGAAGCTTCGATATAGCAGTAGACTATTGTGTGGAAGATATTTTACACCATTCCACGCCTAAACCTTATGTTAGGGAATTTAGAAATAATTTTTGGATTTGTTCAAAATTAAATGGTTCATAATTAAATTAATTTGTTTATAATATTTTCTCGACTTTGTTAGTAGTTTCTCTTTTGAATATGTGGATAGATGAGGAATGTGGATAGCCACATTACGTTTAAATATTATTCATTGGGAATAATAGTTCGAAATTTTCTGTGAATTTATAAATTTTTATATTTGAATTTAAAATAAATGTAAAATATTTTCTCGTTGTAAATGAAGCTGAGATATGATATCGGAAGGCTGTATGACTGATAGTCAAGCCATAATGATAATAATAATAATAATAATATGTAAATGATTATATTGTTTGGAACATTTTCCAATAATAATAATAATAATAATAATAATTCCTGGTAAAATAGCGGTTAATAATTGGAGGAATAATGGATCGTAGTTGATAATATGGGAGTTGAATTTGAATGGAGGGACATGCCGAAAGCGTGATCTTTGATATTGGGAGCGGAAGGTCATTCATATACGAATTTTGTATAAAATGAGGAACTATGTATTGGAATTATGCGACAGTTTAACAGGAGTGTGTTGGGGCAGACATTAAAAGTTTATTACACCTATGCGAAAGGCCGAGATATTTAAATTTTGTGAGGGAGAGCATGATCCCATGTGTTGGTTGCTTAGAAGCCATTGAACCCAGCCTGCGTAGCTGAGGGGTCATTATAAAAATAAGATTATAATGGTCAAATGTTAAGTGAAAATAAAATATGAATTAATAATGGATGTTTATAAAGTTGAGTTTTGAGGGTTAAATAATTGCTCCATGCTCAAATATGATTAAAAATGAGGACAATGTAGTCGCTCATATGGGAAACTAGTGGCCGATCGTTTGTGAAATTCTACATTCCTAGACTGTTGTATAGTCGCCCGCATGGTGTAGTCGTTTATATATGAATACGTTGATGTCTCGTCCTAGTTTTTGCTGAAGGCCTTACCGTGTCCTATTTAACGAATTGACAGCATGAGAGGCATTTTGTCTAGAGATTGGTTCATGTATTAAAAATTTTAAGCTGATAGCTGGTTGAATGTGTGGATCCATTAATCTTCATAAAGTGCCAGTGTGGATTATTCTAAATAATATTTTTTTACAATGAATTAAATTGAAAGGATTAACATAAATAAATTGAATTACATGCATATTATCAAAGAAGTTAAATCGAAGCGATTAAATCAGAGGATTTAAATTATATGTGAATTGGTGAATAAAATTTATTTTTGGTGACATCGTGGAAAAATATCGGAAGTTCAGTCAATGTTTAAATTTGATAAATGCCGTCATGGGGTTTATGTTTTTGATTTCACACCGTTTTGGGAATGTGACTTCCCTGAAATAAGTTTAAGACGTGTGAATTTCCCCGCAGAGGTTGAAACAATTCTGGAAAATTTGATTCAAGTGATACTTTTGTAAATATTAAAATCATGGTGTCAGGATGGACTGATATTTTCATGCACATCAGTGATAATTGTACAGTTTAAATAATTAATTGAAGCAGATGCTGAGATGGACTAATGATTTTCTCAGACATCAAGTTAATATTTTGAAAATAGTGAATTTACTTTTGGATAGAGGCTGGAAATACTTTATTTTATGCGTTTTAAAATTTGTATGTAAATAAGGGACCCAAGGGGGAGCGTAGGATGTCTTTATTTTCAGGTCTGGAATTTTTGATTTCTCCCTTGGGGATTATTGTATTCTAATAGGACCAGCAGACAGTTAAATTAAACTGAGGTATTTTAAGAAATTGGTGTTATTCACAAATTATTTGCACTGCCTTTCATCCTTCATGGAGTGTGAATTTCGATATCCGTCCGGCTGATTTTTGATTAAAAATTTTGTTTTGCTATACTCAGTTTGACCCCGAGATTGTTTTTTGAGTCTTAGGCTCGGCGGATGTTGAAATTCATACTCGCGTGCACGTGGGACTTCGGTCAAACGGTCACAGTACGATCGTGTTGACCGACTGAAAAGCATTAAACTTTTGTTTACTAAGACAGCACTGAAAAATGACTTCAAACACCGTAATGTTCATTTATTTTATATTTACGTTTGGGGTCGGATACCGTGTTGCGATTTTGAGTCCAATTTTATGCGATGCGTCGTGACGTTCGTGAGATTTTGATATTTATAAGCGATTTGGACTTACGATTACATCTAGCCTTTCAATTTCTTTTCTATTCGGTGAGAAACTCTATGGAAAACACATATTATGGTATTCTACAAGTTCAAAAGATTGGAGGTGCTGTTCTTATATTACGCGCCGAATCCATCTGACGCCAGTCTAATTACTGCCACATTTTCAGGAATGGTATTATTTGACGACTAATGATGCGCAACAGCGCAATCAAAAATTTCTTTGATATATTTGAAAACCAAATTATTATTTCTTATTCAAAATTAAATGATAAATAATTCATTGCATTCATGATTGAGACGTTGCTAAGTGTACTCTTTACAACTAAATTATTCGCGGGTGAAGCCGCGACGGGTAATGCTAGTGAGGAATAAATAAAACTTAAGTAAAAGAACACACATTGCTGATAATGCTCCCTAATTCTGAAAGAACATTTACATGAGATTAATAAATATTATGTATTTATTAATGCATTGTGGATTGTTTTCATGATTAGGGAACAACCTATCACAATTACGTACAATCGTGTTGAGCAACTGAAAAATATCAAATTTCGATTACTTATTCAAAATTGAAATATGGCTTCATGAACCATAATAAAAATACTACTAACACTCAATAGCATTGTTATATTATATCTCATTAAATTCCGTTTAATCTGAGAACATCAGGAGACATTCAAGTAAACCAAATAATTTCAAAATATACTAACGACATTATTGAAAATAATTACATTATTGGTTGCAACAGCCCCCAGACCAACTAGTCCTCTATGGACGGGGGTGGGGTGTATACCCTATACCCCCTTCCGAGTACGCGCTTGTGTTTCGAATAAATTTTCTGACTTTATAAGCAAATAATGAAAATTTCTTCCGTTGGGAAGGGGTAATTAGTGAGACAAAGCGTATAAGAAAATATATTTAAATAAGATGTTCAGTAACGAACACGTAGCCTACTTTCTCCTAAATGTCTGGGTATAGTTATAACTCTTTGTCTTTATCAAGGAGTAGAATAGAATCATTTCTTGGTTGAAGACCTTAGAAACTATTTACCTCTACCAAACACCAGAGCCTCGGAAAAATACTACCGTCATTGAAGAAAAAAAGAGAAGACATAGCTCAAGAATTTTATGGAAATGGAGACATGATCGACCGGACGTGCGCAACATCTAACTTCGAGTTGAGGTAGCCTATGTGTTTACACGTCTGGCTGTCCATGGTTTTCAGCACCTTAATTATATTAACAAATCTTTCCATAACCCTACAGTGACGTGTGTATACCAACTATGTGGACAAGCATGTGAACGCTACCACGTAGAGCTCTGTAGTGAAAGAAAACAATCAATCAAAGACTATACAATTCAAGAGTGCATTCTAGCGGCCATTAAAGGAAACTTTTCAATTAAAGCTATTCCAGCGTACAAGCCGTTGAGCAGCTCGCAACCAGTTGGCCATGATAGTTCATCTGGTTGCTGTTATATGTCTCGTGCAGATCTGGTGGCAAATGTTGTTTTAATTAAATATATATTTTCCATTGTAATATGCACAATATAACTCTTAATTTTATAACGTCTGAGTAATTACAAAATAATAAATATAAAAAAGATCAAGCGAAAAAAACCAACTCTGATAGTTTTTGAACCCCAGTCAAACGGGTAAATGACTAACGCTTTACCACACAGCCAAACATGTCCACCGAAATGCGTCGTTATCAATTGACTTACATAAAAAGTCTTAGAAAATAATGATTTGGACGAAACGATTTCTTCACTGGAGTATATTAGCCTACTTTCGATTTTTGCAAGAAATGAAAGTAGACTTATGAAATCTACACAGGGCCAAAAGTTTATGTGTCTGTTTCAGTGCCTGTGAGTGTGTGTGTGTGAATTTGTCTCTGCATGTCTGTCCCCCCTACCAATTCAATCACGACGAAACTGAATTGAACGAAATTTATTACAGCGGTAGCACTAGCAAAGGGCACCTCAGTGTCATGTTTTATATTGCCACCATCTGTATCAAAACTTTATGGCAGCCAGTCAAATCGTTAAAACATAAAATTAAATTACGTCCAACCTAATCATCGGACCTTTACCAAATTTGGTAAAAACATATCTTCATGTAGGGCGCGGTTCGTGCCCAAACTACAAGGCCATCAGCCTTACCATTTCAGGACGGCGGCCGTGTGAGTTATGCAAACTTCATAATCCATAACATGGGACTCACCAGTTCCCATTATCGAAACGAGAATCTTTTAAACTGTTCTAAAGAGCGTGGCCCGTTCAAAACTGAAAGTTTATATTGCAATATTATATTGCAGAAGTTGCTATAAAAAGCTGAGTCATCTAGATTACAAGACAAGATGGCAGCTGATCTCCCGTTCTGACCTATATTTCACTAATTTTAGTATTTTGCATGCAATATACTGTAGCCTACTGATAGAAATAATATGAACTTTGTAGTATAATGGATATATACTCCAGCGAAGAAATCGTTTCGTCAAAGTCATTATTTGCTAAGACGTTGTATGTAAATCAATTGATAACGTCTGACTTGGGAGGACATGTTTGGCTCCGTGGTTAAAGCTTTGGTCTTTCACCCGGCCGGCCGTGGATCAGAATCTGTCAGAGTTGTATTCTTTTGCTTGATTTTTTTATTTATTGTTTCTTGAGTACTGAGTTGTTATAAAATTGAGCGTTATATTGTGCATTTTGCAATGGAAGATATATATTTCATTAATACAAAATTCTCCACGCACGAGTGACATCTACTAGTGTACACATTCGAAAGATGGAGAATACATGGTTGTACATGGCTAGCTCGACGGTTCGGGGCGTAGTGCGTTCAATCCCCATAGTACAACACATCTCTACTAAAATGAAATATTTACTTTGCAAAACTTGGTACAAACCGAAATTACATTTACTGTACAAACAACAAATCAAGAAATAATAAAAGTACCCTTCAAATTTTTTATTAGAAAACTATAAAATCACTCCCTATTTAACTAGTCACACTTCTTCATATAGAACTCTTCAGAAATATAGTTCATTAATGTAAAATTTCATTGTCATATTGAGCCCGCTGAGCTCATGCTCTGTGATATTTTTCCTGGCAACACATTTGCTAATGTTATGCATCATCTTTGAACGCACCTGAAGACCAGCGCATGACTGGAGATGATTATGGATGTACTTTTGACTTTGAAGTAATCCACGATTTCTTTATCTGAGTCCTTATTAACATGTCTCCATTTTTCACAAGGCTCAGATCATCTCATTTTGTAATTCAGCGTATTCAGAACATTCTGGTGAATGTGATTTTATATTATGGTAAGGTATTTTACATCGCAGATACGCGAAACGGAAGGAGTTAGTCGCTAAATGACTCATGTATTCACTTGATCCAGCAGGCAGGAGCGCCGCACTACGCACTCGAGTTTGGTTTATCGTCCACACTGGACGTGTGAAATTGTCCGTCTTGTTGGACGAGGAAATAGTACGCCTGGAAGGCGAGGAAATTTTCAACGTTTATCGTTGTGTTTTTATGCACCAAGTAGTGTGCCATCGAGTGATATTTAACGCCTGTGTGTGCGTGAATAACGTCATTATTAAATTTGTGAAAATTACGACGCCGTGGAACATCACATGCCAACCACGAGGCCGTCAGAATTCTATGTCCACGAGGGACACAAAATTTTCTAAAGTCAGTGAACAAATAACAGTTCCTGTGGTTAACTTGAACGCCACAAACAGTGAAAACATTGCAGCCGCTATTGCGAGCATTTTTAACCGTGGATTGCTAGGATGCCACGTGATTCAGTGTAACAGTAATTTTTGTGAGAACACGCCAAGTAGGCGAGGTAATAGAAGCTGTGAAAGCAGACAGTGCATGGGCAATTTGATCAAGTCTGCATTGTGTAATCTCAGTGAGTTTGTTACTGTCAATCATTTTAACTTCAGTGAAAGCTGTGTTATAATTGTGATTTCTACGAGTGAAAGTGACCACGTGTATGAAATGATTATTCATCTATCTACAATGGGGATGATGGAGTGAGAACCCCATAATGTGAAGGAGCCGTTCTAAGGAAACTACAACATGACGGAAGACCCGGAGGTACCGCAAGTGTAGGACATGGACGTGTTGGAATATGAAGAATGACCACTACCACCATGGGAGAGAAGCAGATGACATCATTACGTCGACCACGAGAACGCATCAAGACCCTGGTCATGGTTAAGGCCTGGAATGGAGGCCTAGTTTGGACAACCCTTGTCCGGAAACCAGAGGTTGATTTTTACCCCTCAGTTCTTTGGAAAGAACGAGGTGATGATGCCTTAAGTCAGTGAGTCAGTTCCTTCTCTCTTTGTACGATTCTTTTTGTGGTGGAGTAGTTTAGTTAAACCAACCGAACTCATCTTGACAGCCAATAGGTAGGATTTTGTATTTAGCACTCAATTATTTGTCATTCACGTACAGTGGTAGTTAGCCACCGTTTTGATTGCGCATGGTTCTATCCGTGCATTCTTTTGGATGTCGAGAGATGTCAAGTCTATTTGCTAGCTAAACGTGACTGTAGTTTTTGAGCTAATTTGTTTAACCCTGGAATGAGCGATTTTTGTTTGTTTTCTTCGATACGACGATTGACCGTCATTTTTAGTGGTATTTTTGTGACACCCATTCATGGTAATTTCATGTCATGCCACTGATCTGTTTAGATAAGGCCGTATCGGTTGATGGTCAACAGAAACCATTAGTTTTGTAACTATGCTATACATGTTTCATTATGATGAGATCTGATGCCAACCAGTTCTTGGTGAAGAACATAGCCAGGGAATTAACTTGTATGCAACTAGAGCATAGAACCCTGGAATAACATCGTATCATTAGCAAACTCAGCAGATGTGAGAATTTGCGTATTTTTCTGTATCATTTGTGTCTAGTGATTTGACACAGGATTTTTGTTGGTTATGATAATGTAAACAATACTTGAAGTGACATCTCTGTCATATCAAAGACACTCCGATTGTGTGACATTACTACCTTTTACTACTATTTGTTCTGAAAGACATGTTACGTCTTATTTTTACTGCGTGTTTCTACGAAGTACAATTGTGTTATTAGATGTTATATTGGGATAAGCCATAGGCCAGTTCATATAGGACTTTCTTTGGAGAGAACTGATGCCTACATGTGAAACCAGTGTTTTGTTAAAGTTGCCTGACGCAACGAAGGTTACGAGCACAAGTTCATTGCTATAAACAGGTGGAGACATTACCCAGCGACAACCGAGCGCACAGAAGCGAGACATACTTATTTGAGACCCTAGACGAATGCTTATAGCATCGCTTTCTGTTAGTTTTGTATTTTCATTATTTGGGTCAAGTTCTCAGCAGCCATTTTGTATAAATCAGATGTTTTGATCTTATGATGGGTGACCGGCAGAAGTCACATGCTTGATCGCTTTGCATAGCGACTACGTTTGTCACTATTTGAGAGTGTAATTTTAATATTCAGATAAGGTTTATTCTTTGTTATTTGACTAGTGTAAGACACCCTTGATGGATGCTATTCATGGTATTTTAGTGCTTGTAATGCACGTATGTCCAGACTCAGTTCTGTGGACTTGTTATTAACGGGAGGTAACTGAAGTGTTTCCCAGGCCTGCCCGAGGTTAATCAGATGTGCCGAGCGCCACTGATAACTTGTGTTATTGTATTGTTCGAGCGATGGGAGCTCGTTGAAGGTATTCCGACTTTTATGTCGATGTTACAGCAGATAAATGATCTCGCAGGAGACGCTACTGCTGATCCCAGGTGTCTAGGATCGTCAGCATTATCGTCATAAACCGACAATGAATTTAAACCTACACAATAATAATCGAGCGCATAATTACTCTAAACAAGCTGATAATTAATTAATTGTTTCTGATAATCTTGAAATGCACATTTTGAACTTGCTGACCGACACCTCGTGATGTTATACATATCCTGGAGGAAATGACTTAGGACAGATGACACTATTTTGAGACGACAGAGTGTAGCTTAACCTTTAGTTCGTAGCTGGTGGAGCACGACACGCATGTGATGTAAGTCGAGTTATAACTACGCCATTGCCAACCTAATTAACACGCACTTAGACGACTTTGGATACAAAGAGTATTTCCAAAACGTGCATTTTGGCCTTGTGTTTTATTTATTTTACAATGTGTGTAATCTCATGTTTATCTTTGTCTGTATTGATGAACACGTAGCTTATAAGAGTGTGTTTAATGCTTTTTTCTTGGCGGTCATGTAGATTTGATATTAATGTTTTGCTTTACGGACGTCATCACCGTAAATTTTTGTATTCACTATTAGGACTTAGCTAAATTAATTAATGTTAAATGTAAATAAGGAAATGGTATAATGGTAACTTAGATTTGTGTTTGCTGCCCTGTTAAATGTAAATTTTGTTAGTAACTTGAACTTTTTAACTTGATTAGGGATTCTTTGCGTACCAATTATCTAGCGTTGTTGTTGTTGATTATCCTTGTAATTAAATCCTTCGTGAGAATTTACCTCAGTTTAGAGGTAGGGCTTGAATTTTTTCCCTCCTATTTTATTAGTTTGAGGATTAGCCGATATAAACCCTCCGAACTAGGATAGGTGCTTGCTGATTTTAAAATAAAAGTGTTCACGAGTTTTACTTAAGTCTGGTTGTTTTCATTTCTCAGTCTAGTTGTTTAGGGTGTATTTTCTTGGGCCGTCTATGACCTTAGCCACCATGATACCCCAGATTCCCTTGGTTCATAGTTTCTCGTGCCACTATGGCCTATAAGGAATGCATCCGATCCTCTCGGCACATGGGTCCGGCAGGTGAGGTGTCTGGGAAGTCACTTCAGTTGTTGGCAACCCTGACAGCTCCTCTGACGGGCACAATATGTTAAATCAAATTTAATCATCATCTTCAAATCATTAAAATTTATCAATATTCGTCTAGCATCTCACCATTTATAATCCTTCAATATTTATTCCATCAATCCATTGAACTTCTTACAATTTATTCATTAAATTCATTTATATTCATTCAATTAAATTCATGTTATATTTTCACTATTTAATTCATTAAATCCATTTACTCTTTCAGTTTAATTCATTTATTCTCCTCAATTTAATTTATTTTATTCTCTCAATTTAATTCAATTATTATTTAATTAATTTGTAACTTTAATTGCAAGTACCTTTTAATGGGCTCACTTAGCAGTCATTCCTTCAGTCGACCCTTCGACGAGCCAGAACAATTTATGACAGTCTAGCCAATCCCACATTACAAATGGCTGACACCCTTCAATAGAGACCTTTTTTTCTTACTCACTTCTACAAACCCTGTCTCTTTCCTAGACCACACTCTCATACTACTTCAAAATACGTGACCAATTTTCTCTCTCTAACACTGGCATAAGTATATAGATTATCCGAAAGGTTTTCACTTAATTAGTCCTGACTTATCAAATCCTATTATTAATTATTTAGCCCCATTATCGGCTTTTTAATTCATTCATTAAAGGTTGAGGTTGAGGTTATCGAGCCACGGATTACTCCTTAGGGATGTTTAGAGCCGGGTCACATTCCAACTTAGTGGAAGACCATATTCATGCTCCTCTCACATGGAAGCAAAGTAAACGCTGACAACTTCAGGGCTGGGATTCGAACCGCGGTCCCCAACTGGTCAGAACTTCATTACGTGCTCCTGGCACTTTCATAGGATGCTCCACATGGCATCTAATTGGTGATTACTCACTGGCAGATAACTGGGTTCTCGTTGACACTATACTCATTCACCTGTGTACACAACAGTGTGAAACACATTACCTAGGGATTCCCTACCCAATATCTACGAATACCCTATATAATTTCCTAATCATCCGTGCTCTAAAACCATCCTTTGCATTCAATACAAATATCTGGCTTCTATCGTTTAAAAGTTTAATTCAGCTGAATTCTGAATTCATCATATCATTCTGGTCAACTCGTTAAATAACATCTCACGCATCACAATTAATTTAATCTGGCCCATTCCAAAACATTATTCAAGAAATTGATACCTTGACTTATTTTGTCGGTCTCGTCTCTTCTCTGACTTTAAATAAATGGATATAACATTCTTATTATCTTTGGGTTCCCCTTACAATTTTCATTATGTAGTGTAGAGGTCGTGCGATGCATCAACGTATAAAACAAAATATCGTTTTTGTTTTATACGTTGATGCATGGCACGACTTCTACATTACATAATAAAAATAGTAGTACTTACTCCATTTACGTCTCTGGCGGGTGAACCCAGTGGTAAAACATTTCACACATCATGCGGTATTTTAGCCTTCCATTTCCATCAAGTTAGAATTATTACCCCTTAATTTTCTGATACACTTGGCTTCATGAATACTCATAGCGGAAGTCTTATAAAATTCACTTTTACACTTTTAGGGTTATGCTTTTACACTAAAATATTATATATTAGCACAACAGTTTTATATTACACTTTTTAACACTGGAAGACACATTTTACATTCATTATTCCTGCTTAATTCCACGATGGCAGGTGAATTCCCCCCCTCGGCGATAGAATCGTGTATCCGCTACTAGGCGAAGATTCCTGATAAGACTGATTTTCCCCCAGAGTACGTCTATCTGGTGATTCCTATCCCGAACGTACTCCTTCCATAGCCTGCTTCATTAATATGCAGCTATTCAATAAATCCAATGAATTTGTCTGACATAGCCGTACCCTTGCGATGCTAATGCGATACTACTTAGCTCGCGGCTACTTGGTTAAGCATAATGTTGTTCTTTCGTTAACATTCGCGTAAGTTGTACTTAAGTTCAATGCTTCCTATGTTACAACACTCATAATTACAATGTTCTTAATTCATACTCGAACTTCCTCACAGAGATGTCTACTTTGCCTGACGCAACGCGTCTTATTTACGTGCTCGGCACTGTCCACACTAATTACATCTGCAATATACTTGCTCCTGTGATATCTACTCACACGTAGAATATCGCGAATGTAGCCTCCCCCGGCTTATAATTTGAGTGCTGCTCACTTGTTATTATTATTAATATCTTATGCACGTTCACTCGAAACTTCGTTTTCACGTTTACTTTCGATCGCGACACGGTATAAATTTCCCACACTGAAATTCGATAATTCGTTCGGGTAATGTATTTTATTTGACATTTTGTGAACTGTTTACTGTACTTTTTCACTTATTATACTTTGCTTTGTCTACAGCGCGTCCTACGAAGCGCAAAGTGTCGCAGCTTCGCTCACTGACGTTCGTAAACTGTGTGTTATATTTTGCTTTGTAAATAGCGTGCCCTACGGAGTGCAAAGTGTCGCAGCTTCGCCCCCTGGCATTCGTAATCTGTGTGTTGTACTTTGCTTTGTTAATAGCGTGCCCTACGAAGCGCAAAGTGTCGCAGCTTCGCCCCCTGGCATTCGTAATCTGTGTGTTGTACTTTGCTTTGTTAATAGCGTGCCCTACGAAGCGCAAAGTGTCGCAGCTTCGCCCCCTGGCATTCGTAATCTGTGTGTTATACTTTGCTTTGTTAATAGCGTGCCCTACGAAGCGCAAAGTGTCGCAGCTTACAGTAAGATATTAATAATAATAACAAGGGAGCAGTACTCACATTATAAGCCGGGGGAGGCTACATTCGCGATATTCTACGTGTGAGTAGATATCGTAGGAGCTAGTACATTGCAGATGTAATTAGTGTGGACAGTGCCGAGCACGTAAATAAGACGCGTTGCGTCAGGCAAAGTAGACACCTCTGTGAGGAATTTCGAGTATGAATTACCCTCTGCCTGAAACGTTCGGTGAATGGGTCTATATTACGAACGGACTGTTGGCTTACCTGAAACGGCCGCTGCTATCCTTCGAAGTAATCCCCGTCTGTACAAGTCCTGGCATAGTCTTCCTGAGGGATAGGCTTCAGCTGGGTCGTCACATTACGTTGGATGCCCAAAATGTCCGAAAACCTCTGGCCCTTCAGGGCTTTGGGCGACCCAGGACCCCGATACTCCATACTTTGACGCTTGCCTTCGAGGTCGTACCTCAGGCACCAGGTCTCGTCACCCGTGACGATGGTTTTCAGGACCATTCCATTCCACGGAACATTCACTCTTCTCACTGCCACCCGTCGAACAGGTGTGCACGTTAGGTTGCATAAATTCACCCTTCTCACTGCCGCCCGTCTATCAGGTGGTCAAGGCAGGTTGCATAAATTCACGCTTCTCTCTTGCTTTCAATTTAGAGTTTTGACGACCCAAACTGAAGGCCATTCTTAAGAAGACTATGCCAGGATTTTCCAGGACTTTTTCAGTCTTACTCAGAAGTTCATAACCATCCACGGGGATTACTTTGAAAGACAGTAACGGCTGTTTCAGGTAGGCCTACAGTCCGGTCGTAATATAGACCCATTCACCGAACTTTTCAGACAGAGGATGTGCTTTGCTTTGTTAATAGCGTGTCTCAAAGAAGACTTCGTTTTTCTCTAATTAGGACATGTCATTGGTGGTTATACACCGAATAACCTGGATATATGTATATACGAATATAGTACTTTAAACTGAAACACACATTGTGTGTGGTTGCTGAAAGAATTAGGTTGTTTCAGCAAATACAATATTCCCGTACATGGAATTTTACTGTATATACGTGTTTAATTCCAATGCAAGAAGCAAAATTCTTTGCAGTTTAAACAATATTTAAAATCAAAGATGAATATTAACAACACTGAAGTTTTCTTTCACTATCTCAAAATGAACTTGAATAAAACTGCCTGTTTGTTGTTGTTAGTTATTGTTATAAGGGACAGGACAACGAGGCATATGCATTCAAAATCCCCGGTACCATGACGTGTTGACGTGTTCACGCTACACATCCATCCAACTGCCAATGGGACCACTTTACGGCCTTACAGTATCATAAACTGTCTAGATGACGTGCTGCTGCTATTCCTCAGAAGTTGTGTGGAAGAATCCTTTGTTTATTTCTGTGCAGTTGTTTACAGTGTCTACACTGAAGTTTAAGAAATATTTCAAGGTGATGATGTTGGTGATGATCGTTATATTAATAGGCAAAATGTTCTCACTCTGATTCAGTGATTCATACAAACACGGAAGCGTTCTACCGTCTGCCGGAATGCGAGCACCTCGAATACGAGACAAGTGATTTCTATTTCGATTTCCCGTAATCTGGGGCAACATAGTGACACAAGAGGAATGAAGTGCATAAATAAGTACATGTGGGTGATGTCTACAATTTTACAAGAATTTTACAAGCGTCACCAACGACAACATGAACATCAACTCTAAGGTGAAGTTAGTTTTTTTCATCGATAAATCAGGTTTATTATTAACTGTATTGTTTATTCTCTGGCAATGACGGTGTGTTCTGGTAGCACAAAGCTTGCTCAAGATTGGAGCTAATCCACTATGTTGTTAGTGTCTATCGTAACAAGCCCCTTCCCTTTGCACTTGCAGTGTGATTCCTTAAAATTGTTTTAATTGATACACAGACAAAGGATATTGCTTTTAGCGACTAAGCGAAGAAAAGAACTGGTGTGAAAATAAAGGAGGAATCAAGCTACCGGATAAACATAGACAGCTTCTTCATTTATTACTTTATGCTTGCTGTTCCTTTTACGGCACACGAGAAGATGGATCAATAGCTCTGCAAGTAAATTTTATATGAAATATTCTTTAATTTAAAGGACTAATTACGGAACATTATCAAATTCAAGCTGAAGTTAATGGAGGAGGGACTAACAAAGGCACTTTCATAAAAGCAGTGGAGGTCAGAGGCTGAAAGAATAAAGCGTAAAACAAAACCTGTCGTAGTGAATGCTTACTTTAATCAAGTGCGCATTTATAATACATGTAGCTCCATGGGACAGCGTTCAAGTTTGCGCTCTAAGATTTAGTGCTGGTCACATTCTTAGATTTACGCTTCAAACAGAATTGTATGATATACTGAAGTATATAACTTATCTGGGTGATTTTCAAAACGAATACTTCATTAGAGGGAAATAATTCAGCAGATTGAATGGGTTTGGTGTAGATATTCCAAAGAACAATAAATCGTCACTTATGAGCATTGCATATTGCATTGAATCGAAGCTCATGTATCTTCGCTTTGTTTCATATGGCAGGTTCTTCACTGCGTCTACAGATGACGCTACAATATTATTGTGTTCTTCAGTCCAGCTCCAATGTGAAATCGTCATGAGGTCGATATCCATCTGTTAGCATCCCGTATGGTCAATTATGGGAAACATTCTTTCATTAATCGAGGTATTGATAGTTGGAACTCATTACCTGCCACAGTCTTAGAGCAGGGGCGGTTCTTGCATTTGACCACACTCGCACGTGAACCCCCTATTTAAAATTCACTAAAACTATAGAATTTATTTCAAAATACTCCCAAATAGCCAACCATATATTCATTAATGGTGTAAGAATATAACTCTAATATTCAATGGAATATCGGAACGAGTCAGGCCAACTGCGGGTCTGGCGCTGTTTTATTTCATCTCTTACTGCTCACACGTGTGATCGAACAGGCTGCGCGCTCGCCAATAAGAACAGCAAGACGGGTGGTGGAAGGGGTACCTTCCTCAAAAAGACCTGGCAGCGCAAAACTTGTTGTGCTCCAAGTAACCTCTGAGATGGGTTGATGTTTAGTTGCTTTGTTGCACCTTTAGTTTTGTTCGTTCTGCGTTTTTGTGCATATAATTATATTAGGATTTTTGATACTAAGTATTTTCGTTGTATTTTGGGTGGCTTAAGAATGGCTTAAAGTGGCTAAAGAGTCATGGAACTAAAGGTACTCACATTCTCTTCCTTTACCGTTGGAGAAGAAAGTGGAAGTAAAAAATGGTGGACCAACACCTCATCTGAACCTACAACAAATAACTAAATCCCATACCAGGGACTATAGAAGAGAATTTGAAGTAGACTTGTATAACTAGAACAAATGGATTTGTGGCTCTGTGGTAACGAATAGACTGCTTTGTTTTCATTGCCTGCTATTTGCAAAATATGATGGTGAGACTTCTTTGGTAAGCTAGGATGTGGCCGATTTTTCACACCTAACACAAAAGATTAAGAAACATGAAACTGTCAAATGCCATATAAATTTAATGTTGAGTTTAATATTTTAGGGATTTCCGGCAGCAATTAGACAGCGGATAGCACCTGAATATCAAAAGACCTAATGAAACTGTGACAAAAAAACGATATGTGCTTTCAAATATTATAGATTGCATTAAAGTTTGCGGTGCATTTGATTTACCTCTGCGAGGTCACAATGATAGTGAAGAATCGTCGAATCCTGGAATTTTTAGGGACCTCATAAATTTCTCAGCGGAGCGTGATTCATCTCTGAAAGACCATCTTCCTACTGCAACAGTTTCTAATGGAACATCCAAAGAAATCCAAAGCGATTTTTTGGATTGTTTGCTCACCATGTGTCAGGAGCATATAATACAGGAAGTAGGTGCTGCAATCGAGTCGGTGATTGCGGATGAAACTAGTGATGTGTCATCTGCATTTCAATTGGTGGTTGTTTTCAGTTACATTTAGGCTAATGGACAGCCTGTTGAATGATTCTGGCACTTTGTCAATCCTTCATCTATTGCCACGTGTATTCAAGAAGCATTGGTAAATGTAGTTCAAAATTCTGACAAATTGATTTCCCAGAGCTACTAAGGAGACAGTGTGATGAGTGGACATATAAGTGGCGTTCAGGTATTATTCGGCAATAGTACAGATACGCTGGTTTTGTACACTGCTATGCGCACCAACTTAACCTGATTGTAGCACAGACAGCAAGTCAAAACCAGCGAGTACGAGTGTTGTTTTTCCAATTTGACTGACATAACCAACTTCTTCACCAATTCTCCCCAAGGGATTTCCTTTCTGGAAAAGGTTGATGGCAAAATAATCCCTCATGCTTCTACCAAAAGATGGAACTTAAAGTGCCAAACAATGAATACTTTATATGAATACCGAACATAACTAATTGAGTGCATGGACGAAATTGAGCCATCAGCCAAGCAGTCGTCAACAATTAACCAGGCGGGAGCCATTCGAAATATGCTTAGAGATCCAATGTTTATCTTTTGGTTGCAAGTCTTCCATAAAATCATGCCTCATATTGATTTGCTTACATAGGCAACTTCAGAAAAGAATTGTGGATGTAGTGCAGACTGAAGAGCAGATTGAGATTTTTCAGAGATCCATTGACAATGAAAGGGAATACATGGACAACGCTAGGCAGCAGTCAGAGACGTCTGTTGCAGAACCCGCTTCAACGAAAATGAGAGTGGAAAATATGCACTTAACCAGAACAGTAGCAGCAAAAGAAGTGTGTGATGTGATCATTAATCAAATAAGCACAATATTTGCTTTCACAACATGCTACTCTGTGACGTCTCTGTTTGACGCAAGGAAATTTGAGCAGCATGACAGGAAATTTCCAGTTCGTTTACTTGAAGAAAAAAAAAACAGTGGAAGAGTACACCTTTTTAGAGAAAGAACGTCTAAGAACTGAACTACGTGTAATTTAGAGACTGCACATTTTTCCTGCAGTTCATTATAGAAAACAATCTGGAGACCACATTATTTTCAGAGACTTACAAACTATTAACGGCAGTCTGCACCATACCCATGGCTACCTCAGAAGCTGAAAGGTGCTTCTTGATCCTGAAGCAGATAAATACATTTTTGAGAAGCACAATGGTTGAGGACAGATTGAGTACTTTAGCAATGTTGTCAATAGAAAAGAACATGATAAGTGACATGCCAAATTTCAATTGAAAAGTGATTGTTCTGTTTGCATCAAAGAAGGAAAGAAATAAAGAAAGAAAGAAAGAAAGAGAGACGAATTAATTTTCTTTATAAGAATTGTAGAAAATTCTCTGTTAGATCATCATTATCATTATGATTGGCATCATTATATAACTATCACTACTTTGTAACTATAGAAGCGTCTACCTCAATGCTATTAGTTCAATTCAGTTCTTAAAATATTATTAAATTCCTTTGAGTTACGAATGTAACATTTCAAGTTTCATTTATTTTTTCATATATGCATTTTACAAAATAAATAAATTTGAGAATTAACTGAATTCACAGTTTATTTGATTTTTAATTATTTATGTCTTTTTATATTGAATTAACCTGCGTTCGATGCATTTTGGAATCCTATATATAAATCATTATTATATTTACCTCCAATCCTTCTCACAGGCCTTGTTTTAAATAGATATACAGTATGTGTGAACCCCCATTTCCATGCCTCACGAGCCGTGACTCTATTAGAGCCTTTCCCCCAACATATTGATGTGTTTAAGAAAATACTGAAATTTTGTGTAACTACAACGATGCAATTACTATAGTTCCCAAATTGTGACTTGTGTACATTGTGTCTGATATTATTGTTGGATATTTTCTGTAATTGCACAATTTGCCACCGGGGTATTACCCCCATTTACCAATAAAGTAAATGAATGAATGAATGAATGGTACTTATCCACCGTAAGCACATCCCGTAAAAATTCTGAACACTGTTATCTTTCCCGCATGTGACTATAGGCAGATTGAAAAAGATGACATACTTTCAATGCCTTTATTGCCTGCCATGTTAAGATGGGATGGAGATTAACCAGCTATTAAAATTGCCAAATTAACGCCTAAAACCACATTACAGCGACATGGGAATCGTACTTAACAGTGACCTTGAAGAATATGGCACCGTACTGCATTCTCAAAGCAAGTCTCTCTTACAGCTGTGGAGTAGCGCTTGTGGTCATATGTTAGCGAACCAGGTAATATTTGAATAGAATAACAAGCAAACATTCTTACCTCGATATGACGCTGATATGCTCACATAGGCTAGGTTAGTTTGTATCATACGCCAGTAGAAAAATGCCACTATTATTGTATTGAACGCTGTTCATACTGCACTACCATACGGTTTGATCGAATCGGATCAGGCACCCGCCATGTATTCCACGCATGAAATACGTTTTCATGCTGCTTATTTACTACAAAGCAAGAGAAGTGACATCCGAATGCAAAGACATTTCACAATGTTTAAAGGCGTTTACGTAAAACAGGGGCTCCTCAGACACTAACCACTTGTTCGATAAGAAATAAAAACAACATAACGTCTGGTAAAAATTAGGTGGTTGTTTTGGACTCAGCTCTCAATAAAATGGGCATTGCAAAATAGGTAAAAAGGTGAACACCAGCTAGGCGTTTGTATAAATATTACTTCTATCATTTGCAACTAAACCAGGAGAATCACGGGTGTGGGTGGCTCCAAAAATAAAATGAATTTATGCCAGTGGCTGTTAGAAAATAGAAAATCTTGTTTTCGGTATCGACATCAGCCACAAAATAATGAATATTGGAGTACTGAAAGAAAATCCCCACTGGTGTGACAGAAAGCCTATCAAGTGCAATTAAAATTTCATATATGATATGGAAAGTGGGGTAATCACTTTATTGGACCGGGTTTCTGTAAGTGCAATTTATCAGACTCACGCTACTTGTTAGTTCTTCTTCATGACCTCCTATTTCTGCTGGGGGATGTCTCATTTGAGGAACGTTTCACGATGTGGTTCAACATAATGGAGCTCCACCATAATGTACCTACTGTAGGCTGTTCGTAAGCATTTGAATGAGTGGCATCCTGGAGACTGAATAAGGAAAGTCTCTTTGGCCGCCAGATCAGCTAATTAAATCCCCTACCTCTTCCTGTGGGAATATTTTAAACAAACAGCCTACACCCAGGAAATAGAAAATCCCAAACACCCTCGAAAACTCATCGGCCAAAACCAGCATATCAATATTACCAGCGATGCCCTATCACAGGCGTCCGCATGCGTTCATTAACCAAGCAGGTCATCAGAATTAGCACTTGAAAACGTATCTAGCCATTGTTAGTACAGAATGCATCCCCTTCTCTCCCCCCCCCCCCCCCATCCCACCACCCTCCTCGACACCTACCTGTCTTCGTCCAACCACAATTACATATTGATCCTTCTTAGGGCCATTCACTGAATATATGCATAGAAACGAATATTTCGCGGCATAATTAAACTAGCAAACCACCCCGGCTTTGTCCGGTATCTTTAACGGTTTACCCAGCGTAAGCTTAAATGCCGTATTTGTTTCGTTTTCTATTTCCGTTTTCCGTCTCGGCATGATGGGTTAAAATTACTGACTGGAGATAGCATGTGCAACGAATTCAGGTCAGACGTATTTTAAGAATGGCGAGATGCATGAAACACAAATCTCACTTCCGTCCAATCTAAACTTGACTGTGTATTCTCCGGAACGAAGGCTGAAACTGGGGTTAAAGGCTCGCTCGCTAGCTAGCTTGTAAACTGCTGTCTCTGAAGCTAGTAGGACTAATTATTATATATTATATACAAAGTACAATGTGCACTATGGGCGCGTTCACATGAATTTACAGGTCGTTGGCATAATTGACGATTCTAATTGTCCTTTCAGAGCAGTTCTTCAGGTGTTCGAAGCTAGTAATTGAATTGAGATTGTTGGAAGAAATGAAAACTTATAATGCGCGATGTATTGAAGATAGAGATATGCTGTGGGGGATTCTTTTGTAGAACTTTTCATGCTGAACAATTTTAATACTCATAGTATATAGATATTTTTAATGGTTTACCCAGCGTAAGCTTAAAAGGCGCATGGACGGTAGGTTTTTCTTGGGTTCGATTTTCTGATATAGTTACTGCTCGACTTCCTTTGGTAATCAACAAATTATTTTCTACAGAAACCTTCCTCGAGGAGTCCTTTACAGAATGATGAACACCGCATGAAAATCCATCCAGTGGTTCTCGAGATTACCCGGAACATCCAAGAATCGGGGACTTAGTTCTATACTAAGTAGAGATAGGCCCTATATCCAAATAAAGGAGTATCCCTGCTGCAGACCTTAGCGTCCGGCTTGCTCCTACCATCTACGCAACACTGTATTGTTGCACATTTCGTGTACCGTATATTACAACTTTTGTGCTAGTCACAACGTCCACTTCGTGATTTACAGACGCTTCATTTACATACGAGGTCATCTAGGGAGCGCACTCGTGGTTACTCTAATTTAATAATAATAATAATAATAATAATAATAATAATAATAATAATAATAATAAGCCTGTTGCTGCATAACGGCTTCCAATGTAAGTGTAGGCTGTAAATAAAAATATATTCGTTTTAATGTGTTTAATGTGGGTACCAAAAAGACCGATATTTTCAGGACGTACAGTATATAAAACGGAAGTTTGCATAAAACAATGTTGGTAAGGGAAGCAAGTTCACCCGGTATGTCTCCATTTGTATGTACTACACTACGTAATTATGTATGCTTTAATATGTACATATCACAAACAAGTAATGTTCGATACCACCTCCCCCAGTTACTGGAATGTAAATTTAGAGGCAGTTAGGCCGAGGGTAGTTAGTTACAGCTCAGTTTCTCAGGTGAGTGTCCAACTTCCTCAAACGTCTGGTTTCCCTTTCCTTGCAATAACTTTGCCATAGTTTGTGCCCGAGCTTTCCATTAGCCTTAGTTGATTGACCTGAGATGGCGGATGACTTGCGTCACCAGGCAAATACTCGTGGCTCTTAATGGTCTAAGAGACGCGAAGTGTAATCTAGCACAAGTTTGAGAAGTAGTTAGGCAGCTACTTGGGAGAACTTCCACAAGAATCATGTTTTAGTAATATGCCGAATGGAAGGTGCATGAATTTCAAGCACTTGATGCAAGATGACTTGAATGGAAGGAAGCTAAAACGCTGAAAGAATAAGCGTAGGTGGGCATTGTAGATATTGTTTCTAATACTGTATTATAGCCAGTGTAGATAAAGGTCAACCGAAAATGTTATTTTGTCTTTTGTTTTTGCTTTTGTTTCATTTGTTGGCGTCAGGCATTGTGGACATGAACCTCATGTACTTGACTCTGTGTTCAATTTGTCTGATAACCTGTCTTGAGATAATTCTATTTTTTTTATCGGTTATACGTCCCTGTTAACTACTGCGGCTTTAAGAGACACCGGAGTGCCAAAATTTTGCCCTGAAGGGGATATTTAACGTGCCATTAAATCTAATGCCACGGCTCCTTGGCATTTGCGCACCCTCAATATGCCAACTGGCTGTGCCAGGATTCGATCCTGCAACCTTGGGTACAGCAAACGAGAACGTTACTGCTGAGTCACGCAGCCAGTCTCTTCTATCGAAGGCTAAACTAAACTTAGTAAACGAGTGGTCTTAAAAACGATGTAGCTCTAACATAACTTACAAGGTTATCAAACTACATATTTATGCATAACCGCCATTTTGAATATCAAGAATCTTAAAACCGTTAACGTATAATACGAAGGTTGTAACTTTGTTCGTAAAATAAGGTTTCCAATGATTTTTAATAATGAATTACGTGTTTATTGGCGTTGAATAATACATGTTTATAATGCTTAGACTGTCCCCTATTTTTCCACATAAACGCCGTTGCGGTCAATGCAATTTTGCATGCAGTGTACCATCTTCTTTGAGTCTGCACCGATCAACTCTCCCGCCGCATCGCGAAGGTAGCTTAAAACCTCTTATTTCAGCTCCTATCCGGTTCTGAAATGCGTCCCACCTACGTGAGACACCCTGCCGTTTGTGGTCTTCCGTAAGCTTTCTCGGGACCCACCGTGCACAGACCTTGGCATACTCTAAGTGGGGTGTCAAAATGTTGTCAATGCTGGTCTTGCGGACATCAGGGATCATCTCGCAGAGCTTGCGAACCGTCACCCATGGAACTTTCAGCATTGCTTCTTCCACTTTTGAAATCGTTTCGTCCGAAACCGATGGCCGTCCAGAACTCTGTTTGTCATGGATTTCTGTATGTCCAAGCTACACGCCAGTGTCGCCGGATCCTGCTTAATAGCGTTCCTCGTGACTGCAGCTCCTTGGGAACCTTATTTTATGGACCACCCTCGTATACAGTATAACAGTTGTTATGTCAACGCTTAACATGGTTGTGGAAAGAAAGATTTATTGTGTAAGGAACATCATTGAGTTCATAACTTTAGAGCATTTATGGGCATGAGCAAGTGAAGGTTCCATGACGTGGTACATTGAAATCCTTGCTCATTTACAATTTTGCTCATACAGACGCGTATTACTTCTCAGTGTGCTCTCGGAAGAAATCGTTAATATATTAGTTGACCCCTCTAATTCCATGATATTATGCTGAATATACTGTATATATTGTTAACTATATACCTGTAACAGTAGGCAAAATGTTGCGTTCCTCTTTTGGCATTATAATATGAGAAAACAATATCTCCATTGAGTGTTCTCAGTTCTAACTTTAAATGTTGGAAAATAGGTAGAACTCCTGTGTTGAAAATGAAAATTCATAGCCTGCTTCCAGTCGACCGACTGGGTCAGGAAATGGAATGAATGAAGCCCCCATCTAGCGGCGAGGACATGAACTGTGCCGGCTGCCGAAGCCTGTCGCACTCCCCTGGATCAATGAATAAATGAATGACAGATGAAATGAAATTATAGTGGAGAGTGGTGCTGGAATGAAATTTGTGACAGGGTAAACTGGAGTACTCGGAGAAAAACCTGTCTGCCTCCGCTTTGTCCAACAAAAATCTCACATGGAGTGACCGGGATTTGAACCACGGACCCAGCGGTGAGAGACAGGCGTGCTGCCGCCTAAGCCACGGAGGCTCGCAGAACTCCTGTGATACAAAATAATTTCAGTAATGTATGTTTCCAAACGTTCTAGGGACAGAACTGTATGAATAAACTGAAGAGAAAGAGGCTATATGTTCATTCCTGAACACTTTGATATTTTGGAGAGCAAAATTAAAGTATGTCCCATTAATGTTTTAAAAGTTGAATGGTTGGGGTAATTTCCTGTGGCACAATTGCAAATTTTCCGGACATATACGTTTTCGTCAAATAAGAACCTTAAACAAGTGGTCCTATATTCTAACAATGTTTATAGCATATTAGAAGTCTGAGAAATGTATTTTGTAAGAATACTATGCCGATAAATCAGATAGTTCTGATGAGTTTCAGTGAGAAATGTTTCACTAACAATGGTATTCAATATTGATGTTCTTCGGATTCGGTGAGAATGGTGTTGAATCAATTCACCTCCCACATCAGCAATACGCAATTTCCATGTAGAAGCAATGTCTGCACTTCATGTTCTCTGTCAAATCCCTTAAATCCCTATAGGTTAGTGGCTAAATATGCCGCTACCATATTTTAGCTTACTTTTGATTTTTGCACGAAATGTAAGTAGACTTATGAGATCTACAAGAGAGAGCTCGAAGTCCAAGAATTGAAGGCTCGATTTATGTCACTGACAGTGAGATTCCTGAAACTGAGATTGATTATTGCACACTATCAGCAGGTAAATATCAGGACGACATGCTACCTTACTTTAGGCATCCACCTAAACTTTTGGCCCTGTTATTTGCAGTTACATTCACTATTTAAGGGGCATATGACCTCGCTGTACTGACCCATAAACAACAATAACTATTCAATACCACACTATTTCAGTCAGAAAAGCAAAACATTTGTAAGAGATATAACAGCTATGACATAATATTGGCTAGTGGTAGTATAGGTTGTGCTATTATGCCCACAGACCTCTTGGATAATATGTAGACTATTTGTAAGGTTGTGTAGTTGGGTGTAATCTAGTATTAATGACATTAAACATGATATCATAATAATGATGTTATTGGTTTTACGTCCCTTTTAACTACTGTGGCTTTTTGAGATTCCGGGGTGCCGGAATTTTGCCCGGAAGAGGATTTTTAACGTTCCAGTAAATCTACTGACAGCAGGCGAGATCGTTACTGCTGAGCCACGCAGCCAGTCTAAACATAATATCATACTAATACAATGTTCGCTAAGCAAGCACAATTACGTGTTATATTTTCTCCCTGGTATTGATTGTGATGATCTGTTGAAGAAGCGTCTTGGATTAAAACCATACCGTACTCCAGTTTAGCATGTTTGCATATGTAGGTGTACCAAAGGGACTACTCCGAGCAGATTCCTGCCCACCAAGTTGAATTCCTCAAATGACAAGCATACCTCGACCAAGCCAGAATAGCTCATTTCACTGAGTGGTGCGGCGTTTACCTATCGTTCACATGAAGATCTCCTTGTGTTGATTTTACACTTAATAGCATCGTGAATCTAGTGGTAAACATTCCTTCTTTCTCCTTAATTTCAATGGATGTGTTATAAGTGAAAGATACAACGATGGATTTAATAATATTTATCTGCATTTAGGGAATATTTTCATTTCAATTAAGCGGTATCAGCTGTGTACGCGGCGTTGTCCGGGAGGTGTTAAACATGTAAGTATCTTACCATAAAAGTAGTTTTCTTTTCAAGGTCTACTCACACCTTTGGTTTACCAGCTGCTTACATCTATGTTGATCTGGTTGTTTGGTATAACATTGGATTTTAAACTTGGGAATGGTTCTCCATCACTATTATAAGGTATGGATAAGGCAAGTGTCGGATGAAATGATCAATGATAAATACGTTCCTTAACAAAATACATTTTTGCCCCTTCTTACCCCGTCATTCAATGACAGAAATTTACAAACAAAGGAGGATATTTTGCCGATTAGTTCTGAAAGAGACCTGTAGTATAACACAAGTGAATTTGTTGGAATGGATATTTGACCCAGAGCCCCCTGAATAATGAAGGTCTATAATGTCGAATATTGTGCCCCGGATGATGATATCGCTAATCACATTTTTTAGGGAAATCTGTCGAGGCATTTTTAGCTCATTCCTTATAATGCGTAATGACTACCTAAACAAATAACGCATGGTCCCCATATTAAATTCTCTCATAAGATAGGAAACATTTGAAGACATATTTTTGCTTATTTCAACTCAAGAAAGTACATATCACAGGAGTAAAATAGATGAAATTGAGGACTTAGTAGATCTGTCGATCAATTTTCATCGGTAAACCGAATGTCATTAAACGGTTAATTGGTCGGTTAATCGAATCATAGCTGGTTCGAGAAGAGAAAAAATATTTTAATAATATAAAATGTTAACAATTCCATTTGCTATGAGGAAGGTACAATTTTTAATTGTAATAATTGTGTTCGTGGCGTGCAAGTAAAATAGATTCAAAAGCATTTATGATAATAACACTAGCCTATTTAAAATATATTTCAATATTGGTTGTTTAATGACGTGTTTGAAGTAGAAGTTCACAGTTACTTAGTCGCATTTCTTTGCTCCAGGATTTCATACGTGTCAGTAAGTTGACATGCTGAGACCCAAGGGCTGCCCTCCTCTTAGTAACAATATGTCCAGCGTCACTGAGTCCAACGACTTTTAGACTTCAGTGTTACGATAATAATAGCCTGTCCGGTATTTCTTTTCCTATTGTTTGTAAAAGCGGTGGGCAAATCATAAGTTTAGAAGTAAGCAATTAAGGAGATAGTATCGCTTTTATCTTTCTGAAGCAAATGCATGAGCATCAGCTAACGTTAATGAGCTGGCAATCATACAATAGCTGATGCTAGCACTCCAAATGGCAAATAATAATAGCCTACAATACACAGATTTTGTGCTACGCAAAACAATTACTTTTCCTACACCACACTACTATTTTAATAGGTTCGATTAATCGAGTAAAGCACATTGATTGGCTAATCGTATATTTACATTAATCGGTTAATCGATCCAATTAATAGATTAAATCGACAGCTCTAGTAATTAGCTCACTGCCATCCTGGCTCGCCCGTAATTATATATTGCGCCCGATTGCGCATTTTCGATAAGTAGATCGATTGCTAATTGAGATAGACTTACTGTAAGCCACGCTGGAACAGCGCTGAGCTCGTCTGAATGTGATATTATCTCTTTGGTGTACTCTAATTTGATTTGGTTTGGCTGGCGATTTATTTTCTAGGAGTCTTCATTTTTGATATTTATGAAGACATTTTGAACTAGACATCATTATTATGCACTTGTGGGATGTTTCAACATTCATAAACAAAGGTATAACATCGCAGATATGCGAATTTGATATTTAATTGTGCACCTGACTCAAGTTGTGACGGTATGAGTTTCCACCCTCTACCCCGACAACACTCGATTTGACAAGTCTAGTGTAGTTTTTTATTTAGCGGATGGTACGAAACACATCACAATACGTATTATAATATAAATATATTTAAAACAGCATTAAAAAAACATATACAAGGCTAAACTCAGATAAGGGTCACAAGATTTACATCCTTTGTGTAGTCGATGCATTTTTGTGTAGCCATCACGAACTCAACTGAAGCCCCAGAGAAGGCAGTTAGTGGACAATCTTGTGTGATATGCTGAATAGTTTGTCTTTCAGCACCGCAGGTACATTTCGGAGATGGAATTTTTCCCCACATGTGAAGAGATTCCGCGCATCTACCACAATTTGTTCTTATTCTATTTAGGGTGGAACAAATTTTTCTAGGAAGCTCAAAACCTGGAGGCTTGGTTGTAATAGATGGCATAGTTTGTTGTTCCGGTGAGCCAGTGATCGACCAGAACTGCTTCCAACGGGCAGTCACGTTGAACTCACTTTCAACGAGCCTTTGTGCAGTAGTCAGAGGAGGGTGGCGAGAGCGAAGTATGTTCCTACTAATATCAGGAAAATCATGGAGCACGGGAAGATGATTTTTGCAGATGGCGCTGTACACCTTCATAAGTCCATGTTCTCGCCTCATACTTGGAGGTGCAAAGTGACTTAGCACTTCCAGCCAATATGTCGGAGTACATCTAATTGTCCCCAAGATGATTCACATAGTTTGGTTGAGCTGAGTATCAACAAGCTCGGTATGAGCACTATTCATCCAGGTGGACGCACAGTATTCAGTTACTGGGTACACCAATCCAAGGGCAGAAGTCCTAAGTGTAGAAGCAGATGAACCCCAAGTTGTACCACACAGTTTCAGTAGAATATTATTTCTAGATCTGAGCTTAGCAGCTGTTCTGGTAAGATGTTCTCTGAAACTCAGAGTCCTAACTAAAGTAACTCCTAAATATTTGGGATAGTTGTTGTGTGAGAGTAATCTATTTTCAAAATAGACATTCATAGATCACTATTGCCCTGTCTGTTACTGAGATGGAAAGATGACACTTCTGTCTTAGTAGCACTAGGCTGGGGCCTCCAGTCACGGAAATACTTGTCCATAATTGATAGATCCCAGGTTAGTATGCCATCAGTGATTTCAGAATCTCTGTGGCTGATAGCAAGGGCCCAATCATCAGCATGTCCAAATTTCCTAGAAGAGGTGTCTGGCATATCGGTTATATAATCTGAATACTAAAGGAGCCAACACAGAGCCTTGATGGAGACCATTATTCAACTTCCTATTTGAGATCATCTTGTTCCCCAGTACAACCCGGAAGCTTCTGTTGTTGAGCATATTATTGATAAGATTCACAAGTCTTACGCATGGAATAGTCCGACGAAGTTTGAGAATCTGACCTTGTCGCCAGACAAGAAAGTTAGGTCACTCTATGGAGATTTTTCAGCTAAATATTGAAGGCATTAGTAGATCCAAATGCCAAATACTCCACAAGTTCCTGGTGGATAATAACATAGATATAGCCTTGATTCTGGAAACACATGCAGAAGATGAGAACCAACTTCATTTAAGAGGCCGTATACCTGGCTATGAGCTGCTAGGTGCTACTTACGATAAGGTGTATGGTATGTAAGATCTAGTATAGGAAATGTATCTCTCGTGGAGTGGAGACGTGTTTTTATATTGTGTTAACTGACAACGGGTCAATGTGAATTCAGAACAGTATCTGAGCACAAATTTGTTTAATGTGTGCATCCCTATCAATAGTGTTGCAGAAGAACGTTATTTTCGTTCTAAAATGAAGTGTGAGGCATTTTTGCCATCACGCAGGGTGATAGAACTCAGGTTCTGATGAACACGATAAATTCCTTCAGATCCTGAAGAATCATGTGTATCAATGTGTTGATAGGGTGGTTCATGTTGGTGTGCCTTTTGTATTACATTGATTCCCACATAGTATTCTTACCGGTGCTATTATTATTCAATTATTATTATAATTATTATTATTATTAATAACAATAGCAATAACATAAGCCTACTTTCGATGTCTGTCCCCTCTAACAATTCAAACATGACGAAACCAAATTGAACCAAATTTGGTACAAAGACCGAGAGGCTTAAGATAGACATTAGCTAGGAGATCACTAAGGGACATTTTACTGTCATGTTGTATACCGTCGCAATCCTAACCAAACAAAATGGTGGCCACCCAAATGTTGAAAGCTTACATCAAATTACAATTGAAGTAACTATCAGACCTATACCCAAGTTTGGAAAAATATTCCTTGATGTAGGATGCAACAAGCACCTAAACTACAAAGTCATCATCAGAATACTTTCAATATGGCTGCCGTGCGAATCATGCAAGCTTTATAATCCATAACTTATGACCCAACAGTATTTGGAATTCGGATAGTCTTATATAAGGACCTTCCCCCAGGGACTCACATCTTGTGGGACGTGGGTTGGCGATCATGGGACCCCAGATGAGTCCGGCATTGCTTCCACTTACTTGTGCCGGGTTCCTCTCCGTCTTCTTTCCTGTCGACCTCCCTTGGTCAACTCTTGTTCTTTTCCGACCCCGATGGTATTAGGGTATCCGAGGCCAAGGGAGTCTTTAACTTTCCCACCTTAATTGGCCCTTGTCTCATCTTGCCTGATCCCTGCTTCTTCGAGGGGCCAGACCTCTTGTTTTCTTTTCATTATATTTTCTTTTCTCTTTAAGATTCCCGCACTGTTTTTGATAATTGGCTCCCCGTGTATCTAAATTCCAAGTTATTTTTTGCATCTACCCTCCATTTTGTGGGTGTTTTTAATCACCGTTGCATTTTGTAAGTCTTTTCGATCTAAATTGCATTTTGTGAGTGTTTTCAACCCCAATTGCATTTTGTAAGGATTGACAATCGAAATTGCTTTTTAGTAAGTATTTCAATATAGGGTCTGGGACTTTTGTGAGTGTTTTGAATTTCAATTGCATTTTGCATTTTCAACATAAACCGCTTTTTGCAAGTACTTTCAATCTAAATTGCATTTTGTAGGGTGCGCATTTTGCAAGTATTTTGATTCACAATTGCATTTTTCAATCTAAACTGCATTGTGTATTTTCAATTTCAGTTGCATTTTGTAAGTATTTTGAATCTCAATTGCATTTTGTACGTATTTTCAATCTCATTTGCATTCTGTAAGTATTTTGAATTTCACTTGCATTTTGTAAGTATTTCGACTGTACATTGCATTTTGTACGTATTTTGAACCTAACCTACATTTTGTGCGTATTTTTCAATCAATTCCTTTTTTGAGTATTTTCGTTCTAAATTCCTTTTTGTAAGTATTATCGCTCTCCATTTTGTGAGTAGTTTCAATCTGAGTTCCCTTTTGTAAGTATTTTCCTTCTCACTTAATTTTCGTTCTGGTTTTCACTTCATTGACATTTTCGCTATCACCCAGACCATTAAGGGCCAATAACCAATAACAATTATCATAATCATCATCATATAAGGACATTCTATTGTCAACGTCATCCCTCACGATGGTATCCTCATCTTGACGTGATGTGGGGACTTGAGAGTTCAAATGATCCTGCGAGCTATGCCGGCGGGAGCGTAAGCTCCTGGTAGGGCCACCCATGCCGGACAGGTCAAAGGTGATGGGCCAGACTAAGAGGGATACCCTGGTCCTCCAGGTTGAGGGTTGGGCGTAGGGTTAACAACCCTACACTGTAAAAAAATCTCAATGTTACGGATACCTTACAAGTGCCTCGGAATGCTGATCACCCGATGACGAACCGGCAAAGGAAACGGTTAATGAGAAGGAAAGCGGATGTGGAAGACGACATTAGGAGTCTCGGAATCAGGAACTGGAGAAGGAAGGCAGAAGATAGAGATGAATGGAGGCAGGTAATAAAGGAGGCCAAGGTTCTTCAGGGACTGTTGCGCCGCCCAGTAAGTAAGTATTGTCAACGTCAATTACATGAAACTGTATGATACGTGCAGACGCCAGCCATCATGAAATAAAATTATAAAATATAATAATAAATAACTCGCACCACTTACGTGCTACTGTAACGAAAATTAGTGACAAGGTTAGTCCGTATATGTGGCCTTATATGGCCAAGGCAAAATAACAGACTCTTCATACTTCCAAGATAGCGGCTGTGCGAACTATTAGAATTAAATTATTAAAATCGACAACTCCGAACAAAATTTGGAAATTGAGACGAATATTGCCAACAATTGACCATCATATTAGAGCTCTCACATACGCTCGTCAGGAGATTATCACAATGAATCTAGTAGGCCCATACAGCGGCCATCTTATAGGCGCACACAGCGGTCATCTTGAAATGTCAAATCAAATTATTAACTTTAGGTATCCTAGGGCTATAATAACGAAATTTAGTAATAAAAAAGAACTTTATAAGTCCCTTCGTATGCCCGAATCAAAGGACCACTGACTTTACAGATTTTAGATGGTGGCTAGGCGTACTATTGACGTATACAGATTCGTAACTCAGCTTGTTATCGCACAATTAAAGCGAAACATGATTGATGGGGAGTATTTTGTATGAGGCGTTTCATTATTGATAAATTTCTCGCCCATCCGGAAATTGCATAATCTAGGTTCTAGAACTACAATTACAAAAAATATTGATTAGTTTGAAACCTAAGTGGAGTATCGTATGTTCAAAGGAAGATAACAGTGACTTTCAGCTGTCAAGATGGTGGCCGAGCGTAATATTTAAACGTAATAGTGAATCATTCAGAATTTAAATGTGCAATTGAGTCGAAACATAGAAAGAAGTACCACAAAAGAGACGTTACTGAACAACTCGTACGAATCACACACATAATACAACGTGAGGCGGCCATCTTGAAAATATATCATATAATACTGAACATCTGAAAGTACTTTTAAGATACAACTACGAAACTTTGCGGTAATGTAGAACCTTGTACGTGTATTCCTATGGCGAAGTTAAATGACAGCGGCCCTACACGTTCATGAATGGTGGCTGGGCGTATTGTTAAAAACCGAAAATCATTAATTCACGATATAGTAACACAATCAACCCGAAATTGTGTGAGAGAGAAGTACCATACCAAAGAGCTCGATACCATTTTTCATGGTAACATGACACTGAATTCAGCTATATGGAAATTACACAATACACAACCTAATAATTCTCTGAATTTTCGAGATACAATATGACAAATTAACATAAATGTAGATTCATATATGGGCTTTGTATGCCTAAGGCAATAGAACATTCCAGCTAATTGGTCCCTTGGACGTCTACCGTCACGAGCAGGAGAAGCGATTGCAGGAACTTCTAAATGGAGGTAATTGTCAGATTATAGGGAATAAAAAAAATATAATGTTGGAATATGGTAGAAAAATATTCACCGGACGTTGTCATAGCTACTGAATTTAGGTTATATGAGGATATAAATAATAATTAAGTAATTCAGGGTATTTACATAATGTACAGAAGAGACCGGGGTACATGAGGTGGTAGTATGTTTATTTGTGTTTTTAGGGGCATCGTTAGTTGCTTAAAATGGGCCGATACGGATCTGGAGTTATTTGTAGAAATCTTGGATGGAGAAAAGTTTAACTCTCTTCAGGTGATAGGGGCGTATCGAATACTGAAGGACAACTTATCGCTACTGGATACTCATTTTTAACATATATATAAATGATTCAGGTCATCCAGAATAATGGTCAGAAAACAGGCTTGGGGTTCGTAGTCATAGTCAGACTTCTGACCATACGAAGCACAAAATGATATCCAGGCCGTACAACACGTTACACTGACACACAACAATACAGGTTTGAATATTGGTAATGACGATAACAAACACGCTTAATCAAGGTATGCAGCCATCGGTTTTACATTGAGTAAATTAAAATCAACTTCAAAGACAATTACGGAAGCTAATTCTTTTGCGTCTCACTGCTACCCAATCAGGAGAAATGAAATGGATTGCTGCAATTTAATATTGTTTGTTACAACTCTAACTTATAACTACAAATATATTCTGTTGTTACCTAATGTAAGAGTAATAAAAAATATGCAAGCCTACATATTTTAGCCTATTTCAAACATATCTAAAAAGTGATGTACAAATAGAACTATAATAGAATTACAATCAGGTGCTATTTGTGTTTCCTTCTGTCTGTAAAACAGCGTGTTTGTTTGTGTGTGTCACGTTATAACACATGAAGAATCGCATAAAATTCCCCAAAATTCAGTATACTTCGTCCTCCTTACGGACTTCTGATTTCTTACTTTGAAATATCTTATTGCTGCCAACTGTATATTCTGTTGTTTTTCGTTATCGATTTACACTCCATGGTTGGCTTTTCCCACGGACTAAGCAAGAGATCCCACCTCTACCGCCACTAAGGGCAGTGTCCTGGAGCTTGAGAGTCTGAGTCGGGATACACCTGGGGTGTGTGACCAGCTCGTACACCCAAGCTTCCTCTCCTGCAAAGGAGGTCCCAACCCGACATTTTCCAGAAGACGAAGTGGCAAACCACGGAAAACCACTTCGAGGATGGCGGAGCTGGGAATTGAACCCCCTCTACTCATTTGAACCACCCGAGGCTGAGTAGACCCCGTACCAGTCCTCATACCACTTTTCAAACTTCGTGGCAGAGTTGGGAATCGAACCGTGGACCTCCGGGTTGGCAGCTAATCACGCTGACCACTACGCAACGGAGGGGACGCCAACTGTTTATACGGCCCTATATTAAATTCTGTTACTAGACTCCGAACTGCGGAATCGATCATCATAATGATTTTTTTTGGTTATTCTTGCAGCACGAAAGGAAACGTTTTTCTTCAAAATTCACGAAAATCCGCTTTTTGAAATAAATACAATATTAAAATCAATACTTCAGAACCTAACAAGATTTCAATGAAATATGGCAACAACAACAAAAAATGTACCATCATATGCACGAGAAACAATTCCCTGAATGTTACTACTGTTAAGACTTAATAATATGTGATTGTAGATTTATTTAGGTTATTTGTGGCATTGTGGTCATGTAGTCCCGTGTACTTAGGTGTGTTAAGTCTCTCTCAGAACCTGTGTCATTGTTACGACTGTAGTAGTAATTTTATTTGTTATTGGGGCTGAGATTTCATTATGAGACAGTCGCGGCTTTACTTCAGGGTCTTCCCAGTATATCCTTGAATCGAATAAAAATGCACCGAAGAACCACCTCCGAGGTGCAGAGGTAGGAATCAATCCCACCTCCTTCCAGTTCTTCCTAACGAAGCCCCCAGGCCACAATTAAATTTCGTAACAGAGGCGGGAATGAAACTTGCTACCTCATACGCCATGAGATTGACATAAAATATCTATAGCAGTTTATAGTTGAACATTGTCCACAAGATTTTATGAATAAGTAGATTTGTCACAGGGTTATCAGAAATACAGAGAGTCCAGTTTGTATGTATCTGAGACCCTCGCTAGCCCGCTCGCCTGCGGCGCGAGCCTGTCTCCCGCCAGGCACTTTGCCGTTTTGCGGCGCTCGCGCAGCATTGAGTCATTGAGTATAGGAATTTGTACTTAAATTTGTACTTTAATGTGATCCTTGACCAATTTTTTTGGCGAACTGACTTACGGAGTGCGATTGTCAACTTATTTTCAACAAGATTCTGCCACTGCTCACAATGACGAAGCATCCATGACAGAATTGCGTCGCATTTTTGGTACTAGGATTATAAGTCGGAACGTGTGGCCCCCGCGAAGCCCAGACTTATCACCATGTACTTATTTGTGGGGGACGCTTAAAAAGAGAGTGTATGCGAGAAACCCTCACACTATAAATGAGCTTAAAGACTATATTACAGCTGAAATACAGACAATCGGTGCTGAGGAACTTCAGAGAGTAAGTGCCAGTTTCATAAAAAGGTGCCAGCGATGTGTAGCAGTGAATGGCGAACATTTTCAGCACCAGCTGTGAACTAGGTAAGTACAAATTCCTATACTCAATGACTCAGTGCCGCGCAAGCGCCGCATAATGGCAAAGTGCGTGGCGAGAAACAGGTTCGCGCAGCTGGCGAGCGGGCTAGCGAAGGTCCCCGATACATACAAACTGGACTCTCTGTAGTATTTTCCACATTCACAATCTTCAATACACGGAATATTAAAATTCCAGTTTCAGAGCTGGACAAAACGCTGTATTGTTCAGGAGCTTCCCTCTAATTAAGGGATTGGTCACTCGAACTAATGTCTCAACAACACGGATGCGCATGTTATTAATACAGATTATTCATACTGTAGTAATATATCAATCGTAAAGTTGTTCTGTTCATCTGGTTGTGTGTTTGTGTTCAATTCACACAAAAGCTACTGAACCAATTTACCTTACATGTTACATGAGTATTTTCTTCAAGGTTAATTAACACTTAGTCCTATTGGAATTTGGATATAGTCAACCATTTTTATTTGTTGGCCGTAAGGGTACAGTATTCTACTAAACCTGCTCATGTCTTATCTACTAAACCAAAGTATGGGTAATTGGCTATATCTATCACAAAATGGAGCACTCCACGTGTACTGTAATTAAAATAACATTTTTCACAATAAAATTTATTCATATACGAGTATACTATATAATACCTATATATATATAGGCCTATACAGTGCTTGATTTGCAAAAAAAAAAAAAAAAAGAGGTTCCGGTACGAAATTTACGTCATGTAAAACCACAAGCTTCCTCACTTCCCACCATCGACAGCCACAAGATGATTTCCCGTGGCATCCCATGAGGCCAAAGTTGGGATGTCCCTTCATAAGACCCCGGCAGCGTTCTTTCCTTCCCCCGCGGTGTAGGCATGCGTATTTAATCGTGCACCACGATCGCAGCAAGTCCGGTGATTGGAGATCCAAACTCAGCACCGACAGTGGCTATCTTGAGTTTGAATTTCCCCGGATTCTTCTATGCGCTCTTCAAGCACATGCCACGATAGTATGGTACTTGGAGTCCCGGGCTGCCAACCTCATTCACGACCCTAATAACTACAGCTACACATATTACTACAGACACCACAGAAACACAGTTTATCAGACAAATCTAACCCTCGCCCAACTACACGGGGCTGATAAACAAATGTCACAAGCTCCAAAAATGAATTAATATCAACCATCGCAACAAGCTTGCAAGTCTCTTCCATCATCATTGTTACCAAAAATATTTATTTACTAAACGTCCTAAGGAATTGGAATCCTATTTAAAAATAAATAACAATCAGTAAAGATATAATCTCTTATAATTTGTTTAATATTCTAATAATAATAATAATAATAATATTGTTGTTAGACTATTTTTATTTTTTCAGGGATGTCGAGATTCCGGAATGTGGTGTTCACAGAATTTCATGTAGCCTACGTGCCATTACATCCATCGGCATAAGGCTGTCGTATTTGTTCACCTTCATTTATTACATGACTGAGCCTAGATTAATACCTCGAGAAGGATATCACTCTACTACACAGCCTCGCTATCATTTAATTATTATTATTTTTTGTACAGTACATACAACACATTGCTGGTACATCATAACATAACTATACGGGCTTCAGGGAACCAAAATATTGTTACTGAAACAGCCACCTCTAAGCTGAAATGTTGAAATCGGTACCCATGAACTTCCATACGATTCGGGCTGTTGAGAGAACTATTGCCTTCTGCATTAGTTTGTACAGTTGAGTATCCAGATCCAGTTATTTAAGGCCTTGGAGCAAGGTACAGTACTTGGGATCACGCCCATACTTAAGACAATGATAGGTGTGGTCTTTACCCGTTCAACACGTCATTGCCTTTTGATAGGGCCAACCAACTCGCTATAGTATATTTGCTTTATTATTATTATGATTATTATTATAATTATTATTATTTTGTTTATTATTATTAATAATATTATTATTATTTTATACATGTGGTACCGTAGGCCTACTAGTAAAATCTTTAAATCTTGGAAGTAGTTTTCAATGGTTTCCCACTTCTACCCCAGAAAAATGCTGGGATGATTCCTAACTTAAGGCCACGGCCGCCTTCATCCCAATCCTCACATGAATGACAAATACGCACATTACTAAAGAAACCACAAAATCACAGGTTATCAGACAAATTCTACCCACACCCAACTACATGGGGCTAAATGTACAAAATTGCCAAGCCTCTCAAACATAACATCAAGTACACACATCAAAAAAAGTTTTGCATCACCTCGGTTCCCAGATCTCCGGCATATAGACGTTGACTGTGTATATTGTATCAAAGATACAGTCCCTTTGACTGTTCATAGATGTCACTAAAACTGCTCAAAGATGTAAACAACCATGCATGAGCAGGGCCTATTAGACGGAGGGGGTACGACAGCCGATCAGTTCCAGTCATTCCACCAGGACGAAGGTACGCTGCTCATGTTGTCTGTAGTTCTACCATGCCTAGAAGGTCAATACCGCAGTTCGATCGCGTCCGCATTGTTACTTTGTGTCAAGAAGGGCTCTCAACAAGGGAAGTTTCCAGGCGTCTCAGAGTGAACCAAAGCGATGTTGTTCGGACATGGAGGAGGTACAGAGATACAGGAACTGTCGATGACAGGCCTCGCTCAGGCCGCCCAAGGGCTACTACTGTAGTGGATGACCGCTACTTACGGATTGCCGCTCGGAGGAACCCTGACAGCAATGCCACCATGTTGAATAATGCGTTTCGTTCAGCCACAGGACGTCGTGTTTCAACTCAAACTGTGCGCAATAGGCTGCATGATGCGCAACTTCACTCCCGACGTCCATGGCGAGGTCCAGCTTTGCAACCCCAACACCATGCAGCGCGGTACAGATGGGCCCAACAACATGCTGAATGGACCCCACAGAATTGGCATCACGTTCTCTTCACCGATGAGTGTCGCATATGCCTTCAACCAGACAATCGTCGGAGACGTGTTTGGAGGCACCCTGGTCAGGCTGAACGTCTTAGACACACTGTCCAGCGAGTGCAGCAAGGTGGTGGTTCCCTGATGTTTTGGGGTGGCATTATGTGGGGCCGACGTACGCCACTGGTGGTCATGGAAGGCTCCGAAACGGCTTTACGATACCTGAATGACATCCTCCGACCCATAGTGCAACCATATCGGCAGAATATTGGAGAGGCATTTGTCTTCATGGACGACAATTCTCGACCTCATCGTGCACATCTTGTGAATGCGTTCCTTCAAGATAACGACATCGCTCGACTACAGTGGCCAGCATGTTCGCCAGACATGAACCCTATCGAACATGCCTGGGACATGTTGAAAAGGGCTGTTTATGGACGTCTTTACCCACCAACCACTCTGAGAGATTTACGCCGAATTGTCGTTGAGGAGTGGGACAATTTAGACCAACAGTGTCTTGATGAACTTGTGGATAGTATGCCACGACGAATACAGGCATGCATCAATGCAAGAGGACGTGCTACTGGGTATTAGAGGTAGTGGTGTGTACTGCAATCTGGACCACAAATGCTGAAAGTCTAGCTGTATGATGGTACAACATGCAATGTGTGGGTCTCATGAGCAATAAAACGAGCTGAAATGTTGTTTGTGTTGATCTCTATTCCCTTTGTATTTAAAGGTTCCGGAACTCTTGGAACCGAGGTGATGCAAAACTTTTTTTGATGTGTGTATTTTCCTTTCGACTTAAATGCTAATTCTGAACAGACTACGGGATGTCGGCATTTTGTCCCACTGTATTTCATTAACGTGCCGGACGCCAATGGCACACCAGGGCTGATTATCGAAATTATTTTGTACTTACACTTACAAAGTAGGTTACACAATACTACTGATCCTAACGACCCAAGCCATTGCGTGCAATTTCAACAACAACAACAACAACAACGGCAATACAAATTTTCTTACGAGACGGGTATCGCTGTCCTCGTAACACCACCCCTCAACCGGTAAGGTCACTGCTCCGATTACCTAACAACTTCCCCTCAGTGAGTCGTCCCACCTCGCCACGCCTCGTTTGAAGCGTTTCTTATAAACCTAAAAGCATTGACTTTTAATGAATCATTTTCAATTAAAACTAGGTGACAACTTTTTTACCTAGGAAGCTTAGAATAGTCTCTTCTATCACCAGTGTAACGGACTTCCATTTTATCAATTACACCTGTATATATATACCAGGTGGTTCATTTGCCCCGTAGAATCTTCTTTTAGGTACCCCGCACATAGCCTACTAATGATGAACGGGAGGTATAGCAAATGAATTCCTAAGGGATATCCTTCAATGCAAGCAGGGCACGTCAGAATGCCAAGAGAATACAACCGGACGACTGCTCGCTATATGTTCCTCAGTGCTCTCGTCTAATGTGCCCCATTGCGTTATGAAACCTCGAGCTTCAACGACATTACGACCAATTTCTCCATAGATTTGTATGATGTTCGTGTAGTCGTTGTTGCTGAATACACCAGTCATTGTTAAGATGCTGCCATCAACCGTGCTGTTGTTGTACCACACATGAGCCTATTACGCTCTCAAATGCGATGTTTCATAACGCAATGTGGCGCATTAGAGACGTGCTCTGAGGAACATGTAGCGAGCGGCCGTCCGGTTGTTATCCCTTCGTATTCTGGCGTATTCTGTCAGCATGCAGTGTGACCGCTGTGGAAAAAAGTTATTAGACATCCCATACAGCAGTAGTGTATGCAGGACACTTATAGGTAGGTTGCACGGGGCAAATGAGCCACCTTGAATATACCAGTTGCCTCGTTTACCCCGTGCAATCTAGTTTTAGGTGCCTCGCATACATTAATGCTTTAGGGGATGTCTGATAACTGATTTCCACAGGGGTCACAATGCATGCTGGCCGATTACGTCAGAATACGAAGGAGTAACAACCGGACGGCCGCTAGCTGCATGTTCCTCGGCGCTACCCGTATAATGCACCCCATTGCCCTTTGGAGCCTCGCATTTGAGAGCGTAATAGACTCATATGTGGTACAAAAACACGATAGTTGCTGGCAACATATTGACGACGGCTGGTGTATTCAGCATCGATGAATAGGCCTACACGGACATTATACTAATGTATGGAGAGGCTGGTAATCCCGGTCACTGCATGTGAGATCTGTGCTGGACAAAGCGGAGGCAGACAGGTTTTTCTCCGGGTACTCCGGTTGTCCCTGTCAAAATGTCATTCCAGCAATACTCTCCACTATCATTTCTTTTCATCTGTCATTCATTTAATCATTGCCCCAGAGGAGTGCGTCAGGCCTCAGCAGCCGGCACAGTCCATATCCTCGCCGCTAGATGGGGGCTTCATTCATTCCATTCCTGACCCGGTCGGAGACTGGAAGCAGGCTGTGGATTTTCATTTTCATGGAGAAGCTGGTCGTAATGCCATAGAAGCTCGTAGGCGGTATGCACTGGTGTTTCCAAATAAACGTGTGCCGTCTCAACAAGTATTTTGCCGAACAGAGCTGCAATTACGAACGAATGGAACGTTCCAGGCACATAACAGCAGGACTAGACCGGTCTGGGGTAATGCTAAAGATGTGCAGAGTGGACTTCAGTTCTTTGAACGGAATCCTACACACGGTCAGTTACACTTCACCTTACTGAACTACTGCTGATAATAATAATAGTAATAATAATAATATTTTGAATATTGAATTAGGATTTAAATATTAATTACTAATCATTAGTAATATTAATACATTTGTGATATGTCTGAGGAATATGACGGCAAAACCAGTACAGATTATCTGTGAGGCATATTTATTATTTTTACATCATTATACAGATTGCATTTCAATACAAGAGTGAACGCAATAATAAGTTTATAGTCTATTAAAAATTTATGTTTATTTAGATAAGAATCTTTTATGTGACGTATAGCTAGTTGATTGCTGTTCATATTGAACAATCCAGGAGGTAGTTCATTAAGTAGTGCTGGTACAAGATAACTAAGTCTCATGAAACCACAATAATAATAAAAATAATAATAACAATACGAACCATCTATGTTATATTGTGCACATATATATATTATTGTTGCTTAGGGCAAAGAGGAGCTGCAAGGGAGATAGAAGTGCCACGAATTTCAATACAAAGGATCCTGAAGGTGCGAAAATGGCATCCGTATAAGCCGCACCTTCACCAACAACTGTATGGAAATGATTTCGATCACAGGGTAGCATATTGCCGAAGAAGGGCCGTTGCATTATAATACGATCCATATTTTGCTAGGAATATTCTGTGCAGTGCAATACAGTATGCTATTTCACCAATGATGCCAACGTCAATACTCATAAGCTTCAATACTGTGCTCCAGTAAACCCCCGCAGTGTTCGAGCACAGCATGTTCGGATCCACTGGGGTGTTAATGTGTGGCGTGGTATTCTGGGAGACTACATAATTGGGCCTGTTTATATATCCCTCACCCCCCCCCCCCCCAGACCCACAGGTAGGAATTATATTGAATTTTTACAAACCGACTTGTCTCTGGGAATTATTCTAAAAGATATTCCACTCCAGGTTGTATTACATCATTGGCACCAGCATGATGATGCTCAACCTCACATCTTTCGAGCCGTTACGGAAGATCTGAATACACGATATCCTGAACGTTAGATAGGGCGTGGAAAACCCTGGCAGTGGCCCTCTGGACTTCTCTCTGTGGGGCTATACAAAATCAAAAGTCTACCAAACGGTGCCAGAAGGTGTTGATTAATTAAAACAACGCATTGGTGAGTCTTTTGCTGCAGTAACACCTGAAATGTTACGACTTGACCATGCAGACACTGTGAGACGTGTTCAGCATTGTATTCGCCACCAGGGACATGTCAGTGAGCATATTCATTATAAATAGCCGTCCAAGTGTGACATTTTAATTTATTTTATTTTCTAAGCTTTGAATCAAAAATATGTAGGTATTTGTCCATATAGCAAGCAACGCTATTGTAGAGTGGAATTTCTGTAGCCTACATGTAAACATTAATGTGTTATTAAAGTTTCCTTTCCGCATCTTTGGCGTATTTACAAATGAATCCTGTTTAATACAGAAATCGCTGTTTGCAAAGGAGCGTTATAACATGGTGTACCATATGTTGGACGTTATGCAACAATTTAGCAGTAATTTTACTGTACAAGTACAGTAACGGGATTCCTATTATTATTATTATTATTATTATTATTATTATTATTATTATTAGTCTATTATTGTCACTATGGTGCCTGCACTAGACTGTAATAATATAATAAAATAGAGACACAGGTTATCAGTCAAATTCATCACACACTCATGTACACGGGGCTACATGATAACTATGTTTCAAAGATCCTAAAAATCGTCAACAACTCATTATTTCAGTACGTTGTAATTTAACGTACCGTGTGAAGGCTTCGATCACAGTACAGGTGTACATTCTGCACAACATCAGAATTGTTGCAGACGGGTCTAGCCTTGCTGGTATGTGCTTCAACAATCCATTAGCTCTTAATTACAACTCTTTTCAGGGAAATACATGTACAGAAGGCAGGCGACTATTTGGAATCTCCTGTGCATATAATGCGCGAGCTTTGGTGGAATTGTGACCAGATTCTCCATAGATTAAAATTATGTGTGTGTTCTCGTTTTTGGTGAAAAGCTCAGCCATTGACGATGTGTTGATAGCAACTTTAATACTGCTGTACCACGTGCAAAGCTACTATTCTGCGATCGCCAGCAAGGCTTCATAGCCTACCACTATGGGGCACATTAGACGGGAGCACCGAGGAACATGCAGCGTGTGGCCGTCTGGTTGTTATCTCTTGGCATTCTGACGTAACCTGCTTGCATGCAAGGTTACCCCTTAGCATTTCGCATGTAATTATTTCAGTTTAGGTTTTCACATATTCCAATGATTGGAATTATTTTGTGTTGACCGACTGAAAGTTACAATACAATATCAAATGTTTTCCACTGTGGCTTAATGTCCCCAAAGAATGACCCCCAAAGAAAATAGATGACGTAGTATTCCTGCTACATATGATCTGTGGAAAGATTGAGCTGTTTGAGTAACATGGGATGGAAATTACCAGTACTTCAATAACAGCTATTACGAACGAAAGTGGATTCATACTTATAGAAGACTGATCAAATGGCTCAGCGGTGCAGAAACGTTTTCGCCTGCTGTTCCCAAGGTTGCAGGATCGAATCCTGGTGCAATCAGCTGGCATTTCATGGTGGGCAAATGTGAGGGAGCCGTGTCAGTAGATTTATTGGCACGTAAAAGTTCTCCTTCGAGGCACAATTTCGGAACTCCGGCGTCTCTAAAAGCCGCAGTAGTTAAAAAAGAAACGTAGAACCAATATCATTATTATAATAGGAATATTTGTCGCTATTTATTTCAAAGGTTTCAGGAGAATGATAATTAGCCTCGTATAAATGCGTTCGAACGGACTCTGTCGGACAACCTGTATTGTGCACTTGTAATTGGGTTCTATGTTGAGAAGTTGGCATCCGTAGTCATTAATTAATTACCATTCCGGGCTTTGCCTGGATCAGAAGTGAGAAGCCATGGAAACCACCTCTAAGATGGCTGAGGTAGGAATTAAACCCACAGTTTACGACATTAAAGATTCATCATCTGAGCTGCAAGAAACACATCATAGTGGTCTAATTTGTGGTCTGTAACTAGCAACTTACAATAGATGAACGTCACAAAATCAAATACCGTATGAGATTCATGAGATGATCGAGCACCCTAATGTACAACTAGATATTTGTCCCTAATTTAGAACTCCACCTCCTCCTTCAACTGAATCACTTAATCTCATTGTGTTAGCGGACAATATAGCTGAGGTGTGCATATACGTATATATATTGTGCCCGTTTGGACCGAAGTCCGGACGACCACATATGCATTTCACCAAAAATCAGTCAGGACGAGAATCAAAATATCCCGGGGCGCCAGATGGGTTAAAGTCGAATGCAAAGACCCAACCAAAAAAAATGCTTAACTGAGTTTCGGCTTGACGCAACAATAAGGATAGAAGGAGATTCATGAAAACGGTGATTGCATGCCATACAATTATCTCATTTTTATTAAAACCTTAAAATGACATGAAGAAAATATGCCCAAAATGGCATAAAAGATGACTGGAAAAGAATAAATTATTTACACAATATACAATATCGCCAAGATATGAACACTAACAAAGTTGAAACGAGAGGTCAGAATATCAGTCCTGTTAACTTCGTTCAACATAATTATGTACAGGGGTAGGGTTTTATCAGCGCAAAGTCAATCGTCCATACTGATCCCTAAATTATTTAGCATTCACACGTTGAAGATCAATAAGAAAATTTATCACTGGTTGGAAAATCACTTTCACTGTTCATTTCTCAAAGCTATTATCGTAGCATTTCGACTAACACTTCTTAGGCAATAGTAATATTAGGATTTGTCAAATACAAAGGTGTTCATAATAAGTGAAATACACTATGATTTACATGGACCTTGAGCATTTTTGTGGATTAAAAAAACACAGAAAATATCTATTGAAACATAGATCTCAATCCAAAGTCTGTCAAAAATAATTTTGACTTAATCAAAAATATGAAATGAAAATCCACAGCCTGCTTCCAGTCTCCGACCGGGTCAGGAATGGAATGAATGAAGCCCCCATCTAGCGGCGAGGATATGGATTGTGCCGGCTGCCGAGGCCTGACGCACTCCTCTGGGGCAATGATTAAATGAATGAGAGATGAAATGAAATGATAGTGGAGAGTGTTGCTGGAATGAAATTTTGACAGGGAAAACCGGAGAACCCGGAGAAAAACCTGTCTGCCTCCGTTTTGTCCAGCACAGACCTCACATGAAGTGACCGGGATTTGAACCACGGACCCAGCGGTGAGAGGCCGGCGTGCTGCCGCCTAAGCCACGGAGACTCGTAATCAAAAATATAATTATCCAAAATATAACTTCCATTCCACGTGGATTCAGTCAACAAACTAATTAATTATTCCTTGAAAACATTAATTAGGAAATTTGAAATATCATTTACCATGTTTTATAATGAACAAATTACTATTAATATTATCAAAGTGATTTTGAAAAAAATGTCAAATATGTTCAGCATCATCTTATTAAAGAAAATGTATATATATTTTTATAGGATATGAAAATCCTTTCAGCTTATAGTGGTTGTTAATAAGTAACAATTTCAAACAACAGCATTGGCCCATATGATTGACACGTGATAAAAATCACACAATTATATATCATTATTTAGACAACGGTAAAGCTTTCCTGAATGAAAGGAACTAGTAGAACAATAATTTTCCGGGTAAGCAATTACTAGAAATATTTTCAAACACGTGGATCAACAGTAATTTAATAATGATGGTTCAAAAAATAACCTGTGGTTATATTACGACGAAAGTGTGGCGAAAAACGACTCTCCTACTACATCAAAACATCCAACCTACAATTTGATTCGTGCTCCATTTTACACAACCTCATTCCTGCGACTTAAATTGCGCACTCAGAATGGCATATAATTATCAGCACACACACAATGACTTCTTCCCAAATTAAACAAAACAATCATGCCTTTGCTTGTTATGACAAATGGAAGATTCAAAAATCAGTAAACCTCACCAATGAGTTTACGACAATATCCAATATAATTTCACCATCAGAAATACCACACAGTGTTAATATTAGCAAACGTTGTGAAAGACGCTGCGTCATAATGATTTTATTTTATATAAACTCGAGCAAAAACCCTGCTTTATACATGCTTAGCTTCCCATTTCACTTCTTTCCGTGTCTTTATCAAAGCTTTAAATATGAAATGCAAACCTGAAACAATTTCACTGAATTTAACTGTTCATTATAAGTGGGCATGTGTTGACCACTGACCTTCGGAATTAACAAATATCCGATTTTAGAGTATGACTTCAAATGTCAACTGTATTAATCATACAGCCAGAAAATGATTATTATAAATCACAAATGTTTATTATTATTATTCCAGAAAAATAGAAAAATAATTATTATTATTAAATCCCATTATTATTAATATTATTATTATTATTATTATTATTATTATTATTATTATTATTATTATTATTATTATTATGTTCAAACCTAGGTTTAAAGTTATCAAACTGTTCGGGGAATATCACCCTCGACTTCAAAATGATGGATAACTATCCATTCCTCAACTTATATTAATTCTTAAATCTCAAATTATGACGGCTAATGACAGAAATAAGAAAAAAAAATATCGAACTAAAATAAATGCTCGTTCTGCTCGTCTATAAATATCGAATCGTATAAATCTGAGTAAAAATCAACTCAGGTCCTAGATCAGGTTTCGAAAGAAAATATTTGCAAAAGCAAATAAACATATCGATGACTAGAGAAAAAAATGTGTTGGCAAGACTGTAGAAAATACGAGAAAATCCAACTAACTACGCATAGAAATAATGAAAATTGCAGCTTACATTCTTGTAGGTCTTGATGGTAGAAATCTGGACTGAACCAGACTACTCAGTCTTCCTGTTGTCTGTCCCATTAGGACGCGTACTTATATTCTCGTATCAGCTTCCATGTTATACCCACAAACTGTTTTCGCAGACATAGTGGCGATTATAATGTCTTGCAGAAAAATGTTGGCAACTTCAAGAGCTGAAGTGTAGTTGACAGGGGTCTGATCTAAGCGATCCATGATGAAATAATTACCAAGACCCACTGTGTTACAATCAGTATTCCAATTCTCTTACAATCTTTTCAGCACAATTACAAATTCTGTCGAGTTGGCTGGGCAAAGCTTCTCACTTTTCAGATCGCACAAGGTTAAACCTGTATTCCCATTCGGCTTTCGAATTGTAATAGGAAAGACTGGTTTTGAAGTTACTGACTTATCTTGGCTGGTCCAACTATTGGATATAAATAATCCAGCTCTAAGTGAATGGGGACTGAAGAAAAAGTTGTAGACATAGTCTACCATATGTCCAAGTTGTAGCGGTAAAAATTACCAAGTGCCACAGACTTATTTCACTTCTGTGAAATCGAAGAAATGTTCTAAACTCACTCGAAATAATTTAACACTTTCAGTGACCATGTACTGTCGAAAATTCTAAGTCCACAGCTTGTGCTGTAAGTTGAAGTTTAAATGCAACCATGTGCTCGGTGATAATAACGATGTTCGAAGTTCGGTGATAGTCAAGCTGCTAGAGCGCTTACGTAGCGTAGCACGACCAAGTCAACGGAGTGCTTGTGACGAAGTGAACCTACCTCTGCCTGCGAGGCTCGCCTTATATACCCATCCGCTTGCTGGCTCGAGGTCACTGCGGCGAAAACGCTGGAACTAAAACAGCTCATAACTCGGCTTCTGTTCGATCAATTTCTTTGAAACAAAGCTCATTCCTCTTCTCTTTTTCTTGCCAGTAATCTGATATAGGTCTCATGTTTGCATCTCAACGGGAAATATTTAGTGACATATAGCCTCGACTATGACGCTCTCCTCCTACGTCACTTACCCACTTCTTGGCTGTAAATTCCTTCGAAAAGCTTCTAAGAAGGTTTGGAGCGCGCTATTCAAACATCCATATCCGAACTTAGAATCGTGGCCTGTTCCCTCAAATCTAGGCTCACGGCTTGTACCCTTCAATCTAGGCAACTGGATTTGGGCACATCCACCCCACACATAGCCAAAAAAAATTGGAAAGATCTTTTCACACTTCAAGCTATCTGGTTCTTCAATGATAGATCTTCAAAACTTGCAGAATTAAAAGTTCTCACGATGATACCACCTCGTGTATTGGCTTTCTTGTAACTACCGCTGTTGTTACACTCATGAATTCGGTAGGGTCCGGAGTATAAACTCGCAAATTTGGCAAATATGCGGATTTGGACATCAGAGGGTACTGGTCGTCTCACCAAAACATGGGTTAGTAGTGTACATTTTTAGACTTTGGATATTGCGTAATCGCGAGGACATGCATCATCATCCATGGTGACGTCATGGGCCTTAGAGCGAGCACGTGGCAATATTTCCAAAATTAGGAATGTTAAAAAATGTTTGTTTGACATAAATGAATGGCCTTGACCTGCTCTACACCCACACCAAATTTCAACTCTCTAGGACAAAATAAATTGAATTTTGAAAATAGGCTATATTTCCAAAATTAGGAAATCTATAAAAATGTTTGTTTGACATAAATGACTGGCCTTGACCTCCTCTAGCCCCATACAAAATTTCAACTCTCTAGGACAAAGAAAATGAATTTTGAAAAATGCTCACTATTTTGGAAACTATGAAATCTACAAAAAAGTATGTTTATCATAAATGAAAGCTCTCTATCCCCTCTACCAGTAAACAAACTCTCAGTTCTATAGGACAAAATGAAAACAAATATGTTCAAGTGGGGTCTTGTTAGCAGAAAAGTTTTAGGTGTACTAACATTTGAATGATACTGTATGGGCGCGACGCCCCCGTGGAGGCCAGTTGGTTATTCACACGCGTTTGCTTATTGCTCTGCATGTGTTAGCAGCAAGAAGAGATTGACCTTTCACCGCTTGATGCAGATAACCTTTGCTCGCGGCTGTTATCGTTCTTTGGCTAGCGTGAGCGAGCTGAACGTGGGGGTCCGGCTTGCTAATCCATATAGGACGTGCAGCTGTTAGTTAACATTTTTTGTGTGCTTGCATGCTCTGTGGTCTCATTCTGCATAGACTGTTTTATAACACATATATATATATATATATATCTTTGACTGCATGAAATGAATATTGGCTTGTTTGTTTTAAATTCTTAGCCATCATTATTGAACTCGGAAATTATTTTAATGAGAGAACAAGTTTGGATATCAGTTCACAAAGTTTCATTCATGTGATATGTTTAATGAGCTTTTTGCTGCATTAATATTAACTTCTTAGTATATAAGTTAAGCTGACATGGTTAGGGAGCCACACTTGTTCAGCATCATGAATGTGATTGTGATTAAATCAGTAATTGAGAAGTTGGAGCGTCTAAGAGAGCTGAAGTTAATAGCGGAGGGAGCGAGGGCGCTAAATTTCAATCATAATATGACGACTACAAAAGTAGAAGAAACAATAATAATGGACAATCTGAGTGTACTAGAAAAAGAAGTTTTTGACTTCGAAGTGATGAGATTAGTCACAAACCGACGCTACAGCACATACTTAGTTTTAAATGGAGTCAATTATAATGTAATTACTCTCATTATTGATCGAGTAAACGAAGTCCGAGTGAGGATGGAGGAAATTTTGACTCCTCCTCCAGATGGAGTGAGGCGTGAAGACGTCGCGGATGAAGAAGGAGAAGAGGAAGAAGAAGAAGAAGAAGAAGTGCTAATACTATACTAAATGGACAGTGAACGGTGTTTCATATTGAAATGTATATTTAAAAAAAATATATTTATTTTAATCATTGTGGTTTACATTAATTATATAATATGAAATAGTAAAAACAAAATGGTATGATCTTCGTTCTTAAAGTGGTAAGTAGTTCTTTTTTCCGCCAAGATGCTGAGAATTGAAGATGCAGTCTGCAGAGTTGAATATGCTGGTGATCTTGTGTGGAAGGTAGGTACAATCATTCTTTTCTTTCTTGAGTGTGTTGGTTTTAGTGAGCTAAAAATATATAGAGACACATTAATAATAATAATAATAATAATAATAATAATATTTTTTGCGATGAATTAAAAAAAACTTACATTGTTTTAATTAGAATATGTTTTTGTTCGAAATCCAAGATGTGTGAGTTGAATCGAATCCTAGCAAAGATACGAAGGCTCGGGTTCCTTTTCTACGTAGTACTTTGTCAACTAAGTAAATATTAGGATGTATTGTTCGTTGTAACTCTGCTTCATAAAATGCCCCAAATATCGGCAAATTTTTATTATCTTTTAAAAGATATGTTCGTGGATTAGTATTTTGAACTTTATAAATTGTAAATAATTCCGTAGTCCAATTAGCTTCATACGCCTTGCTGAAATGTTTCTTAATTTTTGATATTCTTACAATGTCGCCAATTTTATACTTAGGGTTTCTTAAAGTTTCATTATATTGTGTTGACAAGCGAGGTTGATTGTTTCTTTTTACATCAATAGGTTTCATGCCAATGCTGCGATGTATTTTGTGATTATACTTTACTAATAACTCAGGCAAAATATTTATCCATCGGTATGAACCACGTGTTGTGAACTCTTTCCACATCGATTCCTTAAGAGTTCGTTTAAATCTCTCTACCACGCTCGTTTTAATGGCGCTCCCAGTGGAATAATGCTTTAGATTTTGTTTCTGAGACCATGTTTTGAATTCGCTGTTATAAAATTCCGTTCCTCGATCAGTGTGAAAATAATTGGGCAATCTTTTACTTTGAGAATAAACAAATTTTAAACTTTTTGCAATCTCAATTCCTATTTTGGTTTTAAGAGGAATTGCCCATGCATATTTTGAGTAAACGTCAATAATGGTTAATAAATATTTAAATCCATTATTCCATTTTGCAGGTTTTGACATGTCCACAAGATCAGCTTCATGGAGGTCATCGATTCCTTTGCTAATAACATGTCGTCTTTTAAACTTTTTCTAAGAGGTGCATGAAGTTCTTTTGAAATTTCTCGTCTGATTTCGTTCATAGTTATTTTTAAACAAAGATTTATAACATACTGTGCATTGTTTTACAAACGTTTGAATTTTTATTCAATATATCCTGCATTTCTTAGTTCTTCTTCAATTGCAAAGATTTCGCTGTCAAGTCCTGTGTGACCTGCATCTTTTGATGCAATTAATTTTTTAAGTCTTGATACTAATTTGTTTGGTTCATTCCAATGGACAAATTCAATATTGTTTCCTCCTTCGAATTTCCAAATGGCTTGTGGTGTGATGTGTTTCTTGTGGCCATATCCAGTATGCATCGTGGCATTTGCTTCTTCATTCTCATCTGTTGTTTTTATAATTCTATCTATGCCTTCAGTAAGAAGGGGTTCGATTATATTTTATACTTATGAGATTGTGTTCCTCTCGGAGCTGCATTGCTTGCATAATTTCTTTTGTGCACGTTTGAAACATTTAATAATTTCAAATAAGAACTAAAATCACTCCTATCGATTAGAGAGTAATCTGGTACTTTCTTTTGAATCAATTCAAGTAGACCTTCTGTTATAGGAAATTTTTCACCCCCAACTTTTATCCACTTTTTATCAAAGAAAACTCGTTCACGTTCCAAGTATTGTTTATCATTTCTTATCGTTATACCAAATGTTCTATCCACGTTTTGTTTAATGAACGGATCAAATTAGCGGTTAAGTAGTGTAATTATTTTGATGCTATCTCCATCTTCTTCGTCTGAAGTAGCAGTTGATTCAGAATCGTCATTTTTTTTATTTTCTTTTTTTTAGTTGACGTTGTATTAGCAATAGCTACAAGCTGATTTAATGAATTTGTTACTGGTTTAAACTTACTCTCTATATCAAATTCTTGACGTCTACCATCATTTTGAAGTGAAAGATACTTGTCCTTAACATCTTTTTTTAAGCGAGAAAGTTTATCCTTTACTCGACTTTCAGCTTTAATCTTCAAGCCCTTCTCCATGACTAAACTAAAATTGTAGTTGTTTTACTTATTTACAGTATATTCAAAATCAATTTGAAGAGGAAGATCATTGGTTTTATGTTTCTCAGGGTCTCTAAGTCGAAACTGTATTTCATCTTGTTATTCAACTACAATGCCACAGCCATCCAGTTCAATCTCTGGACGTATATTTAAAATTGCATACACAATTGGAAATCTTGGTGAAACAAAAATTGGTTTTAATATACCTTTATAGGGAAGTTGGTACTGTATATTATGATTATGAAGCGTGTATGCCGGTGAATGGATTGATGGTGTGTTGGAGAATTTCAGAATAAATTTCGATAAGTTCTTTTTCTTTACTTCATCTTGTAATATACCATATTCGTCTTTGGATGCGGTAAAAATTTCGAGTGGTTCTTTGTTAACCAATTGCTCAATTTTTTCTAGTTCAGTTTTTAACTTGTTATATTCATCTTTGGATGCAGCAGCATAAATTTCAAGTTCTTTTTAACAATATTTAGATTGTTAGCAACACCCTCAATACGAGTTTGTAAATTGCTTAACATTTCTTTTAGTTGATTAACTTCAGTTCGTGAAGCAGCATAGTGTTCTACAAACCGTTTGTTTGTCACATCTTGGTCGTTAACAGGAAACTCGATATTTGTTTGTTTTTGATGTTGTAGATTCTTTACAGTCTGTTTCATTTTTTCAAATTCATCTCGTGAAGCTGCATATTGTTCAACAAACGTCTTATTTGCAACATCGTTATCGTATATGGGATTGTTTACGTGAGTAATTCGTCTACTCATCATATTTAAAGTCCCACCATCGTCTACGTTTAAGAAGTTTTGTTTATTAAATTTAGTGATTAAGTCTTTTAGATCTTTTCGAGAAGCAGCAAAGTTTTCTAAATAATATTTGTTTATTGCATCTAACGAATCGATTGGTTGAGATATGTTTGTTATTCTTCTATTTAACATATCTACAGTTTCATCATCTTTGTTTATATTCAAAAGAGATTTTTAATTTCATCGAGTTCTTTTGTTACATGAGTTTTAAGAAAAGAATACGATGCCGCATCTTGATTTTGAATTGGATCTTTAACATTTCTTATTCTTTTGTTACCCAAGTCGAGACTATCATCATCAAACGGAAAGTGATCTTCTGAAAATTCGCTCACTAAACCATGAATGAATTCTACTCGTTGCAACACTTCGGTTATTCGGTTTTCCAGATATTTTTATATTCGATGTATGTTGCTGCATTGCAATAAGGTTTACTGCATCATTTGCAGATGATGGTAAAGCTAAGCCTGCGAGACGTTTGTTTTCAAAGTCAAGTTGTTGTTTCTCTATTTTACAAATTGAAAAAAATAAACTTTTAAGGTCGTTAATGTTTCGTTGTATGTCTTCTTTAGACTGTTTTATTTAGCTCATTCAATAACTTCATTACATAACCTTTGTTGCAAGCATCTTCAACATGTATGGGTGTTCCAACATCTTTTAACCGTTTGCCGTCAATACTTAGATGCCCATCGCTTGTTGTTTTTGTTGTTACTTGATTTCCATATTGCAGTAGCTTATCATCAACATACGATTTAGTTGCAATATCATGGCGTGAAGTTGGTGGTATGATAAGACACGTTATTGATTTTGTTAAATGATGTCATAGTTAGGTTGTTAACCACACAAAGTGTATAACGAGAATGAGCATTTAGCTCTTTTGAACGATTATTTATAACTGAAAATAAACAACAAATCCATTGCGATATCGACCATTTTGTAAATCGCTATCTTTATCGATAACCAAAATGCCAAACTTAGAGTTTTGCCAACAATAAGAACAAATATCAAAGAACTGATCATAGCTCATATCTGTATTTACATGATCGTTATATACATGACGCAAGTTTGTTCCGTCTTGTTTAAAAAGAATTAAAAAATTAGCGTTATCTCTAATTAGATGTTTAGGTATACAAGAATATGTTTGACGAAGATAAAATACGTCAACATTATGATGACGAACTCTACTGAAATAATCTTTCATGTGATGTTATTTATTGCTGGCTACATCATCAAAAACAAATATAGAGTTTTTACTAGCCATTTCTGGAGGCATAACTTCATCATTATCAGAAAAAAATCACTTTTTATTTCTTTTATAGAGTCCAAAAACTTTTTAAATTCAACATACTTACTTTGAGCAAGTGATTTAGAATAAATATAAACGTTTTCAAAACGAACTCCATTTTTGAGACGTAATAAATTTATCATTACGTTTGTTTTGCCACAGTTCGATGGACCGCAAATGATACATCGAATAGTGTTCGGTAGTAAAACACTATGCTTTCTTTTTCACTTTTACTCTGATTTTCACCATTAGTATATGAAATTACTGGTAGAGTGTTTGACTGCTTAACAAACTTCAGCATGTCAACGTTTACGTCTGAGAATGCACACTGCACAAAAAATCACATCACATCAACATATAATTTTTCCACACGTATCATAACTTGTATTATATGGAATAATAGTAGGATTTTCAGGATTTAAATCAACGTTGCCGACGTAAAACCCTCTTAAATAGGGACAATATGGTGCCCATTTTTTATGATCATTTAAAGGAATATAGTTTTCTCTCCAATTTTCAATTTCAATCTTACAGAATATACATTTCACCTTATCACCATGACCAGTATAATAAAATCCTGCTGATGCTAAACAAAATTCGTTTGGACAGGGAAGAGACCAATTTTGAAAAGTTTTAAGTCTTTCACATTCAGATTTTAATTCTATGCTAGGAGAAATGTTGTTTACGTAAGGGCAAGAAAAAGCCCAATTCTTATGGTCTTCAAACGGATCATCATCTTCTTCCCAATAACTAAGTTGCAGATTACAGAAAGCACACCTGACCATATCCTTATATCCATAATAGTAAAATCCTGCAGCTGCTAACCATGCAGTGTTCGTAAAACTGTCTGAAGACCAGTCCTTAAATGTTTTTAGCCGATCTCTTTCAGATTTTAAATTCATTCCTTTTTGACTCAATATCATTTGCATTAACTGTTTATTGGAATACTTTACACAATTAAAATACTTCATGATGCTGCTTTACTTCACAAAAAGAAAGATGTTCACCACACGAAGCTAAATGTGAACTGATATGAATCAACAAAACACGCTGGCTAATATGCATGATTTGCGTGTGTTGGGTTGGCCGAGCGGTCTAAGGCGTTAGACTTAAGATCTAATTTTCAGAAATTGAAAGCGGGGGTTCGAATCCCTCACCTGACAATATTATTTTAAATACATGTGGAGTGAGGAGGTGTTTGATCATTAAAAAATCTTTAATATGAAGTGGTACAAAGACCTTTCTTCTTTATTCATTTAGATATACAATTAATACAATTTTATTTCTCTTGTATGAGTGTTGAAGTAATCTCATTCTTTTAGTTGTCCTGATGAGTGTGTGTTGAGATGATCTTGTTCTTTTAGTTGCACAGATGTTTATTTTCTGTAGACAAAAAAATATACACTGTGTTAAAAAAATGTATAGGTGCCAACAACACTACTAGATTTAATGAATTACATTTTATGGATAGCGATTACAATTATCACATTTGCAGCGAAGATGAAACAGTTGAAAGTTTCTTTTTAGATGATCTGGTAGATGTTCCCACTCCATACGAATTCGTTGTGGCTCATATATAATCAGTATGTTTATAGGAAAGTAGTTCCAATCAAACTTATTAAAACCTTGAAGTCCATTGTTTCGAAACTTGTTTATTATCGAACACACGATTTTCATGATGCCATCAGAAGAATTTAACCAATGTTGAACAGCATTGACATTAAATTTAGCACAACTATTGCTACCCATTGCAAGAGATGGTAAATGTTTTGAACAATCTGTAGGTAAACGCTGGCTATGCTTCAACATTAGATCTGACATTCCATCAATCGTATTAAGATCGATTAATGAGCCAGGGGAAAGTGTTTTTAGTGCAAACAAATAAAATTCTTGTGGCAAATTATATACAACTAAATATTCATATTTATTTTTAATAGAGTCAAAAAAAGAAGAAAGAGTTTTTTCACAATACGCTGCGACCCATGTGAACACAGGACTCAATGAAGGTATATTGCTGTTACTTAACATACAGTAAGCAAGTTCCAAACTGCCGTTTGGTAGCTTGCGAATGTCTGCAACTATTGGCTGCTTCTTATTCCATGTGCCAGCATCAGTAGAAGGACAGTTTGTTGTTGTCAATTCCATGATTGCAAATAAAGTGAGAATAATTGTTTACTTGCTTGCTCATAACTTATCAAATAATGGTTTAGATAATTACTTCATTAGTTAATGGTCTGTAAGATATTTGACGATCATGAATAAGAACACAATAAAGAGTTGTATCTTCAGGTATATTCTCACTTGTCTCGATTTCAATTCGCACATCAACAGAAGATGTCTTCACTGCCTCCACTTGCTCAATCATCGATCTGATAATATACATTACGAAATTTAACAAACATGTCATACAATTCGCTGAAGTCATTTATAGCAATTTCAGAAGTTGGCATTTCATAGGGATAAAAATTGAATTAAAAAAAAAACTCTTATAGATTTAATGTTACAATGGTCAAAATAGGAAGAGCACGTATATAGTACATTTCTTTTAGTTTGAAAACCTAATAAAAATTGACGTGGTTTTTGAGTTTCAGAAGTTGTCATTACAGTCCAACTATATTTAGTTGTTCTAGGTAGAGATGGCAAGACATGAACATCCCATGATCGAAAACCAACCTTAATGGGAATATTTTTCTGCATTAGTTTTTATCTTTTAATTTGTTCTTCGTCCGATAATAATAAAACAGGAATTTTTAGATAAACTTTAAATAACTTGACCTTAGAAAGATCATTTTCGGTTGCAGATTGCAAAGCACGTGCGTCACTCGACGATCGGAGAAGTATTAGCTCATGCTTGCAGTTTAAAATCGGCTTTCTATAATCCTCTGCTAAACCTAACAGGTTGCTTAAAGGAAGTATTAGATGGAAACGTTTTGTGATACTATCAACAATATTTGATCACTTGCTGGTGTTGTTAAAGAGGGAAAATAACCAGCATTTTGTAAAGCTGTATATTCGTTTTTTGAATATGATGCAAAGGTTTTTATAGAACTTGTTATACCTAGATGGCGTGTACGATCAATTTCTTTATCATTTAACGTAACGCGAATTTCGCTAAAAAGATTAGCCCCAAAATTTTGGTCAGGATGTGCTGTAGTAGAAGCAGCCGGATTTACGTTAGAAGTAATAATTTGTCCTTCTAAGTGAAGAACACCTTCTGATAATAAAACTATGTTTTCTTCATTTTGAATTGGTATTCAAATTTCATCATTATTTTCGAATTTATTAGCTGAATAAGGTTGGAAAACTCTTTCTTCTCGTCGCACAACTCTGTTGTCAACCTCTCTTTAATCCGTTATGTTAAAGATGTTAAACATGTTAACAGCTTCAAATATAGGTAGAAACTAAATAAGATTACCAATTGCATATATATTTATATTGAAATTAAAGTACGCGATAGCCTAAAGACTGTAAGAAATGTTTGTTGTTAGTCGATAACTGTTTCTTAGATTTTAAGGTGCGATGGCGTTGTTTTTTTTTTTTTTTTTTAGAAATTTTAGCTGATTGATTTACATTTCTTTTTTGAATCAGAGTCGACTTCTTTTCCTTCAAACTTTGAGTATTATATAGTATAACCATATTTGTGAATGTTTTCTAGTAAGCTTACTCAAGTAGAATGAAAATATAACAGTATTTCATTACTTTATATAGCAAGATATCGTGCTGGACGAATAATTAATTCTACAGTTAAATCTTCATCTTGCAAATCAATGAGCTGTTGAAGATGATCTTCAAGTTGCACAGATACATGTTGATAAACCTTGCTGTTCATAGGCAAAAAATTAATTGTTGTTGGTTGTACAACAATCGGATAACCAGCAGGAACATGAGCTTTAAAATTATATAAAGAGTGTGTTGGTTTATGGTTCAAATAGGAACTCGTACCAAGCACAAGGTTGCAACATACTCGAATACGATTAACAGTGTTAATTTTAATCATATATTCAGAATGATGTGTTGTGTTTGCCTCGAACTTTTTATGAGAAAATCCTAACAAATCTGCAATAGAATCTGCAACACCAAAATCTATAGCAAAGTTTTTCGAATATAGTTTACAATTAGAGAACACTTTATCATAATTAATATAAATATATGAAGTAAATTTGTCTTTTTCACCTAATAAATGTGCTAATAAATGTGTTGTAATAATTCATTAATCTTTGCACTTAATTGTTGAAACTTATAGCTAGCATCAGGTATTATTAAAATTGTTGTATACACATCGTTCATCTATATAGCTAAAACGTTATTATTTTCGTTAATTTTTACTTCACTTTCGATTGTATTTCGATCAATCTCTATTTCTTTTTTATTCTCTTTAGGGTAAACTTTCTTTTCAATACCTAAAGCCTCTGCTACACTATGGGGTACACCGAAATCAATATTAATCGGAGAAGACAAAACAAGACGGTTGCGTCCTTTCCCGTTTATAACCTCTTCCAAATAAAGATTTGTTTTTTGTATATGATTTGTTAAAAGTTTCGACAATGAGTGATAACTAAGTAACTCATCGAATGTTGAGGCTAGATCTTCAAATTCATAAATACCTGGTGGTACCACTAAATCAATTGATAAAAAAGAATCAGTAAAATGTATGCGAAATGTATTATTTCAGTTGGTAACATTTTGAATAGAATTAGATGTATACAATCCTGCAAGTCCTATTTCAAAAAACTCTGCGCCTTCAAGATGAATCGGGTTCTCCAATGCACCATCAATCTTTGAGCCTTTACCTTCAAGAGTTATCCGTCTTTCGAAAGCCATCTTTGAAATGTTTAAAGACGGTCTGTGTTTCCCTTATTTATACAATACAAGAAGACTAAACATAAATGTCCACAAATTGATGAAGTAATTGATTGATATGAATGAAAATTATATTGTAGATAGCAATTTTTAAGATATGTTAAAATTTCTAATGGCGGTCTTTATTTACCGATACTATCAAAATAATGCACGTATTTACCTCGTTTACTGATAGCCACCCAATGTGAACCAGATTTAACCATCGGTTCAAGTTAACAATACAGTTTTCATTTTTTCGAGGATGTCTTGATAACGTATCTCGCATAAAGACTCCTCTAAAATTTGGAATTTTTAATTGATGTGCGTATTTAGCTAAATCGAAATTACTTAATGCTTTATTTGGTATTTGGATAATTATCTTTTGTATGCAGGAGGATTTAAATAAATGCCTTGACCTGCTTTTCCTCGCATTGCTTCTATCATTCGATTGTGTCTTTTCATTTATTTTAATTCTTCTTGTGCAGCTTTCGCTTTGTTTATAGCAGACGCTACCCCGGCTGCTCCGCCTGCTAGACCCCCCCCCCCCCCCAAGCCCGACAAGGCTGCAAATATCGGAAGTGCTTTTTCGATGCTCTTTTTTTAATCTTTGCTTGTTTTTTTTTAAATTTAATTTTCGTTTACCTCCTCCAAGCTTAGACTTAGCTTTCATTATGCCACTGACTGATAGTGCAGCCGCTCTCTCTCCTAATGATGCGTCACGGGATTTTACACGAGACCAAGCTTTTGAAGCTAAAATTTCATCAGCCTCTCTTCTTTTGTTTGAATCTTTATGATTTGCGTAAGCACGCTTTATCTAATATATTTTTCCTGGATCACCACGGCTCAATCGCTTTTGTAATTTTGTTCCTGGTGCACAATATTCATATCCCGGGAAGTTTAATTCCATGGGTAAATTATCAATAGTTTTATTAAGTACACGACTAATTAATGATCCTGATCGTTTATATTGAGTGGCAGAGTTGCTCCTCTTACAACGCACCATTACTAAATGATAAGTAATATAATGTAATTATATATATATTTCAGGAAAATGGGAATGGTGGGGGGAGGAGTTGTAAATAATACACACAAAATTTGGGTTATTATTTATTCTCTTTTCATAAGCAAAGGAACACACAAAAATTAGTATTATTAACAGAATAAAAGTGTGTGTGTGAAAGAAATAAAGTAAGTAAGAGAGATGAAGTACTTTAATCTCAAATTTGTTTCTAATCATTTTTTTTTTCAGAGAAAAATGACCAAACGGTTAAGTAACAATTCCGTTTTCAGTTATGTGTCTTTTATCATCGTTTGATGAAATTGCCAACTTATTTTGCCGAACAGTAAATACAGAATGAGATTTTGAAATTATACAAACTTGAACTTTGTTGGCTTGATCTCTGTTATAAAGACACTTTCGATACTCATCAATATTCATAGTTTTACTCACACTCTTCTTAATGCCTTTAGCCTTACACAAGCTATCCATTTCATCACACAATTTTATTGCATACATTTTGGGTCTTAACCCCACAAATTCTTCAACAATCCTTCCAGCATGTTCATCCTTCATTAAACAAATTTCACCTTTATTTTGTCTGACAATGCCAAAAGGATTGTTTGTTTCATAGTTTCCAGTATCAAACAAATTTGAATGCTGTTTTATGAACTCATAAATATCATGAAAGAATATATACATAAAACTATCTGTGTCTATGTATAACAACCTCACATTTGATTCAGGAATTGATAAAATAACATTGTAATGAAAGTCATTCATTTTACATTTAGACAAATCTAATATAGATGCACCAACATATACTGGTTGATTGTGAAAAATCTTTAGTCTGCTCATCTCAATGACCATACATTGTTCATCGAATATAATTCTATGTTTAAAATTAGCCTTAGCTATTAAAGACCTAGCACCATAGGGTCCATGCCAATTGGTAACCCATTTGATGTCCCTTAACTTCCTCACATTCATCAGTGAACGACCAAAAATTGCATTATTCATCAATTTATTAAAAAAAACATTTTAGCCTGTTTTCGTTTCTCTGTGTTCACATCAATATATGGTTTTAGCCATTGACTCTGATTGAATTCGATTATTCTGTGAATACGTTCTAATTTCATTCCTAGTTGAATACATTGCTTTAACATTCTATAATGCAAAACATAACGTTCTTTATTATCTAGGGTAGCCATTAGCTTTGTCAACTTTTCTGGACATAGAGGGTAATCTGAATGTTTGTCATGTAACTCTTGAGGATAACTCAAATCTACTTCCAAGATATATCCGATTTCTGAGTATCATCAATATTTAAAACATTAAACCCTTCAATATTTGCAACCCATTTAAAGCAACCTGTTGGAAGATATTCCATCAGAGCATATCCATATAAATTATTAACTTCGAAGTACATTATGTAGGAGTCTTGTTTTTTCTCATCATAAGTTTTCACATACTTATTATTAGCAATCGCATGTCGTGTTATACACTGAACATTACCTCCTCGAATAGATCGTTCAAAAAGTGTAACATATCAATATCTTGAAGCAATTCAAGTTGAACATTGGTTATCTTTTTCATTGCACACCAAGACATGGATGGAGCAGTGTAAAAATGAGCTGCATCAATGCCATACGTTTCCATGCCATTCGATCTAAAATTTTCAAAGACATCCGCCAAAAGAAGTGTGTCTACTTTTAAATACAAATCAGCGTTTTCTCCTAATGTTTGACAGGAAAACGTTTCCCACACCGATTGAGCAAACTCATACTCCTCGTTCGATATTGTTTGATTATAAAGACTGCTATAAAACTTGGATATTTCACGTAATTTAGTTTCGTTAAGTACATCCATACTTGTGACGTATTCATATGGAAACACGCCTTTTCTAGCAGTAAGTCGAAACTGTGCATCATCATTAAAATAACGTCTAGTTATTTGCTTTGAATCTTCACTTAACGAAGATGAACATTGATCTAGTGAACAGGACAAGAAATTATATGTATCGATAAATCTTAACTGAATGAATCCATTCTTAACCCGTACATTCTTTGTATACCCTTTATAACGTTCCATATTCATTGCTAACAAACTTATATGACCACGATTATGTAACACCTCACCATCTTGTTTCTCACAAATTTCTTTAATTATAAAATGTCCATCATTGGCCGTTAGATTATGAAATGCTATAGGCAGAACCTTTGTTACTTTGTAATTTAAATTACAACTATTGTTTGCGCTTCCTCTATATTTTCCAGTTATGTGACAATGATCGCGTACTTTGAGTTCATTATCTGCAATCGGTTTCTCGCAAATATGACAAATTTTACTTAACAAAAATAATCTTTCTTCATTTTCCGTCATCTTTAACATCGATTTAGCTGATAAATAATATGTTTGAAGTTTATCTACAATACTATAAAGTTCCTTTACAAACAATTCTATGCAATTATTTCCCCAAAAGAGTTTAAAACTGCACAAATCACTATCAAAATTACAATGAAGGTATAATGAAATGCTGTAAGGAATATGTTTGTGTTAATGTAGAGTTAGGAATGTCCCTATTTGGAAAACAAGAGGAAACTGGAGACAAAACGCATTCAGTGTCTGCATAAATTATAAATGGAACTTTATCTTTAAATTTCAATTCTGTAAAAATTAACAAATCTTTGTTCGTCAGTTGGCAATATGATTTTTGCAACAGGAAACTGTTTACAGTCCGCAATATGAACATTTAATTCATCCTCAAGAAAATAATATGACAAACATCGTCTACATATATAAATCCGTCTCTGGGTGCTAGTGAGGCTTGAACGCATAAGGCGAGCGAGATTTCTAATTAAACAAAAGTGATAACTTTCACTGTTTCCAATCTGCAACATCAATAAGTCCACACTCCTTTCGTATACTTTATCTGATACATACAAAGGTACAATAGTAAATGTCTTTTTTTCCCTTTTACTTCGTTTGTTCCCATACACACTCAATTGTTTTCATCATATTGTGCTCCATACACATTTACAGAAATAGTGTTTTGATTTTCAAACTCATTTAAATATTTCATTTGCATTGGAATTGGAATATCATCTAAATTTAAAACATCTCTGTAATTAGGATAGGAAGAAAGTTGATTCGCGTTTCGACTTTTTGGATACAAACCAGCAACCACACTCCACGCAAAACAAGCTTCCTTTGTATCATACAAATTTAGCACTGCGTGTTTATTGACTATTACATGAGGCAATCTACTAGTATTGGACATTCCTACTTGAAATCCAACATATTTATTTATATTAATTCTCAAACTATGCATTTTTTCTAAAGCCCACCCAGAGCCATTTTCTTCAAATTCGCTCATTTTTGTCAATGTACCTTCAATGATATGATTATTATAAAATTCATTTAAATCAGTATACTCGAAAACTACTTTATTTTTGACAGCAAAATATTTTGTTTCTGATATGTCGCGAAGCACATACTGTGCACACAAAACTGAATTCACCTTTAAAGCTTGTACAGTTAACGCTTTCTTAACATACTTTGTAAACAAAATATTAGCATTTGCTAAAAATTCGCGAGGATCCAAAAACTCATTCTTAACGTTTGAAACTGCAAGTGTGTACACTCTAGAATTGAATGCCGTTTCAATTAACTCACAGCTTAAGAAATATTCATCCTTTATTTGATGTGTAATTTCTTCACAATTCACAGCTTGTTGCAATATGTGCTCACTAATAACTCTGCAACATTCAATCAACTCATCACTGTTCTCAATCAAGTCCGTTTGAGTGTATTCCCCGATTTGGTATGATATTGAAATAGCACCGTTTAGTTCACTTCTAAAATTAGAAACACTTTCAAATGCATTGTCCAATTGGTTTCTTATATTTTCACTGTTATTATGTATTACAATATCAACCTTTCTACGTTTGCTAGGAGGTGTTGCCATTGTTGTCTAAGCAATTGTCCAATTTGCACTGTTGTTAATACACCACCAGCAGTTGCTGTAAAATCAGCTCACCATAATCCTATCATCTTTTAAAGTATATTCAAGCCATTGAGATAAATTACTGCCTGTAATCTCCAGTGAACAATGAATGGCTTCAAAGGGAAATTCGTCCTGAAGTTTACCAAGCAATTTGTTTCTCTACTCATTCAATTTTGTTACTTCAAAACAAGTCATGGACAATTCAATTTTGTATACCTCATCAAATGTGTTGTATCCGAAGAAACAAATAAAATGTTCATCTTCACATAATTCTTGTAACAAATATCTTAGAACTGTTTCTGTCACCTCTCGCTGACTATCATCTGATTTGCTAACATTAGAAACGTAGACTGAAAATGATGAAATTCCACTCGAAGATGTCCATTTGTTAAAACAAGCTTCTTTCTCATTATGACTCACCTCATTATCATCTTCTTCTCCTTCTTCTTCTTCGTCTTCTTCTTCAGACTGATGAAAGCATACACGGTGATACTCTATTACCGGGTGCGATCGATGTTCAGTTCCACTCAGAAAATTAACAGTTTTCCAATTCATTTTTGCTGTTCCTTTTATTAGTTTTTAGATAATCTGAAAAAATTAAACAAATTAAGAAATAATAAGCAACTAAATATATATCAATCGTTATATCAATCAATACATATATAATCCGCATATATATACTCACCGAAAATTTACAGTTTTAAAACAACTTGATGTGAGCGGTTCTTCAACCCCAAATACACCAACATCAGTTTGCCTCTAAGTGAGTTTAGTTCATCGATCTCTGATGCGCTTAGTTTTGCAAATACTGCTGGTAGAAATACACTTGTTATTTCATCTTCAATGATAATGTCCACCACTATTTTTCTTCCAAATCTCGTCTCCACTGCCCGAATAATTTGGACCACATACGGTAAATCAATTATTAGTTCTGATAGTTTCTTATAAGAATACTCAACGCAAGTGGCTAAGTTATTGAACTTCGTTAGAACATCCATCACACACACAATTTGTTCCTCGTCGTTGACTTTCTTTATTTCGTTCACACACACACTCTCTTCGCGCAAACGTAGAAGTTAAACTCATCCACGCACACATGCATTTATATGTCCTTCACCCCCACCTACACTCAAGAAACCAAATGCTACAAAACAAGCATCTGACGCAATCATCTCATTTTTATCACTATTACTTAAAGAAGTCAAAGATTACATTCTTACCCAATGACGTTAAATGTCAACCTCGTCTCACGCGAACACTGCAGACATATCACGTGATCGCTCGCACAGCTGCACACTTGCACGGGTATCAGATGACGTCAACACCCATTAATTGTTATCTCCATCGCATAAATAAGCCAAAGGTTATCTGCTTCAAGCGGTTAAAGGTCGACCTCTTCCCACGCTAACATGTGCACGTACACATGCTCGCTCTAGTGTCGGATGACTGTTATCATCCTAATACACAACCTCCCATGACGTCAACACCCATTAATTTTGTATCACCACCGCATAAACAAGCCGAAGGTTGTCTGTTTCAAGCGGTTACTCACGCGAAGACTGCAGACATATCACATGATCGCTTGCACAGCTGCACATGCTCACACTCGCATGGCTATCAGATGACGTCAACACCCATTTTTTTAATCTCCATCGCATAAATAAGCCAAAGGTTATCTGCTTCAAGCGGCTAGCTCCAAGCATCCAGTAAGTGCCCCATGACGTCACCATGATGGTGCAATACGTCCTCGCGATTACGCAATATCCAAAGTCTAAAAATCTATACTACTAGGGTTCCTACACGCAAGGGTCTGCGGAATCGTCTCCCTCTGATTCTGCGCTCTTTGTTCTCAGAATAAACTCTAGAGCATGGTGATCGTTTCTAACAATAACCGAATGTCCTATCAAAATCTTCTTCAATGTTTCCAAAGCAAATATGACTGCGAGTGCTTCTAGCTCGGTAGTATAATAGTTCCTCTCTGATGGACGGAGTTTTCTACTTATAAAAGCCAGATAATGTCTTCTATGATCGTCGTCTTCTTGAAAAAGAATTGCTCCAATCCCTACGGTGGACGCATCAGATTCTATAATAAAATTCTTCGTGAAATCAGGATACTCTAACTTGATGCTATTTACCAATAGACTCTTGGCATCTTGAAACGACTGCTCACAATCTTCATTCCATTTCCTTTTATTATCCTTTTTCAACAATTCCTGGAGAGGTGCGACTGTCTCAGTGTACTTCGGACAATGCCCTGCGAAAAATTGGCATGTGCCTAGAAAACTGCGAACATGCTTCACTCTAGTAGGTCTGGAAAAATTCGCAATAGCTTGGATTTTCGTCTCATTTGGGCGGTAGCCCTCACCATCCAATATGTGTCCCAGAAATTTGATCTATTTCTGAAAGAACTGACACTTTCGAAGATTGACCTTAAAATTTGCCTTCCTCAAATTTTCGAACAACATTCGGAGATGTACTAAATGTTCTTCTTTGCTCTCAGATGCAATGAGAATATCATCTATATATCGAACTGCTATTTCCTTTACTGCTGGACTCAAGTTCTGTTCAAGTGCTCGAATCAAAACATATCCAGACGTTTTGATTCCAAATGGTAGACGTCGAAAAACATAGGTTTGTTGGTCAAACATAAACATAAACCCTGTACATTTTTTTGAGTCTTCACTAAGCCTAATATGATGGTAGGACGAAGTGAGATCAATATTTGAGAACCAACTCTTGCCTTGGAATTTCCGGAGTAATTCCCTAATAATAGGTGGTCTGTCGTATTCAGGTAATAATCTCAAATTCAAATTCCGCGCGTCTAAACATAGCCGCAAACTGCCATCTGGTTTGGACACCACTGTCAAAGGATTCACATAAGAAGATGTGAATTTTTCAATAACATTGTTATTTTCCATGTCTTTGATGAGAACCTTCACCTTGTCTCGATGCTTCTCGGCTACTGGATACAATTTTGCTTGGTAGGGTGCGTCATCAGTGACTCGAATCTGGTATTAGAAATCCTTAATTTCCCCAGGTCGAATATCAAATATATCCTTGAACTCGTCAAGAACATTTTCTAACTCTGACAATCTCTCTGACTTGCAATCTCCTGAGGACTCGCGAAATATCAAGGACCATTGGGCATCTCCCTCAATGTCTTCTTGTTCGTTTCCCTCGAAGTTTATTTCCTCGGTATTTTGAAATCTTACCGTTTCGGCACTCAAATCAATCACAGCTTTATATTTCTGGATGGAATCTGTCCCTAAGATCATGTCGAAAGCCATGTCCTTCATAATCACAAATACATGTCGAAAATCATGTCCTGCTATCCTGATGCATAAGTATAGCTGAGTTTTACACAGGGATGTCTTATTGGGAATGATTCCTTGGATCTTGATTCCGGACACAGGAATTTCTTCAAGATTCTCAGTGAGTTTCCATAAGGCATACAATTTCACACTTATCAAGCATAACATCGCCCCAGTGTCAATCAGTGTATCGACAGGCTTGCCGAATACTTCACATACAATAATTGGCAATTTGATCCTTGTTCCCATCTCCTTGCGTTCATCATTATTTTGTATTAAATCCTCGTCCTCTACCTGCCATTTGGTAATTCTATAAGTGAAAGTCTTAGTGAAGCCGTTTACTACTGCACATTTGGAGTATTTTTTCATCTTTACCCTTATTTTGTGAAGTCCCTGAAGTACCGGCTTCACTCTGCCTCAATTGTTCCAGGTATTGTTTGTTTTCCTGGTGTCGTTCTTCCAAGTTCTTCCTCGCCTCCTGCTTGAACTCTTCGTTGGATTCTCTTGGATTTTCATTCCTTGGGTAATATCCATTACTTCTCCCAAAGTATCTTTCTCTTGAAATCGCCCTTGATTTCCTCTTTGTCTTCCCCAATGATTTCGGTAGTGATTTCCAAGTTTTGCATAAGGTCTATTTTCGTATGACCTAGAATTGCTCTGGTTCCATCTTTCTTGTCTTGGATCATCCCTCGGCGTTTTCTCTTCTCTTCCGTCGCGAGGTGTCTGAGAATATCGGTCGGCCATCACCGTAAATACCGTGTTGTCGTTCTTTCCAGCCTTCTGATGAAAGAATTAGGCGTTCGTGTGATCCAGTCTCTGTAAAATTTCGTCGAATTGCTCCATGCTGTATATGTCCGCTGCTATCTGTGTTCTCTGGACATCTGCAGGAAATTTTCTGATCAAAGCAGTAATCAGTTCATTGTCGGGCATCGGCGGATCTAAATGTTGGAATTTGGACAACTGTCCTGAGAAATAAGTTGAGTAACGAGTAGGTTGTGAAGTGGAATATCATTTCGAGTACAACTCTGCTCTCACTTGCTGTTGGGATTCCGGGGACCAGAATTTCTTTAATAATCCTCTAGAAAATTCTTCGAAATTGGTTAGAGTAGATCTAAAAGCCCTAAACCACGTCAAGGCGGATCCTTCCAGAAATTTTCCTATCACTCTAATCTCTCTTTCCTTCCCAATTTTGAAATCTTTAAGGTAGTCTCCTACTTCTCTCAGAAATTCTACAGGCGTCATACTTCCGGTTCCAGAGAATTTTGAAGGTTTATATTCTACATTTTTATAGAAGGTTATCGGTGTGGGTTGCGTCATCGTCCTAACCTCCTCTGGTCTATGGTGATTTCCTACTCTATTTATTTCCTCAATGTCTTTATCTCTACTTGTAGCTGTAGTTTTACTCCGAGGTTCTACAATGCTCTTCGCTTATTTTTGATAGTTCAAAAATTTGTCATTAAGGGCTTTTATGGTTTCCTTAAGTTCGGCATTCTCCTCACCTACTAATCTCTTTATCTCCTCGCTATCATCCTTGCGATGAAAATCATCACCCTTAATTTTTTTTAACTTGATTCTTGATGTCCTCGATCTCCTTCTGATTTTCTTCAGACTTCTTTCTGATCTCTTCGGTATCTCTTTTGATTCCTTCTGTTTCTTTACAATTCTCCTTCAAGTTATTGGAAATTTGGTTCATCACCTTTTCATGATTTTTCAGTGAACCTGTCATATCCACGATGTCTTTTTGAGCTATCTGGATATCATTCGTAATGACCTGGACATGTGACGTCAAAGTTTCCCTAATCTCTTTGATTCCGTCTTGAGTTTCCGTCTTAAGTGCGTCTTTGACCTCCTGGATAACTGTTGTCTTGATCTCAGTTGTCAACTCCTTGACTACACTCTGCTGAATCTCTCCTACTACCAGTTCTTGAAATTGTTCAGTTAAACGTTGTATGACGTTATTTGCCATATCAGTATTTTCTTTCTGAACGCGAATTTCCAAGTTTACCATGTCTTCTCCTACTTTCCTGATACCTCGCCCGATCCTATCAGCTAATGACTGAGATTTTTGTTCGGCATCGCGAAATTTATCTTCCATTTTACTAGTATTTAAAGCTGACGAAGTTTCGAGTTCATGAGTTTTCTCGAACAGTTTAGACATTTTGGTTTCTAAAGAAGCTCCTAATGCATCGGAATTTTCCCTCATTTTAGCTTTCAAATTTACTGAGTTTTCCTCTAATGACTTTTCAAGATTTACTTTTAATCTGTTTTCTAAAACATCAGAGTTTTCTTTAAGTCTATTTTCTAAAGAAGATTTTAAAGAATCAGAGTTTTCTTTAAGTTTATTTTCCATTGAATTCTCTAGATTAATTTTTAAAGAAGCGGTTAACCTATCTTCTAGGGTATCGGAATTTTCCATTACGTTTTCCTTTAAAATATCAGAGTTTTCTTTAAGCCTAACCTCCATTTGATCAGTTTTGTCAATAATTTCTGCCATTTGCAGTGCAGCGCTCTTGGAGCTTTCCTCCATACGCTTCAATATCCTCATGATCTCATGCATGATTTATCAGAATACAAATCAAAATTCGGGGTATAAATGTAAACAGACACAGAGACTTAAATCTAAAACAAGAATTATGCGTAGCTACTTGGATTTCTCAGAATAAAATGAGATATTCCCTAATATCGACGTGATGGAAAAAATATTCTCTACTATTAACAGTTAGATTTAAACAGCAATATCAAAAAATACAAAGTCAATATCCTCCACCTGGATTCTAATGTAATGCAATCTTTCTGACCATCGAACGTATACTAAAATGTTATTTGACACCCTAATGGATAAGCCATTATACAACAAAACAATTCCCACTCTAACTATTTGAATATTTTAATTTAAATTAAGTTTCCCCACTAATTGGGTTTCCTATGAATTTATTTGTCCGAACCAGACATTTTCCTATTTCCAAAATATCTATTGCAAAATCAAATCGGCGTACAACCAACCGTATAAAAATCGCGACCCACGTTCGAAGCCATTTCTCTATTCTATCTTATTTTATGTGCCCGTTTGGACCGAAGTCCGGACGACCACATATGCATTTCACCAAAAATCAGTCAGCACGAGAATCAAAATATCCCGGGGCGCCAGATGGGTTAAAGTCGAATGCAAAGACCCAACAAAAAAATGCTTAACTGATTTTCGTCTCGACGCAACAATAAGGATAGAAGGAGATCCATGAAAACGGTGATTGCATGCCATACAATTATCTCATTTTTATTAAAACCTTAAAATGGCATGAAGAAAATATGCCCAAAATGGCATAAAAGATGACTGGAAAAGAATAAATTATTTACTCAATATACAATATCGCCAACATATGAACACTAACAAAGTTGAAACCAGAGGTCAGAATATCAGTCCTGTTGACTTCGTTCAAAATAATTATGTACAGGGGTAGGGTTTTATCAGCGCAAAGTCAATCGTCCATACTGATCCCTAAATTATTTAGCATTCACACGTTGAAGATCAATAAGAAAATTTATCACTGGTTGGAAAATCACTTTCACTGTTCATTTCTCAAAACTATTATCGTAGCATTTCGACTAACACTTAGGCAATAGTAATATTAGGATTTTTCAAATACAAAGTTGTTCATAATAAGTGAAATACACTATGATTTACATGAACCTTGAGCATTTTTGTGGATTAAAAAAAACCACAGAAAATATCTATTGAAACATAGATCTCAATCCAAAGTCTGTCAAAAATAATTTTGACATAATCAAAAATATAATTATCCGAAATATAACTTCCATTCCACATGGATTCAGTCAACAAATTAATTAATTTTTCCTTGAAAACATTAATTAGGAAATTTGAAATATCATTTATCATGTTTTATAATGAAACAAATTATTATTATTATTATCAAAGTGATTTTGACAAAAATGTCAAATATGTTCAGCATCAACTTATTAAAGAAAATGTATATTCATTTTTATAGGATCTGAAAATCCTTTCAGCTTATAGTGGTTGTTAATAAGTAATAATTTCAAACAACAGCATTGGCCCATATGATTGACACGTGCTAAAAATCACAGAATTATAAATCCGCATTTAGACAACGGTAAAACTTTCCTGAATGAAAGGAACTAGTAGAATAATAATTTTCCGGGTAAGCAATTACTAGAAATATTTTCAAACACGCGGATCAACAGTAATTTAATAATGATGGTTCACAAAATAACCTGTGGTTATATTACGACGAAAGTGTGGCGAAAAACGACTCTCCTACTACATCAAAACATCCAACCTACAATTTGATTCGTGCATCATTTTACACAACCTCATTCCTGCGACTTAAATTGCGCACTCAGAATGGCATATAATTATCTGCACACACACAATGACATCTTCCCAAATTATACAAAATAAGCATGCCTTTGCTTGTTACGACAAATGGAAGATTCAAAAATCATTAAACCTCACCAATGAGTTTACGACAATATCCAATATAATTTCACCAGCAGAAATTCCACACAGCGTCAATATTAGCAAACATTGTGAAAGACGCTGCGTCATAATGATTTTATTTTATATAAACTCTAGCAAAAACCCTGCTTTATACATGCTTAGCTTCCCATTTCACTTCTTTCCGTGTCTTTATCAAAGCCTTAAATATGAAATGCAAACGTGAAACAATTTCACTGAATTTAACTGTTCATTATAAGTGGGCATGTGTTAACCACTGACCTTCGGAATAAACAAATATCCGATTTTAGAATATGATATCAAATGTCAACTGTATTAATCCTACAACCAGAAAATGATTATTATAAATCACAAATGTTTATTATTATTATTATTATTATTATTCCCGAAAAATAATAATTATTATTAAATACCATTATTATTATTATTATTATTATTATTATTATTATTGTGTTCAAACCTAGGTTTAAAGTTATCAAACTGTTCGGGGAATATCACCCTCGACTTCAAAATGATGGATAACTATCCAATCCTCAACTTAGATTAATTCTTAAATCTCAAATTATGACGGCTAATGACAGCAATAAGAAAAAAAATATCGAACTAAAATAAATGCTCGTTCTGCTCGTCCATAAATATCGAATCGTATAAATCTGAGTAAAATTCAACTCAGGTCCTAGCTCAGGTTTCGAATGAAAATATTTGCAAAAGCAAATAACCATATCGATGACTATAGAGAAAAAAAATGTGTTGGCAAGACTGTAGAAAATACGAGAAAATCCAACTAACTACGCATAGAAATAATGTAAATTGCAGCTTACATTCTTGTAGGTCTTGATGGTAGAAATCTGGACTGAACCAGACTACTCAGTCTTCCTGTTGTCTGTCCCATTAGGACGCCTACTTATATTCTCGTATCAGCTTCCATGTTATACCCACAAGCTGTTTACGCAGACATAGTGGCGATTATAATGTCTTGCAGTAAAATGTTGGCAACTTCAAGAGCTGAAGTGCAGTTGACAGGGGTCTGATCTAAGCGATCCATGATGAAAGAATTACGAAGACCCACTGTGATACAATCAGTATTCCAATACTCATACAATCTTTTCAGCACAATTACAAATTCTGTCGAGTTGGCTGGGCAAAGCTTCTCACTTTTCAGATCGCACAAGGCTAAACCTGTATTCCCATTCGGCTTTCGAATTGTAATATGCAAGACTGGTTTTGAAGTTACTGACTTATCTTGGCTGGTCCAACTATTGGATATAAATAATCCAGCTCTAAGTGAATGAGGTCTGAAGAAAAAGTTGTAGACATAGTCTACCATATGTCCAAGTTGTAGCGGTAAAAATTACCAAGTGCCACAGACTTATTTCACTTCTGTGAAATCGAAGAAATGTTCTAAACTCACTCGAAATAGTTTAACATTTTCAGTAACCATGTACTGTCGAAAATTCTAAGTCCACAGCTTGTGCTGTAAGTTGAAGTTTAAATGCAACCATGTGCTCGGTGATAATAACGATGTTCGAAGTTCGGTGATTGTCAAGCGGCTAGAGCGCTTACGTAGCGTAGCACGACCAAGTCAATGGAGTGCTTGTGACGAAGTGAACCTACCTCTGCCTGCGAGGCTCGCCTTATATACCCATCCACTTGCTGGCTCGAGGTCACTGCGGCGAAAACGCTGGAACTAAAACAGCTCATAACTCGGCTTCTGTTCGATCAATTTCTTTGAAACAACGCTCATTCTTCTTCTCTTGTTCTTGCGAGTGATCTGATATAGGTTTCATGTTTCCATCTCAACGGGAAATATTTAGTGACATATAGCCTCGACTATGACGCTCTCCTCCTACGTCACTTACCCACTTCTTGGCTGTAAATTCCTTCGAAAAGCTTCTAAGAAAGTTTGGAGCGCGCTATTCAAACATCCATGTCCGAACTTAGAATCGTGGCCTGTTCCCTCAAATCTAGGCTCACGGCTTGTACCCTTCAATCTAGGCAACTGGATTTGGGCACAATACAAAATATTAACCTACGATAATGTGGTGTCCGTATTTTTAATTCTTGTGATGATTGGGAAGGAGGTGGCCGTTGTATTTAGTCAGGAACCATCCCAGCTTTTATCTGGAGTAGAAGTGGAAAGCCACTTCCAGGATGACCTCCTCCAATTTTTTCCTCGCAAGCCTGAGTGTATGCCGTACCGGGCCTCAGACCAGAGTTAAATATAACAAAAGAGCCAGGAATCAATCACGGAACTCAGGGTTGGCAACCAAGAATGCCAGCTATTGCGCCAAAAGTTGGTCTCAACATATCTGTACTCCTAAACATGTGGCCGACTGAAGAGTTAGTCATAGTTATTGTTGTTTTAAGGGGCGGAACTACGAGGTCATCTGCCCCTAGACTGAAGAGCAATGGATATTAGTGACTACTACTATTTATTGTGTGTCTGATGTAACAGGACTATAGATCTAATCCAAATGGATATGATAGTGCAAGCAGCTACTGAACGCATTACTTAAACGTTCTGTTAAATACTCACTTGCTTACTAACTGAACACTTCATATATGTAAGTTCATATTATAGGAAAACTAATCTAAGACATCATGAAATTGATTTGGTGCTATTTACTAGGGCCCTGGATGATGGCGGTGAGATGAAGGTGATGTTGATGCTTTTGCTACAATTCCAAAGTAGACATACTTTTTGACTGACGAAGTACGAAGGAACAGTTCCTGTCCTTCAATTAAAGCAGTTTTTTTTGTCGTGTGACCTCCTGAGAGGCTGAGTGCAGGTCTGTCTAGTCGACGCCCGTGGGTGACCTGCGCGGCGGGATGCGAGATTAAATGGTTGAAGATGAATGATACCGGACAAGGATGTGGAAGGGAGCGACTGTGGCCTGTCAGAAGGTACCGTCCCAGCATTTGCCTGGTGTTGGAAACCACGAAAAACCATTCCAAGTACGGCCGACGGTGGGGCTCGAACTCACGCGTCTACCGAATCAGCAGAGAGTTTGGCCCCATGACCTAACGCTGCGCTTTAGCCATTAAAGCAGGTATAAGGTGTATAAGGAGATTGGCCTCGTAGGTGAAAGAATTTAAGACAGATCACCACACGGATAACCTTTTCATCCAGGATGGAGAAGAACAAAAATGATCACAAGAGGTTGCACAGGAATGAATATTAGAGGAAATTGAAACAGGTAAGCAAAATTAATTTCAGACTTCCCTGAAACATTACAAGATGCAAGAATATCCAGAAATGTGAAATATTTGTAGGTACACCAGTACATTCGAGTTCTGGCACAGACAGCAGTAATTCTTATGATACACAAGCTCACTTGCAGCAACATCTCTACATTGAACTGCAAGCATTGTAACACACTTGCCCTACCTTTACCAGGCATTTGCATAGGTGAAATCACAATCAAAGGGGTAAACAGAAAGTTCAAAAACAAGCGAAATGGTAGTACTTAATTCTGATATTTATGCACCAACTTAATAGAACCAATATAATAATGCAATATACGAGTATAAATAGACATTCAAGCGAAAATATTGTAAAATGAATGTAAATGAATGACGTGTTTTATAAGTGTCCATGTACAGTACCGTACCTGAAGCATGCTCTCGGTTCTGTTTGGGGTGAGGTGGGTAGAACAAATTCTTCATGGTAGAGAGGTGCAGGAAGTATAAATATTCATGCAGCAGAACTAAAAATATCAGACACGTTTCTCACTGCTGTGAATCAGAAGCCATGCAACAGCTCGATAAACTACTTGCATGTCATCTAATTTCCCTGCCTGTTTAATTTATTTCCCATTTCCAATGCGATTGATATTTTTTCTAATTGGAGAAGCATTGAATAAAAATTACTTTATTGACCGAATATGGATACCGACAATACAGATAGTACACCCAGTCACACGCATACAGGTTACCTCAAACAATTTCCAGTGGAAATAATAGCAGATATAAATATCAAATATTTATGGACATCAATTTCCTTCTACGTTTTACAACGGTATTCATGTTTGAGTCAATTTTTGGCCGTAACTGCACTTGGCCCCTCTGGTAAAACAGGCAGTTGGGCATCGAATTCTCTTCCTTTCAACTCACAATCAAAGTTAAGCGTTGCATGTGATATAGGTCAAGGAAATCCAATATTTGAGACAGGGTAAGCTTTCTTTGGCAAAACCCGCCTGCCCATAACTATCGCAATGAACTCGCGAAAACCGTAGAGAAAATTGGGACAGCTGACCTCAATGTATGACCGTTAATACATCAAACATCAGCATCACTCTAGCAAATTACACATTATCGGTATGACCACTTCCATAGCCTACAGATCGATGGGTCACATGCGTTCATTTAAATAGTCGAAATATACTGTATGACTTATGACAGGAAAGCCAGAAATGTATTGCTAGATTAAGTTAATAGTATACCTAGTAATTGTTGTTATAATTATAATTATCAAGAGCACTATATGCCGATAAAGAAAGTTGCCTCCGAACTAAAACAAGGTACAGTACCATCTAAGCCTGAGTGAAATGTTGGAAAAGGCAAAAATCTACGTTCATGATGCCCACTCTCAGTTGTACAGTAGTATTCAAACCTGTTATATCTGATCGTTATGCTACCCAGACTTAGCATGCATTTGGAAAGGTACAATTTCAGTATTTGTCTGAAAATGATGATCAATGAAAATCAATTTTAATGACAAAATAAATTTTGTATTCAAATCCATATTCTCCCACTTCCATTATAGAAGATCCTTGGTCAGCACGTAACGCTATCCTTGTCGTACACGATTTCGTTCTGCTGTTTGGCTATCGGATTTGACTGAATACAGGGTGTAGCAAAAAGGGTCGGCACAAAATGCAGGACGCATTCCTCACACGTAGACGAATACATTTTGTTATGTGAACATGCGTCCGGAAACGCTTCGTTTCCATGTTATACCTCATTGTCTCCAACGCATAAATTATGAAAAACACACAAGAACAGAACATACCTGCATACCACATGCAGCTCTTTGTCACAGATGTTCAATATGCCCTCCGTGCGCATTGATGCATGCATCAACCCACCGTCGTAGTGAATCTCAGATGCGCTGATGTATCCCTGGGGTATTGCGTATGGTTTCACAGCCTTCCATAATACGGGCACGGAGACTCTGAACATCTGGTACAGGGGTTTGATACACAAGAGCTTTCAAATGTCCCCACACATAAAAGTCCAGTGGGTTTAGGTCCGGAGAGAGTGGAGGCCAGGCAATTGGTCCACCTCTACCGATCCATCTGTCACCGAATCTGTTATTTAGAAGCCGACGGACATTAACACTAAAATGGGGTGGTGCTCCATCGTTCATGAAGTACATGTTTTGTCGCACAGCTAGAGGCACATCTGCTAACACATCAAGCAGAGTATGGGGTATAACATGGTTGCGAAGTGTTTCCGGACCCATGTTCATACAACAAAATTTCTTCGTCTACGTGTGAGAAATGCGTCCTTCATCGTGTGTCGTACCTTCATGTTACACCCTGTATAGTTATGACAATTATAATCGATGTCAACACGATAAACTGAAAAGCAGGTACGTTCGTAAAGCAAGGATATATGTCAGTCATTTATTTGAATTAGAACACCAAGTATTGCTGTTTTCATATAATTCATGGGTTGGTTAAACTGAGTGGCTAATCCATCTTCTACGGTGTAAGAGGAATTGAAGGGCTTGGTGTAAGGACCAGACAGTTTCATTCTAGTTCATTATGAGATAATGAAAGAAAACAATATAGAAAATTCCATTGTAGTTCTGTTATTCCAACAAGTAGTTCTGTGAAAAACTAAATAGCCTATTTTAATACATCCTACATTTGTAAATTGCCTCTATCAACATACAAAATTTCAGTTTGATTGTTGTAATAGATTCATAGATATCGAGAACCGTCTAAATATTTTGGATGGTCACCGTGTTGGATTTTTATAGACGTAGGCCCTAGAGTTATGTACTCGTAATATTACATGATGAATATTGCGTAGGTGTATTATTCAAACTTCAATCGCATGATAAGGACACAAGAAATTAAAACGAGTTTCTAAAACTTCGCACTGGCATCATCTTGTGGATTTGAAAACAAATGAAATAAATTAGAAATCAGTGAATTAAAATTTGTGTAAGCATTTACTGTACCGAGTTCTACTTCGCTCGGATGGTTAAAATTGCGAGAAACGTCCATTTCAATATTTAAATTTCGCGTTGCCGTCATGTTGTATTTGTGCTCACTAGGTTATTGAAAATCCCGTAGGTGAACTTATGTTCATAGCCTTTATCAACATACAAAATTTCGGTTTGATTGCTGTCATAGATTAGTAAATATTAAGAGCCGTCTTAATATTTCGGATGGTCGCCATGTTGCATTTATATTTGTAGACCTTACATTTATAAACTATTAGATGGCGATGATTGCGTAGGTTCATTATTCAAACGTTGACTTTAATCGCATGATTAGGACACAAGAAAAACTACAACATAATTTTAAAATTTCACACAGCCGCCATCTTGAGGTTATATAAGCAATTGAAGAAAACGAGATATCAGTGCATTTCAATGTGTATAAACATTTTCTGTACCAAGTTTCACTACGCTCGGATGGTTAACGTGTGAGAAAAGTTTATTTAAATGTTTCAAATTATCGTTGCCGCCATATTCGTCTTGTACCTAATAGGTTTTTGAAAGTCACAGCGGTGAATGTCTAGAAGTGCCCTTTATCTTCGTACACAATTTCAGGGATATCAGTAATAGTTTCGGAGATATACAGTGCCAGTGAAATATTTCGCACAGCCGCCATTTTTGACGAAAATAGTACTATGACCTTGCCGAGTTTCATTGAAATCACTCCAGCCGTTTGGATTTAATCAGGGAGGAACACACACACACACACACACACACACACACACACATACGCGCGCACACACACCTACACACGGATTAAAGGTGATCTTATAAGCATTTTTTTTCTTTTCCTGCACTGAAAGTAAAATTTTATAACATTAAAATTCCCCGTACGAGGATATTGTAGTTCTGGGAACTAGCTGATTCTATCACCAAACACATTAATTTTTTATGTTTCCGTTTGTTTGTTTGTTTGTTTTTTTATATTTTTTTAGCGTATGGATTTTATGTCGGGAGTGTCCGAGGACATGTTCGGCTCGCCAGATTTTGTATCTGCTTCTACGCGGACAACCATTGGGTGAGCTACATGTACCGCCACGTGTGGAGTGTTGTCTGGGGAGGAAAGTTTGAATGTAAGGTCTAGGAGTTGGAAGGTAGCGGCTGTGGCCAATAGTGAGGGACCAACCCCGGCATTTGCCTGGAAGGAAGCTGGGAAACCACAGAAGACCATCTTCAAGGTTGCCGGCGGGGGGATTCGAACCTCTTCGTCTCTGGGATATGAGCGACTGCCTGCAGCCACGCCGTAACGACCACGGCTAACCCACCCAGTATGTTTCCGTTTAAAATACTGTATATATTGCCAGAATCTCTGTCGTAGGGCATCCCAAGATGATTACATATCAAACTAGGTTCTAACTGAAGAAAATAATGAAGGAGGGTTCACTGAGACACAGGAAGCTTCTCCTTGTGCTTGTTCCTTCTTCTCATGTTTATAAGGTTTCCTGTAGGTTTGAAATATGAACCACCACAAATTTCTACAGCTACCTTCTTATTATTATTATTTCACTACCAACTACATGTCACTTGCAAATCCTTTTACTCTCCAATTGCGTGGTGTTTCTATGGTACGATTTGGTTCTGACACTTGACAAAAGAGTAGTCCTCCTCTCGTCAGAATCGATGTGAAACTCATTTGGGCCCAAAAGTGGAGCTACTTGGTTCTCTCATCAAGACCTTCAGTTTGTCTCATATCTGTGTTGTTGTGTTGCCTGTAGTAGTGTGTTTGTATCTGAATATTTTGAGTCTTGGATTGGGCTAGGTGCCCCGGGATATCAATTAAGGAACGTACCACTATTTGCCCGAGGCGGCTGTGGGAATACCCATGGGAGTATGCCGTTGTCAGTTCCGTGATTCAAATCTCAGCTCTCCGTACGTTTCCAACGTGAACCGTAATATGCTTTAGAGCTCTCAGCCGAGGCGATGACCCAAATATTTAAAAATGAATTGTTAGTTTCCAATAAGCCTGCGTGTTTTAGGCGGCAGCACGCCGGCTTCTCACCACAGGGTCCGTGGTTCAAATCCCGGTCAATCCATGTGAGATTTGTGCTGGACAAAACGGAGGCAGACAGGTTTCTCTCCGGATACTCCGTTTTTTCCTGTCACAATTTCATTCCAGCAACACTCTCCATTAACATTTCATTTCATTTGTCATTCATTTAATCATTGCCCCAGGGGAGTGCGACAGGTTTTGGCAGCCGGCACAGTTCATATTCTCGCCGCTAGATGAGGGCTTCATTCATTCCCTTCCCCGACCCGGTCGTCGACTGGAAGCAAGCTGTGGACTTTCATTCATTAGTTTTCAAATAAAATGGAGTCGCAGAGTCTGTTTCTGAGCACAATATTCGTAAGGGACGTGGAAGGCCCGGCCATAGGCATTGGTCATAGCAAGCAGCCATAAGGGTATGGCATTGGACAAGGCATCATGACCTGGAATTAACAGGTGGTTGGTGGAGAGTTCATTTTCGCTCCAGGTCGAACGGTAGTCAATATTTGGTAGAATGTTAGCTTAAAACCTAGTCCCTATTTTCTCCAAAACACTGAAAGGGCCACACAAGCTATTCTTGTGGCAAGGGCGTGTCGAGCTTGCACTACTACAAAACTAGGCTATTAATCATATCTTATAATAAAAACAAATAGTTCCCTGGAGAAAAGAAGAGCCTACGTTTCTTAACATGTAAGATCCATATCAATGGTTAATATGTACAGACCTGTCTAGAATAATCGAAATTAAGTTGGTAATATTGGCATTTACGATTTATTCCAAATATACAGGAATTAGTGTAGCCTAATAGGGAAATACTGTTTGTTTAAAGTAGATTCCTTCAATAGATTGTGAGAAACTGAGAATCTGCGGCTCCAAAGCTCCGGGAGAGTTATTAGGTAGTTGGTAGGCCAGTCACCACTGAAAATGCGCAGAAATATAGCCCTTACGGCTGAACAAACATTTAAAAAAATTGTTAGTTATCCATTAAATTTTCTGGAAGTACTGTGGAGTTAAACATTGAACCTATCAGCACGCGTAGAATTATGTTAGGAAAACTGTCACGTATGGGATTTTTAAAATTAATCTAAAAAATTACTGTCTACAAACCTACACATGTGTCAAATTTTGAATGGTTTGCCAGAATTCATTGAGACTACGGTTAAAAATTATCAAGAGCATTTCTCAACTGTTAGTGGAGTGATAAGGGGACACACACACACAGAAAGACAGGCAGAATGACAAACAGAATGACAGACAGACAGAAGGACAGATACACACACAGCTACCCGGGTGATCTCATAAGTCTACTTTTTCCTCATTGTTGCAAAATGTGAGAAGTAGGCTAATAATAATAATAATAATAACAATAACAATATTATTAATAATAATGTTATTGGGGTTACTTCCCTTTTAACTACGGCGGCTTTCAGAGACGCCTGGGTGCCAGAATTTTGCCCCGAAGGGGATATTTAACCTGCCAGTAAATCAACTAACACGTCTCTATCGCATTTAAGCGCCGTAAAATGCCAACTTTACTTCGTCAGGATTTGATACCGCAACATTGGGTGCCTGGTGGCAGGCATGAACGTTACCACTGCACCACACATTCAGTCTATGATAATTTAACTAACTAACCCCGTGGCACTACAGCCCATGAAGGGCATAGGCCTGCCATGCGACCGCTGCCCAGCCATTTGGCCGGCGGACATTGGGGTGACACGTGATCAGCGCATCGGATCCCCTCGGCCGTTAATCTTGGTTTTCGTGACCGGCAATGTCATCTACCCATCAGTAATGAAGCATCGTCATTACTAAAGCTGGGATTTTATGTAATATCAAGGGGCACAATATGTACATAAATATGTAACAAAAAGCACCAAAATATGTAGCAAAATATGTAAAATGGGCAAAATAAGTAATATCATATACCGTAATTAATATACCCTTCCCATTTTTTCAGTTACAACACACTAAACATGCTTTATATTACATTTTGTAGCACAGTGAACAATTAAGTATTTTTCAATGTTCATTGGAGTCATATATCACACATATATTCAATAGAAACTTATTATTTTCATGGCTCAAAGCACGCTTATTTATTAAATGTTGTAGCACAGTGAACTATTAAGTATTTGTCGATGTTCTCTTGGGTCATAGAAAGGCGTTTGTCACTTCGGATGTTCTTATATGGAGAGAAAGATCTTTCAACATCACATGATGTAACTGGGGCAAAAGTTAGGAGAGGAATGTTCGCTGGAGAAATGTCCTCGGGAGGATCAACGTCATCTCCATTTAGAATTCGGCACACACTGTGAAATGTTGAAAAACCAGGATTTCTCTTCAACACTTTTTGCAATTTACTCAATACACTTGCAGCAGTTTCCCCATGCACAGAACTTAGTTTTTCAATAGCATCCTCTATGATGACAATAGAATCTTGCAGTGGCAGTCCTGATGTTTCTAGACGTTTGATGATTTCTGGAAGCCAGCAGAAGTTGCCCCTGATGTAGGTGATTGAGAAGACTACTTTGGAGTCACTAAAGGCAGTTTGTGATTCACTAATAGATACAGCATTTTCAGGATCAAAATAATCTACCACAGTCTTTATAGCATCTAGATGCTCACTATAGAAGTTAACTGCTTCTATCCATGTCCCCCACCTCGTTAACACTGGTTCCGGCGGCAGTGGTATCACTGGCAATTGCTGTTTGTAAGATAGCAGTCGTTGTGGAGCTTTTAGAAAAACCTTTTGTGTTGCTGAAATTAATCGATTCACTTGTGGAAACTTAGCTCTAATATCTTCGGCAACACGTTGCAGTCCATGAGCCAAGCATGTAAAATGGAGCATATTTGGCTAAAACACCTTCAAAGCAGTTGCAGCCTTAAACATATACGCTGCAGCATCAGAATACATCACTAATAACTTTTCCCCTTTCATCTCAGTCAGCCACAGGGCTCTTAATCCATCATTCACAAATCTCGCAATAGTTGAGGAGTGATTTGTACAGTCTAGCTCTTTACAGTAGATCATACAATGTGCAGGTCATTCACTGAAACAAATGTTATATATCTCAATGACTTATTAAATAGTCAGAAATTTATAAACTAGAAAATGTAAATGATAAATTTAAAACACAATTTTGAAATAGCATTCACCTTTAAAAAAAGAACTGTTCAAAATAACAAAACCAGCAATTGGATAACAACAGGGATTATAAATTCCTGTCAAAGAAAGAAATTTCTACACAAATTATATAAACAATACCACACAACACCTGAATTCAATTTATACTACAAAAATACACTAGCATATTAAATAAGGTAATAAGACTAGCAAAGAAAATGCATATTGATAATTTTATTTCCCAATCATCTAATAAAAACAGGGCTATGTGGTCCGTGATAAAGAAAGAAACTGGAAAATCTGCTAAAATACAAAGGAACATTACACTGACCAGAAGTAATAAAGTGATTAATAATCCAGAGGAAATAGCAAACACTTTTAATGACTATTTTCTGGAAATTCCACAAAAATTATTAAATAAATCACAGGTAAATAAACTAAATTCTAATAATAAAATAAATATATGCAGTGATTCTTTATTTATAAATCATGTCACAAGTGAAGAGTTAAGCATAGTTACAAAAGAGCTAAAAAATAAATTCAGTGCTGGCATTGATGGCATCCCTGATGCAATTTTAAAGAAATGTGCAGAAAATATAATAAATCCATTTAGGCACTTAATAAACAGTTCAATTCTCTCAGGAACTTACCCGGGATAAGTTTTATAGAAAAAAATAAAATATTTTCAAACTCACAACATGGATTCAGAACGGAAAAATCTACACAGACAGCAATTTACGAATGTATTAATAGTATACTGAAATTAATTGACAATAAGGAACATGTAACTGGCCTATTCTTGGATTTATCGAAAGCATTTGATGTTGTTGACCATAAAATCCTCCTTACAAAACTAAATCAATATGGTATTAGAGGTCTAGCTAATAAATGGATAGAGTCTTACTTAACAAGGCGTAAACAAATAGTAAGCTTGAGACACAAGGATGATGGAACCAAATTACTTAATGAAACATTGTCTAATGAGGGAATTATTAAATTTGGAGTACACCAGGGATCGGTTTTGGGCCCACTACTCTTTCTTCTATATATCAATGATATAACACAGAACGTTCATTCACATAAGGAAATTTTGTTTGCAGACGATACAACACTCGTAATAAAAGGAGAAACTAAACAGGTCATACAGCAGTCTGCTGACTCCGTTACAGGAGAGATAACCAAATGGTCACAAGATAATCGCCTCATAATAAACTATAAAAAAACAGTATGTCTAAATTTCCACACTATACAGAATAGGAATCCTGCGAAGCCCAATATAACATTAAATGGTCATCAAATAGAAAACAAATCAGAAACAAAGTTTTTAGGACTATGGATACAAGACGACTTGAAATGGAATAAACATATATAATATCTGAATACTAAACTGAACTCGATGTGCTTTGCGTTACGTATTTTGAAAACCTGCACTAGCATGCACACATTAAGAAATAATTATTTTGCTTATTTCCATTCATACTTAAGATATGAGGTCATATTTTGGGGTATGTCTCCAGATGTACTAAGCACGTTTAGGATGCAAAAGAGGGCGATTCGAATTATGGCAAATGTAAACACTAGAGAATCATGTAGACCTCTGTTTAAAGATTTAAACATTCTCCCACTGCCCTGCATATATATCTTTGAAAGTATTACGTTTTTTAAAAAGAATTTAATGAATAAAGATGTTTTTCTTAAAACAAACAAACAATGATGTTCATAGGCATAACACAATACAAAATCAAAACATTCATATTTCACACACACGCACAAGCATATATCAAAAAGGAACTTTTCACACTGGAGTTAAATTATACAATAAACTACCCCAGTATATAAAACTGGCCCCAAAAATAAAAAACTTTGATAGAATGTTGAAAGCTTATCTGCAGTGCCATTGTTTTTACTCGGTAGTTGAATATCTTAGCGTATAGGAGCGATGAAATGTATAATTATATTTTACTTTTCTATTTCCTTTGTAATACCTAGCTGTATGTTTTTGTATTTATAGAATTAAGTTTTCATATTTTGATAATAGAGTAAGGTGTAAATAGTTGTGCAATAAGATTGTTTCTATTAAGATCTGTTATTATAATAAGTTATAAATAGTTATAATATTAGTAATATATATCTGTTAGTTCTTTTATTTTATAGATGTAAATTCTGACGTGTCCTATATCATAAATGTATTGAATGCATGTATTTGATCAAATGGAATTAATAACAATCTATCTATCTATCTATACACGGTTTTGAGGTGCTGTCAGGTTGTAGCTTCCCCACCATAAGGTTTGCAATAAATCTACCCTTAGCATCTGTTGTTTCATCAACAGCAAACCATATGAAAGAATTCCCTATATGCTGTCTTACGTTGTGCATTACCTCGTCATAGCAGACTTGAAGATAATTCTTGCGTAGTGTTGATTGGTTAGGAACATGTTGCTTGCAGTATTTTTTCAGAAGAGATGTGAATTCAGGCACTTCAATTTTATACCATGGAATATTGGCTGCAATCATTGCACTGCATAAGTCTTTATAAAAGGGGTTACTTGAAGGTAAAGACTGCATCTGTGTTAAAATGATTTGTAGACGTAACTGATTTTATTTTTACTTTTATGCAGAGCACTTCGTGCATGTTGCTCAAACTGGAATTTCATGGAACATGCGACACGTTTGTTGCATGCTTGGCAAATCACTGCTTTGCCATCAGTTGCAAAGGAATCGCCAACTGCAATCCATGATTTTAACTTTGAGCCAGCGAGGACGCTACTGGTGCCATATTGACTCTAGTGGAAACTGATGTTCATGAACTATGTTCTTCAGCTGTTCAAAAGAAACTAAAACCTAATTGAGACATTTCAAAGGAAGATAACTATAAGAATAGATTTGTAAATTCCTAAGTACTGTACCCGATACCTAGTTGATGCTATCGGCTACGCCAGCAGACATTAAGCCGTAGTTGAGGTTTTGAGAAGAGTTAAGGAAAGATAGCGCTCAGATCGAGTCAAGAGGAATGTCAGGATGACGTAGTAGGTCTAGGATTTAGAAGGCGCTGACCGCAGTTAAGCAGATGGAATTATGGATGGATTTATGAAGCTTTATTAAGATCTATATGGAACATGGTATTTAAACATCTTAGAAGAGGAGATATAACATGCATTATATGTGGTAATAATTTGAAGGAAGTCAGATAACCCTTAAGTTATTTTATAACTTAATAGTCGAGATGATGGGGGCTCGAGATTATATTTGTGACGCAAGACCACGGTGGTGGGGAGGACGCCACGTTACCGCACCAAGCAGGTAAGGGTCGAGACAGTGCAGGAACTGTCAGTCTAGCTCTGTGAGCCAAGCAAGGAAGTCAAGCTGAGTAACACACGCCAGGCGCATGGTATAGATCGCGCAGCGAACAGAAACTGTCACGGAAAGTGCAGGGGACAGTTTCGGCTTCTCCGAGCGGCGAGCGACAAGTAGGTCAGTGGGCCGGGCGGAGATCCGCAGCAAACAAGCATATGAGGCCGGGGTTTCTAAAACAGCATTGCGAGTAGTTGGAGAACTTTATTCCAAGCTGCATTTTAACGTAGAACGACATGGCGAGGCTAGCTTTATGCGGAGATTATTATGGCATAGCAGTAGGGCCGTGCGGGTTAATTCCCATTATTATACGCAAGCATTATAACAGAAGCTGAACTTCATTACTACGTTGAGTTGGAACGTTTATTCAGCACTTGAATTATAAAGACAAATAGTTACGTGATACTGCAACTTTGAACTTCGAAAGAACATAGTTTTTCTCAATGACATTACGACTATGCATTTCATAGCGCATTCCAAGTAACAGTAACCATTTTAAGCAAACGGAATGTTGTAAGCATATGCACTTAGGAACATTAGCTCGTGCATTAATGCAAGTCAGTCTTAAGAAGTGTTATGAATTACCGAGTATGAACACAGCTACAGGGTGTTTCATAAACTTAGACACTCTGATAAAACAATTTTATTTTCTACAAGTAAAACTAAACCGCTGTGGAAATTGAACTTTCAACACTCAAACTGAACATTGTATAGAACAGTGGCGTAACGTAGAAGAGGAATAGGGGGTCCGCTGTTTCTATGAACTTTTTCGTGAGAATTTGGACAATATCCGCTATGGATAACCAGAAGTTTATCATATCGGAGTAAACGCAGACAGAGACGCGATGGCACCACGGAGCGATGGATTCGATTCCTGACGAGGAGGAGGTCCACCAGCTGATTCACTTGGAATTCGAAGGCAATCGTCATTGCATGGATGGAATTATATTCACGCCGATCTTTCGAGAAATTCATTACATAGGGAAAATCGACGATCTTGGAAATTTAATAACAGCTGATTATGAAAAGGTACTGTAAGAGTTATAACTTCCTGATACGATTATTTTCATGAATACTGGGCACACATGTATATTTTTCTAATAGGAGTGATACGTTTGTTTAAGACATGGCTTTGACTTTATATGCTTCGAATTTTGCTAGAATATGGTGTGACCATATGATATGGCAGGCATCATTATACGAAATTCTCACCATTGGTTGGCTTTATTAAGCAGATGTTTGGTCTTTTAGACATTTTTCCAGCTAGGATATTTTTCATGAATAGTTTTTTTGTGTAACGAGTATTTCGAACTCGTGATCTGCAATTGATTATCTAAATTACTTCGTCAGTTCATTGCATACTAGCGAGTGTGTATTATTCATCAGTAGGGATTTTTTCCATTGGATTGTTTGGAGATATTAAGATGTTATTCACTTTAGTGAATGAATATCGCTTTTATATGACAACTAGAGACTTGTTGATTCCTATCTGGTACATTCACTCATATAGTCTTCGAGATGGGGTCTTTCGTATTTATACGATTGTATGGTGGTTACTCATCTTACCCATCGCTTAGGGCACTATCATGATTAGTCGACGAGGCGAGGTCTTTCGTATTTATACGATTGTACGGTGGTTACTCATCTTACTTGCCATTGAGGGACTCATTTTTATCATCCGAGTGTACATGAGATTGTAAGTGAATCAAACAAGGAACTACTAGTTACATATCAGTCGAACTTTTGTTAAATAAAGTAACGATAAATGTCAACAGGGTTACATTTGTAATTCTTGTTTGCCAATCCAATATTTTGTTGCTATACTCTTTTGAGAGTAATTTCAGTTTAACAGCTGGTACAGCTTTTGATGAGTTTTATAATTGTGTTTGATACCTTTGAGAAGGACTTAAAGTAATTGAATCTTGTAAGATGAATCATTAATGGTCAGATTTATTTTAAGGCAGATCAGTATTGCAGATTTTTATATGAGAGATTATAGCACATTGGTGTTTTTCTGTGATGTGAATTATGAGAATTGTAAGAGAATTTATGCTATTTGAAAGCAAATCTTGAATTACTAAGGTAATATTTTTCCAATTGTTAGAGAAGTTGTCTAGATGTGATCAGATTAATTACAGTTATTGGAGATTGTGCGCGTTGATAATTTGAAGCCAGTTATATATTTTTTGTAGATCATGCAACATGGTTAAGTGAAGTTTGTGATAGGCATTTTGTGGAAGTTGCCAAGTGATAGTTGCAATGTTGCTAATGCATTTTGAAGCAGACATGAGGTTGTTGAACCCAGTCTAGCGTAATAGTTGAGATTCATGCTGTATGTGCTGAATATTTATGAAGTTTTGTGGAATAATTGTTGTATTCAAATGTGATATTTGAAGAATTGAGGATATATAATGTAGTTGTGGATAGTCAGATCCAACGTGATGTCGTGAAGGCAATAATATTTTTTGGCATGAAAATTTAATACGAGATATAACTTGGAAGTGATAAAACTGTAAGACAACGTTCTATAACCCATATTAAACAATTTTTTAGGAAATTAAACAAATAAATAAAGTTGATAAAACAAGATTTTCTGAGAATAATAATTAATGAAATAATAATCTGAAATTTAAGCATATTAATGATCTGACCTAATGAAATAAAAATCAGAATGACTAGATGAAATAATGAAAATCTAAATAACCAGAAGAGTAAAATTTAAATAAATTGATAAATTAAATTTTGGAATAAATCAATGAATTAAATAAATGGATGAATTAAAGATTGGATGAATAAACTGATTTAAATAAATTAATAGATGATTGGTTAGATGATGAATAACGGAATTAGAAGGTGATAATTAATTAAAGAAGCTGATGATTAATGAATTTATATGAAATTGAAATAAATTTAGTTGAGATATAATTCAAGGAATTGCAACTTGAGTTGAGGAATTAAACAATTTGTATTGATGATTTAAGATGATTTAATCTGAAGTAGATGATAAAATAAGAGTGTGTGAATAATTAGAAAGCATAATGGAGTGATGATAATAATTTTCATTTAAATGATTTAATGGTGATGAGTTAATGATTCTGACAGGAATATGTTGAATTTTGAGATGAGAATTAATGTGAGAAATATTTAATTTTGATGATGATGATAATGATGACCAATGAGAAGTGAATTTTCTGTAATTCACAAACAAGTAATTTGTAATGACAATGTAAATAGTGTAAATTAATTATTCGATGTTTAGGAGCATTTTTCTAACATGTTCAACATTCAAATTATGCCATGCAAGCCATAAAATACGTGATATTTAAAATATGTGATTATAATATGTGTATGTTTAGACAGATTAATAACTTTTTCAAATCCACATTCATGATGTTAAATTAAAGAGAAATTAGGTCTCAGGTTTCACAAATGTCAGTGACGAAAGACATAGTGCTACAGTGATCCTGAGAACCCAAGAGAACTTTAGAGATTTTTCTTGTTCTATGTGGATGGAATATTTTTGATTAGAAAAGAGATGGTTCGATTTTTGGACAATGACAATTTAACGTTGGCATTCGACCATACTCTCAGGTAGGAGGTATATTTAAAATGTCTGTCTGACTATCAAAGTGAAATAAATTTGTTTTTATCTTAGTTGTGATCTGATGATGGTGTGATTTTCCCTTTTCTTTCCTTGTCTTGAGTAAGGCTTAACCAGGAAAGGAGGTGGTTTGCTAGGAATTCAGTTGATGGCGCCCATTTATATTTGCATTATTTTTTATTAAACTTAAGCCCGTAACGACCCTAGAGATACTTTGTCTCGTGTTACCCACTGCTTTTTCGATAACTCAGCTGAATTTCCGACACATTCCTTATTTGACTAGAGGTTCATTTATCTCCGCTCTGTCCTGGAACTCCAGGAATGCGATGTAATAGCAGATGGGTCATCGCATAGCCAGGACGAACGGGTACAGTACATAACAAAGAGGTCACAGAAATGCCCTTAGAGAAATATTTCTGGAAACTCCAACATGAAAGTGGCTAGTTGTAAAGCAATTAACTCTAAAAGGGATGAAAGATTTAAGACTGGCACATCTAAAGTAACAGTTTTCCTGCAGCTAATTGGAACCTTTAGAAAAAAAACTATTTCGCAAGGGTCTCTCTACCTGCACATATCATCCTCTCAAATACCTGTCACTCATAATTACCTTAATCCCCCTGTTGAGAGGACAGATAACAGCCCCACATTAAGTGTGAAACTTCAATTCAGCAACGTATTTCATATGAGAACAGGAAAACGCTGAAATATGTTATTTTATGTAATATCACTAAGAATATGTAGAATACCCACAAACATGAAAAAATATGTAAAATTTGTAATTACATAGAAATCCCAGCTCTAGTCATTACAGCTAGTGAGAAAATAAGACTTACTAAAACAAGCACTGACTCTAAATAGCGACAGGTTATCAATACAAGACAGGAATAAGATGTAGGAACCTTAAATACAGCTACACACTCTATTACAGTCATCACAGAAACTTCGGTTAGCATAAAAGCCAACACACCCCTGATATGAATAAACACGAAAACAGTAGTAATGATAGAAACGATAATACTCAAACAGCGTTAGTGAAATCGTTAAAGGAAGAAAATAGATCATGAGGAATTAATTGTAACGAAAGCCGACAAGGGAACCACAACAGTAATCATGAATAAAACCGATTTGGTAAATAAAACGGTAGAATTCATGAGAGATAACCGTGTAAATGAGATAAGGAAAGACCCAACAAAAAATGTCAAAACCAGGTCAAAATTGTACCAAACAAAACCGAGCACATTCTCACGAAGGCGGAGAAAGCTAAAATCATAGACATGAATCCGCAGTTACCGACGCTAAGGGCACAACCAAAGATCCATAAGGATAATTGCCCCATTAGACCAATCGAGAATTGTAGGGGTGCGCCAGGCTACAAACTAGGTAAAGCGTTAATACAAATTTTGAGGGATAGGTTAATAATCGAAAACGACGCCTCAGTAAAATCACAAGCGAATTAATCAATAAAATTAAGTCCATAAACATAAAACCAAGCATGAGAATGATTTCTTTCGATATCACGAATATGTACACCAACATACCGGTAAAAGATGCGATAATAGTACATTATGCAACAAGCCTATAATGGCAATAATAAAGACACGAGTATGTTTATGAAACGAGCGAAGCGAGTTTTATCATTTCTAAACGAGTGTCTTAATTACCATTATAGGCGAGTTGAATACGACTGTTTATGTTTGACGATAATTATAACTATATTTTGTTCGAACATAAATATTCATAAATATCTGTCGAGATTTCGCCAGTTTTATGTGCTGAACAGAGCGCAGGGGACGCAGAGAATACCATGATCTCCTCGAATACCCCACTCTGACACTAGCTACGCAGTTAAATTTAAAATAGGAGGCCGTGGAAGTCTGCGCAGGTACGATGCTATCCTTACCTAATTGGTCACACAATTGTTTCTTTAGCTTTGAATGGAGGGAGAAACTGTATCATCATGAAAACTTTTACTATAATCATCCTCATTATAGAACAGTTTTCGGACATTTAATATTTACATTTAGCCATGGTCGAACATAAACGTAATACAGGACACTCTAAAAGAGAATAACTCACAGGGAAGAAACCGAAGAAATCGTAAAATTAATTGAGGTCGCACTCAGTCAGAACGTGTTTCAATTTCAGGGCAAAATACATGAACAATCAACATTCGTTAACGACATGGAGAACAAATTCCTCGAAGGGCATTCGACACAAGGCATTGTACATTGAAGTATAGAGATATGTGGATGACGTCATTTGCATATACGACACGGAAATTACTAACGAAGACACATTGCTTCAATCAGTCAATAATTTACACCAAGCCATTAAATTCAGTATGGTAACACAAAGCAACCAATGCATAGATTACTTAGATTTAACTATCCATCGAGAGGATAATAACGTTACGTAGGCTACTCCATATTCTGTAAGAAGACGCAAACTTCAAAATTGATAATTGCTCAAACCACCCAATTTCACACGAATTAGCAGGCATCAAATCCATGGTAAATGTTACCATCAGCATACCTATGTCAAACCGAAATGTCAATGAAGAAATCGACACGATAAAGCGAATAGCAACGGAGAATAATTTTCGGTCCCACACGGTAAACCAGATACTATAAAAACAATGAAAGAAAAATAGTACAGATCACCAACCCAAAATCAAAATAAGTACATAGGATTCAATTACGTGAACAAAAACACTTATAAAATAACAAACATCTTCAAGAAACATGGACTAAACATAGCGTTCCGAACGAACAATTCGCTTCGTAAACACCTACACAATAGCAACTTAACACTGAAAACCCCGCACGCAAAATCAGGCTTAGACCTATATCAGTCCGCATGCCTATATGACAGATATAATGATAATTACGTCGGGCAAAGTGGCAGACAAATCGGAACAAGTCATAATGAACACAAAAATGCGATTAAGCATAACAAATATTCAGCCATATGCGAACACATATATGGTAACAATCACCGTCTCACAAACATATAAACAGACTTGAAAATTCTACACCACGATGCAAAAGGAAAAGTTCTCGACATAAAATAATCCATTGAGATATATCTAAAGAAGAAAGATTATCCAGCAAATCTGAATGAACACACATTTTTAGAAACATCACCACTCTTCTCACTGCTAAAAAATAATAAAAAACAAATTAATAAAATTAGGCAAGGAATGCAGACGGGAAGGGATAATTGGGAAATATTTTATAGTATGAGGATGCATATTGTGTCTATTTTCAACAAACCAAGACCTGTTTTAGGTAGTTTCGTAGGGTCTCATACCGTCTAAGAGACCGGGTGGCAACCGATCGACAGATGTCTTAAGTTGTGGCAAGAAGGCTGAAATGGCCTACGATAGTAACGAAAACAGTTTCTGAGTCCATAGCATACACTTTTCATAAGTCGTTCCAATCTCATTCTGTTGGTTCGGGTACAACGATAATTCATTCTAAACTTCAGTTAACATTTCTGACTAACTCACCGTGCCAGTAGCGGTGTGGAGTTCTGTAAGTGAACATCGCTGTGAGGAGAACAATACCAAGTTAAGTGTACATTATAATTTGTTTTTTCTAGTGCATGCTAAAATTTGTTAATTGAGTTATTATTACAGTGTGATATTCTAAATTGTATACCCGTGCATTTACACCGTTACTCGCGTAATTCACAAAACCTTCTAATCACAGAACGAACCTAACGTATAACGAGATTCACATTGCGAATCAACATCATACTATAATCATCTAACGACGTGCTATTGAACCACAGTAGTGAATTTACAACAGTGAAAGTTAACCTTAACACAGTGATCAGGATCTGATGATGGCCCCTTGAGGGTCGAAACGCGTAATCCTAAATTGCCCATTTAAGTGTGATAATTAACTAATACATGTATTTTTTCCCAGGAGAGTGTTTACATATTTTTAACTTGTACCCGGCCCAATTAATAGGGCACAATCGTGTTGACCGACTGAAAAGCTGCAAAAGTCAATTTCTATGGGCACTCCGAAAAAGCAATTACTTCAAATCTCCACACAACGGATTGATGTCATAACATATTTTAGTGACGGTGTAAATATTGGTACTGATACTGGGAAGGTGTCAAACCACCCATCATTGAAAGGAGAATCCATATGTACCAATAATATTGACCGGCCCGTAGTGCTAACTACCAACCAGGGTAGCTACGAGAGCTAAGGCGGAAGGCTACGAGACCAGATTCTTCGGATTTGGAAGATGAGTAGTTTCTATTTCCGATGTGGGCCTTTATTGAAATAGATTTTAATGTTCTCCCAATTACAATACCATGCAAATAACAAACCGGTACCTTCACTACATCACGGTCAATTACTTCCTGATTCATTCCCAGTTTCATTCACTGAATCTCCCAATAACTTCTCTCTGGAATGATTCTTACCACTTTCTTGACCACGTAGAAGCAGCATAACCAGGGATAGAAATCACACACTATAATGATATGTTGGTCATGCTGATCAAATGAAATGAATATTAGCCTACGTTGCTGCTTCATTTTCATAGCTGGGAACAAGGTGACAACCTACACCGTAACATGGGATGTGTGCGCACAAAACATGATCCATGCGTAATTGCGGTGTGGAAATGTAAACATTGGTGTCAGGTTAGGGAAGGTGACACGGGATTAGATATAAGGCACGTTCTAAGCATTTGCTGCCAATAGTGAAGTAACCCCAGGGAAATAACATATGACTACACTTGGTAACTTACAGGCGTTGTTGGGGACTGATATTGAACCAAAAATGTGTTGGTTCCGATTTTTTTAAATATTGAATTAGCATGCATACCTATGGAACTAACTTCAATCAAAGAAAAATCCAGAACTGTGCATTGGTGTAGCTCCGAACATATTCATCCAGTGTATTCTCTCAACCAGATCTGCGGGAATGAACCATTAATTTTGTCGTAGAGAACTAGAAGTAACTCTATAATCAGGACATAATTTCAAGTAGTGCCACAAATTCTTTGAAGGGGTTGCCACTAAATTGTCGGCACTTATATGCCAAAAACAGAGATAACTGCACAGTAAACGAAGTTAATGGAGCATACTTGATGAATGTTACGTTAAACAGTACTTTAGTGTTATTTCCACACACTCCAGTAATTCTCCAACCATCTGCAAATGATTCAGACCTGTATAACATATTACGACTGCATGGAATACCTCATTTATTATATGACTTCCGGGCTTTGGAAACTAACCTACAACACTTACATTATATACTAATGCGAAGAATGCTCCTGCTTCTCCCTCCCAATTACTTCGCCCTCTTCGTTAAGTAGATAGCTGAACATTAATGCCGGTTTTAATCCTTTGATTTGTATGGTGTCCTTAGAATTTATCCGCACTTATCATTTAACATTTAATCAAAATCCAAACAAGTAGTTTCGTGAAGAACTAAAGAGCCTATGTTCATATATTATACTGGTCATTTACATTAAACCTCTCCCTCCTATTAAAAGGATTCTCTATGTTATGTACTAAATAGCTTCTGATAGATGACGTTGTGATAAAGAATACAGCCAGAAAATCAAACTGAAAGCTCAATATCCATAAGTTGCAGTCATTTCAGATAAGGAATATAAAAGTTTTATTCTAAGAGAATATAATCATTAAATCGAAGGTTCCTCAAGATAAATTACGTCAATACACCTTCAGCACTGAAAAATATGTGTCCAAAGTTACACGATGAGGCTTTTAACGCTAGAGAATTGTGTACTGGTGTATCAAATTACAGGTTCAATAGAATACAGCGAAATATATTCCTCTTCAGAATGAGCAGGCATATAAACCTTAATTTATGATGTCTACAATAACAAATTGGGGTAGATGGTCTTGCTGTTTTACCCTTAAAATCAATCACCACCAACACCAAAGTATATGTTGAGAAAGTACGTGCTTGAATGTATAACTTCAGTATTGGTAATTAAGACTCCTCCCGCGAAATGGCGTCTTTCTGTGACAAATCACTGAGGTTAAGTTTTAGAAACGGCAAATGATAAACGAAACGTAAGCTACAGAATTTAGTACCTTCAGATAATGATTATTATCATAATCCATAATACGAATCTTCTCAATTGCCCAAAAAAGGTACGAGAAGAAAAACAGATTTTTAAATTTCAAACTGATGCCATCTTGAATTTTGAAACCAATAATTGAACACGAGGTCTCTCTATACTAAGCTCTGAATAAAGATTCGCCGTTCTTTGTTTCATCGCTCTTGAGCAATTAGATCGCCAGAAGAAATCAATTGACATATTTGCAAATAACTTAGCCGCCATGTTGATTTTGTGTTTCACCTGTGTAAGTAACATACTGTATATGTACTCAGTTAAGAATCCACTATCACCATAAAACATTTCAGATAGATTGCTTTAATAGTTTTGGATATATTTTAAACCAGTGAAATATATATTTTGTGGACGATGTGTTAGAATATTTTATATGTCAGCGGATTAATATTCAAATGATAGTTCATGACACCAACCTACATTACTATTGCTGCTATAGGACACAAGATATAGAAACGCGATTTTAAACATTTTGCACAGCCGCCATTAGTAGGTTCTACTTATATTGGATTAAATAGATTTTAGTCATAGATATTGAGAACCGGTGAATTATTTCAGATGGGAATGAACGGCTAGAAACCAAAATCCACTGTATTGTGTAATCTTCGAAACTTTGTTCAATTGCTATCATATAAAATGAGCATCTACGTTTACAGCCGAAGTATAAGAAAACCTGTGTGTGTCTTAAGTAGTCACCCCGGAGGCCAGTTGAATCCTTAAAGAGAGCCGTCGGTGGTTAGGTGGGTAGAAATCCATAAAAACGCAAGAGAGCATTACAATGCGGCGTAAAAGGTGATGTCTTGCACGAGGTACTTTGTCATTGCTTTCCTAACTGAGTCACTGAGTCAGTTCAGTAGCAATGACCCTATAAGTAGAACCTTTCAGCGCATCCATAAGTACTCGCTGTTCCCTGAATGACATTAGCCAGCACAATCGTTACCGCAGTATTTTTCATGTAATCACAGCCATGAATGAGACTGATATACCGGTCAAAAGTCACAATTTCAGTTTGCTACTTAATATCAGGTGAAGGGCCTGTGAATGCAAGCAAATTTCATGTTCATCCTCAGTATACATTTTATTGCAGGGAAGGATTCCTTCCTAATGGTATTAACCAAGTATGAAGTACAGAAAAGAATTTTGAAATGTTCGGTTGCTCTACTTAAATCTAATGCATTAACTGCATTAAATGTATTAAATAATTATATAACTTTGGAAAAAACGGAATATTTTCGGTCAATTTTACGATTTCTGTTGAATATTTATCACCTCTAACTATACAGACACGTTTGCCAAAAGTGGACGATGACATGTTTAGTGTGAACAGTAGGTGATAGGAACACAGACAGGTTGCCTAAACATATTGTTACTGGGTTATAATAGAAACATTTGCCTGATTAATAAAATGCAAAATGTTTAAATAAGATCATAATACAATTAGAACATGATGAATTTAGTTCTAAGTATCCATTGTTTTGTTGACAAATTGATTTAGGGGTTTGTGACATCGTGGTCATTTAGCCATGAATACTTGAGTGTCTAGGATTTGACTGATAACCTGTGACTGTGTGGCATCTATCACAGTATTCGTATCTGTATTTGGGGCTATGATTGTGAAGAAGGTGGCAGTGGCCTTTGGTCAGGAACTGTAATGGTTTGACTGCCCCTAACTGTTGGGTGAGAAATGTAACTGTTTACCTTTGCCTAAGCTATGTTGTTTTAATGGGCGCCAAGACCTCAACGCAATGTTGAAATCTAAATTTGTATTTAACAACGTCTAGCTCTGGCAGAACACATTCAAGACTCTATTCACTCAGATCGTGGTATGATTTGATCATTAACCCAACAAACAATTGTATCAGGAGAAGGAATTGGTCTATATCTAATGCTACCTACTGAAAGCAAAGATTGCATTGTAAAAGAAATGAATTTATTATATAAAACAAGTATAGCAAAATTAATAATAATAAGTATAGCAAAATTAATAATAAGTATAAAATTTAAATTGGAGCGTTGCGATTTTAATATTACCGATAGAAAATTACGTGAAAACGGAGTTTGATAAATTGATTTTACTCTTATTTCCAAGCTATGAAGTTACTGAAATATGAAATGTAAAACAACGAGAAATGAGAGATTGCGTATTTCTGCGTCATTTGCGCTTACCACTGGAAATTGCCAAAGCATTTCCCTCGTACTTGATGATGCTGTGTGCTTCCCACAGTCTCCTGGACGTCGTCATCTCCGTCGAAATTTGATGATATTCTGGTAGATTAGATAATTCTATGGTCCGTACATCGGACCCAAACACTCGTATAACCACACTGGTTAAGTTTTACCAAAGTTAGTCTTCCACTCCACGGAACATCGGAGCGACACGCACTTGCAACCGTACTCGGCAAGTTCTACATAGATAGTTACTAACTCCACTGAACATCGGAGCGACACGCACGCGCACCCATACTCCTCAAGTATTTCACAGATAGTCCTCGTTCGACGGCGCGCTGAACGATATATGCACACGTCGGCCCCCCCACTCTTCCGCCGGCTTCAGCTTGCGTGGTCCTCTACTGATTGGCTGACCCACCACGCGATCTTCCCCTCCTCTGGGTCATTACACTCGGCGGGAGGGTTCTGTTTCAACAATTCGCCTTTCCTGGACGATGCGAGCCCGCTTGCGTAATACTTCCCGACAGGATTAAGCTTGTATTTGAAATCCCAGTGAGTCACGTCTCTCGATATACCCTAACTGACGAAAACTCCGTAAAATTCCGTAATCAGATAATTTTCTATGATATCGTCGTTCGTAATAATTTGCTTGATAGCGTTTTCTAAGACATAGAAAACCTATCTGTATGCTTATAATTTTTATAAAATGCTCCGAAAATATCTTAATAATAATTATAATAAATTAATAATAATAATAATAAATTAACATGAAAAATTCTCTTGGCTGAACAATTTGCCGCGTAAATAAATATAGAATGGCTTCCTACTGACTTATGCCAGTTGCATAAAAACCCCTCGAAAAACACGTTACATATTCGCCTCGGATCATCGGATGATTTACCGTGACGACGGTCCATTATCCGATTATCCCAGACACGTTAATAAACCCCATCCAAAATACATATTACATAAATGAGATCACCCTAAATTACAGATATATACACTCATAATTTTTCTTCACGCACTTTGCGTCAAAGTTTGTTGTCAATATGGATTGCACTTTGCAACCAGTCCAATGTTTCTCATATAAAATAGTGTTCCACGGATATTTCCGCCTCTCAAATTCCTCTATGTTGGAGAAATAGACATAATTAATGTGTGAGCACTATATATTTATGATGTCATATCACACGCATTGAAGGTGTTCTGATATATTTATATCACCATAGAACTTCCTAATTTCACTGGAGGTCCCTTCCTTATGGTGAAATTTAATCTCACTTATCACTGAGCACACGATCACACTATTGTGGCAGCGCCTCGTGACCATAATACTTAATCTCTCTTTAAAGTAGATTAAATTAATATTGACTTCTGAAAAAAAAAAACAGTAAATGCGCATTACATATAACACCAAATATTTCTGTGCCGTAATCGCCCTGTCTTGTTAAGTTCCCGTAGACCATATTCTACTTAGTACTAGTTCTCAACACAGAAATAATACCATTGTAAAAATTACCTTAAATTACACACTTACAAATCTTACATGGCGAGGCCGTAAACAGAAATCACGTGTGCTGATATGTATGAGTTTCATGAAGGACTGTCTCGCATTCTGATGGCCCATCTTTTGCCTCGTGGACTCCTTAAGCAAAAATACCATGTACAAGCGCTCACCCATCTCTTGGAGGCAAATGGGAATTCACCAGCGCTACCAAATTCTGGCCTTGGTGTATCGAGACATTTTAGTGCTCAAGAGCATCCGACAATCCCGTCATATTTCCCTGTACCTTAAAAACTCTCATTTACTTACATACTACCCCCCTATGTGACTTCTGATACGCCTGCCTTGAAGACCAGATCTTCCCACGCACCAAATACCACACTTACTCATTTGATAGGCTGGCTCGCCAGCTAAACACACTCACTTTATGACACATATTTTCGTAGACTATGTATATTATACGTCCCGTATAATCTGTTTCCCTCACTATTCTCCAGCACATATGCTGTTTTTCCAATAGGTTTGGAAACTATAATTGTTTCTGCGTCACCTGCTTCCAACCTTGTAAGTGACTCCCTTAAATGAACGTCATCACGTTGCTCTACCTAGCATATTTCTCAGTATCTGTAACGATGCCCTGTTGCTACTGTCCACACATGCACAAATTAAAATAGCATCCTCTGCTTTAACCACAGGATAATCCCTACATAAATTAGTGTCCCTCGATAGCATGTCTGCAAGAATGTTATCTTTACCTTTAATATATTTTACTGTGAATTCGTATTCCTACAGAGCAAGAATCCACCTACTAACTCTGTTAGAACTGAGTTTACAAGTCCTCATATACAGTAATGCATGGTGATCTGTGTGGATCTCAAATTTCCCCCCTACTAAATACATTCTAAATTTCCCTAAACTGAAAACAATACCTAAAAGCTCTAACTCAGTAATCGTGTACCTTTTCTCTGCTGCTGTCAGTCCTCGCGAGGCTAAAGATACAATGCACAGATTACCCTCATCATCTTTCTGACATAATACTCCAGCAATGCCTATATGTGAAGCATCTGTCATAACCACATATTCCTTATCTTTTAACGGATATTTCAGCACTACAGCTACTGTCCACACATGCTAACCCTACTTTCCTATGGTGTCACACCTCTACTCGACACTCTATGACCTAAAAATGTCACTTCTGACTGACAGAATGACGACTTAGACAGCTTCAAAGTGAACCCTGCCTGATCTAACTTCTGAAAAACTATATGTAAATGACATAGATGCTCCTCAAAACTGCGTGAACTAATTACCATATCATCAATGTAAATGGTTACAAACTCTCCTGTGTCATCCCCTAATGCGATGTTTAAAGCCCTAATTAAAGCTGCTGAACTACTCTTTAACCCATAAGGTGTTCTACAAAATTGATAAAGGTTATATTTATGACTCAAAGCTGTAAATGGTCTATCTTCGTACATAAGTGGCACTTGCCAAAAACTGGAACTCAAATCTACACAAGTGAAATACTTCTTCCCCTCAAATGTTTGCATTAATTCCTCTATTGACATAGATTTCAGCTGATCTGAACTAATTCTACTGTTAACCAAACGAGCGTCTAAGCAAATACGAACCGTGCCGTCGGTTTTGGGTACTGTGATCAAAGAATTAACATATGGACTGTTAGAGTGCTCAATAATCCCATCTTCAAGCATCTGGTTAATTTGTGCCTCAACTGCACTCTGATAAGCGAAAGGTACAGGATATCTATGTCCTGTGAATACTGACCTATCAATAACGTTCAATGAATGTGTATAGCAATTGGCCATACCAATGCGATCCTCAAAAACTCTCCTATTACACCATAACACATCATAGAGCCGAACAAACTGTTCATCCTCTATATTTCCCTGAAATGCAGCCTCACGTAACGAGTCCTCTAGACTTCCGTTCGTAATCACACTGCCCACAAAACATGGAGAACCCCGCTCTACGGCTGGCGATATCTCATTTAAAGTACAAATTACACCTACAATACTACTCCTCTGAATATGGTCATTGAACGCTACTTCTACTTCAGAATCTCCCCATTTAAATTTCAAACTCCCTACATCATAACATAAGTTACCAGACACTCTACTTCGCCACTCTGAACCCAAGATAACACTGAATACTAAATTTGGAATTACAAGACAAATCTGCTTCTCTACATGATTATTAATTTTAATGTCTACTAAAACTTGCTTAGAAATTACTTTAGACCTCTTCCCAACAGCTGTGATAACAAAAGTGCTTTTAATTGGCATCTCCTCAAAATTTACTCCAGTTCCTTTCATTTTATCATAAAATGCACTACTTATGCAACTCTTCATACAACCACTATCAATTAAAACATCTGTGTACGCCTCGGACACGTTAAATTTAACTATGGGTCTCTTACTAGCCACTTCCTGAATAATACCTTCATCATTTAGTTCATGTAATAATTCATTTCTTACATTTAGGTCATAGGGTTCCTGTATAATTGTATGGACAGGGCATGCTACAGACTGAGATTCTGACCTTACTTCGCAGCCTGGTTCGCGTTTAAAGAACCGCTACAGCTGGCCGTAGTACTACTAACTACTAAACTGGTCTGGTTGTTCTGGGCTGTGTTGTCATTGTTTGGCTGTATATTACTACCACTAGGCTGTCCTCTTCCTTGACCCCTATTCTGGTTGTAATTATTGTCATTATAATTTCTTCCTTGATTTCCCCTGAAATCATTGTTTCTCCCTTGATTTCCCCTGTAATCATTGTTCCTCCCTTGATTTCCCCTGAAATCATTGTTCCTCCCTTGATACTGATTACCATAGTCATTTCCTCTGTTCTGATTTAGCTGATTATTATTATTATTTCTATTTTGAGCGTTGGCCCCTTCGCCACCGTTCCCTTGAACTTCTTGATGCCTGGCTTCATTAGGTCTATTATTATTATTACCCTGGTTCCGATTGAAATTGTCCTCATAACCCCCTCTCCCTAGTGCATCAAATGTGCTTAACAAATTTTCTACTTGTGATATAGTCTTTACATTCTGGATACAAGCAGCCTCCTTGATCCTATAGGGAAAGTGCCTAAGTAGCAACCTTACCACATCACTTTCCTCCTTCAAGCCATCCAGATATTTACACACTAATACCTGCCCTAAAAAGTATTCGGTCATGGTGGAGCTTCATTTAGGGTTATATTTACCACACACTACTCCCTCACGATGAAAAATGAAAATCCACAGCCTGCTTCCAGTCTCCGACCGGGTCAGGAATGGAATGAATGAAGCCCCCAACTAGCGGCGAGGATATGAACTGTGCCGGCTGCCGAGGCCTGACGCACTCCTCTGAGGCAATGATTAAATGAATGACAGATGAAATGAAATGATAGTGGAGAGTGTTTCTGGAATGAAATTTTGACAGGGAAAACCGGAGTACCCGGAGAAAAACCTGTCTGCCTCCGTTTTGTCCAGCACAGATCTCACATGGAGTGACCGGGATTTGAACCACGGACCCAGCGGTGAGAGGCCGGCGTGCTGCCGCCTAAGCCACGGAGGCTTGCCACTCCCTCACGATGCTGCGACTGAATTACCTCATTCCAGAACTTTTCACAGAATTTCATTTTAAAATCATTGATATCAGTAAACTTGTCTCTGTAGACAGCAAACCAATTCCTCGTTTCCCCCACAAACACTTGTTCTAAAATTTCAACTACCTGGCACCACTCAATACTACCATTTTCCAACCTCTCCCCGAATTTATTTTCTATAGTGTTCATGAACTCCATTGGGCACCCCTGTCGATTGCTGAACTTACCCAGTTCTACCTCCCTGTGTGTGCTATTCACAAAAACTGGCCTATTCTGACTATTTTCTTGCCTGATCCTAGCTTTTAATTTCAATTCTAACTCTGCGATTTTCTCCTCAGCCTTCCTCTCAATACTGTTTACTGTTAATTTAATGTTTCCTTCTGATTCTTCTACTTTATCATATAGCTTTGCTTGTTTCTCCTCAATCTTGCTAATGCTCTCTCTATTACTCTCTCTTAAATCATTTACTTCTGCAACTATTTGCGAGTGGACTTTCTCAATTCTACCCCCCAGCTGTTCCTTAACCTCTTTAGTAGCTACCTGAATTTTGTCAATTTCTCCCCCCAATTGCTTTTTGACTTGCTGTGTTTCCAGTTGCACTAGTTCTTTTAAATTTTCAGCCTGTGTACTGATTCTAATTTCCAACTCCTCCTGTACTTTTCCTAATTTTCTGTCTACATCTGCAATAATCTCTTTAGCCTTTTCTTCCATCACCCCCCTGATCTCACCTTTAATCAGTTCGAATTTGTCACTCATTTCCCTACTGTTTTGTTCTAATTTAGCATTTAAAGTTTCAGTACTCTCTCTATTTTCCTTACTGTTTTGTTCTAATCTGGCGTTGTTTTGTTCCAGTTTTGCATTTAAAGTTTCAGTACTCTCTCTATTTTCCTTACTGTTTTGTTCTAGTTTAGCGTTGTTTTGTTCCAGTTTTGCATTTAAAGCGTCTGTACTTTCTTTATTTTCCCTACTGTTTTGTTCTAATTTGGCGTTTAAACTATCGCTCAATTCCCTATTACTCTCTTTATTTTCCCTACTGTTTTGTTCTAATTTTGCATTTAAGGCATCACTACTAACTTTGTTCTGATACATGAACTCGAGAAGTAAAGTTTTTAATTCTGGTTGGCCGCCTACACTCCCTGTTTCAGTATCGGGATTTACCTCCGCTACCCCGGTACTACCATCACTCGACATACTGCTCGTATCATCACTCTCCCGTTGATGACCACTACGTAACCTCATCTGTCTTTCTTTCTCATCCCCCATAATGATATACACTGATACAGACAAATAACCCCCAAAATACAGGCACAGAAATATATACCCTTCTCCTTCCACAAATGTTATTAGGTTTACAGCCCCAAGCTGTCGGCGACAAATGTAACAGCTTTGCTAGCCCACACTGTTGGGAGATAAATGTAATTGTTTACCTTTGCCTAAGCTATGTTGTTTTAATGGGCGCCAAGACCTCAACGCAATGTTGAAATCTAAATTTGTATTTAACAACGTCTAGCTCTGGCAGAACACATTCAAGACTCTATTCACTCAGATCGTGGTATGATTTGATCATTAACCCAACAAACAATTGTATCAGGAGAAGGAATTGGTCTATATCTAATGCTACCTACTGAAAGCAAAGATTGCATTGTAAAAGAAATGAATTTATTATATAAAACAAGTATAGCAAAATTAATAATAATAAGTATAGCAAAATTAATAATAAGTATAAAATTTAAATTGGAGCGTTGCGATTTTAATATTACCGATAGAAAATTACGTGAAAACGGAGTTTGATAAATTGATTTTACTCTTATTTCCAAGCTATGAAGTTACTGAAATATGAAATGTAAAACAACGAGAAATGAGAGATTGCGTATTTCTGCGTCATTTGCGCTTACCACTGGAAATTGCCAAAGCATTTCCCTCGTACTTGATGATGCTGTGTGCTTCCCACAGTCTCCTGGACGTCGTCATCTCCGTCGAAATTTGATGATATTCTGGTAGATTAGATAATTCTATGGTCCGTACATCGGACCCAAACACTCGTATAACCACACTGGTTAAGTTTTACCAAAGTTAGTCTTCCACTCCACGGAACATCGGAGCGACACGCACTTGCAACCGTACTCGGCAAGTTCTACATAGATAGTTACTAACTCCACTGAACATCGGAGCGACACGCACGCGCACCCATACTCCTCAAGTATTTCACAGATAGTCCTCGTTCGACGGCGCGCTGAACGATATATGCACACGTCGGCCCCCCCCCACTCTTCCGCCGGCTTCAGCTTGCGTGGTCCTCTACTGATTGGCTGACCCACCACGCGATCTTCCCCTCCTCTGGGTCATTACACTCGGCGGGAGGGTTCCGTTTCAACAATTCGCCTTTCCTGGACGATGCGAGCCCGCTTGCGTAATACTTCCCGACAGGATTAAGCTTGTATTTGAAATCCCAGTGAGTCACGTCTCTCGATATACCCTAACTGACGAAAACTCCGTAAAATTCCGTAATCAGATAATTTTCTATGATATCGTCGTTCGTAATAATTTGCTTGATAGCGTTTTCTAAGACATAGAAAACCTATCTGTATGCTTATAATTTTTATAAAATGCTCCGAAAATATCTTAATAATAATTATAATAAATTAATAATAATAATAATAAATTAACATGAAAAATTCTCTTGGCTGAACAATTTGCCGCGTAAATAAATATAGAATGGCTTCCTACTGACTTATGCCAGTTGCATAAAAAACCCTCGAAAAACACGTTACAGAACCATCACGGTGTTTTCCTGGAGTAGAAATAGATAGCCATAGAAAAAAATATCTAGGAAGACTGAAGTGGGGATCGAACCTACCTTTCCTCTGTTCTGCCTCATATCAAAATATAATTTCTTGGCAGCTGAAGGAATCAAACCGGAAACTCAGGGGTGACAGGCAAGAACTGTAGCCATTGCACCACGAGATGGCCTGTATCAGTTGCAAGTATTCACATCATGCATTTTGATGTCTCATTTGCTTCATACCATCCTAGTTTCCTTCAACATAGTGCAGCAAAGGAGAATCCGATCGCACACCACAGTAGGAAGTAAAATATGAATATAAAAAAAATGAAACCCCATTGATTTTAAAGGTTTTAGTGCAATTCCCAATGACATATGCTAAATGCTCTACGATTGGTCAGCTTCAGTACCGTCTATATTTGGGGCATGGGATACTAGGCTTATCAGTGAGCGACAAATTTGGCTGTCATGCTGAAAAGGCGGTGGTGTGCTCAACATGGCTTGCTATTTTATTGTTATCTTTGCTCTCGATTCCTTATTGTTTTGTATCGTGGATACAAATACACGCATGGTTTACTGATCGTTGGGAAGGGAAGGAGAAAATACGACAGTGCACATTAAGCAAGGAAGATGATCACTTAGGTGATTTCTTTGGAATATTACGAACATTTCATGGATTGCGAGCGAGAGTAAAGATATGTTTATTTTAAAATTCTCTAATCCTTACAGCGAGGTGTCCATGATGGTGGTTATTTGAATCATGCGAGGTGGGTTGTTTTGATAGCCGCGCGCGTTCACTGCTGGCCATGGGTGGTGGCCAGGTGACTGCTGACGTGCTAAGCACACCTACATTTTTGATTCCACATGAGCATACTAACTGGCCATCATGTTTCAAAGGGATGGCATTTTCGTAACCAACCAACACTAACTGCGTTATCTCACGTAATAGTGACTAAATTGCGACTATTCTTTCGCTTTAATAAACCAAACAATATTGTGAGAGGATTAACATGCGCAATTTTAAGTCAAAGATATCTGTCTATGCGTCTATGTCGATTCAGAACCACTCTTAGTAGTAGGCATGTGGTTGTCATGGAGCAAAACCCTAATGAGCAAGATGGCGCCGGGGGTCCCAATGATGGTTACCAACATCATGTTTTTTGAAGCCATTTTTCAGTGTTGCCTTAGTAAACAAAAGTTTTATGCTTTTCAGTCGGTCAACACGATTGTACCCAAATGAGATGGGTTATTCCCTATGAGGCTAATAAATGCACTTGGATGACCAGTTTCGATCGTCAAGCGATCATCATCAGATCCATTACCCATAGGCTATAAAATCTTTGTCTGAAAGTATGGGTGAAAATATTTGCTATAAGCTATATACACTTATTTAGTTGCAGTAATAGTTGAGATAAAGCAAATAATAAGTGTATATATAGTAAATATTTTCACCCATACTTTCAGACATAGATTTTATAGCCTACAGGCTGTACCCGGCATGCGTTACAATGCCAATAAAAAAAAGTGTTGGCATTGTAATTTTCTTTCTTGAAGTGCTATTGGATACACAATATTTCCTTCAATTTCCGTTAACTGCTTCTAAACTATCGTAAAATGGATTTACCAATTTATAATCATTTGTGAGAGCGTGCACAACAACTCACCAATGTTTCATCGCAATCGGATGAATGGTATATGAACGCAGATGGAACTTTGTTCAAACGCTTCGCGCGCCGTCACTCATTTGTTGAATCAACGCGTGCGCTACCTATTAAACAATGGATTTACTCAGTCAAAAACCTTCCCTGCAGTGTGCACAAAAACTCACCCAAGTTTCATCGCAATCGGATGAATGGTATATGAACGCATAACGGACTTTCATAAAGCGATTCGCGCATCGTCGCTCATTTGTTGAATCTACTCGTGCGCTACCTAAATAAAATTAATTTACTAAGCCAGAAAGATTCCCTGGATTGTACTCAACATCTCAACCAAGTTTCATCGCAATCGGATGAATGGTATATGAACTCATAACGGACTTTGTTGAAACGCTTTGCGCGTCGTCGCTCATTTGTTGAATCTCCTCGTGCGCTACCTATTGTAAAGTGGATTTACTAAGTTAGAAACCTTCCTTAGAGTGTACTCAACATCTCATCCAAGTTTCATCGCTTTTTGACGAACGGTATATGAACGCATACGGGCCTTCGTTGAAACGCTTGGCGCGTCATCGCTCATTTGTTGAATCTACTCGTGTGCTGCCTATTGTAAAATGATTTACTAATCCAGAAACCTTCCCTGGAGTGTACACAATATCTCACCCAAGCTGCATTGCTATCGAACGAATGGTATATGAACGCATACGGGACTTTGTTGAAACGCTTCGCGCGTCATTGTTCATTTGTTAATTCTACTCGTGTGCTACCTATTGTAAGATGGATTTACCAAGTCAGAAACCTTCAACGGAGTATACACAACATCTCACCCAAGTTTCATAGCAATCGGATGAATGGTATATGAACGCATAACGGACTTTGTTAAAGCGATTCGCGCATCGTCGCTCATTTGTTGAATCTACTCATGCGCTACCTAAGTAATATTGATTTACTAAGCCAGAAAGCTTCCCTGGAATGTTCTCAACATCTCAACCAAGTTTCATCACAATGGGATGAATGGTGTATGAACGCATAACGGACTTCGTTGAAACGCTTCGCACGTCGTCGCTCATTTGTTGAATCTACTCGTGCGCTACCTATTGTAAAATGGATCTACCATACCAGAAACCTTCCTTGAAATATACTAAATATCTCACCCAAGTTTCATCGCAATCGGATGAGTGGTATATGAATGCATAGGAGACATACACACCCACATTCTATCTCGTAACATTGATTTTTATATATATAGACTAACAGTAGTGACCGGCTTCGCCCGTAGGATTTATTTGTTTTATGGATGATAATGAATACTACTACACAACTGGCACATGATACTTAAACTAACAGGAAAAAATATATAACTTTTGGTGGTGATAGTGCGGGTGATACGTAGTACAGTATAATGGACGTAATATTCAGGTCTTTTTCCCGTAATGAGTATGATAATAATGAACAGGCAAACGGCTATTTAGTAACTACAGTATTGGCACCTATAATGTACAAACAAATTGAAAACATATGATTAGAAAGAGGAGTAAGTGAAATAAAAGACTCTGCCTAGGGCCTATATCTCATGGGCTGTTAGTAAAGTAGAGACAAATAGTGTCGTGTTTCATCGCATAGCGACGTAGGAAAATAATCAGAGCACTTTGGAAATCTACGGCTGTCCCGAGCTCCTAACGTAACAATAGTGCTTTTTATCGCCACAAAGCGCTCAAGAATAAGGATCGGAATAAATGAAAGTACATTTTAAAGCACCAACCCTTACTGCAGTTGATAACCTCAATGTACTGCACCAACACCATCGCACTTATACAGACGCAAAATATTTTCATGATGATAACAGTTTTAAGGGGCCTAAGAAATATTTTTGCACTAATTCCTACCCGTGAAAGCAAATTATAATCTGCGCAAGATGTAACTACTATATTTTGGCAATTATGCACCAGAACACTGGTAGGGGTGGCGTGATGCAGCCCGCATTGCCAGCCAACAATATAATTATTAGAACATACTTACATTTGCACTACTACGGACATGAATGGTTCTAAGGCCTTAAAGCGTGGTTTTGAAGATCCTCTTGTCTGTTAACCTTAATGTAGGGAATGAAAAGTGTTCTCCAAAAAATGAAGTGGACAGTATTACCAGCAGGGTTTCAAAGGGTAAGTAGGCCTGTGTAAATTTCAGTGCAATTAGATGAAACGTTGCAGATTTGTTCTCAAGCGCCTAAATGCAGGGAATAGAGTGGTCTGTCTGAAATTTCATTTAGGTTAGACATTGTTTCTCGTCGGGTTCCAAAGGGTAAGTATGACAAATTTTGATCAGATCCGTGAAATGGTGTAGATTTGTGCCCAAGGGCCCAAATGCAGGGAATTGAATGGTCTGTTCCAAATTTCAGGTAGACAGTGTTACTCGTCGGGTTCCAAAGGGTAAGTACTGTATATAAAATTAGGGTTCAGATCGGTTAAACGGAGTAGATTTGTGCCAAAGGTCCTAAATGCAGGGAATGAAGTGGTCTATCCGAAACTTAAAGTAGACAGTGTTACTCGTTGGGTGCCAAAGAGTAAGTATACACATTTTGGTTCAGATCGGTGAAACGATGCAGATTTGTGCCAAAGATCCTACATTTAAAGTAGACAGTGTTACTCGTCGGATAGCAAACGGTATGTATGTAAAATTTAGTTCAGATGGGTGAAACGGTGTGGATTTTGTGCCAAACGGCCTAAGTGCAGGGAATGGAGTGGTCTGTCCGAAATTTCAAGTGGACAGGGTTACTCGACGGGTTCCAAAGGGTAAGTATTCACATTTTGGTTCAAATCGGTGAATCGGTGTAGATTTGTATAAATAACAAACAGACAGAGAGACAAACAGACATAAAAACTTTCAGCTTTATATATATATATATATAGACGTGTAATGGATCTGATGATGATTGCTTGACGATCAAAACTGGTCATCCAAGTGTATTTAATAATCTCATGTATTTATTTTCAGGATTAAGGAATAACCCATCTCAATTGGGTACAATCGTGTTGACCGATTGAAAAGCATCAAAGGTTTGTTTTTTTGGTTACCAACCTCCTAAACTCCACCCGATTTGCCCACAAAATCTCTAAATTTGCTATGTGCGAGCCCCAATTCCCCGAAATTTCAATTGTGGTACCCTATGGGCAACTATGTAAACGCAACGGGTTATCATGTTGACCGGTCATTTTAAATAATCAGGGGGGTGTCAATCTGTGAGTGTTGACATTTCCCCGATTCCTCCAAAAATTCGAATAGATTTATAATGTTGCTGCCAAATGGCCCTTGTTGCAAACAATATAAGTGACCGTAGTGACCAAGTGGCGGTCACTTCAAATATTAGGGGGGTACCAACATGTGTTTGGTGAAATTATTTGAGATTTTTAAAGCTATTCCAACAGATATAAATTTAAGTGCCAAATGGTCGAGTTTGTAAACCAACCGGGTGGTGACAATTTTGAATAATTATGGGAGATATCTAAATGTCAGTGTTGAAATTTCCCCTGATTTTTCCACAAAAAAAAAAAAAAAAAAAAAACAACACTAAATTTGAATTTCGATTCTAAACGACTGACTGTGTGAACTTAATAGGATGCTATGGTTGCCAGGTACGCCCACAGCGACCACGTGGTGACCAAGCACGTAATCCCGGTCTTGAGGTCTGATGAGGGCTCTGTGCATGGGAGGCCACGCTATGACCCCTCTCCTTACCTCTCGGGTTGCTTGGAGTTTTTAAATGAATTACTTACATATAGACAACAATTTGAAAGGCGTTGGAATAGATCAAAATGTTGATGGGTTGTTTCTGGAGTATAAGATTCATCCTTTGGTAAAACAGTGTGTCTGGTAAAAAATATATAACTATAACTCTAAGCATAACGATTGAAAACACCTTCGTTGTGATATGACATTTTACCTCTAACGCCATATATAACACTGATACAAACAAAAATAGGACTAAACACTTTGGCCAACCAAACTGAGAATATCGAGTTGCTTGTACACTTTTCTATAAACCTTTGGAATGAAGAGTTTTTTATAGTTTTAATAAGAAATTACCCAGTTTTAGGGTAAACAGATATAATTTCTGGTTAAATCACACATTTTCTTGATACTATTTCTTGATTTCTTTATTGATTTATTTCTGAGACAAATATAATTAAAACTATATTTCCCTCACGTCTTATTAATGAATCCTCATTACTCAATCATTGATATCCATCACCACTGTTGATTTCCTCTCAAACAACTTGAGTTTCGTCAAGTGGGTATATCATGATAACTTTTTTATATGACGCCAACAGTATGAGGTGATTTTTGAGGAATTAAATGATGTTGCGAAGATTTGACAGTTTTATAATTTTTGTTAGGATAATTCTGATATTGCGTTGTTTTGGTCACAGGAACTTGTACTGTATATTGTAAATAGGCTACTGTATCTTTTTTTCAGTAACGGTTCACTTTTACATTGGCTTTACTTTCAAATATAATATATTTTGTACATTGATTTCCTGTAAATATTTATTAGATCCGACGATTATTCAGAAGTCACTGTTATCATAATATCGTAATTTGATACTCTAAATAAACAATTTTACATTTTATACAGCCATTTCTTGGATGTAATAAATTGGTGATTAGTTATTTTATTTACTTATGTATTTATTTTGCATCTCCGTGTTGTTAGGGCTCCAAGGAATTATTTTTAACGAGCAGGATGTTTTTGTTTTTCAGGCAGATTTAGTTGTAAAATTAGCAGCATTTATTTCTCGTGATTTCTATTGATAATAAAATTGATATTTATTTTTAACTTGCCTAGGTTGGTAATTTTTTGGCTGGGGTTATCTTCTATGAGATACGGCTAGTTCAGGAGACAAACCTGGTTTCTATTTTGTTATGTTCCTTAACTTCCTGAACTTGCAATCCCGAGGTATTTCAGTACTTTTCTCGTGAACTTGCTTTGTTCATCGCTTCTTCTTTAAATGGCTTATTGTTCCGGAGATGGATGATTAAATTAAAGTTTATTCTTTCCTTGTTTTGAGTGGCAAGTACAATACACAGTAAGTTAAATTTTCCGAGGAACCACATGAGACACACTATTTCTTTTATATGTGTTTACTTTGAAAAATGTTTTCAGATATTTTTGAAATAGGGAGATTATAGTTGCATCAAGTTAAAATGCGAATATTTGTTTATAGAACCTCGCTCAATCACATTCGCAATCATGCTGTTTCATCTCATGTCACCCGCGAACTAATGATTGCCTAATGCAGTTACATATAGCTCGTGCTATTCTAATGAGCTATATGCTGGAATGAGATTAGTACTTTAAATTGGTTGTAATGACGACGACCTATTTCAAAACTCGAAATTATATTTTACAGAGTTTCTGATGATTATAATTATAATTAGACCCAGTTTGTCTCTACTTATGTGGAATATAATGAAGCATTTCAAATATATTAATGTACACGTCATTTCAGTCAATTAGAGTCCACGAATTTAGAACATGTTGGACTAGAGGCGAAATGAAGTTACTTTTCAGATGAGAGGTGTAACAAGGTGTTCCTTAAAAATATGCAACACATTTTCTTTAAAATTCGTGATTCCATTTTTAGCCTACTTTCGAGTTTTGCAGAAAATGGAAGTAAACTTATGAGATCACTACAGGGCCAAAAATTGTGCGTCTGTCTGCGTGTGTACTCTGCATGTCTGCCCCCCCCCCTATCAATTCGAACACGGTGAAACCAAATTGAACGAAATTTGGTACAGAGGTAGCACTAGCAAAGGGCACCTCAGTGTAATGTTTAATATCGCCGCCATTTTGACGGAAACGTAATAGTGGCCACCCAAATGTTAAAAGCTTAAATCAAATTACCACCAACCTAATTATCTGATCTCTACCAAATTTTTCAACAACATACCTTTTAGTGAGAAGCTTCCTTTAACCAAGTTGCAAGGCAATCAGTCCAATAGTTTGCAGATGGCAGCCATTTATCTGTGCAAATCGTTTCCCCCATCAATTCAAACGCGGTAAAATCGAATTGAGCGAAATTTGGTACAGAGGTAGCACTGGCAAGTTAGACCTCAGTGTCATGATTTATATTGCCGCCTTCTTGACGGAAACGTTATGGCGGCCACCCCACTGTTCAAAGCTTAAATCATGTTACGACCAACCTAATCATCTGACCTCTACCAAATTTTTCAACGACATACCTATTTGTAGGAAGCATCTTTTGAACAAACTACAAGGCCATCAACCTAATAGTTTGCAGATAGCGGCCATTTATGTGTGCAAATCGATTCCCCATATCAATTCAAACAGGGTGAAACCGAATTGAACGAAATTTGGTAAGAGGTAGCCCTAGCAAAGGACACTCCAGTGTTATGTTTCATATCGCCGCCATCTTGACAAAAACGTTATGGCGGCCAACATAATGTTAAAAGCTTGAGTCAAATTATGACCAACCTAATCATCTGATCTCCACCACATTTTGCATCGTTATACCTTTTTGTATAAAGAACCTTTTGACTAAACAACAAGGTCATCAGTTCAATAATTTGCGGATGGTGGCCATGTATGTGTGCAAATCGATTCCCCCTACCTTTTCAAACACGGGGAAACCGAATTGAACGAAATTTGGTACAGAGGTAGCACTCGCAAAGGGCACCTCAGTGCCATGACTTATATCGCCGCCATCTTGACGGAAACGTAACGGTGGCCACCCAAATGTAAAACGCTTAAATCAAATTTCGACCAACCTATTCATCTGATCCCTAACAAATTTTGCAACAACATACCTTTATGTGAGAAGCGTTCTTCGACCAAGCTACAAGGTCATCAGTCCAATGGTGTGCATATGGCGGCCATGTATGGGTGCAAATTGATTCTCCCTATCATATCAAACACCGTAAAACCGAATTGAATGAAAGTTGGTGCAGAGTTAGCACTAGTGAAGGGCACCTCAGTGTCATGTTTTATATCACAGCCATCTTGACGGAAATGGAATGGCGGCCACCCAAATGTAAAAATCTGAAATCAATTTACAACCAACCTAATCATCTGATCTCTACTAAATTTTGCAACAACATAACTTTATGTGAGAGGCGTTCCTTGACCAAGCGACAAGGTCACCAGTCCAATAGTTTGCATATGGTGGCCATGTATGTGTGCAAATCGATATCCCCTATCAATTCAAACACGGTGAAACCGAATTGAATGATATTTTGTACAGAGGTAGCACTAGCAAAGGGCACCTAATATTCATGTTTAATATCCGTATAGCACATTGTATTTCAACGAGCTACTACAACCAACATCTTGTTATCCTTTGTTCTGTAGTAGATGACCTCCATGTTTTGCCCTTTTAAATAATAATCACTGCCATTTATCCTTTCCTCCTTTTGTACGCTAAAATTGAGTAAAATTTGGATGATCAAATTTGTTGCTAAGATGATGGGTTAGTGATTAAAATATTTTGCACTCAATATGGTGGTTTGTCGTAATGTTCGATCTGAACATATCACAAAATATTTTTCTTATCCGGTCAATTTTTGTTCCAAAGTTTCGTCATTATCGCTCTTATATATTCTGTGGCATTGATTTTAATATTTCAACCTGGTGGTTCGGCGTTCTACTACTGAGCTTGTGCGAGAAATCACGTAGGTTTTAAACCACCAGCCCGGATTTACTGTTATGCATCTCGACGCAGCACAGTACAGGCAGGGGCTATCGCCGTGTTTTTTTTTGTTTAAACGCACTTTTTGACAAATTGTACATATTTACGAAATGAGAATGCAATTAGTCATTCCTGCGAGTAATTCGCTTTCTTTTGAATTGCCATTTGTTATGATCAGTTGCTTGTGAGCGCTCCATGTGTACAGGCCACCTGTCTGGCCATCTTTTAATGCGGGTTCGATACGACACACTTCTGGTAGGGCCGTTGTCTTGTTTATTTGTTAAAAGGCAATTTATAAACTAATAAATATATTTCCGTATACCTTCCAAGAAATGCAAGACATTTTCTGTACTATTGAGACGATTTCAATGATTTTAGTAGAAACCGCACCTTCTAACTCCCTCTCGTTTAAGAGCTAGAGCTTTATGAAACATACACCTCAGTGCTTTATAAATATATATATATATATATATATATATATATATATATATATATATATATTTTATGATAGTAGCTTTGTAATTTATGTGACTAAGGTCTCTCATAAAAACCCTTATTGGACAACGTTTTGTGATACTTGATTGATTACATTCTCATTTATCGATCTTAATGTTCGAATAGTATGTATGGCTGTCACTTGAATGTATGAAATCCCTGAAAATGTGCCATGAGCCACATGCATTTCATATAAAATAATAAATGTATGTATTCAAAATGTCAAGTACTTTAGAGGGCAGCGAGCTAGGACTCGGTCGGGATGGTTCGATTCAGTGTTTAATGACATCCATGAGGTGAACGGCGTTGAAGCAGAGTATGCCACAGTACTATTTGCTAATAGAGGGCCATGGGTCAAATCCTGTGCACACTCAGTGCTGCAGACTGGACACTGAATGGTATAACTGTCTGTTGCGTGTAACTTACTAGGTACAGCATGCCTGCGAGTCTACTAGGATCGATCCAGAGAGTTATAGAAGAGAGATATTCAGTCCTCAAATGATTACAATAAAAGTAGTACTCCGTATTATTGAGTCGAATTTATACAGCATAGCATACATCTTCAGAATACATTCACTCCTTAAGAAAGGGTTGACACCTTTCATAACACCTTAATATGCGTATTCGTCTGTGAAGAGACGTATGTTGCCTACTCTAGTGGGACTGAGACACACTTGACTTCTTCCAGGATGAGAAAGTATAAAATCATAGATATGTTTCCTTTCCAGACACACAAATACAGTACTTCGTACAAAAGATAAATTCATTTCAGGTGCACGATATCTTCTGTCTGTGGAAGCAATGCCAATATTGAATTTTGTAAGTTCTTTGCCTACGTTTCCAAATATTTCATTTGAAACGTTGTATATTCACGAAGGCAGCTGGGCAATTAAAGTTCGCTTCCCGGACTTGGCTTTATTTCAATCCTCAAAATAAATTGAACTGACTACTGCACTTATACTATTGAGGGGAATACACAGGGTGTCATGAATTGCTGACCAGATGGACTTGACTGTCACCAGCTACTGTTTGAGGTATATTACTGAAACTTATCTCAGATAATACAAGTTCACTCTCTTCCCAATTATACGTGGCTGATGATTTCATTGTCTAAAGTGACTACAAAACTATAGTTACTTTATTAGTCTAAAAACCACTACTATGTAAGGTCAGCTAAATTTCGTTGTTGTTGTTGTTAATTAATTTTGCTGAATATTTCTTAGTCACTGCATAGCGAGATGAATTAAGGAGAGCTGGTGAAGTTGAGAAGTGACAGAGGAGGATAATGAATTAGACATGATAGAGAGAGGCTAGCTTGGAGCTGCAGTAAACAACTGAATGAAGCCGACATCTGTAATTCTTGCATTTGTGTGTGATCATATCGTATAGAAATTTTGTTTAAATGCACCAATGCTGATGCTACTACATGCACCCAAATATTAAAATATGATATTGCTATTCATGAAGGTGTGATAAATTACCTGGATTTCCTTCATTTATCACACTGAAGATTGTCACTTAAACTGATTACCAACAGCAACTATCATAACCCATGTAAGATGTAGCATTATTCCTCTCCGTACCCAAAAGCATGAGTAAAAAAAATGTTCAGGGGGCAGGGATGTTACGCCAACATTGCGAAGAAACTAAGTGGAAAAAATAAATGGCTGAAGAAATGGGGTCGAGGACAGACAAAAGGAAGGGACGGAAATGAACAGACTCCCCGTTTTACCAGGTCATACAACAGTTTAAAACTAGCTCGCGTGATATGTTGAAATAATATTCTTGACTTCCCCAACTCTTTCACTCGCTGGCTGCTGCCCTCTGTGTGTATGTTAGCTTGTTCTCAAGTTTCGTAAATAGAATATACACGACAGCCTCCTGGCATGTTCATAATTCACGAGTGATATGCCACTTCCAGAATTTATAAGTTGTGCCCGGACCTACGGAGAAGCATGGCACTAAATGCACGTTACCTGTGGTCATAAATGACTTATATCAAGCCAACATGAAGGGGAAGATTTGCGGAACTGCCGCACATTACCACTTCCTAAGTCACTATAAGCTGAAAGGTATAAATATAATTTATATATTCTAATCTCGTAATCTACACGTGAGAGTGATCATGCACTCTGAGGAATAAAAGCATCAGTATAACTACGAAAAGTGATAACCTGAAGATATTTTCTCATGAATATAAAAAGGATGCCAGGTTGTTATTTTAACGTGACCGTTATTCTCGCAATCTTAAGGCATGAGACCTTCATTTTACCTAGAAATCGAACCATGGGACGTGCCATTTTCCCTCAATGTTCTCACATGATTTAACGAGGAATTGAACCCGGTTTTCCTTGATAGGAAACAAGCAGATTGGCTGCTGCGCCATCAGGTTCCCTCTCATGATTGTACCATAATGGACACATGCCATGTGGTTAGTATATTAGGTCAGTGCGTGAAGTGGAAGAACAGTAATTGCACATACTGAAATGGATCAAAGGTATAGAATCAAATAAAACCGGACCGTTCACCGATTTAGCACATGATGTGAAACAAATCAGCTGACTCTGCCAGTAACGTGCTATCATTCTATCATCATTCAGGACTACACAGATGATTCTTCATTCCGCGGTGTAGCCGGGCACGTTAAATCGCTCACCACGACCACGACGAGGAGCTGCAGCAAGTCGAGAGGTCGGAGGTTCGAATCTCGGTGATGATAGGGCTATCCTGAGTGTGACTTTTCCCGTTTTATTCTAAGTTCTCTCGTGCCAAATTCCTGCATAGTACCTTATTTCAAGTCCAGTGGGACCTTGCCCATCCCCAACCTTAATAAACTCAGCCACGAACACTCCAACAGTGACCACAGAAATACAGATTATCGGACATTTATCACACACCTAAGTCCATGGGGCTGATGATCAAAGATGTCCAAGTCCCTAATACGGATTAACAACTACAGCAGCAACAATAACATATGATTTATCGTATCGAAGTTTGAGCTTATCTTGAGGACTACACGTGACCGGAAGTGTTATCTTATCATGTAATTCCTGGTGTATCCTGGTGGTTTACTGACGGTGGAATCCGTGTGGAAATGATAATAATAATAATAATAATATACATCAAGCTGAGTGTTGGTCTTCGAAGTCTAAGATCGTGAGTTATATCTCGGGTCATTCTGCCCTCGTACATAATTCAGTACATGACATCACCACAGTTATGCTGGAAAACCAAGCCCTGCTCGTAACACCGGGATTGGAAAGCTGCGGAGTCGATGGTCTTTCTTAATATAATGTTATTGGATTTACGTCCCTTTTAACTACTGCGGCTTTTAGAGACGCCGGGGTGCCGGAAATATTCCCCGAAGGGGGTCTTTAACGTGCAAGCAAATCTATTGACACGGCTCCCTTGCATTTGCGCAGCCTCAAATGCTAAGTGACTGCGCCAGGATTCGATCTTGAAAATTTGGGTACAGCAGGCGAGAACGTTACCACTGCGCTTATTCTTATTCTTAATCCTCTACATGTTCTCCTGAATGTTATTTCTGCCTTCCAGATCTAATCGATAAATTCTGTCATATTAATACAGAGTAAAAGAAACTAAAATACAAAGGGACGTCGCTGGGAATGATTTTGGAAACTACAATTTCTAAATTTAGTCTCATTGTTCCTATTTTTCCATCATGTTTTCTATTATTATGTTAAAATGTTTCTTCTGCTACATTTGTCAGCCAATCCGAGGTAGAAATAAATTCATTTCCCGGTCTGAATTCTATTTTACAGCCGACACAATAGTCACTGATCTTATACATATTGAAATCACAAGTCTGATGAAAATACGGCATGGTATCGGGAGTAATACATTATTGCACTTAAAAGTTCAGTTCAATGACTCCTTTACCCTTCAACTCACTTAGAAAATAGGCTTGCATACCTACGTAAATAAGCAGAACAAAGCTAACAAACTGTCCAACTAAAAAAAGAACCGTATCTTTAATAAGACACGATTCTACCCTGCAGCATGTGTAAACTATATACACCACTATAGCAGGTATCAACACTTCACTTGTCTCACCTTATCTAAATAACCTCCCCCCCCCTTCCCCTCTTGTCTAAATAGATGCTCTCTTATTGTCTCCGCATGCTTTTACAGATAGCGTAAAGCGAACCCCTTACGCTGCGGGAGGTGGGTCCTTTACCCAGTCAATTTAATTTTCACTATGAAACCTCCGTAATGCTTTTATTCAGAGTACGCATTTTCTTGCAACCATTCGTAATAGTTTAAAAGATTCTGCGCTTCATATTTATGCAAATTCTATGTTGCACATCGTTGTGCAAAGGCTTTAAAAATGCGGTTAGAAAACAACTTGCAGTTAGTTTGTCCAATCATTAGTAATTACTCGTGAATAATAAATATAGTATGTGCCTGCTATATATAATACTTGGGTACATAGGCTATTACTATCCATCAGGCAGATGTGGGTAGATATTCGACTGTGATCATGTGTTTTACTTAACACCAATTTTTAATTGCAAATGTCCTGCATGACGTCGATGTTGTTCAGGGGACTAAATTAAGTTCTTTGTATAATTGAAATATCAAAATAACTATCATTTACATTGATCTGTATTGGTCCAGTCCAATTACTACGTTACAATATTCTGCCTTCAGGATACACCATATATTGGTAAAGTTGTTCGGTCGATTATCACAGTCTCCAGGGCAATTAACGAGACACGTGATGTTATCCCACGAGATGATTCTCAGGACTACTGAAACACGTGTGTAAAGATATATGCACAGATATAAAACTAATTATGACCTTTATAATGCGAGCCTTCAGATATACGTCCATTATGAACCTAAACTACATGTAAAATATTCGCTGAGGGCAATGCCAACCAAGAACGCATTGTAAATTATATTCATTTAAATTACTTTCCCAAAGCCCTACAGCGATTATTTAAATATATCAAATGTTTAATTTCACGTTAGAAATTAACAAATCAAATGGAATTACAATTCTCTCCTTGGTGTGTCATACAGATGCTGGTGTGTGTGATGGCCCAGTGGTCAAGTTGCTCGACTCTCACCAAGCCGGATGAATTAAGAAAGTGAAATGTCACGTCTTGTGGTTCGCATTCCACGTAAAAAGGAGGCCATGATTGCCAGATTAGCGGTCTTGTAAAACTACAAGCTTCCTTCTTCATAGAAATGCTCGTAAAAATAAGTTCATACAAATTATGGAATATGGACGATTGTCTAATTAACTCAAGTGTTTAATTCGCCCGGTAGATCTAACGTTCAAACACACTGCTTCTTAACTCAGAAGCTGAAACATAGAAACATACCTGTCAATCTCAGGAATTCAAAATTCCTCTACTGACCGAAACTTCTCCACCGTGGTGGATTTTAGTCACCCAACATGGTGGTGAAGCCACCACACTATGAGCGGGACTGACATTGGTGACGGCTGGATTGAAATATGTACTGTATATCACAGCCGACGTATTAAGAGGTGACCATTTTTAATACTCTATAAATTTCGACCGGTGGACGATGCTGCACACATTTGCCCCTACAATGTTTTTGCCATCTTCCCAATGTATGTAAACCACAAATTATAAAACGGTCGTATGTGAGAGACAATTGAAAAAGTCATATGCAAAACATTACACGTCCACAAACACAGTTATTTCATTATTAAATGTGTACAGACTTGTGGTTTTTTTTTGCCAGTGCTAGAAATGACTCCCAGAAAGTTTGTGTGAGGGTATTGTTTTTTATATCTAATGACTTTTTCTAAAATTATATATAAATTACTTTGACATACCGTATGTGATTTTGCAACTCTCTATTTAATAAGAAATATAATGAGCTTTTGAAATAACAAAAGAAAGATTCTGAGGAAAATACATTAAAAATATTGTTCTTACTGAACTTCAAATCACTGTCAGTGTCCCAAAGTTCACTGCCACTCTCTTAATTATCACTAGTAACGGTTCTTTACCAGCTCTTGATATGACAACTTAAACTCACCAGGGATACTGTCTATATACTCCATTACCCATCTAGCTTTTTGCACTTTCAGAGGTGCTGTTTTTCAACTGCCTCAATTTCCTTCCTACAATTATAAGGACTTACTCATGGAAACTTTCCTGTTTTGCACTGTACATAATGCGTTGCTGTCTGAAGAACTATATTCCGGTCTCAACTCATTTAAGGTCCAAAGTGTACTTCTGCGATTTTTCATCTACCTTCTTCAATATCATGATGCATTGATCTGTAAATGTGACGAAGGGAAATTGATAACACCAACCCCACATTCACACCAAGATATACTGTAAGTTCCCCTGTACTAATGTTATTGGTTTTTCGTCCCTGTGGTTTTTAGAGATGTCAGGGTGCCGGAATTTTGCCCCAAAGGGGATCATTAACGTGTCAGTAAATCTAATAACACGGCTCCCTTGCATTTGTCCACCCTCAAATGCCAACTGACTCTAAAGAAGGAATTGCCTACTCTTATAGGCTATTCAAATCCAATGCCCCATTAGTATCTTCTGACGTTGCGTTGCCGTGAAATTCAGTAGAATTAACCCTCAATCAGAATGTATTGATAAAGCAAAACTAATAAACTACCAGGGTATTTATAATATTGAAGAATGGACACACGTTTAAATAAGGGAGTTAAAGGAAAGTAAACATGAACTTAAAAGGTAATGCCTGAAGGCGAGGAAAAAGCAAAATTACTCACAATATTATAATCACTTGATTGGGATAAATATATAGGCTACTGCATACTGTAGGAATAATGTATCACATAGCACTCAAACTACGGAACAACCTGTAACACACGAAGTGGCACAGCTGCGTCTCGTGGGTTCAATTCCACCACCAACTCTATGTATTTAAGTGTACGCACGGTAATGCGGGAGACCGATATCCGGCTACATTCAAATAGAAGAAGAAGGCCATTCTTTGTTAGCAAATTTTGCTTATTTCACACTAAAATTTAATGATTAGGGCCTGATGTGTTTTGATTTTTCATTTCTGCAGTTGCTTAGTTTAAACACTAGAGAAGTGTAAAAGTGTGGTCACCACGCCATGTATTTGGATGTATGTGGAAGATATCAACATACTTGTATACGTGCGCCAGTTTCCATCGTTTGATTAAGTTGATAATAATAATATTAACAATAGTAATAATAATAATTTCTTTCTTTCTTTCTTATAATAATCATTGAAATTGACACCAGAAATCGTAATACTCAGAGCACCGTGCATTATTTCACCATGAAAAGTCCGATTTTCTTGTCCTAAAATGAAAACTGCCATCCTGGGATCAGGAGGCAAACATTCTACTACTGACGCACCTGACAAGCTATCCCAGAAAGTTGTGGCATTTGTCCGTTGGCACAAGCAAGTTAAGAACGTCTGTCTCGTTTATGGCTGTGAATACGTGGGAGCTTCTGGGTATGGGTAGTCCAGAGCTATTGTCTGTGGATGCTATGAAAGGTGCTACTCAATGGCACAGTAGGGAAGCAATGGTGACCCTCCTCTTCTTGTCTTGTGCTTCCTCGGAAGTTTCGGGATTACACCCTTATAACCCACGGTGGTTCTTCATTGGAGAAGATGTAAGATGTTTCTCACCGTGTTCGTAATTTGCAAGATGTTTCTGACGGGAGTGAGGAAAGACCACAACAAGTCCCACTCTGGTGTGACAAATGAAATATGAGTTTTATAAATGAGTTTATGTTCGACCCTGACTATTATGTATCTGAAAACTGTATCATAATGAGACTCATTATAACATTATTTTTCATTATGATACAGTTTCTCCCACCAATCAGAGCTCAAGAAACAGTCGTTTGACCAATTAGATAATTAGATGCGCTGAGTACCACGGCCTTCTAATGTAAATCACACTGCCTTGCCTAGTGTAATAGTAGAGTAATCGAGGTGGCCATGGTCAAATACAAGGCATTCCCTGCGTCTCATGCGCTCTGTTTAGTACATAAAACTGGCGAAATCTCGACAGATATTTATGAATATTTATCTTCGAACATAAAATAGTTATAATAATTATAGTCGAACATAAACAGTCGTATGCAACTCGCCTATAATGGTAATTAAGACACTCGTATGGAAATTATAAAACTCGCATACGCTCGTTTTATAAAAAATACTCGTGTCTTAATTATAGCCATTATAGGCTCGTTGCATAATGTACTATAATAACTGCTTAGATTGAATGAAAGGTGATTATATTGATTATATGTTGGGCGCCATGGTCATTGCTTACATCAATTGACAAAAATTTATCACTTACAACTCTGGTAGAGCACCTGAGTCCTCTGCTGCTCAGGCCGTGATAAGACTCCGTCTTTAACCGGGATGGTACTCGTACTTGCTTTAGGAATTAGGGATGACTTAAAATTATCTCCAACTACAAAAATGAAACGGCCTGCATCTGATAGTAGATAGACATTTAATTCTAATAAAAACACAAGAGAATTGCGACAAATGATGATGATAATAATAATAATAACATTAATAATACTAATAATAATAAGAAAAGGTGAACTCACTAAATTTACTAGGCTCGGCGAAGATACTAAGGTGGAGGTGATTCTAAATATTAAAATTACTTGCAAAGCTGGAATTTACGTGCCGATGAATTAATTCATAGAGAGATCTTGGGTAATTCAAGATCAGTTGGCTCACCGGGGTCGACCTCAGGATCTTGTGGTTTGGTGTGGCGATGCGGCGTTGGTTCCCTCTAAGGGCGTACTACTTCCTTCCTTGTAGCGGTTATGTAAACTTAATGTGGATACGCAAACAGAGACGAGATGTGTCTGCTGTTTTATCACATTTTATGGTGAATAACCAGATCAAACAAGCACCATTCAGAAATCAGACGTGATTTCGTCTATTATTCTTGACCAATATAAAATTACAATCGGACTCATAGATGAGCACCTTACTGTAGACTTCGAAATCGATATTTCTATAGACGAATGGGGGCTTATTTACCTCAGTAAGAGATTTTATAGCCTTCTTCATATCTCCCTCTATGGGATACTCCGTGTGGCGACCTAGAACCAATCAGGGGCCAGCTTCTCCCAAATTGCCAGTCATTCAACCTCTTCCTTCCGTTTCGTTGTTTCATCCACCTCACGCGGTCTCTGGAATTTTTCCGCGCCGGGCCTGACGGCATATGATTTGAAAAGGCTTCATGATGCGACATACGTCACGGTCTTTGTATAGTTATTGCGGACGCGTGGCAGTTGACCTACTTACGTGCCGTTCACCCAGACCCGATTCTCGAAAGTCGAGCAACCGTCGATGTCTTGGAGATATTTCCACTGGCACCCTGCTGTGACACGTCGTTAACCAAGCCTCGTAGTCGCCAAGTCCCTTTCCCTTAAGTTATGAAAAAACACCTCACTAAACTTACGTATATTCCTCGAGCCATATGAAAAGTTAATACTTAATCGAGAATAATACACATTATGCTATTGAAAACCGATAATAATAATAATTTCCTCCATTCAATATGTATCGTTTGATACGAGCTCCAACATGTTAAAGTGATAATAATAATAATGTGGGAGCCGGATGAGGATCAAGACGGCCGAGTATAGGATCTAGGGGGCGCAGGAGTAAGCTCAGCGCCATTGTCTGAGAATAAAAGAGTAGCAATATTCCGAGTTCCGACGAGCCGCGAAACACATTCCCTTAATTCTATATATTGTATTCTAATAAGTTTCTTTGTTTAAATAAATAATTCAGTCCTATATTCGATGCTTGTGAGTGTCATGATCTGGAAACCGTTTCCCACAATTGGGAGCTCGTCCGGGAAGAACTGAAACAACGAGTTACGACGCAATCCACGACACGAAGTATGACGCAAAATACAACGCTATTTTCGACGAAGTGGACGGCTAATCATATTTGTCGCTGTTGCCTACGACGCTGACGACGAGACGACGTGCAGTTTTGTGAGCCCACGACGTGCGAATCTACAACGAGGATTCATAGGCTAGCAAAATTTGTTCTTAAGTTTCAGTGACAATTTGTGATGCCGTGACGACGACGAGGGTCGGATCTAAACGACGGCAGAGGATTGTGGATATGGTAAGAGGATAGCGACTCGTTAGAGAGAAAAGACGGGAAGCGGTATTCAACGATATCACCTACAAATAACACCGGTTTGGTGAATAAGGTTAAACAGTTTTGATTGCGAGGTTATGAGGAAGCGATATTGACGGAAAACTACTTGATAGACGTGAGTAAACAAATAAGATGACTACACTCGGTGCAATAGAGAAAATAAATAAGAACATAGGTGATGCTTCGGTCAAAGCAATCAAAGTTTTTCTTAACCTCATTTTCGACCATATACCAGACGACAGGAAGAATCGAAAGCGACTGCGAGAGTTTCCTGGATTCGATTTTGACGAAAATTCCATTGAAGAGGAAGCTACGAAGAAATTTATCGAAGAAACATTTTCCAAGGCTGATCTGTTGCGTGTTTCTGAGATTCTTAATACCGAGATCGGGACAGAGGAGATAATGATTAACACCATTTGTTATTACTTGAGAAAATTGGATGAACTCGCAACTAACATAGACGATGATGACGAAGATGAAGAAGACGAAGAAGACGAAGAGAGTGAAGAGGAAGACCAGCACAGAAGGTATAGAGAACAACATAAGTTTTCATTGCCATGAGTGCCAACGGGAAGGACGGAAAGTGCTGGGGCAGTACAAAGAAGAAAGAGGCGAGTAGTGGAGATAGATGTTATAATTGCGGTGGATCTGGTCATAGTTCAAAGGAATGTGAGCACAAGGAAAAAGGCAAGAGATGTTTCAACTGCAACGAGTTTGGCCACATTTCATCCGAGTGCAAAAAAGAGAGGAAGAACGATAAGAGGAATAATCAAGGTATCAATCTTATTGGTGAAAAGAAAAGCTGCCTCAAGTTCAAAGAAGTCAGCTTGGGTCAGTATAAACTTCAGGCACTTATCGACTGTGGCAGTCCTTATAACCTACTGCGACAAAACATCCATAAGACCATGGGTTTCCCAGGATTGAAGAGCACGGATCTTGTTTTGAAAAGATTCGGTAATGGTTTTGTTGCTCCTCAAGGTTACTTCACAACAGTCGTTGAGGTAGACGAGCTGGAGTTCCAAACCAACGTCTATGTTGTTTCTGATGATACTATGGAGTGGGACATGGTTATTGGTAACGATCTATTGTATCAGGGTGAGGTCATCCTGAGCAACAAGGAGTTACCATCAAGAAACTAGAGGTCCCAATGATGTTGATCAGGGTAGCCGACGAACAGGAATTGGATATCGAGAACTGCGTAGATGAGGAAAAAAGGGAACAGATCCAGGATTTGGTAGCGAGATATGTACCAAAGAAGGCGAAATCTACTGATGTCAAGATGAAGATCACATTGAAAGAAGAAAAACCGATATTTAGCTGGCCCAGACGAATGGCACCGCTTGAGAACGAGTTTGTCGATGAGCAAGTCGAGGCGTGGCTGGAGGAAGATATCATAGAACCGAGTCAATCATAATATACATGCCAAGTGGTGGTAGCCAAAAAGAAAAATGGAAAAAAGCGACTTTGTACTGATTTTCGTCCAGTGAACTCAATCGTGGTTAGGGATCTATTTCCCATGCCAGTTATAGAGGATCTTCTGGACAAGTTACAGGATGCTACTGTGTTCTGCACCTTGGATCTCAGGAACGGATTCTTTCACGTGGAAGTCGAAGAAGGGAGTCGACGATATTTGTCATTCGTAACGCGTTCTGGACAGTACCAGTACAAAAAAAGTTCCATTTGTATTTACGAACTCACCTGCAGTCTTCCAACGCTTTATTAAAGCTGTGCTCTGGGAGTTAATCCGAGAGAACTTAGTGTTTACCTATATGGATGACATAATCATCCCAGCGAAGGATGACGACGAGGCACTCCTACGATTGAGACGAGTGTTGGAATTAGCTGCAGAGTACGGGCTGGAAATCAACTTCGAGAAGTGCAAGTTTCTGAAGAGGAGGGTACAGTTCCTTGGATACACTATTCAACGTGGACAGATTCAACCCGCCACTGAGAAGGTCCTTACTGTACAAAACTTCCCGGAGCCAAAGACGATCGCTGCGCTGCAGAGCTTTCTCGGATTGGCTGGCTATTTTAGAAAATCTATCCCAAATTTCTCGATTGTAGCCAAACCACTGAGCGATCTGTTGAGAGGTAAGCCGGAGTTCAAGTTTGGCGAGGAACAACGACGTGCATTTGTTGAGCTCAAACGTCTTCTCGCTTCAGAACCTGTGTTGAAGATATACAACCCGAAATACGAGACGGAGCTGTACACTGACGCCAGCAAGAGTGGGTATGGCGCTGTGTTGTTGCAAAAGTACCCAGAGGACAACAAACTACATCCAGTCTCATACATGAGTAAAAATACGACGATACAGGAAGAAAAATACAGCAGTTACGAGCTCGAGATCTTAGCTGTGGTGAATGCATTAAAAAAGTATAGGGTGTACTTGCTTGGAATTCCGTTCAAGATCGTAACTGACTGTCTGGCATTCCAAAAGACAATGCACAAAAGGGACCTGGTCCCACGAGTAGCTAGATGGGCTATGGCCTTGGAGGAGTTTGACTATACCATTTAACACCGAACTGCAACCAGGATGAAACATGTCGATGCCCTGAGCCGATGTCCAGCAGTGATGTTTGGATTCCCTGATGGCCTTGCAGAGAGGATCAAAATCACCCAGAGGAAAGACGAAGGATTGACAGCGATAAAAGCGACACTGGAGAAAGGGCCTTACGAAAACTTCATCGTCAGAGATGGACTGCTGTTTAAATTTGTTGACGGGCGAGAGACGTTGTTGGTCCCGCGGGCAATGCACCATGAAATCATCAGAGCTGCACATGAGAAGGGACACTACGCTGTTAAAAGGACTGAAGAAGACGTGAAGCAGGAATATTATATTCCAGACTTGGCCAACAAGGTGAAACGAGTCATAGCCAACTTTGTGAAGTGTCTGGTGGTTAACAGGAAGGCCGGCAAGAAAGAAGGTTGGTTACATCCGATGTTCAAGGAGAGTGTGTCATTGCACTCCTACCACATGGATTACATTGGACCACTTAAATCTACACACAAGGGATATGAACACATCTTCTGTGTGATAGATGCCTTCACGAAGTTCACCTGGCTGTATCCTGTGAAAGCTACCACATCGGCCGAGACGATTGAAAATATTGAGTTTCAGAGGACGAACTTTGGAAACCCAGTTCAAATGATCACCGACAGGGGGCCATCGTTCACCTCCCTTGAGCTCCAGGACTACTGCAAATCGCAGGGTATCAAGCGCGTCTTGATCACAGCTGGACTGCCAAGAGACAATGGTCAAATCGAGAGAGTCAACTCAATTGTGACCAAGATCATCGCTAAAGTTAGCTTTGACGATCCGACGAAATGGTACAAGGTTGTACCATCCGTTCAACGAGCTATCAACTCTACGTTTCAGAGGGGCATCGGAATGTCACCTTTGGAGCTGCTGTCAGGAGTCAGAATGCACAACCAAAATGATCTACGTATAGTGCAACTCATCGAAGAGGAGCTGATCGATTCGTTCAACGAAGAACGTGATCAGATGAGAGAACAAGACCATGGTGGACCAAGAATCACATCGTTCTGTGCGGAGTTTATGAGGCCCTGGCCGGGCGGATCTTCTTCATCCGGGTCGGATGAGGATCAGGACGGCCGAATGTGGGAGCCGGATGAGGATCAAGACGGCCGAGTATAGGATCTAGGGGGCGCGGGAGTAAGCTCAGCGCCATTGTCTGAGAATAAAAGAGAAGCAATATTCCGAGTTCCGACGAGCCGCGAAACACATTCCCTTAATTCTATATATTGTATTCTAATAAGTTTCTTTGTTTAAATAAATAATTCAGTCCTATATTCGATGCTTGTGAATGTCATGATCTGGAAACCGTTTCCCACAATAATAATAAAAATAATAATCAAATGGGAGATAATGATAAAATAAACAGTGTAATTATGGGCTTAACTATTGCTGATTACTCGCCGATAAAATGATGTAACTCCTATTAAATTATATACTGCTCAATACGTGCTTCAGGACACAGGTGCCTGTACAAATGGTAACAAGGCCACCTGCCCCCGGGTTGATGAACAGATCTGCATAATTAGGTGCAGATGACCTATATATTTTGTTCCTTTAAATAACAATCTCCTCTGTAAAAGTGTGGTGTTTGTATTCGTTTTGTAACCAAAGGTGGAGGTAGTGTTAGTTATTGTGGTTTTTATGGGGTGGAACAACGAGGTCATCTGCCCCCAGGTGGAGGTAAGATTGAGAATGTGGCAGTCGTGGTCCTATCCTATTACTGGAGTTTAATGGGGAAAGGCTGGCTAGGTGGAATACGAAGCGAATTATTCTCACTTGTCTGAGCGAAGCTGAGGCAATTGGTTCCAGTCACCATACCAGATATGAAATTCTTGGCCCAACCGGTAATCTGAATTATATGGTAAGACAAGTGATCTCCTCTGTATCAGTGCTATGGTGTTCCCGTAATACGTATATGATTTGCGTACTATTCCAAGTAGGCTTATATTCGAACTGTCATCTTGCTTAGGCACGAGCTCTTAGAAGCCGTACAGAAGTAGCTTATGCAACCCACAAGTTGTTCGCCCCTTTACACTTGTTACTGCTACCCTTTCTGTACTGTGGTGATATTAAAATGATGTCTTACTCACACATACGGATATTATTGACAACCAATGTAACGGAATTCAATTCAATTCAATGGGTATTTGCTTACAGACTTGCCAACATAACACCTGTTGTAATACATTTTACCAAGCTCTTCGAATCAAAGTATTATGGCTCCTTGTGGCTGGTTAAACAAGTAAATTATTGCAAGTTAGAAAAAACATGAAATCAACTCGTCAATGAATAGTTTTGACTTGGAAAGTTGATGTTCTTCCGATTTTCAGACCGTAACAAGGAGACGCGAAAATTCTCGTGCTGGAACAAATTTCTCAGCGACAACTTAGCATTGTTTAGCTTACCTTTGCAATATGATTAACGGACTAGTGATCTTATTATACAGCAATACAACATTTGAAATTGAAGAAACAAGTGTCGATATCAAGTGAAGGTAAGTGTTGAATATAATTCATTAATCAGCATGAATATTTGACTAAAGTGAAACTAGAAACAGTTAAGACCTTTCACAAATAATAGGAGACACATGAGAGAGCAGTTACATTGGCACTGGATTCTCATCAAGGGGATCCTCATTCGAAATTAGTTCAATGGGTGTATTGGGCCTAATAGGTATAAAAAATGTGCGCACCTGTAGTGCGAATTCAACATCTAGAGGCATGTTATGAATTAGATTACCATTATGTTAAGTCACAAGTAATATTATTATTATTGGCTGTCACTTGTGATGTCCGGGTTCAATTTCCGTCTCTGCTAAATAATTAATTAATTTTGGTCGGATGGTTCGAATGGGGTACTCTCAAATTCATGCAAACAAATAGTACCGAGAATAATTAAATAGCAAATGTTCATACATTCTACTAGTGTCTTCCATTTTCTTTTAAATTATTTCCCATGGTAAGTACTAAATAGCATTTGGTTTTTGAAAGTCACTTATGCGTACACATTTAATAGTCATGTGCCATTATACAAAATTTCAGTTTGATTGCTGTAAACGTTTCGCATATATTGTGGACCGGTGAAATATATTGCATGTCCACCAGCCTGGATTGTTACATGTGAAAGCCATATAATAATATGCCAGCAGATGGTGGTTTATTATGCAATTATTAATTTTGATCGCTTGATTAGAATACAATAAATTAAATGTGATTTTTAAATGTCCCATTAAAATATATTTAAAATAGAGGGTATTATATTGAGAGTTGGGCAATGATTTACCAGGCCAAAATTCACTTCGAAAAAACAAGAATAAATTTTTAATATTTGCATGGCTGCCATGATGATCTTGCGTTCATCTTATTTTAATGGCCTCTAGAAACATTCAAAATTTCAGTTTTATTGATGTAATAAATTCTTAGATGTAGGTAACCGGAGAAATGTATCGCATGGCCTCCATGTTGGATTTTTATATCTAGCCCATTGAGCTATGGACCTATACTTGATGGCTATCTTGTTAATTATTTACTCAAAATTTCATTTCGATTAATCGATTCGGACAAAAACAATATAAATATAGTTTAAAAATATACAGAGCCACCATATTGAGTTTGCAAAACAAATTGGGTCAAATTAAGTGCAAATATAGAAAGCATTCTCTAAAGATTTACCATGCCATGTTTCACTGCACACCAAGAAATAAATCGAGAGAAAAGTCATTCTATATATGTGAACTTTGCAACGCCAGCATATTGGTTCAGTACATTGAAACTTTTTGACACTTACATAGGGTAATTTATCTCCAACACCATACAAAATTTCAGGTTAAAAGCCGGAATAGTTTCGGAGATAAAGAATTCCGGCGTATTATTTTGTTGGGCCGCATGTTGAGTTGGTGAAACTTGTTAATACATTATTTGATAGGCACAGTCGAGTTTCATTTAAACCGCTTTAGCTGTTTAATTTTATTATGGGGACGCGCACACGCACTCACACACACATGGACCAAAATTGATTCTATAATTCTATATTTCAAATGATGAAAATTCGCTGAAAATTAAGAATACGTAGGTTCGATTTCTACCTCAGGCTTCCTAGACTTTATTTTCCCTATTTTACCGCTTCTCATCCAAGAAAATGCCAGGATGGATGCTAACGTAAAGCCATGGTTAACTCGTTAACAATATTGGTCTCTATTAAAAATAAACACAGTAGTATGAAGAACAAAATAACTCAGGTTATCAGAAAAATTCTATACACACAGGTGTACTGTGCTGTTGACCACGATGTCCATACCATAATGAAACAACATCAACAACAACATCTTAGTAACAAGTATGGTTAAAGCGAAACACTTTTTTTTTTTTTTCAAAGTTCAAACAAACTCAGAGTTTGGTCCAACTGGATATTTGTTATCCACTTCGCATAAGAATATATTGCTCTACTTACATGCATAAGGGGGGGGGGGGGGGGGGTTACCGACAGTAGTGGCTGCGCTCGCTAAAGCGCTGCGTTAGGTCATGGGGCCAAGCTCTCTGCTGACTCGGTAGACGCGCGGGTTCGAGCCCCACCGTCGGCCGTCCTTGAAATGGTTTTCCGTGGTTTCCCATTTCCAACTCCAGGCAAATGCTGGACGGTACCTTCTGACAGGCCAGGGCCGCTTCCTTCCACATCCTTGCCCAGTTTCATTCACCATCATTCATTTCATCTCTCATTAACTCCTCTCATGAGGTTGGTGTCAGGAAGGGCATCCGGCCGTAAAAATCATCCGCCACAAAGACTTCCATCGCATCTCATCCCCGACCCCGTAGGAAAATCGGGAATAATAAGGGGTAGACATACATACATACATGCATAAGGGGTTCCATCTGTTTCTAATACGTGCCAAATTGAATCATACAGGCCATCTAGTAGTGGAGTAAGTGCTGCTGATGATGATAATTGTTGTTTTAAGGGGCCTAACATCGAGGTTATCGGCCCCAGTGGGGTAAGTGCAAGTATTGTTGAAAATAACCCAACTTACCAATTAAGTTTAATCATCCACTAGCAAAGATGAATACACTAAGCATACTCAGTGAGTCAAGAAAGAACGATTAAACGTACCTTTTAAATATCAAAATCAGTGACCCAGGGTGTATATTGCGCAATTAACATGGAACTTGGTGAAACGGGAGCATGGTATAAAACTCCTTACTAGCATGAATCTCGAAAATAGAAGCTCTTAAATTGTATAACCCACTATCACTTGATACAACATAGCAAGTACTTGCTTACATGGGACACTTTCACTGCAATATAAAGGGTTCGTCCTAAAAGTAGTGAGACTGAGTCAATTAAAAAAAAATATTGACAAAAATTACACATATGCTCAATATTGTTCAAAGTAGGACCCTTTTGCTTCCACACACCGCTCAAGGCAGGATTTCCAACCCTCGTACGCTTTCTGGAAGGCAGCAACCGGAATGCTGTCGTGCTCCCTCGTCACGGTCTGCTGCAACGCTTCCACGGAGCCGTGACGTTGTCCTTTTAGGGTGATTTTAAGGCGGGGAAAGAGGAAAATGTTGGCACGGGCAATGTCTGGACTGTAGGGTGGCTTAGGCAGGGTTGCCGATGTTGTGTTGGGCCAGGTACGCCAGCACGCGGAAGGCTGTGTGGCTCGGAGCATTGCCGTGATGGAGCCGCCAGGAGTTGGCGATCGCTGGGCGACACGAACGATGCGTTTTCTCAGCCATTTATGGACCTCCACATAAAGACTTACTCTGCGGCCATTGTCCAAAAAAGTCTTCACTCTTGCCACAATTTCGTCCGTTTTGGTGCTCGATGGTCGTCCTGAACGTGCGTCGTCTTCAACTTCCTCTCTCCCCTCCAGAAACAGCTTGTGCTAGTCAAAAACACTCGATCTGCCCATGGCGTTATCACCGTAAGCCGTCTTGATCATATCATGAGTCTCTATCCCGGTTTTGCCGAGCCTAACACAAAATTTTATGGCGTAGCGCTGTTCCAACAAACGAACCATGACGCAGCGTGATGAGTGCACTTTCAGACGTTATAGAGACGAGCGATTTACACTCCACTACAGCTGGGATCCAACTGTGTGGCTGGCTCACAGCCTTCCTTACATCCCCCTCCACCAACCTCAGGCAGAGAAGCTGCGGGCAGTCTATCCGTCTGCGCGGGGAAAATCCGGTCCGACTACTTTCAGAACAGACTCTGTAGGCTACATAAGACGAACAAATCCATAGTCTTGATGGAGAATGGGCGTATTGTTTAATCGTAAAATTACTCATATTTCATTAGAGGAATGACAAAGAAACGTAGTAAACGAAGAGTAAGGTGCAAGCTTACCACTACTCACATGAATGTCAAAGTGTTGTTTCGTAAGTGTCTTCTTTAAAACATATGTTTAAAACTGTGCAGTTCTAGTGACGATACCACGGTTTCACACACAGCCAAGTACACGGGGCTATATGACCTTGATTTTGCGGAACCCCTAAAGGAATTAACAGAAAAAGAAAGAAATTAGGTCATTTATTATCATAGGGTGTTATTTTAAATTAATTCCACCAATTACGAAGCAAGTTCACCAGCAAGAAGTAATTAATTTTGGGGAATATGACTGATAAAATATATATTTGAGGATATAGCAGCAAACGTTCAAGCACGGGTATCTTCAAAGCTTTACCAAGCCACAAACGTCAGAGTATTAACAGTGAGGTATTCGCTCAATGGATTCTATGAAATAGTTGGTTGCTCCTTACAATAAAGAAACTCTCCTGCTGATAGAAAACCAAAGCTAAAGCAATGCATAGTAAGACTGAAATAAAGTTAATATTTTAACCTTAGGGATTTTGCGTCTCTATTCAATACTGTGGCTTTAGAGATGCCGGGGTGACGGAATTCCTCCCGGAACGGGATCTTTAACTTGCCAGTAAATCTACCAATTAAATTACGAATAACAACCGACATCGCCGGAATTCGATCTCTCAGCCTTGGGAGCTGTGGGCAAAAACCATACCACTGCCTTCCGTAGTCAGACCCACCATAATGGTTAAAGGAATAGATGAGGTATATTTTCTCTTGGTCTACCAGACTATAGTTTTCAAACCTATGTGAAGAAAACGTAATGATTACTTTTAGAAAATAATTCGCATGAAAATGTGCCCTTAGCAACGGACGACCACCAGTCATAAATTAAGAAGTCATGTGAAAGGATTTGACGGTAAAATCTAGCTGATTGAGACAGGTGCAGTTTAGGGAACCGAAGAAGCTTTTCCTTTTAGAAAACCCGGATTATTGATTAATGGAAATAATATGCTTAATATTCGTATGTCAATAGACAATTGTATGTTATTAGGAAAGAGATATATTTGCATTACATACCTATATTCGTCGAAACAGGGGATAAATCAAGTACTTGGAGTGTGTGTACCCGGATATGCTGTATGAAGCTGATACTTAACTGGACTAAGAGTCTGAAATGTACAAAGCAGATTTGTTTTGTAATTGTTGTGAATGATTTTAGGGACTTGGGATATCTTGGTCATAAGACACGTGTCGTTGGATGTGAATTGAATCGACTTGATAGTCTGTAAATTGGTGACTGTAGAAGCGTGTGCAATTGTAAATGTTTGGGTCACTGATGGGGTTTGATGCCCAAAATATGAAAAAAGGTACCATCCCAGTATTACACGCGTAGTTTACTAGCATCTGTTAGGCAAAGGTTGGTAGAAATTCACTATGACGTCCTGACTAGCTGCAGTATCGTTCTGTACGAGCAGCTACTTCGAGTGAATCAAGCCTTTAGTTTTATACAGGGGCCTACATCGTCACTGTACTGAGTTTAATCACTAAATCTAATTATTTACTGTGAATTATGAAGAATGAGATGAGGCATGAGATATAAACGACGTAGAATAAAATAGTAGATGTCTGGTCTCAGTGGCAGTGTGACCATGGTGGAGCCCCTTTACCACGACCAACCCAAGGCTGTGAAATGTCGTCTTACGGTGACACATGTAACCTCTAACAATGAGCTATATCAGTTGTAGATCTGAATCACGAGCAGAGTCACCTAAGTGCCTTTCGATTAGATTGATTGACCTGGTAAGCTACATGCTGTTATAACATAGAGTTCTGGTGCATAGACCACGACTCCCTACATATAGGACGATCTTGATAGACAGAGTGGTACATATTATATACGTATGGGATGGGGAATGTCACTCTGTGATAGTGGGTTATACATTTTACGAGCTTATGTTTTCGAAATAGCGGCTAAGTGTAATTTCCATAGTGATAGTCTTATGACTCATCCTAGTAAGGACTTTCATACCATGCTCCCGTTTCGCAAAGTGTCATGCTAATTGCGCAATATACACCCTTAGTTGTTGATTTTAATATTTTAAAGGTACGTTTAATTACCATCTCTCGACTCAATGTCAACGTATTTCACTATTTCTGAACGGAACATATTGTGTCAGATATGGACGTGTGCTTGGCCGCAAATTAGGCGAGAAAAGATGTGTATGTGTTAGTCCGAGAAATGCAGAATGAAATAAGGCTCTCATGGAGGGTGATATCTACTGTACATGGTGGGCAAGGCAGCTGGGAACAAAGTGCTGAAAGACATGAATGACGTAGAGAAAGACGTGTATGGTTTAGGAGATGACAGCAGGTGAGACGTCGCACTTGCCAACAGCGCTTGCAAGCCTTCTAAACCAGACGACCTGATTTTGTGTGTAAATATGAACAAATCTGACAAACATAAAAAAGATAACACGTACCTGGCGTTAAGCAATGTCTTATCCAGTAAACGTCACGTCGACAGGTCATGAGGAGACAGATATCACGGAGTGGGAGGGAACCTGTCCAACCACACTTCTATCCCGTTACCATGACACTTAGAGCGATGTTGCCACTCTGGCCATAAGAAACGTTATCGCTCAAAATGATTGCAGTAACATGGATTTTCGGAAAAACCACTTGCCGTACGCGGATCCACCATGGACACCATCTAATTATTCGGTTATGCTGCATACCTTGGTGCAAATACCAAGTTATAAATCATACAATTAGCCTGCTCGACATGTTAAAATAATGTAACTAAACAATTTCCACTAACAACGTACCATTTAATGCAGGTTTTTTCACGTCTTTTGACGCTTCCTGACCAAGGGAATCATATGTCTCCGGCTGTTTGGTTATACAGATCTTTCACTGTATATTGAGTATTACGTGCATGGAAAACTCAACCTACAATGCATGAAACTTCTAAGCACAAGCTAGCACAAAAATTGCAACAATAATCATCATAGCACGTATTATTAGAACAGTGTGATAAATAAATGAAACAAATGATAGTTCAATAAAGGATTTGTGTCACAGTTTTTCCTCTCATCACAGCATAACCATTATTAATTACACGTTATGTTACGCTAGTGACTAAAAACATTCCACTTTTTTCCACCAAACTGACAATCTCATTTCATAAAATCTAATGATAATTAATATTAAATGAATTGCTTTGACAAAGTGATTTCATTATTTTTTGTGGTCGGTGCCGTTAATTGTCCACACTGTGACAAATCATAGTGGAAAATAAATCTTAATGCACATTGCAACCAGAGAAATATGTGTGGTAGTAAAGGGCAGTAGTTACCAACTGCAGTGTGTATCCGCATTTGACGTTACCAAGATTAAAATTAATTAAGTTGGTTTATTAGGTGAATCATTGAGAGAAAATACACAGTAGTATATTGATTACCAGCAATAAGCTACAGCAATCTGGAGCATTTTGAGCAATTATGATCAGTTGTTGTTTGATATTAGAGGCTGGGACATCGTAGTCGGTTCATCCCAGTGTACTTGTATGTTGACCTGTGTTATAGTACTGTTTGTAGGTTTTTGTATTTTTATCAGTGCGCGTATTTCATGCATGATCGAGCAGCGCCTCATTTTACTCTTGCTGTTAGAGCAATCTTACATCAGCGATTCCCAAACAAATGGATAGAGCGTCAGGGACTGACACCGTGGCCTGCTCGTTCTGCCGGTCTCAACCCCTTAGACTTCTACTTATGGGGTCATTTGAAGGCCATTGTGTAAGCCACACCTATTCATAACATGGACACGCTGCGTCAGCGTCTAGAGCAAGGATGTCAGCAGATACGACAGACGCCGGGAATATGGGAGCGTGTGAGACAGTCAATGATGTGGCGCATAGACGCCTGCATTACAGCTCGTGGTAGCCATTTGGAGCATCTTCGGCAGATAACTGTAAGTAGTAACGTAGACATTATCAACACATGCATAGTGAAGCAGTCTGTGTTGTGTTCACCATAGACAATGCTTGTAACAGGGAAACTAAAGGAAATACACAATATGTTTACAGGACATGTTTTGCTTGTCATCAGGTCCTCTATTGAATCCCCGGAACTTTCCCACATATTTAATTACACTCTGTATAACTTTCTAAATCAGTAATTAAGACTCCTCCCGCGGGATGGCATCTTTCTGTGATGAACCGCGGGATTTAACTTTTAGAAAAGTCAAATGCATGGCTTCTATGATTTGCGAAACGTAAGCTACAGAATTTTCCGTCATTGGATAATGATGTTATCATATGATACCAATATGGATCAACGTTTCAATCGCCTAAGCATGATACGATAAATAAAACATAAGGTTTTAAAATGAACATCATTATTTTTTTATTTAAGCTCTATGAATATTGACTGTGCCAGGTTTCATTGCACTCGGATGATTAGATCACGAGAGAAAATATGTTTACTATTTGAAAATCACTTTGCCACCATAATGTATGAACTTACCCAACAGTCCTCTAATGCCATACAAAATGTCAGTTTGATGGCTTCAACTGTTTCGGAGATACTGGCAACCGTCTACATATTTCGGAAGGTTGCCAAGTTCCATTGTTATATAAGTATACCACAGAGGTATGTACCAATATATATAGATTATTACGTAGGTTCATTATTCAATCGTTCACGAGCATCGTATGAGTAGGACACAAAGAATAAAGACTTCATTTTAAAATTTCGCACAGCCGCCATTTGTTTTATGAGAACAATTCAGTTGATTTACATGCCGTTAGATTAAATGTTATATAGGCATTTAGAGTGCTACGTTTCACAGCACACGGTTGATTAATTCTCGAGAAAATGTAATTCAAATATTCTATTTTCGCCTACCCGCCATGTTAGATTTGTACTTAACAAGGTTTTAAACGTTACATCAATGACCGTACAGTAGTATTCTCTATCACCACAGAACGTTTCAGGGAGATGTCGGTAATACTTTCGGGCATATCGAATGCCGGTGATATATTTCATGCGGCCGCGATATTCGATTGGTGAAATATATTAAAATTTGAATGGCACGGTCGGGGTCGGACAAAATAGTACTATGTCCTAACCGTGTTTCCAGCCGTTCGTATTTTATTAGGGGGGACACACATTCACATACGCGCGCACACACACACACATGGACAAAATGTGATCTGATAAGCCAATCTTTTCATATGATGAAATTAGGTTAAAATGGTTAACTTTCATTAGTATTTCCCCCAATTTAAGCAAATGATCAAAATTCATACACATTTGTTTCATGTAGATTCCCGGAACGTAGCTGTGCTCGTTAAACCGTGCACCACGGGCACGAGAATAGTTGCAGTGGGTCCGGAGGTTGTAGGTTCAAATCCGGTCACTAACAGTGGATATCCTGAGTGTGGTTTTCTCCGATTTTATTTCGCACTGACTCGAGGCAAATGCCGAGATAGTAACTTACATCTAGTCCAGGGGCAACTATTTCATCCCTGTCCCTTATATAGTTTCACACACTACTGCAATCATCACAGAAATGTAGGTTATCAGAGAAATTCAACTCACACCCGGCTACACGGAGCTGGTGGCTAAGATGTCCCAGGTCCATGAAATGTATTATTAACTACATGATTAATGAAGAGGTTCGTCATACATGAAAAAGCTGTTTTAATGCGAACAAATTGCAAAGTTTACATCGATCATTACAAATCGATCGTAATAAACAGTTGAAGGCGGTTGAACTACTAATGTTGTAAGGAATCTATATTTACTACGCAGTATTATTAAATTAACTATGAACTAATATTTCATAAAATAAGAAATGTGAAGACGGAGAATTCCATCAAACATGTGTGTGATTCGTCTCGTGTTGTGATGGATTCCTCTAGATCTGGTGTACACAAGATAGCCGATCGGTTACCACATTTCTCATCTCATCCTGAAGAATTGCCACTAAATGAGCACATGTCTTGTCCTTTTCTGAAGTTTTTTACACCGGCATGTTGCGAGAGATATAAGCAGTATCCTGCTGAGCCGAACAAGCAGAGCCTAATTGCTATTCACTACTGCCACTTATGCACCTCGTCGTCCTTAAAAAATATTCCATTTGTAAGAAATTTTTCGCAGAGAAAATATGATTGTCGATCATTAGAATTATATTCAAATGCCTGTTTGTAGCGGCACAACGTAAAAGACGAACAAAGAGCGAGAGAGACTGATCTAGGTAATTCAATGGAATTGTGCCATAAAAAACTAGACGATTGTGTAACATTAATTTCAAACCAGCAGATAGAAATTAAGGAATGTGAAGGACACATTGAGTCATTGACTCAGCAGAATGTCAATCTTAAGGCGAAGCTAAAATCTCTTGAAAACCGCCTAGGAGAATCTGAGCAGTACACAAGTAGGAATACGGTGGAAATACACGGTGTCCCGGAGGTTCCTAACGAAAACATTATTGAAACAGTGAAGAAAGTAGGTCAAGCTCTGGATGTGGTCATCACTGAAACAATGGTGGATGCCTGTCATCGACTGCCTAAGTCACCTAATCATCAACACAGTGGCATCATCATAAAATTCGTTCGGCGGGACGACAAGGAGCATCTTTTGGAGCGACGTCGGGTGAAACGGAATCTCTCCACTCGTCACGTTGGTCTTCCTGGCGATAATGTAATTTATGTGAACGAGAGTTTATCCCCGGAAAAGAGGAAGTTGCTGGCACAAGCTAGGAGCATCAGAAGAGAGAAAGAGTATGCTTTCTTGTGGGTAAGAAATGGACATATTAAAATACGCAAATCTGAAGGTTCTCGGGTAATCGTAATTCGAAATGAGGATGACCTGAACACTCCCTAATGGTATATAAACCTAGATTATCCATTTATTATCAAAATGTAGGAGGAATGAATACAAAATTAGATTTATTCAATGAAAACCTGATCACCAAACAGTATGACTTAATTCTAATTACAGAAACTTGGTTATCTAGTAAAATCGCTGACAGTGAGGTCTGTTCTGATATATACAGAGTGTACAGGGCTGAGAGGCCTGCCAGAGCAGGGGGTGGGGTGGAGTTGGTCAGGAGCGGATTAACGGTACTCAAGGTCGACAGAATGACTGGCACATTGGAATGTCTATTAGTGAAACTGGTCATTAGGGGAAATATTTGGTACGTCTGTAATATGCAGGGGCGGCTCCTGAGGTAGTGCCCGTGTGCCATGGCACCACCAGTGTAATGAAGAGAGAATATGTGACTTTTCCCTCTCAAGAACAGTTTATATTACATTTACATTTTGAGGAAATTGTATACATGTTCTGCATTTATTTGAACGAGCGCGCAAACTGACATGCGTTCTGGTGGCGCTTTATTGAATTACTGAGCCAGAGCCAACCGGCACTACCTACGAACATCAGACCGCATCAGACACTGTACTGCAATAAGGACTAGTTTGGCTTGAGTTTGTTTGTGTTGTGTTGAGACGCATATTACCCTGAGGTAGAGCCAACGGCCTCGTGACGCGGAGCTTCAATTCTATCCACGAGATAGCAGCACGTCACAGGTACAAGCACACATTACATACACGTTAGAACTGCTGAACTGCTTTATCTTTCAACCACTAGAGTACAGCATATGGCAGCACACCTCCAGTGGTACCAGCTTGACGATATATCACTGTGTCTTGACTATTAAATAAATTCAAACCACAACATAGTTTTAGTTCTTTATTGTTTGACATTTAGCAACTTTTTTAGGCTCATATTGATGACGGGGATTATTTGTTCTCTCTTTGTAATGTAAAAATTCGGAATTTTTCAACGAGTTTTACTGTGTTTCGTTAATTTAATTTGGCGGCACAGTTTCACGTCCCAAGCGTAAACACAAATTCTCAAGTTTGACTGCAAATGTGTATGAATAGTGTCCGTCGTTAAATAGCTTTTGTGTTCATTTATATTAGATTCAGGGGATATCCTTTCCAATCAATCCGTATGTACGATAAGTAAGGTTGTCTTAGAGGTAGGTCATCGTGTTCATTTCATCTCACCTATTTATTTTGAGACAGCAACTGAAATTGCGACAAAGAGGCTGTGGTCACGTGTGTGTTAGCAATAGCCATGCTTATTTTTTCCTATATAGACATGTTACATAAACTTGCATAGCATCATGCGGCATTGACCATATAAACACCGTTTTAATCTAGTAAGTGTGCTTTTTGAATCGATGCATGCAAGCTAGGTTCCTTAATAAAATTTGATTTGTTTCATGTTTGAAGATCGCATAGCTGGAGCGCAACGTACGAAGCCTTAGGAATCTCAATGAGCTCTGTGTCACCTTTCGGAAGTGTAACAATGAATAAAATAAGTGAGTTGTTACAATCTCCATTTAGCGATAGGACCGCTCTTATTAATTCAAATGAAGGTGTTGATCGAGGTTTTGGAACAAATTTTTTTGATGAGTAGGCCTAGCATATGTTGTTTTCTTCAAATTATTTTTCTGGGAGGTTTGTTCAATTATAATTCTTAAAAGTGGTTTTTATTTAAAATGCATATGGATCAAAATATGTGTATGATATAATATCGTATGGCCTCGGTGCCAGGTGCAAGCGTTGTTGTTTGACACCCAAAGGGCAGCTTGCTTGTCGAATTTTTGTTGTTCCTTGGAGGGCCATGAAAGTCAAGGAGGTTAGATATCTAAGCTCCTTGACACTTTAGCGCTTTCTAGTAGTGAAAGGAGGAACTTTTGTTTTGGCGAAAAATCCCGAGACTAAAATATTTGTAGTAGTTATGCAATTTCTCAATTCACTTCAGCGGACACTTCAATTAAAAACGTCTTCTACAATAGCACAGTTAAATAATGTTAAACATATAACTTATTGCATAAAATATGCACTATCCGTACCTGCAACTTTGAATGATTTTATTGCAAATTTTGAATATGCTGGCACCACCATGTGAAAAATCACCAGCCGCCACTGGTAATATGTACATTCCACCAGCTTCAAAAATAGAAACATACAGGGAACTATATAGGTGGTTGGAATCCAGAACAGAAATATATGATCAAAATTTAATAATCTTCGGCGATTTCAACATCCCAACAATACAAAGTACACTAATTAAAGACGACAACATTCAAACAAGAGAACTCGTAAATTTTATTAATTATCATCAGCTAAAGTCTTATAATTCAGTACTAAACCGTAACGGGAGGACGCTGGACTTAGTTTTATCCAACAAAACCAACATAAATGTAACTGAAAACACTGATCCTCTCTTACCGCTGGATCGCCACCACCCTGCCCTGGATGAGGAAATATCTCTAATAGTATGTCGACACCAAGTACATATCCAGCCTAATGATACCTTTAACTTCCGGGAAGCCAATTTTGAGCAGCTGTACACTCGGTTGAGGAATGGCGCTTGGGGTCAAATATACGAGTGCACTGATGTAAATACTGCAGTAGACCTGTTTTACCAAATTTTTTACGCAATACTTGGCGAAACCGTTCCTATATGTAAACGACAAACGGGCAGAAAATATCCTGTCTGGTTTTCTAAGGAAACAAAAAGTAAATTGAAGTAGAAGGAATACCACAGGAAGAGAAAAAATTACTCCGATCATCATAGACTACGTTTTGAAGAATTAAGATCAGAAATTAAAAAGGACATTCAATTATCTTATAAGAAATATATCCGTAATATTGAACAAAACATTAGGCGGGACTCAAATAAATTTTGGACGTTTATTAAAAACAAGAAAAAAATAGGAACACATGCGACACCTTTAAATATAATAATGAAGAATTGGACAGGGGTGATTCCATTGTTGAAGGTTTTGCGACATATTTCAAATCAGTTTATGACTCTCAGTCTGCCCAATACAAAGTCCCAGCCTGCAATTCGAATACTCCCAACACCCTTCACATAAAACTTGTCTCGAAGGAAGAGGTTGGAAATGCATTAAGAAAATTAAAACCTAAGTCGTCGGCTGGTCCTGATAATATTCCACCGTATGTAGTTAAGGGATGTGCTGAAAGTCTCAGGGACCCGTTACACTTTATATTTAACTTAGCCATACAAACTTCTACGTTCCCTGACGCCTGGAAAATCACTCGCGTCTGCCCTATACTAAAATCGGGAGATCCATCACTAATTAATAACTACCGTCCTATATCTATTTTATCTGCAGTAGCCAAGGTATTTGAATTCATATTGCACGGAAGAATATCAGTATTTCTCATACCGCTCGTAACAGATAACCAACATGGTTTCCTATCCAGGAAATCTACGGTGACGAATGCAATTAATTTTACTCAAATTATATCTAAAGAGTTAGATAAAGGAGGACAAATAGATGTCATATTTACAGATTTTGAGAAAGCGTTCGACACAATAAATCATGATATCCTTCTTAACAAATTGTGTATTTTGGGATTCTCCCACCCATTACTCAAATTATTCATCTCCTACCTCAGAGACAGGAACCAAATTTGTTTTGTTCCAGAAAATGTCTCAAAGGAATACATAGTTCATTCCGGAATACCCCAAGGCTCGAACCTTGGACCTCTGATTTTTCTAGCAATGATAAACGATTTGCCACGTTGTATAGTACACTCAAATAGTCTTTTATATGCAGATGACTTCAAAATTTTTAAATCAATTTCTTCCGCTAATGACTGCACTCTACTACAAAATGACCTAAATAATATACACAAATGGAGTATAGAAAACAAATTATACTTAAATGTACCGAAGTGTGTTGTTATGACCTTTACACGTAAGAAGAACCCAATCACATTTGTTTATGGAATTGGACCTCAGTCATTGCAAACAGTAAGCGAGAAGAAAGATCTAGGAATCTTGTTTGACCGAGAGCTTGCTTTCACTTGTCATGTGCAAAAGACAGTCGGGGATGCTTACCGCATGTTAGGGTTTATAATAAGAAACACTAAGCCATTCATTAGGACCAGTACCTGCATAAACCTTTATATTGCCATGGTGAGATCCAAGCTCGAGTACGCCAGCCAAGTATGGCGTCCCTGGCAGAAAACATGCATTAAATCCATTGAGCAAGTACAAAAGAAATTCCTCAGATATTTACACCTCAAAATAACGGGCAATTACCCACACATGGTACCCTACGGTGAACTTTTGTTGAATTTCGGCATGACTAGTTTGGAGTCTCGAAGGCAAGTGAATGATATGAAATTCCATTAATAAAGTTATTAACAGTCGAATTGATAACTCATTTTTCCTATCGCTCCTAAATTTCAACAACCCTCGCTTTACTACAAGATCAACTATAACATTCAAAAATGATATAACCAATACTACTTCACATAATAATTCACCTGTATGGAGGCTTTGCAGTATTTACAACGATGCGGTTCGTGTAAACTGGAAACTAGATTTCTGTCTCTCAATTAGACCGTTCTTGGAAATTATAACCCAGTCACTCTAATTCATACTTGAAATAAAATTATCACACAAAACAGAATCAACAATGTGTATATTGAACCCTTTATCCTCTGTTGGATAAATGATTCTATGTTTTATTTCTTCAATTAATAAATATTTCCACCAGCATCATGAAAGTAGCCAGACGGAGATGAGGAAATTTCAAGCATTTGTTGGAGACAGCGGGTACATACCTGAAGCTGATTGACAAAAGGCTAAATACTTTAGCTGTGAAAGGAAATAGCCTAGCGATGTGTCAGAAGGACAGGTGTTGGCCGCCTCAAAAATAGAAGCGACGCGCAGTGAGACATGGTTCTGGTATGTTCATTGTGATATTCGCGCCTAGAAGTAATATGATGCAGTAACGTGAGTGGCTGATGTACATAATAGACACTCCTACGACGCCAAGATCTGCTAAAAACCGCCAAACTACAGAAAATGTGGGAACCAATGAGAGAAGAATGCCTATTTAGCGCGGCAGGTCTAGCGTGGGCACGCTCGGCTAGCATTCACGCGGGAGATCGCCTAGACAAAATCTCTACGATCGATTCTAGGATTAATGGGCATATTCTTGACCTGCGCTATTTTACGAGTTCAGTGATATTTATTTCATTCCTGTACCACCATTATTTCGAGAAATTTTTGTATAAATTCCCCCCCCCCCCCCCCCCCCCCATCAAGACCTAGGGCCAGTTCATTTATAAGTGGTGTGAAGAGCCAAGACTTTGCTTATTATTATTCTGTGCGTCTACGGACGTAAGACTATTACTTTGGTTCGTCTACGGACGGAGGCTGTTATTTTGTGTGTCAGTGGACACAGGCTTTTATACTTTGCGCGTCTAAGGACGTTGACAGTTATACTTTGCGTGTCATGAAGGACACAGAAATTATTATTAAAAGTGTTAAATTCAGTGTTAGATAGTCACAGTACTATATTTGTAGGGGCAGTATCTTCGATAATTCGCCAATAAACTGTTTTGGGGAAAGAAGTACCCGAACGGCGAATTTAGTAGTCAGACATCAAGTGATAATAATTTAATTTTTGAATCAGCACGAGAGATGACATCATTGACCATGGAGGAAGCCTGGAAATATCAAGACTCCGTCAAGATGGTTGAGATGAGATAAGAAGAATCCAGTTGGGAAATGGCTGCGGATGTTCTTTGACGGGTGACTGGCTGAGGATGAGTACCGAATAATATTTATTATTATCTGATAAATTAACTTATGGTATATGGGACATATTTTGTTTTGTAAATAATTTGCTTGTGTGATTAACGTAGTCTATTTAGTTTTGGTCTGACACACCTTTTGCATGGAAACAGCTCGCATATATATTTAGTAGAAGGTTCTTTTCTTGTTTGTTGTTTTAACTAACGTAGCTATGTGAACGGCCGTGTTTGCATATGTTACGCGATGCGGTTAAAAACGTATCTCGGAGATATGTTGTGTTTCAGAAGGAGGACTGAAGTAAAATAGTTATACAGTAGATTGGAGGGTAATTAATTTCTTTTGTTTTATTATTGATCAGATTCAATGAGATTATTGCCTTCGGAGCAATGTGATTTGTGACGAAGAGCAGTCAGCTCTATCGTAGGTTTTAATATTTTTTTTAATTGATCCATAATGTGTGTGTGTGAGTGTGTGTTTTTGTGTCATTACAAGCGGGAATTTCAGCGTAGACTGATTTCTGGCAGCTTGATGACAAATCTAGATTGTGACCTCGCGAGGGCAATTCTGGATATTTTGATTAATGTCTGACCATATTTTGAAGTGGTTGAGTTTGTTGCTGTTGATTCCTTGAGATAACGGCACAGCTGGTCAGGTATTTATACACACTGGAGTGGGACAATGGCAGGTGATTGAGGAAGAGGGGAGATGTTGCACAAGACGGACTGAGGATTGCCAGCCAGGTCATTAGTGGAGTGTGCCTGTGTGGCTCAGTAATAACTTTAAATACAGAATTAAGAACTGATCAATGGTAAAAATTGTTTAAATAAATGGGAGTTGCCTACGAATCACGATAATCTCCGAAGCGTTAGCTTAACATGCAGTTTTGTTCATATAAAGTAATGTCAGCCAGTCAGGCTTTTGTTGTTGTTGGTTTATTCCATGTTTTTATTTTATTCAGTGACCCGTGAGTCACATGCTTGCTGTATTTCCTTGTTTGTGTTGAGCAATTTGGCCCGTGTTGGCAGCTCAAAGTCAAGTGCGTCTTCGCACTAATGAGGGTCCCGAGAGAGATTCATGTAGATAGTAGATTTAGTGCGTGTGTCAGCATTACTTTTTAAGGGTTTTATTTAATGTCATGTTCCATATCCATAAACGTTGATTTACGAGATGATTGTTCGTAAGCATCGTGGCTTTTAACCCGTTGTAAACGAACAGTCATCCAAAGTACTCATTCATCGTAGTTAGTCATTACACGCACATAAAACCCAAATTGCAAGGTAGTGGAACCAGGATCCACATTTTAAATAAAAGGGGAGATCCGTCTGACTCCTCAAATTTATAGATATTCCTATCATGGGAAATTCAGGGAGGATTGTTTTATATTTTATTGTTGTTTATTTCTTTTTATGCACTATTAGTCATTAAATCATGTTATTATTTTACATCTTGTCACCTTTCTTTCTAATTTATAGTTTATATCCTATGACCCTTACCTCAGTAGAGCACGTTGTTTGGCGAACGTAAACATCACATAGGAACTGAGCGCGACCCCTTGATTAAGATTTCTTACATTAAACACTGCTTTTCTGAAGGGTTCAATATGTTGATAGGCCTGTTCCCTAGTTATCAATGTTACCTTTTAGTTTACGATGTAATAATTTCAAAACATGCTTTTTATATATTTGACATTAGGTAAAATTTAGATTTAGTTTTTATATTACCTTTAGATTAAGCTTTTTACTACTATGCATTTCAATCTGTGTTAACTTCCTAGTTTTAATAATTACATTTAGATATCAATACTTAATGTAGAAATATCAGAAAGTGTATTCTACTGTGTAGGTGCACTGTTATTGGGGCGCAAACTGAGACCTGGTGTGTACCGTCAATAAATAAATAAATAAATAAATAAATAAATAAACGTATCTTACCCAAACTTTGCAATTATACGTTTCATGCGTAATTACGATGCCAGATGAGTAGTTTTTTTCATTATGGACCAGTTTTGATCACTGGTGCGTATTTGCTGAGTTAGAACAAACCTGTTTATGATAGATGACCTCGATGTTCACATTTTCAATTTGCGACTCTAATATACTGATAGAGAATGTGGCCGAAGATAATTGAGAATTTGTGTCAACGTCGTGTTGTGACTAAGGTTTTTTTAAGGGGCTGACAATGATCAGCTGCATGAGCTGGAATTGGTAGCCTACAACTATATTGGTTAAACAATCTTCTCGCGTGAGTAAATACGAGTCCCGTGTGCACTGAATATGAAATAACAGTATAAAATATAGCTATGGACAAATTAATGAAGTGTTCAATTCAACAAGTAACGAAGTGCCAATGTGTATACAAATTTAAAAGAATTAGACTATGGAAAGTTCTAGAAGCCAATTATGTGCAATAATCAATATCTTCCATTGACATTCTAATACAAAACTTCTTTCATATGTAAGGTTAATTCAGGAGGAATTATGCATTTGGTAGGATATAAGACGCAGTCCTAGGATTGCTTGTAAGAATTGGTGATGGTTACTGTTCTTTTAAGATTCGCCCCTAATAAAAGTTAATTAAGGAAATTGGACAACGAGCTGGATCACGGGGCTTTCCGCGGAGTTTAAAATAGGAATCTACAATGAAACCTTTTCCATAATGACTGATGATGGGATTCCATCTGCTCGTCTTCTGTATGTGGGGACAAGTGAAAGTACCGTGATAAGTTGATGCTCCTAAGGAGTTGTGTTCAGGTTGCAGTTGTTGGTCAACAGCTCAGTGTGTTTAATGTATCTGAAATCTTGTGATCCTCTGGTGACGTTAATAGAGTGTCTGACTGTTGTTGTTATTAGGGTAGGCCTATAGGATTTGCGTAGCTTCCTGGGGCCTGGATATAATGAACTATCCTGACAATTCCTTGGAGGGACTGTGGAAAAAGAAACGGAAAAGCCAAAATCAGTACCCCGCTGTTAAAGTCATGAATCGAACCTTTGATCACCGGGCTTCCAATTCCCCTTGCAAACGTGGTGCGTGCCGTAACGCACATTGCTACTACGTAGGGTGTGTTCCCTTTGTTCTAATGCTTACACACAATAGAATATTATCACCGTTAGGGTACGCACAATTTGTTTGCGTAAAAGTTCCCGAGAAGTATTCTTAAGCTGATAGGCTAGTATTCGTGTGTGGAGCATAACTATGATGCTTTCATTAGTATTCAACTATGCATGTCGAAGCCATACGGTGTATCTGCCATGAGTGGTGTTATAGCTTTGAGAAATATGGCAAAAATATTCATATTTCTGATTGTGGATTTTATTATAATAATATCTGTTTTCGAGTTTATTTTAGTACAGAGTAAAACGCCGCTGTTATCATCCTTAAGGCATACGATACTTAATATAGGTTTTTACTTTATCACTAATTTTCTTTTTGTACTGTAGTTCCAAAAATAGAAATGTCTTCACCTTGAAATTATGTTTTTTTTAGATTGCCACTGCGCGCTATATTCAGTTTGACACATTCATCACTAACGCTACTGATGCCTCTTACATAATACTTCTCTTCAATCAAATTTTGCCTCAATTGTGCAATAACATCCTCACTCACTAATTTGTATAATTTATAGTACGCCCAGCTGCCATGCTGAGTCTATGGAGTCACTGATATTTGGTTTTAAACATACGAATCGACTTATAAGAGCCTGTTTCATTACAAACATTCGTCAATTTAGCTCTAGGATATCGACAATTATTAATGTATTTTAAAATCTCAAGATGTCCGCTGTGTGCTATATTAAGTGTTAACATTTTCTGACTAACGCACGTGAGAACTCCAATATAATGCTACCCATCGGTAGGATTCGCCTTAATACAGAACTTCATTGGAGTTGTCGATTTTAATGTTCCAATCGATCGCACAGCCACCATCTTGCATGTGAGGACAGTCAATTCATTTGCCCCGGCTATACGAGTTCATATATACGGTCCTACCTTTTCAATAATTATCCTTACAGTAGAAGTGTTAAGAGTTATTCATTTTTATATTTTATAATTTCAATGTGGCGGCAGGACGTAACAACCAGACTCATGATGTTACCACCTTGATAGCACAGGGATCTTATATAAAACTCTCTAAATACAAAATGCTGTGATTATTAATTCATTGGTTCATATGTAATGGATTACAATGCGTAAATGATTCACACGGCTGCCATCCTTACATTGTTTTGCTGATGACCTTGTTGTTTGGGCACAAGTCACTTTTCACAAATATAAGTGTTTGCAAAATTTGGTGGGTTAGCCTAGTCGTAATTTAATTAAGGCTCTGAACATTTGGGTGGAAGACATTTTGTTTTGGTTAAGATTGCGGCGATATAAATGACACTTAGGTGTCCCCTACTGGTCCTGCCACCCTATCAAATTTGATTCCGTTGTGTTTGACTTGATAGGGGGAGACAGGCATACACAAGTGCATACATATTTCCACAAAGACAGACACACTGACATTTGGCCCAAGTTGATCTCATACATCAACTACAGCAACATTTTCAAGATGATGGCCGGGTGTAATATTAGAACGTAGTAGTGAAATATACAGGATATTTTTGTGCAATAAATACGAAACTTAGAAAAAAAAAGAAGAACCATAAAAGTGACCTTCCTGAAATAAACCATAAGAATGACACTCTGAATACAGGGGCCGACGACCTCATAGTTCCGCCCCTTAATACAACACGGAATACATCGCGTGGCAGCTGTCTAAAATATAGAATATGATAAGAATACATTCTAAGTACTTTTAAGTTACAACAACGAAAATTAGCACTAATGTAGAACTTCGTAAGTGTCTTGCTATAATCAAGTCAAAATTACAGCGACTCCATGCGCTCATGGTGTGTGTATTTTTGAGACAGGAATACCATTAAATGATGATAGCCTACAATAGCACAATTCTTGCGAAATTTTGTGAGTGAAGGGTGCCATAAAAAGACTTCGCTACCATTATTCATAGTTATACCCCAAAATCCCGCTCCACCCATATCGCCTGCAGATTGTGAAATTGCGGATTCGGTGTCGTAGTTGGTAGCATGCTGAGCTTCTATGCCGAAGCTCGCGGGTTCAAACCCGGCCGAAGCCGTCGGATTTTTTAAGAGCGTAAAATATACCTCAGTATGCCTTCCATCGGAGGGGAAGTAAAGCCGGTGGTCCCATGTCATAGATTTATGGCACGTAAAAGAACCTTCCATTAATTACACTTGTGTGAAGCTAAATTATGGGTTAGATTTGACTAACGCTCTTAGGTTCCAATGTTCGTCGCCAGGACCCGACTGCGGTGGCATCTAGTAACCAAGTTCAGAACTAGTAGTCGTTGACGGTGGCGTTTGGTAACAAAAGTAGGAACTACTTAAAAATGGAATGTCTACTGTCCTTACTTGAATTAAAAACACACACTAATACAGTCATCACAATTAACACCGGTTATCAGATAGATTCTACACACACCCAATGTACACAATGTACACACCCAATTACAGCGTTGTCGCAGCCCCTAAACTGAGGAACCAACCAACCAGATTGTGAAGTGACGCGTTGTCAGTGCGTCGGATCCCTTCAGTCGTTATCGTTGGTTTTCGTGACCTGGGGGCTACTTCACTAACGAATAGCTACTCTATTGTCCTCACAAGCCTACGTGCGCCCCGTTCCAGGCCCCACGCCAGGCGTGCTGCCCCAACATCACGAAGCCGGCATTCATAGTGATGTCACACAGAATATAGAGCGCAGCAGCCGTCTTGAAATTATAAATTATACATTTTAGAGATACAATATGTTAAATTGACATTAATTTAGAAACATATGTGTACTTTCTATGCCAAAGGCAAAAGAACACCACCGCCATATATTCAAGATGGTGCCTGAGCATACTATTAAAACTTCAAAATCAATAAATCAGGATCCAATTACTCACGCAATTTTGTAAGAGGGGAGAACTAGATATGATGCCTTGCTTGCATTCGTCATAGGACAATCATTCTGCATTTAGCACGTAACCGCCATTTTGAATATATAACACATACATGCCGACAGGTCACTATTTATTACAGTTACAACGAAGAAACGCAGCCACTATGCAGTCTCCCGTAAAAGCCTTTCACTGCGGATAGCGCAAGGTAAACGACTTCATACATCAAGATAATCGGAAGGGGGGGGGGGGCGGGGGGGGGGGGCGGGGGGGGGGGCGGGGGGCTACTTTTGTAATGTTTCAATTAATTGCTATGGATTGTTTAGAGGAATTACAACGAATCTTAGTAAATGTGGAGTCTTTTGTAGGGCACAACACTTAACGTCGATCACAAGAGCATTCAATTATACTGCTTCATAAGACAATGTGTTACCTATACCCCCAAATTTAGGAGAAAGTAGGCTACGTGTTATTTACTGATCATCTTGTTCAAAGGTTTTCTCCTCTACAATAAATATTATCTCTTTCTGAAACAATCGATTCATTTACCTTGAAACATTCTCTTATAAGTACAGTATGTTGACAATATACATTCCAAGCGATTGTTATAAGAGACAGTTCTGCACGAGATTCAGTTCTATAAACATTTTACACTCTATATTGTCTAGAGCGGTGATCTGCAAACATTTTACCATACGGGCCACACTGACTCCTCCACCAAGTCCCAAGGGCCAAGACCTAGCTAGCTCATCATACCAATATACTGTATTTTTATACCAAGGTATATGATTTGCAGCCAATGGTCATAGCAGGGTATTTTAATTGAACGCCTGTGGGCTCGCAGCAAGTTCAATTTCGTGTTGTTCCAACTTTGGTTACCAGATGCCACCGTCACTGACACCTAGCGGTGAACGTTGGATCCTGATAGAGCATTCATAACCATAGTTTTGAATACGCGCAAAGTTCCGTTTCGGGATTGGCCGGCGAGTGAGATAACCTATCTATGGCGCAGTGTGTGGGGGTGATTTGATGATGATGATGATAATTGTTGTTTTAAGGGGCCTAACATCTAGGTTATCGGCCCCTAATGATCTGGGTGATAGCGAAAATGAGAATGAAATGGAAACCAGAACAAAATTATCGAAGACGGAAAATACGTACAAAAAGGAACTCACATGGAAACAACTCACAATATGGTCTTACAAAAGGGAATTTAGAACGAAAAGTTGCACAAAAAGAATAGATTGAAAAAGACCCACAAAACGTAGGCTAGATTCAAAATACGTACAAAATGCAAAGTAGCGTCTAAATACTTACAAAATGCAACTGAAATTCAAAATACTTACAAAATGCAAATGAGATCGAAATTACGTACAAAATGCAATTGAGGTTCAAAATACTTACAAAATGCAATTGAAATTGAAAATACACAATGCAATTCAGATTGAAATATCCCAGTTCCAATCCAAATTATTCACAAAGTGCAATTGAAATTCAAAATACTTACAAAATGCAATTGAAATTGAAAATGCTTACAAAATGTACGGTAGATTCAAACGACTCATGTGGATTGACAATACTTACAAAAAGCAATTTAGATTGAAAATACTTGACAAATGTAATTTAGATTCAAAATACCCACAAAATGCAATTGAGAATCAAAATATTTGCAAAATGCCCACCAAACAAAATGCAATTTAGATTCAAAATTCGTGCAAAATGCGGTTTTGGTTGAAAATACTTACAAAATGCTTTTGAAATTCAAAATACTCACTAAAAGGCCCGGCAACCTGCATTGAAAGACTTACTAAAAAGCAATTTAGATTGTCAATCTTTACAAAATGCAATTGAGGTTGAAAACAATCGCGAGATGTAATTTAGATCGAAAAAACTTACAAAATGCAACATAGATCAAAAATGCCTTAAAAAATCGCTAAAAGGGAATTTAGATACACGGTGATTCGAGTAACAAAAACAGTGCGGGAATCTTAAAGAGAAAAGGAAATAGAAGGAAAAGAGGAGAGGAGAGGGGAGAGAGGAGAAGGTCCGCCCCAAAGGGAAGGGACTAAAGGGGAAAACGGACCCAGCTCAGGAATCCCTCGGGGTCGCCAACGCCCGAACTCACCAGCTGTGAGCCCCTGAGGGTGTAGCATTATCGACGGTGCACCAGAAGTGGTGGGGCTACATACACCCTGCCTCCCTAAGGGCCTTGAGCACAAGGCAGGAGGTAAAAGGAAAAGAACAAGAAGGCTGACCCCTCACAGAAGGAGGGTATCAGGAAAGATGAGACAAGGGCCAATACGGCGGGAAAGTGAAAGACTCCCTAGGCCTCGGATAACCTAATACCGTCGGGGTCGGAAGAGAACAAGAGTTGACCAAGGGAGGTCGACAGGAAAGAAGAAAGAGAGGAGCCCGGGGGTGATTTGCAGTGTAGCGATATGTTAAAAGAAATATGTTTCAAGTCATCATTGCTGGAATTGTATAAGAGTCTTCCACTCACACAGTTTAATCAGTAGGGTTCGGAAGTTTGAGACCTAAAGTAGTACAAAATATGCAAGCAAATTTGCCCTAAAAACTAGCTAAATATGACCTAAAAACTATAAAATATGGCCTAAAACATGGCATTTCCTTGTTTGCTAATTGCTTCTGAGCTAAATATATCTACTGGAGTGACATCCTGTTGAAAGTTGGAAGCACACTATCGTCATGTTCTGTGACCTAGTCATTCGTACAGTGTCGCAATTTAACTTGTCCAGAAAGATGTGCTAAAAGACGTCCGTAGAGGAGCACCCACTTTGAATCAGGTCTTCTAAACCTGATATCTGCCTGTTCCGGGAAAAGAAAGAAAAGTATATCTACTACACTATTCGGAAATCCTGTGTTTGAAACTCGACGCAGATAAGACTTACCTTGTTAACAACGCCTCAATTTAAACAAAAATGCTGAAATTATAACCAAATATGACCTTATATAACTAAAATATGACAAAATATGACCATAACAATAAAAATGGCCGAAATATGCATTTATAGGCAACATCAAATTGCTTTAAACGTGGTCAGGGACCCGTCATTCAAACTTATTTTTCAGATTTCGGGTAAAATGAGCTCAGGAAAAAATATGACTTTTCCTTAACAACCGAACCTTATTAATCAGTTGCAGTTAATCAGTTATTTATCTATGTGAAAAATATCCAAATGAACGAGTGAGCATTTGAAGTCGCTGCTGATAATTTCCACCAGTAAACTTGTTTCACAACTGCAAACAATTGCCAGTGGAAAGTTACAGCTGCATGAATCTCATTAATCATAGCAACAATAAAGAAAGCTTTTCAGTGAGTCAACACATTACATTACATTAGGCGGGAAACAAATATTTACATACTCTACAAGCCAACTCCCGTTTTATGTACAAATACCTACTAAATTGGATAATAAGTTTCGAACGTTACGGGTTCATCCTTAGATCCTGTTCACTTAGGCTTAACTAGTGTATGATGTTTATGAATCACAATTAAACACAAATAAATATATACAATATTTATATTATATAAGTTTGTAGAAACTTGTGTAACGTGTCAACTATTTACAAGCAGTATATTACACATCTATCGTAGTTGCGTTATTACTATTATTAATGTGGATTTAGTATGTTCCCTGCTGTCTATTGAATTGTTATTATGGATAATCTCAGTATTGAGATTGTCTGCCTATTTCATTATTATTATTCTAAATCAACTGTTCCTATTTAAACTTTTGGCCTAATTATATTTCAATGTCTCGTGTGGCAAATACGCAATTTAAAAATGCACTGGAAGTAATGGAGTGCTGTCAACTTATCTGTTTTTTAGGGCTGATCCTTGTGGTCCGGTTCCGCTGCGTAGAAGTGTAATGTACAGTCTGTAAATAGTTGACTCGTTACACAAGTGTTTGCAAAGTTATGTAGGCTATTATAAAAAATGTACTGTAGCCTATGTATTCATTTGTGTTTAAGTGAGATTCATGAACTTCATAAACTAGTTAAGCCCAAGTGAGAAGGATCTGAGGCTGAACGCATGACGTTCGATACACGTTATCAAATTAATTAGGCATTTGTGCATAAAAAGTGTGTTAGCTTGCAGGGTATGTAAATATTTGTTTTCTGTCCAAAGTAATTGGGCACAATTCGTGTTGATTGACTGAAAAGCTTTCTTTATTAGAATTAGTCAACACTGTATAATGGCTTCTATCACTGCAATTTAATCATAGCAGTCTAATAATAATAATAATAATTTATAATTTAATTATGTCAATTATGCCGTGCCTATGAATTTCACGTATGTTAAGATTTAAGAAAAATATCATGTCAATTTTTACAGTTAAAATGTTCAATTTCATTATGTATGCCAATTATTTTATTGTGTATCTTAATTGGTCGTTAAATAAAAACATCTGATAATTATTTGTATGATTTACTTACAGTATATTGTAAGTTTTACAATGTAACCTAATCAAAATAAGCTATGGCAGAGCGGATACCGGGTATGTCCTGCCGGCTACCGCGGGCCAGAATGGAGGTGCTTGAAGGCCGGTGTTGGCCCTTGGGCCGTAGTTTGGAGACCTCTGGTCTAGAGCAATAAGCAGAAGCAGATGTGTGTGGAATAAGTAGTAGAAGCTAAGCATGTTTCTTCCCTGTAATATGTGTATACCACATTACACGCTAACCAATATTTCACATTTTACTGGACTATGAAAACGTTGGTTAATTTTCAATTATGTATTTTATTATGTTTCGGATCATTTCAGTTAATCACCTAACTTCATTATGCACATATTACACGGGGTTGAACACCGCAATGCAGGAATGTTACAGAAACATTAGGAGCTATGAAGGACATGAAAGCTGACATAATATGGAACAATTTAATCCGACTCAAATGAATGGCTGGAATGCTCATGTTTGTAAGAGGAACATACGTTAAATCTGAACACGCTTGGTGCCATTCGCAGTAACAGACACTTTGCAAAGCATATACAGTATCATAACAACATTGCAACCTCTAGGCCGATACACTCTGCGTCTAAGAGGAAAACTGATTTTGATATTGAACAGAGAATATCGTATTATTATTAGCATGGATATATCATTGGGCTGGGGTCTACCTGAGCTTAAAGTGGACAAAACACCGAATCGGATACCTACTGGTTACCATGGGAACAAGTGTTCGTCATCTAGCCGTATGCATATAAGTTCAGTAGGCAGAATTCTCTTGTTCCTTTAAGAATATCTTAGTTACTATCATTGAATGTTAGTACGCCTATCGGTCGTGAGATAGTATAATTACCGTATGGCGTTTGAAGCCATTTTCAGTGTTGCCTTAGAAAAATCGAAATTTCATGTTTTCCAGATGATCAACACGATTGTACCCGAGTGTGATGAGTTATTCCCTAATCCTGAAAAACCTTTACAAGAGATTAAGAAATACGTATGCATATCAGCCAAAATATACAGTACATGTATCCTGAACATAAAAATGCATGCGATAAATAAATTCATGTATTTATTAATATCATGTACCGGTAATAAATACATATATTTATTAATCTCATGCATTTTTTTCTTCAGAATTAGGGAATTTCCCATCGAACACAATTGGGTACAATCATGTTGACTGACTGAAACACGTCAAATTTCGACAAAGAGTACCGTAAGTTGCTAAAAACTATTCAATTTCGAATTTTATGTATAGCGTCTCCGAGTTTCACTAAAATCAGTGCTAGAATCATAAATTGTTTGTGTCAATAATCAATCCATGAAAAGTTACTTATTTCACAATTCTTCGAAAATGTTAATTTAAGAGTGAGAGTGAGTCTCTGTCTCTCAATACGTGCTATTACAATGAATTACATCAAATGTAGCCCCATAATAGACTAGTACTACTAGGCTACTACTATTACTTATTATTCAGTAGCAACCCAACCCGGCTTTGCCCGGTAGCATTAATGGTTTACGCAGCGTAAGCTTAAGAGGCGCACGGACGGCAGGTCATAGACGCAATTCTCAGAAGCCGAGGTGAACAGCGAATCTCCAAACACATATACTCTTCTCTGAAGTCTTAACTCTACACGATTCAACAGTTTGATGCTGGCCGAAGCTGGGGTGATAGGCTAGATTGCTAGCTCGTAAACTCGCTCCAAAGCTAGAAATTTAAATTTCTACTGAACGGAGATTTTTGAAAGAAATGAAAATATATACTTATCGTGGGCGATGTATTAAAGATAGACGTGTGCTGTCGCGGACTTCTTGTACACTTTTCATGCTGAACAATTCTTATGCTTATAGTATATAGATATTTTTAACAGATTGCCCAACATAGGCTTAAAAGGCGCACGAACGGCAGGTTTTTCTTCGACTCGATTCACTGAAATCGTTACTGCTTGGCTTCCTTCGGTCATAAATGAATGTTTTTCTACAAAAAGAAACATCCTCAAGAAGTCCTTTACAGAATGGTGAAAACCGCATCAAAATCCATCCAAAGGTTCACAAGATTACCCGTTACATCCAAGAATCGTGGACTTTGTTTTATACTATGTACAGTAGAGAATATAATAATAATAATAATAATAATAATAATAATAATAATAATAATAATGAAAAATGAAAATCCACAGCCTGCTTCCAGTCTCCGACCGGGTCAGGAATGGAATGAATGAAGCCCCCATCTAGCGGCGAGGATATGAACTGTGCCGGCTGCCGAGGCCTGATGCACTCCTCTGGGGCAATGATTAAATGAATGACAGATGAAATGAAATGATAGTGGAGAGTGTTGCTGGAATGAAATTTTGACAGGGAAAACCGGAGTACCCGGAGAAAAACCTGTCTGCCTCCATTTTGTCCAGCACAGATCTCACATGGAGTGACCGGGATTTGAACCACGGACCCAGCGGTGAGAGGCCGGCGTGCTCCCGCCTAAGCCACGGCGGCTTCAATAATAATAATAATAATAATAATTATTATTATTATTTCTTTGAAATAATTAAAAATTCCCTGCTGACTTGGAAGAGATATGTCGGAATATACCAACTTTTTGACTTACTACCGAATACACCACTTCCCATAAACTGGCAGATCGGAATGTAGCGCACAATAATTTGTTCTACCCAGGTATTGCAGCTGGAATGTTGGAATTTCACGACGATATACTTCTGAAGTTTGCACTACCGAGGATATTTAGTTTTCATCTGCAGCTCTAACGAGAGAAGCCTGAACTACGAAACAAACATGGCACGCATTTTACTGTCGTCAACTTATGAAGAGCATCAAGTGTAGTTCGGTATTTGTGGGTCAAAGGGCATAAGCCGAGTGAAATACACAGGGAATTTTGTGGCGTGCATTAGGACGACTGTATGAACCGTAGCAATGTCTCCAATTGGTGTGCATTCTTCCAAGAGGGTTGCGTTGACCTAGTGATTCGCTACGCTCCGAGCGGCTGGTAACAGCTGCAACGCCGCAGAATGTCCGAGCCATTGAGGCAGCATTTTTAAAAGATCGGCGTGTGCACCTGTGAACCTTATCGCAAACGTTCAACATTTCCTATGGTGCGGTGCGCGACATTGTTCATCACACATTAAAATTCCGCTAAGTTAGTGCTCGCTGGGTGCCTACGAACCTGACAGACAACCAGAAGGGCCTGCGAAGGATGATGAGCTTGGATCCCTAAATGCGTTACGTCGCAGAAGGGCATGACTTTCTGGAAGAAATTGTCACTGGTGAAAAGTCGTGGGCGTACCATTACACGCCCGAATCCAAGCAGGCCTCTATGTAGTGGAAACATGCTGGTTCCCTAGTAGCAAAAGAATTCAACGTGACTCAATCTGCTAGGAAAGTGCTTGGGACAGTGTTCTGGGATGTGTGTGGTTTGTTATTAGTGGGCTTTGCTGAACACGGGACCTCTGTGAAGGCTGCAGCCTACATTAAAACTTTCGTTAAGTTGCGTCGTACCCTTCGTGGCAAACGCCACAACATTAATGCTGACGGTGGCAAACGTATTCATGGCAATGCCCGCCCACATGTTGCTGCTCCTGTTCTTGAGAAAATCGCCCAATTTTGGTGGGAGGTGCTCCAGCATCCACCATACAGCCTGGACCTGGTACCATATGACTTTAATCTGTTTGGTCCCATGAAGACAGTCCTGGCTGGCCAACAATTTTGCGGCATGCGGAAGTGAAATCAGCAGTCCGCAGAAGGCTATGCTCCAACCTAACCGACTTCTACGAACAGGTCAAATTGAAACTGGCAACACGATGGCAGTAATGTGTTGAGAAAGCAGGTGACGATGTAGAAAAGTATGTCAATGATGTAAGTTCATTTGTGATTTGTTTGGTTTTGTTACTTATTGAGCTTCTTTGGAAAAAAATATTGAGCCTCACATTCCAATCTGCCCTCGTATTAACATGGATGTTCTCATTCCAGAGCGTAACATTAACATTCTATTGAAATACATATACTAATAATAATAGTCCCTAATTATAATAAAAACAAGAAGTTCCGTGAAGAACTATACAGCCTACTTTTCATGCCAATGATTATTCTACAGTATATGAACCTATCTAGAATAATGACAAAATTAAGTTGGTAATATCGAAATATCAAATTAGTTCAAAATATACCTGGTATAATGTAGCCTAATAGAGCACTACAGTTGGCAGCCCCGGTGACTGAATATATTCTTAGTTCCATCTCTTAAGGTACAGAATACAAAATTAGGTTGAAGTCCAATGGACGTTACATGCAGTTAGACACTGGATCTATCAGCACGCGTAAAAGCATGTTGCCAACAATTTCATGCGTGTGCTGGTCAGAAATAATCTGAAATATTATGATATCTTGTAGTGCCAATTTTGGATGAAATCCATTTGTTAGTATAGAAGTTACATGTATTTTAAAATTGGACATATCAGCAGGCATAGAATCATGTTGGCAGCACTGCCTTGTATTAATTACTCCAAATTAATCTACAATGTCAGGTGCTATACGTGTGCAAAGTATAGAGCTGTTGACTTGCATACTTTCTGATATATTGATATTAGGGTAAAAAAAATAGAGAGCATTCATTAACAGTTGGCAGCCCTGATTGCTCTTAACAATACTTACAGTCATATCTGTTATGGTACACATAGCACATACGAAATTTGGTTGAAATCGAACTGATAGTATAGAAGTTACATGTATTTAAAAATTGGTACTATCAGCAGGCTTATAATCATGTTGGTAGAACTGACGTATATAAGTTACTTCAAATTAATCTAAAATGTCAGAATATACGTGTACATAGTTTAAAGCTGTTGGCTTGCATACTTTCTGATATAATGGTATTTGGATAAAAAAAAATAGAGAGAGCAATTATTAACAGTTGGCAGCCCTAGTGGCCCTTAAGAATACGCTCAATCATATCTGTTTATGTACAAATATTACATACAAAATTTGGTTGAAATCCAATTGATAGTGTAGAAGTTATATGCATTTAAACATTGGACCTATCTGAAGGCTTAAAATTATTTTGGCAACACTGTCATTGTTGGCCTCCTGGAAATTAAACTGAAATAGTATTATCTGCATGTGTACCAATTTTGGAATAGCTCCCATGCATACCTTGCGAGATATCCAACATGGAGCTTAAATTTCTAGTGCGTTTTTTCAGCAGTTGGTAGCACTGACATCATTTTCAAATATGGACGTGAGATATTCCGGTGCACATCTTTACTCATACTAAATTTGGTTTTGATTGCTGCAGTCGTTTAGGAGTTGATAGGGGGGGGGGGTCACACACACACAGCCAGCCAGACAGACAGACACACATTTTCCCGGATCGATCTCATAAGTCTACTTTTTCCTCATTTTTGCAAAATGTGAAAAGTAGGCTAATAATAATAATAATTATAATAATAGAATGGCCATTATTCGATATTTCTCATTTCAGTGGAGGAACTTTGACATACTTTTAGAAACTTCTGTATTAAGTAACAACACTGCGAAATATTGCTCGACGAAGGATTTCTCCGAGTTGCTGTGACTGGAAATTAGGCTGAAAGACAAATATGTTGTTATTATTTCATTTGAGGCGTTTGGGACATCTTGGACATAACCCTCGAGTATTTGGGTGTGTATTGAACATGTCTGATAACCTGTATATGTGTGATGACTGTCGTAGTTTGTGTAACTCTATTAAGGACTGGAATGAGGTAGGTGCCCTGTGATTTGAAATAAGTTACTATCCTCCCATTTGCTTGGAGAAAGTGTGGAAAGTCTGAGATAGAAACTCATTCCGGATAGCTTCTGTTAGTACTGGGATTCCCACCTGCGATCTCCGGAATTGCTACTGCATCCCCCGTTGCCGTGGTGAACGATATAACGAGCAGGGCTACGCAACGGCATGAAAGACAAATAATGTTTATTGAATGCAATGTGTGCACATTTTGCAGCACCATAGACGAACAATGCGATGGGAATGCAATGTGTGCTTTATATTACACAGATTGACACAAAGCAGCGTAGCCAAACACGTTAGGGCTTCATTACTGCAATGGGGAGCTGAAAGTTCGGAGATCTCATGTTCCATTATATTCCTCCAAAATGGTACTAAGACATCACCGAGTTTAGATTTTATTAGGAGGACACACACACACACACACATACGCCCACACATACACACACATGGGCAAAAGATGATCTCATAAGCCTATTTTCCATAAATAAAAATATGCTAATAATAGCGTTCAGTATCGTTCGCAGGATATACTTTCAGTGCATTAGTGCCATATTGGATGAAATATCGACTATTATACTATTCGTGCACCGACATATAATTCTATACCTCTACTTAGTATAAAACTAAGCAAACGCTGGGCAAACCGTTAAAAATATCTAAATACTATGCGTGTGAGAATTGTTCAGCAGGAAAAGTTCTACAAATAAGTACGCGAGAGCATATCTCTATCTGCAATACATCGCCCACTATGAGTGCTTTTACGTTTTCATTTCTTCCAACCATGTCCAGTCAAATACTGAGGTGACAGTTTACGAGCTAGCTAAGGACGAGTCTAGCACTCCTGTTACAACCTAACTAGCGGGCGAACCTATTACCCCAGATACAGCCAGCAGCAAACCGTCGAGTCGTGTTGAGTTAATATTTCAGAGAAGGGTGGTTCTGTTTGGAGTTTCCCTGGAAGTGCAACTCGGCTTTTCTTCATTTCGCCTCTGAACTTTACGTTCCGCAAAATACACAGTCAAGTTTAGTTGGACTGAAGTGAGATTTGTGTTTCATGCACCTCGACATTCCCCTTGAAGTGCAACTCGGCTTTTCCTCATTTCGCCTGTGAACCTTTCGTTCCGCAAAATACACAGTCAATTTAAGATTGGACGGAAGGGGGATTTGTGTTTCATGCACCTCGCCATTCTTAAATTAGGTCTGACAAGAATTCGTTATAATTAATAGTCCAGTCAGTGATTTTAAGCCATTATGCCGAGATGTAAAACTGATATAGGTCATAGTTCAATGACATAAAAAAGCGCTTATCACGTAACAATGAAACAGAGCAACAAATAATTTCTCGATTGTCACAAGAGAAAGAAAGACTTCGTCCTCGGTTCCTTCGAACCGTTGCTCAAGAAGAACAACGATCAGAAACAAGCTTATTACACCATCATACACCAGCAGCATACTAAGAAGTAATGTAAGTTATTTTTTCTTGAAGCCCCTGGAGGCACAGACAAAAGGTTCTTGATTAATTTGTTGCTCGCCAAAGTGACGCCTGGTGGTAATATTGCTCTTGCCGTCACATCATCTGGAAATTCAGCCATTCTTTTGGAAGGGGAAAAACAGCACATGCAACATTTAAACTTCCTTTGAAAGTCCGCACTAATCATGGAAGCGTATGTAATATTTCACAACAAAGTAACACTGCCGGTTTAATCCAAAATTGTTCTTTAGTTGTATGAGATGAGGCTACGATGTCGCACAAAACTTCCGTTAAAGCTGTAGACAGGACCTTGCGTGATCCAAGGAATCGGAACACACCTATGGGTGGCTGCACAGTTTTGTTCGCCGGAGATTTTCGTCAAATCATACCAGTTGTTACCAGGTAACGAGAGCCGACGAAGTGAACGCTTCATTAAAAAGTTCCTACATCTGGCCAGATGTAACAAAATTGGCACTCAAAACTAACATGAGAATATTCTTATCTTCAGAAGATAATAGTCTGTTTGTTAATTTGTTACTTAGAATCGGAAATGGAGATGTACCGGTCATTGACGGGAAAAGTACTCTCAGTCACGATTTCTGTGTTTTAGTAAGCAACATTCAAGAATTGATAGCGTTTATCCTCAAATCCATGACCTATCTAACAAGTCTCATTCATGGTTAAAAGAAAGAGCAATATTATCGCCTACAAACAAACAAAGGTTAAAAATTAATGACTTGGTGTTCTCCAAATTCACTGCCCAGGCTCAAGTATATTACTCAGTAGACGCAGTAGTCGATAGTGAAGAAGCTGTTCATTGCCCCACAGAATACCTAAATTCTTTACTTCCTTATGGCTTGCCAGCATACAAGCTTATTTTAAAAGTGGGACTGCCTATTATATTGCTACATTATTTACACCCACCAAAGTTATCCAATGGGACGCGATTGGTAGTGAAAACTTTGAAAAACTGTTTCATTGAAGCAACTATCTCAACTCGCTGTGGTACAGGAGAAACGGTCTTAGTACCCAGAATCCCTATGATTCCTTCAGATTTGCCTTATCATTTCAAACCAGTACAATTCCCAGTAAGAGTCTGCTTTGGCATGACTATAAACTAAGCACAGGGTCAGACACTTGGCGTGACTGGAGTTGATCTCAGAGGAGAATGTTTTTCTCATGGACAGCTTTACGTGGCTCTATCGCGTGTTAAAGCAAACCGAAATCTTTTCGTGTTCACTGCTGGAGGGAAAACCACTAATGTCGTATACAAGGAAATCTTATAAGGCCTCGGTTAAAAGTAGCCTATCACCTTGCATTCATAACTGTTCCCGGGCGAAGCCGGGGTGGGTTGCAAGTCATTGTACAGGGATATTATGTGTGTGCGCGCTAGTAAACACGGCAAGCTAAGCCGGCTGTGACTAGCGCAGATCGCGGCCGCGCACACCTGGTTCAGCATAATAACCACATAATAACCCTATATAAAACGATCCAACAAGGCGTCCAAACGATACAATTCACTGGTTCTCTATACCTCCGAAAATATTTAAGCATTCAAACTGAGATTAAGTATGGTGTTAGAAGACTGTTAAGTATGGACAAATATGTGACTTTCCTTAATCCTGAAAAACACAAAACATCATGGTAGTGAAGGGATTTTTAGCCTACTTTTCACATTTTGCAAAAATGAGGAAAAAGTAGACTTATGAGATCGGGCAAATGTGTGTCGGTCTGTCTGTCTGTATGTCTGTCTGTCTGTCCTTCTGTCTGTCTATCTGTCTGTCTGTCTGTCTGTCCTTCTGTCTGTCTGGCTGGCTGGCTGTGTGTGTGTCCCCCCCTATCAACTCCTAAACGGCTGGAGCAATCGAAACAAAATTTGGTAGTAGTAAAGATCTATACCTGAATATCTAACGGCCATATTTGAAAATGATGTCAGTGCTACCAACTGCTAAAAAATCGCAATCGAAATTTGAGCTCCATGTTGGATATCATGGAAGGTATGAATGGGAGTTATTTCCAAATTGGCACACGTATAGATAATAATATTACAGTTTAATTTCCAGGAGGCCATGCATGGCAGTGTTGCCAAAATGATTATAAGCCTGCTGATAGGTCCAATTTTAAATGCATATAACTTCTACACTATCAATTGGAATTCAACCAAATTTCGTATGTTGTATGTGTACATGACCAGATATGACTGAGCGTATTCTTAAGACCCACCAGGGCTGCCAACTGTTAATAAATGCTCTTAATTTATTTTATCCAAATACCAATATATCAGAAAGTATGCCAGCGGACAGCTTTAAACTATGCACACGTATAGTACTTGACATTCTATATTAATTTGGAGAAACTTATATACGTCAGTGCTACCAACATGATTCTAAGCCTGTTGAGAGGTCCAAACTTAAATACATGTAACTTCCATACTATCACTTGGATTTCAACCAAATTTCGTGTGTGATATATGTACCATAACAGATATGACTATGCGTATTCTTAAGAGCAACCAGGGCTGCCAACTGTTAATATGTGCTGTCTCTATTTTTGTTACCCTGGTGTATTCTTTGGAATACACGGTAAGATAGAGTAAGCTTTTGCTTCTCTTTGCTTTAGTTCATCCCTTCCTTTTTTCTCAAACACCAACAGTGATCTTCAGATTTCTCCGTGTTGGTTATGTCTCTCATGTTACCTGTAAGTCTGTTCTTGATATATATCTTCCATGACCCACCTAGCGTCATCTAGCAGCGAATCTCTGAAGTTCCTCAATTCTTCCCTGTACAAGAGGACTTCTTTATCAATCTAGCCACCAGATCTCGTCGCCATCGCCAGCTATCATCTCCGTGATCAAGAGAACTTCGTCTACTTTTTCACCCTCCAGACTGCGCTAGTGACTCCTACTATCAACTCTTTGAAGATCATTACATCAAGAGAAATTCATATTTTAATGTTGGCTATTCTTATATGTATTCCTTTTGTCTCCTACCCCCACTCTTTTCCCTTCCCTGGTCCCTCCGAGCTTCGTTGAGCGTGTCTCACTTGTACGTCGGAAGTCAACCTAGTCAGTCGGAGCTTTACTAAAGCTCGTCTCCTCACCTCGAGAGACAAATTTTCAAATCTTCGCCATGTTGTGAATTCCTGACTAACGGTCACCTAAGGATTCGCCGTTCATCAGAATGAGCTAAGTACTACTTCTACGTTCTTCAACTTATTTTAACTGATTTTAAATAGCTACATGCTTTTTAATGATCATTTTATAGGCAGTGTGAGATTTCTATATTTGGGGCAATAATCATCCTTCACGGGATTTTCTATGTTGGGCTTTTTTATATCCAAGCCAATCTTAGCATGAAGCAGCATTTCTTATGCTTATTAAATGAGAGATTTTCTCACAACGTCGGATACCACTAAATTACCCACTGTCTATAAAATACTTAGCTCGTTCCACCGCTGGACTAACTTTTGCCCTATTCTTCAGTCATGATTGTTCTGGAATTTTCCATCCCGAACAATGTATCTACGAGTTAAACCTTCTAGTACTTTCCACTCACATATGGGAATACTTTTTCAAACTAAGGAATCTTCCTTATGAACTGCCAATCAATATCTAATTTTTCTTCCTCCGTTGGGATTTTTTTCTGGTGCATTCGACTATAACCTACAACTTTCTCAAGCAATAGATTCTCGCAAATCTAGTGTAACGAGTTATTTTCCACCATTGCAATAATTTTCTTTGCCATCAACGTTTTGTGCTACTACAGTGAACGTTTCTACTATATCAACAGACTATAGTGAAAACAGTGCTTGTTCAACCTTTCATCCGCGTCGCGCTCGTCCGTGTACAATAAATACGGCCATGAACATTTTTCCACAATCCCATTTGATCCTTCCCAAACCCTTTACTAACAAGCCAAAATAATAAAATTGTTACTTTAGGTCTTTTTTCAATGAGGTGTCACTCTCAATAAGTGCCCTCCCTCTCTTGCTTCATGTATAACGAATTAATGTCTGTAAAACTTCGTGTCTAGTACACGCCTTAAATTATATTGTTTCTCCCTTCTAATGAGGGAATACAATTCTTTCAACTCATAAGTGAGTTATCTCTAGGTTTCACGAAAGGGTAACTTGCCCCATTTTTCTCGTGATCCCTACTTAAACATAGGAGTTCTAGAAACTTCCTTTCGATTTTTCTCTTCAGGTTTCACAATAAGTGACCTGCCCTATTTGTATAATCCAACCAAGTATGTCTGTATCAATACAAGAAGTTATAGAAACTTCTATTTTTTTCTTCCTGCTTTTTGTTGTTGTTACTTTCGAAGTTGTTATTCTTCCTAGATACTTATCTGGAAATCCTCAAAAGTACACACCTTGTATTTGATTTATTGTTAAACTTTAATTACGTCAGTTATCTTTAAATTTTTCATTTATTTATCTTCGTCATTTCAAAATCTTACGAAGATTTTAAAGAATATAAAAGGTTTGAAACCAAAAGAATTATCAATTGCCTGGCGCAAGCTTTAGATGTTTTCGGAGGTCTGCGACCCCAATTGTTTATAGAAATCAAAATTATATATTTGTTGCAAAACTACTTCCTTTTACATTGTAAAATAAATTAAATATTTGTTTTTCGCTTTATCATTTTTCTAACATAACGGTTAGGCAAGATCCTGTCTTCCTTGACTCTTCCTATTCATTGCAAATAAATCTATTGATAGGGTTTTCACCACTTGTTGCATTTGAGCAAGAACTCTTAGTTGGTAACTTAGTAAAGTCTCTCTTAACTTTAATAGCTAATCCTAACTGGTCCGTAAGGCAAGCATAGCTCGCTACGCCAGCTTCCTGCTTGTGGAGATTCTCTCTAACACTTATGGTTGGCTTTTCAAAATATAAGTGTGTCTCATTGTCTAAACTTTTAGTCGGCGCCTTGCTGGGTAAAAGCTTAGCCATTTCAAAATGCAACTATTGGTGCACTTACCAAAATTATTCCCAAAAGGTATAATTGCTTTACCCCTATCCTTCTTGGAAGCATTTGGTCGCTCTTTAGAAATTCTACAAATTCAAAAACTAAAATATAGAAGCTGATTCAAATTATTGGCACTCTTCAAATTACCTGTTTAAAAACCAACTCCTTTGAACAGATACACAATAAATCCGTTACTTTTTGTCTTGCCAGACCACCACCCTTCCCCATAGTAGGCATATGTATGCTTGATAGGGAATACGCTACAGCAACTTTCTCGCAAACTGCCCAAGTTCCAGCTGCGTTTCCCGTTAGTTTTGCCCAGGTCCCTACCCACTTTAGGTATCGGAGAGCGGATTTGCAGTGGCAGCTGCCTTTGAGTATATTTAAAGTTAAACTTATAACTTCTGTAGGACTCTCGTCCTATTTCTCTGTCCTTTATCTCCAGTCCGAAACATACTTCCTCTTCTTTATCATCTTCCCTTGGGGGTTAGGTTATTCCCAAGCGAATAATCTACCCAAAATTTGGTGCCAAAACCCGGGAGAGTCCATTTATTACATTTTCTATTTGTCAAGGTTTATTTGACAATATTTTGCAAATCATTAATATCCTTTTTGAATTTTTCAGCTATAACTACACCATGCAAAGCCTGTGAAGTGGAAAGAGGCCGCTCCTGTCACCTTTGGTGTTTCCCCTTCTTTCAACTTATTTGCTGCTGCCAGCCTGACAGCATTTCCTAGGTCCCACAGTTTCGTAAGTTATACTTTAATTTACCTATTTTGTCATGGCTCCTACAGAAAAGGATAAAGATGAAAAACTTACTTCTAAACGAGCATCCTATAAAGGGCAAATTACCCGATTCAGAAAATACATCAAAGAGCTAGATCCCTCAGAAGCTCAATTAGATTTGTTAATACATCGTGTAAAGGATTTTGAACGTTCATATGAAAATTATTGTAATATCCAAACTGAAATTGAAACTTGTATGCTCAATCAAACTGAAGATCGAGTCGAAGTAGAAAACCAATATTACGAAGGTATAGGTTCTGCTTTTAAAATAATACGCCAACTCGAAGAAGAAGAGAAAAAAGTCGGATCTGTTCTTGGTTCCCTTCACGAACAACAAACCTCCTCTCGCGATGGCACTCACAAGCCCAAACCAATTCTACCTAAGATTGATTTACCCCACTTCTCTGGAGACGAATTAACTTGGGATTCTTTCTATGAACTATTTTGTTCTCTTGTTCATGACAATGAAGACATTCAAGTCATCTACAAGTTTCATTATTTGAGATCTATCCTCCGAGGTCAAGCTCTGCAGTTAGTTGAAGCACTCCCATTAAGTGCAGAAAACTACCCCAATGCCTTTAACTTGTTGAAAGAAAGATACGGTAATTCACGGTTACGTATTCAACGCCATATGAAGGCTCTATTTAACTTACCTGCGCCACAGCACAATGACGTCACTAGTTTGCGTACTCTCATTGATACTACACAACTTCACGTTAAAGCTCTATTCCAATTAGATCAACCCACTGATCACTGGGACACTTTCCTAATATATTTAGTGGTTTCTAAAGTCGATGTTGCTACCCTCAAAGCTTGGGAGATTGAACTTTCCAGAGAAGACGATTACTCTTACGAGCATTTAGTCACTTTCATAAATTCTAGATGCCAACTCTTAATTGCTTTAGCTAATCAAGGTGAACCCTCATCCCCTAGTTCTAAATTTGAATCAATGTCTCTTAAATCTAAACGCGAACGCTTAGCGTCTAGTACCCAAAAACCTGGGTCTAGCTCATCTAAACTCAAGTCAAACGTCACTGGTTACCCAACTAGGTCTAGTGAACGCCGTATTGCTAGTTCTCTCGTTTTAAACACTCAAAGCGAACCCCGCAAGAGTTTAAATGAACCATTAAAGTGCATACTTTGTAAAGATTCCCACGCCTTATATCTATGTAAATCCTTTAAAGAACTGTCAGTCGACGACAGAAGAAAATTAGTTTCCCAGAATATACATTGCTTCAACTGCCTAGCACCCACGCATTCTGCTTCAAATTGCAAGTCCACCAGACTTTGCTTCCATTGTGACAAAGCTCATCACACTTTACTACATCGTCATGATCAAGCAAGGTCATCGACCGCATCTACCTCTCAGAAAAGTGACAATGCTAACAGTTCCAATGCTTCATCTTACACTCAAAATGCCAAGTCCATACGTAGTGCTCAAGTACTATTGTCTACTGTCCAAATCGAAGTTCAGGATAACTTTGGCAACTGGTTCCGTACACGCGTTCTTCTTGATTCAGCGGCAACTCATGATTTTGTGTCTAATTCTTTGATTAAAAAACTAGGCCTACCCGTAAACCCCACTTCTATTAACGTATCGGGCATTAACAGCTCAAAATCGCAAGCTTTACAGTTTTCAAAGCTAACCATAAGAGACATTTGTCACAGAAACAACTTTCTCAAACTGAATTGTCTCATTCTCAATAGCATAGGAGAAGATACTCCAAGTCACTCTGTGGCCATTTCAGGTTTAAACATTCCCTCGCATTTAAGGCTAGCCGATCCTCTGTTCAATGTACAAAACCCCATTGACATACTCTTTAGTGAAAACCTTATTTGGATTGCCAAGGTAAGGCTTTTGTTTTTATGAAAGGGAGTTTTACTCCCGTAGCACATTGGCATGCTCGTGACGTCAATACTGCTTGTATTTTGTGTCTTGCATGGCCTTCTCAGTATGTGCTAGCCACGCGTATTGGTAGGTGTGTCTGTACCAACTGACGAGCCCAACGGCACACTGGGGCGAAACGCTGGCATTGTTTGAGCTAACCGGACCATTTTTATCATTTATTGATAATACTCTTTAGTGCCAATGTTTTCTGGAATTGCCTTCGTAAACAGGTTCGCAAGTTATCCTCAAACATGGTTGCCAGAGACACTAATTTTGGATGGATCGGCACCGGTCAACTTCCTCATTATTCTCCCCATCCCGCATCGCAATGTTATTTCGCTAATACTGACTTGGAACAGTTCTGGAGGCTCGAAAGCTTTGATTCTCCTAACGTGACCTCTTCAGAAAACGAATTCTGTGAGCAACTTTTTCTGAACACCAACACTCGTTCTTCTGATGGCCGATTCATTGTTCAGATGCCAAGATTACATAATCCCCCTAAACTTATTAACTCTCAACCTAAAGCTCGAAAAGCTCTCTTTGCTATCGAGAGCAAATTCAAGAAAGAACCTCTCGTTAAACAGCAGTATGTTGATTTTATGGATGAGTATGAAAGCTTAGATCATATGGAAGTTGTTAACAAATCTGATGACGAATTGTACCCCCCAATTGAAACGGTTTTCTTAAATCATCATCCCGTGTGGAAAAACCCTCTTGTAAAGGATAAAATCCGAGTTGTTTTCAATGGTTCATCACCTGACGTTAATGGCAACAGTCTTAACCCTACAAGTGCCAGCTTTATTTCCTGTAGTGCCAGCACATAATCCTCCAATTTGTAGTCTGCTTATTAAATGCTAACAGTTACCTCAAATTTTATCAGAAAATTATGTTTCTTATATCAATATTTAGATCAGATTCCGTAGTTTAATTATATGTAGGAAATAGATGTATTAAAGAAATGTAAGATCTAACAATCACTTTAATAACATAAAAACAAAAACAAAAAATAATTAATTCGAATTTCAAGGCAAAATTGTCAGGAAAGCACTTATCTGAGTTGAAAAATCCAATATATACAAATTGTTCCTTGATATGTTCTTAGTCACCAGTAAACGTTTCGTTGCAATATGTGCATAACTTGGGTCACTACAGAACATAAATTAGTTTCGGCCAAAATCACGTTCCACAATTGGAGAAGAAAATAGAGAAGGAAGTAACAAAAAGCCTTCGAATTTCTCTCAAGATTATGTTGAAATCCCATAGATCTGGGCCTAAATCTTAACCAGTCTTCCTCAGTTTCAGGAGGGATAATTTGTATTCAAGTTGTTTGATTAGCCGTAGTCCTACCTGCATTAGCAGCATCAAGTCTCTCTTGAAGAGGTACATCTTCTTCGGAATCACTTTCGCGATCACTATTTTCCGGCATTTGAGTCTGTTCTGGCCCACTCTCACTATCACTGTCACTACTCGTATCGTAACTATTATGTTCGCCGTGTTCCACATTACTAAAATCACTTCAATCGCCTATTAATTCCGCAATAAGGTCAATATTGCCGGCAATGTTGACATCTCGAGTCGCCATCTTGACCACATCTAAACATTGAAATTTCAAAGCAAAGAGGATACATATCATGGAATATTTGCGCAGATACGGAACTCCTTACGATAGGAAAAATAAACTTCAAACTATGCTTGACGACTTAGTACGTGTTTTATGTCGATAAATGTCACCTCAGGTACCTTTATCGCGAATTTTATGAAGGTCGATTTTTTCGACGCTGGCACTACAGACAGGTACACAGCGTCGAAAAAATCGACCTTTGGCACTTGTAGGGTTAACGATACTCTTTACTCTGGTCCTGCTATTCAGTCAGATTTATCTGCTATACTCTTAAACTTTCGATTATTTCCCATAGCTGTTGTAGCGGATATAAAACAGATGTACCGTCAAGTTTTAATTCAGCCTGAAAAACGAGATCTCCAAAGAATCTTGTGGCGCGACGAAATCAGCAAGCCCATTAAGGTATTTCGCTTAAAGACGGTTAATTATGGCTTAAAACCTTCCGCTTTCCTTGCTATCCGATCCCTACACTTGTTAGCCTCTCAAGATGGTCATTTATTTGATTCTAAAGCTTCCGAAGCACTAACTACATCATTCTATGTTGACGATTACTTGCAGTCCTTCCCCACTCTTGAAGAAGCTTCTTTCGTGTCACTAGAACTTCAGGCATTGCTAAAGAATGGAGGATTCCCACATCATAAGTGGAATTCCAACTCCCATGAGTTTCTCGCTCAGTTTCCTATTGAAGATGTGGATCCCTCCTCCGTCGAAATTTGTGGAAACTCCGAATCCATAAAAACGCTTGGAGTTCATTGGTGCACTAGCACTGACACTATCATCTATAAAGTTTCGCTTGCAGAAGAGTTCCCTAACACAAAAAGACAAATTCTCTCTGAAATTGCAAAAATTTTTGATCCGCTTCAATTCCTTGCCCCGGTTATTGTTATAGCCAAACTTTTCATGCAAGAGCTATGGTCGCTCAAATGTGAATGGGACGACACTGTTCCCCTTTCTTTTCTTAACAGATGGCTCTCTTTTCGCAGCAATTTGCTTGATCTTTCCCTTATTGAAATTCCCAGGAATTTAATTAACGCTCATCCTAATGCATCTTTTTTCCTTCATGTGTCGCGGACAGTTCCGAAAAAGCTTACGGTTGCTGTGCATATTTGGTTTATCGCGGTTCATTAAATGGATCTTCCGTTTCCAACCTTGTTTGTGCCAAATCGATGGTGGCCCCTCTTAAAACTATCACGTTGCCTAGGCTTGAATTGTGTGCTGCACTCATGGCCGCAGAACTTGTTAAGAAATTACGGGAAGTCTTAAAAGTCGAATTCTCGCAAATCTATCTCTGGAGAGATTCCATGATCACCCTTTCTTGGATCGCCAAGAACCCCGCTCATTGACAAACTTTTGTTGCAAACAGGGTTTCCAAAATTCAAACTCTTTCTTCGGGATGTCAATGGAGGCATGTGCCCAGCGCTGACAACCCTGCCGACATCATTTCTCGTGAATGTTTACCCTCTCAATTGGCAGCTTCTCAGTTGTACTGGCATGGGCCCTCGTGGTTAATCGGAGACTCTTCTTGTTGGCCTTCTAAACCTCCAGCTACAAACTTCAATTTGCCTGACGCTAAAGTTTCTAAATCTACTGCTTCGTGTCTTGTTTCCAACGTTTCTCATCCCTTGTTGTCCCGCTATTCTTCCTTTCACAAATTAATTCGAATTGTTGCCTATCTTCTTAGATGGAAATATCTTGTGGTTGACCAACCACTTCTCCCCAATCCACACCTTACCAATCATGAATTGAATCTCGCAACCATTAATGTTTTGCAACTAACACAGCGAGAAGCCTTTTCTTCTGAATTGTCTTTACTTTCTTCTAAAAGGGATCTTCCCAAATCCAGTCGTCTTCGTGCCTTAGCCCCGTTCCTTGATGACAATAGGTTACTCAGGGTAGGTGGTAGGCTCTCGCAATCTTTGCTTTCTGAGGACAAAAAGCATCCTGTTATTTTGCCTTCTAAACATCACGTAACTTCCTTCATTATACGTGACTTTCATTATCGCAATCTGCATGTTGGCACACGCACACTGCTTTGCCTCTTAAGGGAAAAGTACTGGATTATAAATGGAATTCATGAAGTTTCCTCTGTAATTCACAAGTGCATTCCTGGCTTCAAAGCGAAACCTAAAGTCAATACTCAAATAATGAGCGATCTGCCCTCCTTTCGCTCTTCTCCTATACGTCCATTTGCTCTAACTGGTGTGGACTATATGGGTCCGTTCCAATATCAACGCAATTCCCCTGAAGCTAAACGCAAATTGTTTGGCAAGCTCTATGTTTCTCTCTTTGTTTGCATGGTTACTGGCGCGATCCATTTGGAACTAGTGACGAATGCCTCTACTTCTTACATTTTATCAGCTGTCTCTCGCTTCGCTGCAAGGCGTGGTGTTCCTTCGGAGATGTTCTCTGATAACGCTTCCACTTTTCAAGGCGCAGCTTCCTTGTGGAAGAAAGCTCTCACATCATCTCCTGCCTTGGAACAGATTTCTAATTTTTCCTACTCAAAGGGTTTCAAACGTCACTTAAGAAAGGTTTTAGGTAATCGCATTCTGACTTATGTAGAATTTAATTCGCTGTCTGTTCTGATTGAAGGTGTTGTTAAATCTCGCCCTTTAACTCCGCTTTCCAATGACCCTGATGATCTGCTTCCACTCACACCTGGTCACTTCCTTATTGGCACTTCCCTTTCTGCCCCTCCTCCCCTTCCCAACTCTTACAGGGATTCTAATTTACTTATTGTTTGGCGTAAACTTGAAGCCCTCCGCAATTCTTTCTGGAAGAGGTGGAATTTGGAATACTTAACTTCCCTACAACGGAGACAGAAATGGTTTCTTTCCAATCCCGACATCAGAGTGGGGGACTTGGTCCTGGTTAGGGATGTTTCTCCTCCCTTGGTCTGGATTTCTGGTAGAGTGACCGAATGTTATCCTGGAAGGGATGGGAGAGTTAGGGTAGTCAAGATCTTGACCACTAACGGGCATATCATAAGACCACTGTCATTAATTGCTCCTTTACCTTTAAACTTTTAATTGCTCGTCTTTGTTCTCTGTTGGTGTTTTTCCCTCCCAGCTTGGTGTATTCTTTGGAATACACGGTAAGATAGAGTAAGCTTTTGCTTCTCTATGCTTTAGTTCATCCCTTCCTTTTTTCTCAAACACCAACAGTGATCTTCAGATTTCTCCGTGTTGGTTATGTCTCTCATGTTACCTGTAAGTCTGTTCTTGATATATATCTTCCATGACCCACCTAGCGTCATCTAGCAGCGAATCTCTGAAGTTCCTCAATTCTTCCCTGTACAAGAGGACTTCTTTATCAATCTAGCCACCAGATCTCGTCGCCATCGCCAGCTATCATCTCCGTGATCAAGAGAACTTCGTTTACTTTTTCACCCTCCAGACTGCGCTAGTGACTCCTACTATCAACTCTTTGAAGATCATTACATCAAGAGAAATTCATATTTTAATGTTGGCTATTCTTATATGTATTCCTTTTGTCTCCTACCCCCACTCTTTTCCCTTCCCTGGTCCCTCCGAGCTTCGTTGAGCGTGTCTCACTTGTACGTCGGAAGTCAACCTAGTCAGTCGGAGCTTTACTAAAGCTCGTCTCCTCACCTCGAGAGACAAATTTTCAAATCTTCGCCATGTTGTGAATTCCTGACTAACGGTCACCTAAGGATTCGCCGTTCATCAGAATGAGCTAAGTACTACTTCTACGTTCTTCAACTTATTTTAACTGATTTTAAATAGCTACATGCTTTTTAATGATCATTTTATAGGCAGTGTGAGATTTCTATATTTGGGGCAATAATCATCCTTCACGGGATTTTCTATGTTGGGCTTTTTTATATCCAAGCCAATCTTAGCATGAAGCAGCATTTCTTATGCTTATTAAATGAGAGATTTTCTCACAACGTGGGATACCATTAAATTACCCACTGTCTATAAAATACTTAGCTCGTTCCACCGCTGGACTAACTTTTGCCCTATTCTTCAGTCATGATTGTTCTGGAAATTTCCATCCCGAACAATTTATCTACGAGTTAAACCTTCTAGTACTTTCCACTCACATATGGGAATACTTTTTCAAACTAAGGAATCTTCCTTATGAACTGCCAATCAATATCTAATTTTTCTTCCTCCGTTGGGATTTTTTCTGGTGCATTCAACTATAACCTACAACTTTCTCAAGCAATAGATTCTCGCAAATCTAGTGTAACGAGTTATTTTCCACCATTGCAATAACTTTCTTTGCCATCAACTTTTTGTGCTACTACAGTGAACTTTTCTATTATATCAAAAGACTATAGTGAAAACAGTGCTTGTTCAACCTTTCATCCGCGTCGCGCTCGTCCGTGTACAATAAATACGGCCATGAACATTTTTCCACAATCCCATTTGATCCTTCCCAAACTCTTTACTAACAAGCCAAAATAATAAAATTGTTACTTTAGGTCTTTTTTCAAAGAGGTGTCACTCTCAATAAGTGCCCTCCCTCTCTTGCTTCATGTATAACGAATTAATGTCTGTAAAACTTCGTGTCTAGTACACGCCTTAAATTATATTGTTTCTCCCTTCTAATGAGGGAATACAATTCTTTCAACTCATAAGTGAGTTATCTCTAGGTTTCACGAAAGGGAAACTTGCCCCATTTTTCTTGTGATCCCTACTTAAACATAGGAGTTCTAGAAACTTCCTTTCGATTTTTCTCTTCAGGTTTCACAATAAGTGACCCGCCCTATTTGTATAATCCAACCAAGTATTTCTGTATCAATACAAGAAGTTATAGAAACTTCTATTTTATTCTTCCTCTTCCTGATTTTGTTGTTGTTACTTTCGAAGTTGGTATTCTTTCTAGATACTTATCTGGAAATCCTTAAAGTACACACCTTGTATTTGATTTATTGTTAACTTTAATTACGTCAGTTATCTTTAAATTTTTCATTTATTTATCTTCGTCATTTCAAAATCTTACGAAGATTTTAAAGAATATAAAAGGTTTGAAACCAAAAGAATTATCAATTGCCTGGCGCAAGCTTTAGATATTTTCGAAGGTCTGCGACCCCAATTGTTTATAGAAATCAAAATTATATATTTGTTGCAAAACTACTTCCTTTTACATTGTAAAATAAATTAAATATTTGTTTTTCGCTTTATCATTTTTCTAACATAACGGTTAGGCAAGATCCTGTCTTTCTTGACTCTTCCTATTCAATGCAAATAAATCTATTGATAGGGTTTTCACCACTTGTTGCATTTGAGCAAGAACTCTTAGTTGGTAACTTAGTAAAGTCTCTCGTAGCTTTAATAGCTAATTCTAACTGGCCAGTAAGGCAAGCATAGCTCGCTACGCCAGCTTCCTGCTTGTGGAGATTCTCTCTAACACTTATGGTTGGTTTTTCAAAATACAAGTGTGTCTCATTGTCTAAACTTTTAGTCGGCGCATTGCTGGGTAAAAGCTTAGCCATTTCAAAATGCAACTATTGGTGCTCTTACCAAAATTATTCCCAAAGGTATAATTGCTTTATCCCTATCCTTCTTGGAAGCATTAGGTCGCTCTTTAGAAATTCTGCAATTTCAAAAACTATAATATCGAAGCTGATTCAAATTATTGGCACTCTTCAAATTACCTGTTTAGAAACCAACTCCTTTGAACAGATACACAATAAATCCGTTACTTTTTGTCTTGCCAGACCACCACCCTTTCCCATAGTAGGCATATGTATGCTTGATAGGGAATACGCTACAGCAACTTTCTCGCAAACCGCCCAAGTTCCAGCTGCGTTTCCCGTTAGCTTTACCCAGGTCCCTACCCACTTTAGGTATCGGAGAGCGGATTTGCAGTGGCAGCTGCCTTTGAGTATATTTAAAGTTAAACTTATAACTTCTGTAGGACTCTCGTCCTATTTCTCCATCCCTTTTCTCCAGTCCGTAACCCACTTCCTTTTCTTTATCATCTTCCCTTGGGGGTTAGGTTATTCCCAAGCTAATAATCTACCCATACCCTAATATCAATATATCATAAAGTATGCAAGCCAATAGCTCTAAACTTTGCACACGTATAGTACCTGGCATTCTAGATGAATTTGGAGTAACTAATATACGTCAGTGCTGCCAACATGATTCTAAGCCTGCTGATAGGTCCAATTTTAAAATGCATGTAACTTCTATACTAACTAATGGATTTCATTCAAAATTGGCACAACAATAGATCATATAATTTCAGATTATTTCTGACCAATACATGCATGACATTGGTGCCAATATGATTTTACGCGCGCTGTTAGATCCAATGTTTAACGGCATGTAACGTCCATGCTATTCATTGTACTTCAACCAAATTTTGTATTCTGTACCTTAAGAGATGGAACTAAGAATATATTCAGTCACCAGGGCTGCCAACTGTAGTTCTCTAGATAGATAGATAGATTCATATAGATTAATCATTGGCATGAATCTTAAATTTTAGGAAAAGTAGGCTCTTTAGTTCGTCACGGAACTTCTTGTTAAATATTGCACATTACTTTTCTGGCGATCAACTCATTCGAGTGCAATAAAGCTCGGCACAGTGAATTTTATTCAGAGCTTAGTATATGGACATTTTATAATGTTCAATTGTTTTCAAAATGTTAATATGCATCAGCACGAAATTTTAAAACCTTCTTTTTATTTGTCTTATCTCATTCAGGTGATTGGAAAGATGATTCATATGATGGACTACGATAACAATCCTTATCTAATGGCACTACAGTGTGTAGCTACGTTTCGTAAATCATGCAAGCCGTGTATTTGACTTTTCTAAAAATTTATACTCGAGATTAATTACGGAAAGATGCCATCTCGCGGGAGGAGTCTTAATCGCCAATATTGAAAGCTATATATTCTAGCATATAACTTCTCTTGTTTATGGTGTTGGTGAAGACATAGATGCTATTTAGTATATCGTATGGAGGGTCTTTGTAATAGGCGGGAGTATTGTAATTTAAAAAACCAGTGGGATATAAAAAATAGGTTATTTATTTCCGCACGGAACTACTTGTTCATTAATTTTTTGAGTATTCCATCCATCACATGAATATTAAGCTTTTTGAGACCTCCAACGATCACAGGAAAATATTAGTAATATGAGAGAATTTAGGTGATGGTTTTCTCGCACATAATACAAGGCAAATGAATTAGGATATGGTATTTTTTACATTCTTATTTGTGTGAAAGATTATTCTCCTATGTAGACAGACAAAATATTGGGTGCAGTCATCATAATAATTTCACTTAGTGATTAATTAAGATGAGAATCTAGGCCAGATAACTGACGTGCTTTTGACACTTTCAAGATTACTATTTTGAACCTTTCTATAACGATAAACTCTTATAGATGACTGAAGTTGTAAGAGTAAAATTCTTCGAAATCGAGGAAATGTTCGCGCTAGAACAATAAAATGGAAGTTTTGGGAAACGAAGTTGGAAGAAATATCGAAGCTTTTTTTTTGAAAGTTTTTGTGAGCTTTTGACATACAATTTAAATATGAGTGAGGTATTTCTGATACCTACAGTAGATAGATAGTGACTAAAGGCAGTGCTGATACTGGAAGCATGAATTAGGCATTAAGCATGGCATATGAAATGGAATGACATTGTAGTAACCTTATTGATATTGAAAGAATCACCATATAGGTTAATGATGCTGATATTAATTTTAATATAGGCTATATGTCAAAAGGCAACAGGTGTTCTGATATAGCGGTGTTGTCGAAATAATGGCAAAAATTTGAAATGATAGCATGATCCAATGATGCCATGACAATATTGAAGTATTTCAACGTGCCATATGTGGAAGTTTGATGAGTAATGTGCCTAATTAGATGGTCTACGAATGAATTTATAATATAAACGCAACATATAGCAAAAGGTTGATGTGGTTATAGTACGATAATAGAAATAACATATAATAATAATAATAATAATAATAATAATAACCCCTGGCACTACAGCCCATGAAGGGCCTAGGCCTACCAAGCGACCGCTGCCCAGCCATTTGGCCTGCAGATTGTAGGGTGACGCGTGGTCAGCACATCGAGTCCCCTCGGCCGTTAATCTTGGTTTTCGTGACCGGAGCGCTGCCTCACTGTCAGACAGCGACTCAATTGTCATCGCGAGGCTCAAGCCCACACGTCAGTTTATCAAATCCCTGACAGAGCCGGGAATCGAACCCGGGGCCTCCGGGTGGGAGGCAGGTGCGCTACGCCAACCCCTCGGGGCCGGCAGAAATAACATAATTATGGGTATTATACTTCTAGGATATTAATTCAAGTAGGATGAACAATCTCTACTTAGTATAAAACGAAGTTCCCGATTCTTGGATATTACGGGTAAACTCGAGAACCACTGGATGGACTTTGATGCGGTTTTCACCATTCTGTAAAGGATATCCCGAGGATGATTTCTGAAGATAATAATTTATTTATGATCAAAGGAAGCCAAGCAGTAACGATTTGAGTGGAAAAGTTGAAAAAAACTGGTGTCCGAGCGCTTTGTAAGCTTACGCTGGGCAAACCGTTAAACATTTCTAAATATTATGAGTGTAAGAATTGTTCAGCATGAAAAGTTCTGCAAAAAAGTCCGTGAGAGCATATGTCTATCTTCAATACATCGCCCACTATAAGTGTTTTTACGTTTTAATTTCTTCCAACCGTGTCCATTCGACTACTAAGGCGATAGTTTACGAGCTAGCTAAGGGCGAGTCTATCATCCCTGTTACAGCCTAGCTAGTGGGCGAACCTATTGCCCCAGATACAGCCAGCAGCAAACCGTTGAGTCGTGTTGAGTTAAGACTTCTGAGAAGGGTGGTTGTGTTTGGAGTTTCCCTGGAAGTGCAACTCGGGTTTTCTTCATTTCGCCTGTGAAACACAGTCAATTTAAGATTGGAGGGAAGGGGGATTATATTACATTAAATTATATTGATTGGCGTATAATCTCTACATAGTATAAAACAAAGTCCCCGATTCTTGGATGTTACGAGTAAACTCGAGAACCACTGGATGGATTTTGGTGCGGTTTCACCATTCTGTAAAGGGTATCTCGAGGAAGGTTTCTGCAGGAAATAATTTATTTATGACGAAAGGAAGTCAAGCACTAACGATTTCAGTGAAAAGGTAAAAAAAACTGGCGTCCGTACGCTTTTTAAGCTTACGCTGGGCAAACCGTTAAAATATCAATATACTATGAGTGTAAGAATTGTTTAGCATGAAATGTTCTACAACATAGCCTGGGAGAGCATATCTCTATCTTCAATACATCGCCAACATAAGTGTTTTTACGTTTTCATTTCTTCCAACAATCTCCATTCAGTTACTGAGGCGACAGATTACGAGCTAGCTAGAAGCGAGTCTATCAACCCAGTTACAGCTGAGCTAGCGGAGGAGCTTATTGCCCCAGATACAGCCAGTAGCAAACTGTCAAGTCGTGTTGAGTTAAAAACTTTAGAGAAGAGTGGTTGTGTTAGGAGTTTTCCTGGAAGTGCAACTCGGCGTTTCTTAATTTCGCCTGTGAACTTTTCGTTCCGCAAAATTCACAGTCAAGTTAAGATTCGACGGAAGGGGAATTTGTGTTTCATGCACCTCGCCATTCTTAAATTACATCCGACAAGAATTTGTTGCACATGCATCACCATGATAATATAATTAATAGTCCAGTCAGTGATTTTAACCCATCATGCCCAGACGTAAAACGGATATTGGTCGTTGTTCATTGGCATTGGAAAAAAGCGCTTATTACGTAATGCATTCATACCTGTTCTCGGGCGAAGCCGGGTCGGGTTGCTAGTTTGATGATATAGTAAAATTAAATGCCCAGATACGGGAGGCGTTACTTTAACAAATGTGCATAACTAGATGAGAAACTTGGACGATTCAATGGAATATACAATCGGAACAATAAACTCTGATAAGAGAAGATGATTGAGATATTAATCAGCTAAAATATCATTATTGCATTCGTCGCTGAACTTGCAATGACGCGTATTTGGCAATGTCCTTCTATTCCATTATTCCCCTAAGGATTGGTCACACCTCCCAGCCGTGTGTTGAGGAGCTGTCAAGTCACGTTAGGGTAATTTCGCTGTGTTTAAACCTAAAAGAAAATTAACCTTAAATATACTGTATTGTAGAAGGGCATAACTGAAAAGAAATATACTTTTATACAGTACAATTTATTTATAACTTAATTTCCTTATGTTGTTACAAACAGAAAAAAAGGAACTTACCTGAATTGTTCCATTGGACGACAAATCCACATACGCCCGGGAGGCGTGGCTAATCATAAAAAAATGGAAAGAAGGCGAGGTACGTCACCAGTGAAGTGTCATATTTTGTGTGTGTGTTAAATAGGTCAGTGACACGAACTTTAGGAAACCAAATGCTTTACATTTCCTTGAAACTTATTTTTGATACATCCTGTATTATATGAACAAAGCTGATTGTTAGCAATTTTCTTTCAGATTTCATTTTTCATTTTGCATTAGGGCAAGAAATCCTCTCTTGTCAAAATTTAGATTTGCTGACAATCGTAGAATGGAATTTTAATTATGGTGGAATATATAGTTGACATTGTTAGCAAATACTTTGCAATCCTATTTTAGTAGTTTGCACTAAATTGTTGTGCGTATATCGAACTTTAGCTTCAGGAGACCCGCGTTTCTTTACTTTTTAAACCCTCAAGATTGTTTATCTCAGAAACCTTTCTTTATTATCGTGTCTCCTTCCATGGTGAATGTCGATGTTAAACCGGAAACTAGAAACGAGCACAGTGCAATCACAAGTATTGTTTGAGATCACCTCGTAGTGTAGCGGCTAGCATTCTTGGCTGTCGCTCCAGAGCAGAGGTCTAATCACAATTCCAGGCTCTGTCATCAAATTTTATTCTGGTTTGAGGGCTCGAATGGGGTACACTCATCCTTATGATGGAAAACTGAGAAGATGATGATGATAATTGTTGTTTTAAGGGGCCTAAAATCTAGGTTATCGGCCCCTAATGGTTTGGGTGACAGTGAAAATGATAATGAAATGTGAACTACGACTAAAACTAACTACTAACATATATACAAGAAGAAGAAATGGAAAATAAAAGGAGAATAAGGCAAATAAAGGACAGTAAGAAAAGAAATGCCCTCAACTCTCGAAGAATGTGGATTGAGGGACTTGGAAGGAAGGAGAGCCATAAAAGGCAGATAGGAAAGTGAAAGAAGAGAGGGTTCGCTCCACAGGTTATGGATAAACGGGGGGAAACCAGACCCAGCTCAGGAATACCTCGGGGTTGCCAACTCCCAAACTCACCAGCCGTAAGCCCCTGAGGGTGTAGAAATATCTAGGTTGCACCAGACGTGGTGGGGCTACATACAACCTGCCTCCTGAAGGGCCTTGAGCAGAAGGCAGGAGATAACAGGAAAGGAAAAAGAAGGCTGACCACTCGCAGAAGGAGGGTATCAGAAAAGACGAGACAAGGGCCAATTAAGACGGGAAAGGAAGAGACTCCCTAGGCCTCAGATACCCTTATACCGTCGGGGTCGGAAGAGAACAAGAGTTGACCAAGTTAGGTCGACAGGAAAGAAGACGGAGAGGAGCCCGGCACAAAGAAATGGAAACAATGCCGGTCTATGCTGGGGCCCCGTGGTCGCCAACCCACATCCCACTAGATGTGAGCCCCTGGGGGAAAACTGAGAAGAGATGGGTTCATTTCCAGCTCGGTAATCCTGGAAGTGGTTTTCCGAGATTTCCCACTTAGTCCCCAAGAGAATGCCTGGATGGTTCCAAACTTAATGTCATGGCCACCTCCTTCTCAAACCTCACCTGAATTACAAATACACACACAATGACAACCTTCACAATATCACAAATTATATTATCAGATAAAATAATATCCCTACACATCGAAGTACACGGGACCATGTGACCATGATATCCAAGATCATCCAATGAAACAACAACAAGGATATTGTTAGAGGTATTAGCATGTCCTCAGTCTTATAACGTGTCATCAAAGTACTATGTCTATGTTCAAATGTGCCAAATCTATGTGCTAAATTCTTGAAGCTTTCCGTGTGCTCACTATTAGACTGGTTGCCTACAAGTATGTCAGCACATCATTAAACAGTGCAGTCTACCTTGCTTCTACGAGCAAACACCGAAAGACCCTCCACTAAACCGCTCAATATTGCCACGCCTTCTTCAATGGAAAGCTATTAACGGTTACAGATTACATTATCATGTACGGCTCTATTGTATACTGAAGTGCTCCAAGTTTCACTAGGATCCCGAAGCTGCTGGCACTGGCTGACTCAGCGGAGACCCGTCTTCCAACCAAGTTTGTAGGCGCTAGATTTGGGTTGTTTGAAGAAGCCTGACCTACAAAATAGGGAGATAGGGCATGTCCAACTACTTCTTGCATGAGCATGGCAAGCAGGAGCAATCGTTGCCACATTCTCATTTTCAGGTCAATTTTAACGGGAAATATCTTGGAAACTTCAACTGAAAGGATATAAAAATTAGCGCCACACTAATGAATTGGAAGAATTAATGTCTGAAGACACCAGCAATACCACTTTCACCATCGACACTAAAGGAGATTAATTGGGGAGGAGGATTCAGGGAATTGATTTTCAAAATACATCTCTCATTGAACTTTCAAACGAATGGAAAGAACAGTTTAGCGAACATATTAACTGCTGTGGGTGTGGGATAACCAGAACATGCTGGATTTACCCCAGCAGTGGATTTCAAACGTTCCACAAAATCTCCCGGAACGGGTCTCAAAAATCTTGTATCTAAGAGAAATCCACGTAACTGGGATTCAATCTGTAGTATAGCAGGGTAAATTTTCTAATTAACACCCACTCGTATTATAACCCACCAGCGTATGCTTTACTTCTGAGGGCTGCAAAGCGAAGCTTTTCGTTCGCAGAGTACAGGTGGTGGTTGTTGCTTTAAGAGGTGAAACGTCTTGGTCATCTGCCCCTAATGGTACGGGTGACAATACAAATGATTATGAATTGAGAACTACTACTAATGCTATTAATGTTAATAACTATATACTTGTATAAGGGAAAGAATAGCCCCCAACCCACATGAGACGAGGATTGAGGGACTTGGAACAAAGTAAAGACATGGAATGTCGGTATAAAAGGGAAAGTAGAGAGAGAGAGTCCGCCCCAATGTCACTGGAGAAAGGGAGAAAATGGACCCAGATAATGATTCCCTCTGGTTCGCCAACATCTGAGCTCACAAGTCAAGTCAGGAGGGTGCAACATACGAACCCTGCCTCTTTTAGGGCATCTTTCAGTAAGCAGGAAAATACATGGGAAACAAGAAGAGGTCTGAGCGTAAAAGGACATAATAGATAAAGGTAGGGAAATGAAAGACTACTTAGACCTGGGATACTCTAACATCGTAGGAGCCGGAAGAGAACAAGATTTGACCAAGGAAATCGCCTGGAAAGGCGAAAGAAGGGAGCCTGGCACAAGTTAGTGGAATCGTTGCTGGACTAAGTTGGGGCCTTGTGGTCAGCAAGCCACGTCCAACTTATTGTGAGCCCTTAGGTGATCGGTGATCAAAGTACAGTACATATCCTGCATTCTAGAGTATAATTTCTCCCTTTGGCTTTCCATAGTCACTCAAGGTACAGTGGAGTCTCGCAAACTCGGCCCAATGTGGACCGAAGGGTGGCCGAGTTCGCGAAAATGCCGAGTTATCGGGAAATGTGTTAAAAAGAAGAAATAAGCTGTTTGTTTCGGTTTAAAAGTAATGCAATGCAGAACATTTATTTGTTTTTAATAGAAAGACAAGTTTTAAAACGATTAAGCCACTACAATTACAGTACTTGAATATATAGTTCAGTACTGTACTGCATAAAAATCAAGGAAAACAATGACTGTAAATTATAAAAGAAAACTTTGAAAAACTAGGCCTACAAATTATTTTTATAATATGTACACTGTACAGTGTATGTACAAATCAATTCCCGTAGGCAAATAGTTTTTTAACTCCATGAAAATTACCATTTACTTTTTTGCAAAAAAGTAAGTAATGTTCTTTTGCTTTTCGGGTTGAAACCTGTTTCTTGAAGCCTCGTAACGAAGACGGCGAAGAGACAGAATTGCGGAGAATGCGCAATCAAATAAATACAACACTCTGCGCGAGAACCGTTTGTTTACCTCTTACGGCCAACAGGTTGTGCATTTACAGTACTGTACTGTATAACTACCTGTATTTACCAGGACATCGTTACTCTTCTTATGTACTGTAGGTCAACTTGTTTCACGTCGTATTTAACTGTCGATGATATGAGAATCGTATCGCTGTGATAGCTTTGCACAAGTTGGGAAAGACCACTAGTGACATTATTCAGATTTAAAAGAGCTAGAAATCAGTTATTTATTTATTTTTACTGCAGAACATTCAGCGATTTAATGAAACCCGTGAACTACCAGGACTCTAGCCGTACGGAAATAAGTGGTGGCACGTATTCGCCGAAATCCGGTCAGGAAGCAGACAATGATGGCTCATGAGCTCCAACATTTCCGAAAAGATTGATGTCTGGGGTACTTAGTGAAAACCTTAAACTTAGGGCTTACCTGTAAAGTACCAAATGTTACCTCAGGGAACGTCTGAATTGGCAGTGAGTACTAAAATGCAGACGCCTATTCTAACGTTATGCCCATAATGGGTCATCGGGAGATTCTTTTCACTGATGAGACAATGTTCACAATCGAGCTCTCTGAAAGCCCGTAAAAAGGCTCCAACTGTTCAGGGAGGCCATCATCCCTTCTCAGTAATAATTTGGTGGGGGCGGGTACTCTGGTACCATCAAGCTGTATTTTTGAGAGAAAGGTGTTAAAACCAGTACCAGAGTGTATGAGAATTGAAGCCTGTTGTCAAAAATTAAAGCAACACTTTGTTCTTAAATCAACAGTGGACTTCCCAGAAAGATTCTGCTCCAGCCCACAAGAACAGATCAGCGCAAGGGTGGCTAGAGCAACATGTTCCTGATTTCATATTTCCTGAAGATTGGCCGTCTAGCAGTCCAGACCTGAACCCCAAGCTTTACAACCTGTGGTCAATGTTCAAGGACACCATCTGCGAGAACAGGCACCCCACAGTTGAATATTTGAAACATATCTTCTTAGCAGCAGTGGCAATTCTTCAGTGGATGTCGTGCGTGCTGCAATAGACAAGTGGCCTCAAAGACTAACAGCTTATTTTAGTGCAAATTGTGTCCATCTTGATCAGTAATTGGCGCTTACTGTTGTCCCTACATGTGGATGTATCATACTAAACAGAGATCCATGGTTTTGTTTTACAGTTGTTATTTGTAAAAATGTTTATGGCTAGACTGGCATCTACATTTATAGTACATTTTAATCATGTTAAGAGATGCGTTCAGAAATACAGTTAAAACTAATGGTATGAAAATATTTATCTATCTCTAGTGGTGTCTGGTACAATTGTAATGGGATACCAAAGGTTATTTGTGTTTAGGAAATAATTCAACAAAAATGTACGGTCAAATCTGAATCAACTATGGCTGTTGGTACACATTAACGTGGAACAAGATGCAACGCATTAACCCTAGCAGTATCAAGCCATTTTTGAAATGCGAACAACTGACGGGGAAGCGGGGTTGGTGGGGGGAAGGGGGGATATTGTGACCGACAAACTAATTTGGTCTATTTTCCATTATACGAGTAGCTTTCTCTTTGGAGATAAGTTATCATACGGACCACACAGAACAACAAGAGTAATCTAGATTAAATCATATTCACACACAAATTTCTCTGCTTTGGCATGCCTCGTGGATTTTTTTACATAAAGCAATAATGTTCAGTTCATGGATTTCTTCACTCATAACTTCCTTCTGAATCATCATTTCGCTTTGCACAAATGATTGTCTTGTTGCCACGCTTTCCACACGTGTATCTCTTGCAAGAAGCACAGATCATTGTTCTTTTGTTCACTTTGTTGTATTTATGTCCTTTGGAGTGACACTTTTTGGTGCATAAGTAGCAACGTCTTCTTCCACCGCAAGATTCCTTGGCTGCGCTCTTCTGTTCAATTTTACACATCAGTACACCCTCTTTGGCCAAAACTGTTGACTTGTGGAGCCCTACGGTATTTTTAGCACGTTCTTGAATACCAGGTCTTATTAGTTCAGTGGCCAGTTCTCGTAAGTAGAGCCTTAGCTTACTGATTTTTTTCTTGTTCCAGTCCGGAAAACTTAGTAAAAATAATGTATAACCATTCAAAGCTGCATTATCTACAAGAGTGTAAGAAGTAGAATGTGGCCATTTCCGAGATCCCCTATTTGTAGAATATTTCCGTACCATCTGGTCGACTGTATATACTCGACCTTTTGTTTCGTTATAATAAACATTTATCACAGTTTTCTTTCTCGGATCAGATGGGGAACTTATAGCTGTGTCAGCATGTTGGCTAGACAGCAGTAGAAGGTTCCTCTTCGGCTTCTGACAAGGAACGTATGACACTAATGTCACAGGAACATTGCTAGTACATGAATCAGAGAAGGCAAATTTGCTAGAAAACAGCTGTCTTCCTGCAAGTTCTTACAACTCCTCCGGTATGTGATTCCTGTTCTGTTGTATATTCCCTACTAACGTGAGATTATGGTTGCTCCACAAGTACTCTGCTAGATCCACTGAAGTATAATATCGATCTGTAGTTACATTACGACCAGAATTATTTATCGGTTGAATGAGACGTTTGACGACATCAGTAGTTGTGTTCGAAGGCTGAGTTCCGTTTGTTCTTACCTGCATATGGCTCCATGCTAAGAATGTATCTGGTTTTACAATCTCTAAGCATACGTATCAGAATACCGCTCTTCCCTGGCATCTCTTTGAGAAAAACTTTGAACGGACACCTTCCGCGAAATAAAGACAACATTTCGTCCACAACTAAGTGGACCGACCGACAACAAGTGTGACTGGATGAGTGAATGAGAGTGTGAAAGTCATTATCAATGTCAATTATTATTGTTTAATTTTGTCGCCTTAATATGTTTATTGTATTGTATTAATGTGGTTAAGTGTAAGAGAGGGCCAAGAGCCCTAACTGCGCCACCAATAAAGGCAATAATAATAATAATAATAATAATACTTGCAGAAAAATATCTCGGAAATGTTTCATTCATTAGATTGAAAACCTCTCGAATCGCTGTAAATTTATCTTCACCACTGCGCCACTGTCGAGTATCTTTGTCATCAAACATAATTATCCTCATAATTTGATGGAAGCTGACTCTGCTCATATTAGCAATGTAAATGAATCTTCCCGAAATATTTGACCACAGGTCTGAAATAGGTGTGCGATTGCCATTCATTTCTCCCACGTAAATAAGTAACCCTAAATATTCCACGAGTTCTGTTTCGTTCAATTCAGGAATATTCACTTCACTGCCCCTTTAATTGTATATCTGATGATAGTCTGCAAGAATTCTGGAACAAAGAATTCTTCTAACGATTCACGTATGGAAGATATTTTCCCTTCATTGCGTAATCCTTCACGTTCTCTCACAATATTCTGCGCTGAACGTTTAGTTATACCTGGCGGATTTGAGTTATATACTCTACCAGTTTCAGTGACTTACCTGTTACCATTGTCCGTTAGTAAAGCTTCAGGCACGTTGCACCTACCGTCGTCTTCATTATCGGATTCACTTTCACCACTAGGACTTCCTGTTTGTACGTCTACATCATCACGCTGAGCACACGCGTTCTCTGTTTCACTTAAGTCTTCTTCACTAATATCGTATTCTGAATCAGAATACGTTACTAATGATGTTACCGCCCCTAATATTTCATCATCAGTCAGACAACGTCGAAACATACTAATACACGTAACCGAGTGTTCAAATGTAATCAAGCTAACCTCTTGTAACTAACACACACATACAAGCCATAAACAGACACCAACAATGCACTCTGTGAACTGGACTACACCTTCAACGGTGCCAAAATGAGTTGTAAAGTAACCAACAGGCAGTGCAGTCTATGAACAGAATTGGGAACAATGACTAGTGTTCTGAGCACATGAAATACCGACGGAAGGGGGGGTGGGGGGTGGGGTGGGGTGGGGGGGGTGGGGGGGGGGTACTCTATGCCAACCAACAAAAAACTGCTATTAGCTTTTGCAGATGATAAGAAATTAATAAAGCAATTGAATAGTACAATAACAGAGTTCATTATGGACAATTACTTCTCTTTCAGGATGCATAGGAAACATATATTACACTGATAGTTTAAAATATCGAAATGGTGGGCATAAATTACCCCACTCCCCGTTGGTACTGCTAGGGTTAAGTCAGCGCACAAGAGGCTTGTTATTCTCCTCAATATATGCTCCGCCTTATTGAACAAAATAAATGCACATTCGTTTTCTCAAAGCTAAAGTAAACACGGTTTACCAGTATACCGGGGGAATCAGCTGTCCCTAATATTATTGCCTTATTCAGCCCAACTAACGCGTGTTGTCGAGAACGTCGATATTTCTCGCCTTGCTTCGCATATGTCTCTAATGCACTGAAAGTATATCCTGCAAACGACATTTTCATTTATGAAAAAATAGGCTTATGAGATCATCTTGTGTGTGTGGGTGTGTGTGTATCCCTTAATAGAATCCAAACGGCTGAAGAGATTTCAATGAAACTCGGTGAGGTCATAATACCATTATGGCCGACTCCGACGGTGCCCTTCAAATTTTATTATGTCTCACCAATCCAACATGGTGGCTGTGCGAAATATTTCACCGACATTATATATCTCCAAAACTATTAATGATATCAACCTGAAATGTTGCACGGTGATAGAAGGCGCTACTAGAAATCAATCTATGAGACGTTCAAAAGACTGTTAAATACAAAACGAACATGGCGGCCCAGCGAATTTGAAATATTTAAAAAGACGTTTCTCGCGATTTTACTATCCATGTGCAGTGAAACTTGGTACAGCAAATGTTTATACACATTGAATTGCACTGGCAACTAATTTAGTTCAATTATTTACATAACCTCAAAATGACGGCTGTGCGAAATATTTCACCGGCATTCTATATCTCCGAAACTGTTACGGATATCACCCAAAAATTTTGTTCGAAGATAAAAGGCACCTATGTGACATTTAAAAAATCGAACGTGGCGGCCAAGCGAAGTTGAAACATTTAAATACACTTTTCTCACGATTTAACCATCTGAACGCAGTGGAACTTGGTTTAGCAAATGTTTATGCACATTGAAATGCACTGACGTATAATTTAGTTAAATTGTTTGCATTACCTCAAGATGGCGGCTGTGCGAAATTTTAAAATTCCTTTTTTTATTTCTTGTGTCCTAATTCATGCGATCGAAGTCAACGTTTGAATAATGAAACTACGCAATAATCATCATCTAATAGTACATAACTATGAGGCGTACATATTATAAAAATCTAACATGGCGACCATCCGAAGTGTTTATATGGTTCTCAATATCTGTATGACAGCAATCAAACTGAAATATTGCATGTAGATACAAGCTATTGACATGAGTTCACCAATGGGCCTTTCAATAACCTGGTGATCACAAATCCAACATGACGGCAACGGAAATGTAAATATTTAAATGGACGTTTCTCGCGATTTAGCCATCCGAACGCAGTGATGATGATGATGATGATGATAATTGTTGTTTTAAGGGGCCTAACATCTAGGTTATCGGCCCCGAACGCAGTGAAGCACGGCATGGTAAATGCTTACACAAATTGTAATCCACTGGCATCTAATTTATTCAATTAATTTCATAACCACACGAAGGCGGCTGTGCGATATTTTAAGATCTTGCTTTTATTTCTTCCGTCCTAATCATGCGATTGAAATTTGAATAAGCCACCTACAGAATAATCTTCATGTAATAATACATGACCCTAAGGCCTACATAATTATATAAAAATCCAACATGGCGACCATCTGACATATTTAGACGGTTCTCATTATCTATGAATCTATTTCAGCAATCTAACTGAAATTTTGTAACAAGTGTAAGTATTTGTAATTGAGGTAGGATTTGTGTAGGAAGCGGACGTGGCATTAAGTTAGGAACCTTCCAAATATTTTTCTACAGTAGCCGGGAATCGAACCCGGGCCTCCGCGGTGACAGCCATAAATGCTGCTTGTTCTTATCTTCACTATTAACGTTTGCTGATCAAAAGGAACTACAATTCATTCAGTAATTTTTGAAATTTGGAATCTTTGATTTAGACTCATATTCCTAACTCACCCAAAACTAGTAGTTCCGTGAAGAAATAAATAGCCTATACCATATGTCCTACTGGTCTTGTACATTAAAACTCTCCTGCATGTTAGTATAGAGACATCTCATTTTCATTTTTATTTTTATTCTCACGTTGGCATCAGGTAGAAATTTTAAAAGCTTATTATTTATTTTTCGTATCCTATTCATGCGATTGAAGAGATGTTTCGTATGATAGGCTATTATAGCAATGATAATCTAATGGCACTAAATTATGTAGCTTACTTCTCGTAAATCATAGAAGCCGTGCATTTGTCCTTTCTTAAAATGAACTCCTCAGACACGTTACAGCACTGGTTCTCAACCTCGGGAATGGTCCGCGGGAGAAAAGGCTCCACCAGCACGTATAAAAAAGGTGGCCAACAAATGGGGATTTCGAAAACGATGTGCGTTGAACGAGAATCGTCCGTATGTATTAGCGGCGATGACTATCAGGTTTTCAATTCAAATATCAATAAGATAAGTGTTATTGAGGAAGGGTTACAACTGCTAAGGTGGGGAGGGGGGCGTACATTATTCCATTTCAGGCTGAGTGGTCCGCAGACTTCTACGGGTTTAGAACCACTGCGTTATAGGAAGATGCCATCCCGTGTTAAGAGTCGAAATCACCAATACTGAAAATGATATATTCTAGCACGTACTTTCTGAAAGTAACGGTGTTGGTGGAGACATAGGTCGTTAACTAAAATCTATTTAGTATACGACACATGGGAAATCCTTTTAATTGCCAGGAGAGTTTTTAATGGGAAAGACCATTAGGATATATTATGAAAATAAGCTACTTAGTTGTACACAGAACTACCTGTTTCATATGATGAAAATAAACTAAAACGGGGGTATGTGATAGCACAGTTGCGAAGTTCTTGGTTTCTCACCAAGGTGTACCATGTTCGATTCCTGGTTAATGCACGGGAGACTTCCAAAGTGAAATGTTATGTCCAGTGGATAGGATTTAACGTAAAAATGACGTTCTGTGGATTTAATGCAGAAGTGATCTGTTAGAGTACTGTGATATCTCTGTCCTTTGCCAGCGAAACAACCATTATACAAACATAAAGGAAATATTCAAATGAGGAAGGCAAACGTGAAATTACTTAATACAGATATCTCCATGCAGTTAATTTGTACTCGGCCGTCCATGAATTTAAAAATACTCATAAATCAGTTCCTGTTTTACTTGACTTCAGGTTATGAGTCCATGTAATAATTTTGAATCCATGAAAGGGAAATAATTTAGATAAGAAATTCTAAAATAACACTTTGTTCTTGCTGCTATCGAGGGATTTTGGACATGTGGTCATTAGCACCAGATGCGTAGGAATTTGAGGAGGATATCTAATATCCTATACTAATGGTGTGAATGGATTAATTTGTGCTCCTGTGATTGAAAATTGGTCTGGTGGAAGACATCTTTAGCCTTAAAATATGTAGGCCTACCATAGTTGCATTTACGAAAGTATTAATTCGTACCACTAAATAAATGAGGTCGGTCAGTAACATTACATTAGTGATGCGAAATCAAGACTGTGTCTCACATCAGAAGACAGGTGAAAGTACCCATTTCATCTGACGAGGAAGAATTCATTTAGATCCTATTTTAATCAAATGGTGTAGAGGCTTATGAGATCGGCTGTTTGCCAGGTGTTTGAGTGTGTGTGTGTGTGTGTGTACACGTCCGTCCAAAAAACGTTTTTTAGACTAGACCGATGATAAACAAAATTGGTGGTAAGATCGAGAACTTCAGATGTGACTTTTATATTTCCATAATCAACACCCTAATCATCATGTCTGCTACGAGAAATTATTTATTAGCACTCAATATATCGGATGCTATCATAGATATCAGATTAATATAGCGTACCCCAACATCAGACTGTCAACCAAGTTAACTGATATGATTTTCAAACTCGTGAGAAGCACGAAAAAAACTGATGGCTTCGCAAAGTTTCACAGTTATATTGATTTTTCTCGGAATATATTTTAGTTTAAACTCTGGAGTTGATAGAACATAATTAAACAAATTGACAGGCATACCATTGAAAATTTTCACAAGCAAGTTAACTTCAAAAATTACTCTTGCTTCCATTAAGGCCTATTACACCTATATGGGGGCGTGGTGGCGCAGCGGTCAAGCTGTATGCCTCTCACCAAGGCGGACCGGGTTCGATTCCCGGTCAATGCATGTGAGATTTTCGATGTGAAATGCCATGTCCTGTGGTTCGGATTCCACGTAAAACGGAGGTCCCGTGGCTTATGATCGCGAGATTAACGGTCACGTTAAACTACAAGCTTCCTTTCCTTACACCTATATGGCTGAAATTTTGTGACGTAATGGAGGACTATAAAAACCTAACTGATAACGTATATATTTCGAAGTCCCGATAAGCAAAGATCTAACGCGTGGCAAGGTAAATTTTAATAATTAAATTGCAATTTATGGTAAACATACTTGCTGCTGCAAAATTTGATTAATCCAATCATACGTTACTTTTTCTATTTGGACCACCGACGTGTAAGAATTTATTAACATCAGCCAATTGTATTACTCAATTTCGATAATTAAGCACCATGTCTCCAATCACACCATCCCTCTGTCGTTTGTTGTCACTTCTAGAATGGCTGAGGTGAGAATGAAACCCACCTCTGCTTAGTTCTACCCCAGGAAGATGAGCGTACCCCATTCCATCCCTAAGCCACGCATGAAATTTCTTGGCAAAACCGTGAATCGAACCCAGACTTCATAGATGACAGCAAGTAAACAGCTCATTTCCCAGATTTTTGGGTTCCCTTCTATCTATTCTACGTAAATAATGGTCTCTTCTTTATGTTCGACGATGTCGAAATGTAAATATTATATGTCAGAAAACTGTACTATAATGAGGCTCATTATAGTACATGTTTTCATTATGGGACAGTTTCTCCCACCAATAAGAGCTCAGGAAACTGTTGTTTGACCAATTAGGTAAGGATAGCATCGCACCTGCACTGAGTTCCAGGGCCTTCTAATTTAAATTTCACTGCATGGCCTAGTGTCATAGTGGGGTAATCGAGGAGGCCATGGTCAAATACAAGGTATTCCCTGTGTCCTCTGCGCTCTGTTCAGTACATAAAACTGGCGAAATCTCGACAGATATTTATGAATATTTATGTTCGAACATAAAATAGTTATAATAATTATCGTAGAATATAAACAGTCGTAAGCAACTCCCCTATAATTTTAATTAAGACACTCGTATGGAAATTATAAAACTCGCATACGCTCGTTTTAAAAACAGACTCGTGTCTTAATTATTGCCATTATAGGCTCGTAGCATAATGTAATATTATATACCTATCCCCCAAATACAAAATAAACACACAAGTACAGCCATAAGAATAGCACACATAATCAGACAGATTCTATACGCACACACAATAGTACATTATGCAAGGAGCCTATAATGGCAATAATTACGACACGAGTATGTTTATAAAATGACCGCAGCGAGTTTTATAATTTCCATGCGAGTGTCTTAATTACCATTATAGGCGAGTTGCATACGACTGTTTATGTTCGACGATAATTATAACTTTATTATATGTGTTAACTTAAATACTCATACATCTGTAGGGTTCAGTAACTTCAGTTAGTGAACAGAGCACGCTGGCTGGTTTGCTGACTGAACAGAGTGCATGCGAGGGTCAAATAATTTCGAAAGCAGATACCATTTACTTTGCTTGGCAATGCTATTGTTTCCAGCCTGCATGATGTCTAGTGCCGATCAGAACAAGCATTCACTAATATTGTCACCGAAGTCGTATGAAAGCAATGCGCTGTGTAGATATTGTAGATGGGGATATTAAGGCACAGTGCTATTTCTTGTCTCATATTCGCCAGTTTATTTACGAGAACATATGGGACGGTGCACTTTCCATGTCGGTAATTTATATAGAAGGATGCGGTGTTGCCAACTTCTGGGCCTAGATTCATAAAATTCTTGCATATGTCATAGTATTCTCTTGTTACTGTAAAGGTTCGTGCTGATTTTGTCTTTGTGTTTGGGATTGTAACCACAATGGTTGATCTGATATCCAATTTGAACTTTCAAATCATGTAATTCATGCCCGACATCTTGGATTTTGAGCGCATACGCGAAGCTATCCTTACCTAATTGGTCAATGAATGAGCTCTGATTGGCTGGAGAAACTGTTTAATAATGAAGAATAGTACTATAATGACCCTCATTATGATACAGTTTTCTGACATATAGTCGTCGAATATAAAGATACATTAGTACTTCGGGATAAACAACCACGTTATCGCATGAAACAACAACAGTATAAGCAACTAACGGGATAAGCTGTATTGAGGTCACTCCAACGATTGCTCTTGGATAATTTAATATAAAACAACATTTTATTTGCAATGACATTCACAAATACATTTATGTTCGACCCTCACTATTATGTGTTTGAAAACTGTATCATAATGATGGTCATTATAACACCGTTTTTCATTACGATACAGTTTCTCCAGCCAATCAGAGCTCGTTCATTGACCAATTAGGTAACGATAATTTCGCGCATGCGCTCAAAATCCAACATGTCGGACATAAACACAACATCGAACTATAATAAATTACCGACATGGAATACCCACCGTCCATATGTTCGCGTAAATAAACTGGCGAATATGAGACAAGAAATAGCACAGTACCTTAAAATCACTAACACTAATTTCTACACAGAGCATTGTCTTCAAATGACTGCGGTGACAATATTACTGAGGGACGGCTGATGTAAACATATGGCTGCATATGGCATTGAGAGCCCACAGAGCGCATGCGTCGGCCGTTCAAAGCTCTTGAAAGACGAAGGTATAACACCCAACGCTCGCTCTGCGATCACAAAATTCCAGTAGCTGACTCTCAACAGATATTTATGAATATTTATGTTAAAACATATAATAAAGTTATAATTATCGTCGAACATAAACAGTCGTATGCAACTCGCCTATAATGGTAATTAAGACACTCGTATGGAAATTATAAAACTCGCATACGCTCGTTTTATAAAAAAATACTCGTGTCTTAATTATAGCCATTATAGGCTCGTTGCATAATGTACTATTTCAATTTAATCAGGACATCACATGGCATAGCTGCTAATTCGTAAATATTTCAGCTGACTTAAGTTATAGACAAATTGAAACGCAATTGAATATGAATAAAAAAACCCTGGGGAATGTACCTGGTGGGTGAGAAACCCACTATACGATATTGTTGATAAAAAAGGCCTACTAAGCAAGAGAATTACCGTATTTGAGTAAAGAGGGTCTCTCTTCCCTGCAATTATAATTACAGTCCTAATTCAAATCCTAAATACTGTACAACACAATCACTCATTGCAATGTACATACTCTAACAAGCATGTTATTCAGTTCCATAGACTGCATTCGTAGTATTCGTGACGTAGATATCATTTTCATAGCGGGTGCCTTTAGAAATGACATGTTTTAGAACTGAAGAAGAGTAATGTTATTCTTTTAACAGCCAGAAATATTTTAAATAAATGCTCCCCGATACACAAAAAATTGAGTTGTAATTATCTTGCTGCTTTGTCGTCAATACAAAGGCTGAAAAACTCTGTATATTTCCATGCATCCTGTGTACGTTATAAATTAACCATGCCAATTAAGTTCAATTTACACAGACTGCCATGTAAAACGTATTCACATTTGTCACATTATAATGGCTTCTGAAGTTACGATTCTTATAATAGAGGTGTATATTTCTGCCAAGCCTGGACTTATGACGGAATGTTCAATGAACGCAGGGAACCGTGTTGGGAATTCGATAAAGTGAACGTCCAGCGCAGATGTGCGAACCGGGTGAGAGGGAATTGTTATATTAAAAGTAACTACGGGAAGAGTTCTCCGTGGTTGGGAGGTTTATTGGCCAGTAAATGACGTATGAACCATGCTTGGTGAATCAAGTCAGTGGTTTATTAATTCTTATTTCATTGGCATGTGAGCCGTAGTTGCTTAGACAAGTAGTAATAAGTATCACATTTTGAAGTACTTGGATAAATTTGTATTTTAGGTAAATATTACTGGAGCTTAATCTGTTACGGCGTGAGGTGTGCTCACACAACGGATCATGTGACTTCACTAACGTGGCTCTAATATGATGCAGAAAGGTCGTCGCTTTGACTCTGACTTCAGTTATCATAGAAGGGTTTTATTCAACGTACAGGCATGTGTTTGGGTAGTACCTATTTTTGCCAATGCCCACTCATTCCTAATAATTATAAAATAATTATTGTTCCAAATGCCAGTACACTTTATGTTATATATACCTAGATAACAGGCTGATTCACATATACAGGGTCTTTATTTTTGCTTGGCAAGGACATTCCCGCTCACGCGCTCCGCCAGTGACAGCTCAGTTCCCGGCTGCCGCGCGCGCGTATATACGGCAGAATACGGTGATTAAAATCAGTATCATGCATTTTTAGCCTACTTTTCACATTTTGCAAAAATGAGGAAAAAGTAGACTTATGAGATCGGGCAAATGTGTGTCTGTCTGTCTGTCTGTCTGGCTGTGTGTGTCCCCCCCCTATCAACTCCTAAACGGCTGGAGATATCGAAACAAAATTTGGTAGGAGTAAAGATCTATACCTGAATATCTCACGGCCATATTTGAAAATGATGTCAGTGCTACCAACTGCTGAAAAATCGCAATTCAAATTTGGGCTCCATGTTGGATATCTTGGAAGGTATGAATGGGAGCTATTTCAAAATTGGGACACGTATAGATAATAATATTACAGTTCGATTTCCAGGAGGCCATACATGGCAGTGTTGCCAAAATGATTATAAGCCTGCTGATAGGTCCAATTTTTAAATGCATATAACTTCTACACTATCAATTGGAATTGAACCAAATTCTGTATGTGCTATATGTACATAAACAGATATGACTGAGCGTATCCTTAAGAGCCTCCAGGGCTGCCAACTGTTAATAAATGCTCTCATTTTTTATCCAAATACCCATATATCAGAAAGTATGCAAGCCGACAGGTTTAGACTATGCACACGTATAGTACCTGACATTCTATAATTTGGAGTAACTTATACACGTCAGTTCTACCAACATGATTCTAAGCCTGCTGAGAGGTCCAACTTTAAATACATGTAACTTCTATGCTATCATTTGGATTTCAACCAAATTTCGTGTGTGCTATGTGTACCATAACAGATATGACTATGCCGATTCTTAAGAGTAACCAGGGCTGTCAACTGTTAATAAATGCTGTCTCTATTTTTGTTGCCCTAATATCAATGTATCAGAAAGTATGCAAGCCAATAGCTCTAAACTTTGCACACGTATAGTACCTGGCATTCTAGATTAATTTGGAGTAATTATAGGCCTACGCCAGTGCTGCCAACATGATTCTAAGCCTGCTGATAGGTCCAATTTTAAAATGCATGTAACTTCTATACTAACTAATGGATTTCATTCAAAATTGAAACAACAATATATCATATTATTTCAGATTATTTCTCACCAATACATGTATGTCATTGTTGCCAACATTATTTTACGCGCGCTGTTAGATCCAATGTTTAACTGCATGTAACGTCCATGCTATCCATTGGATTTCAACCAAATTCTGTATTCTGTACCGGTACCTTATGAGATGGAACTAAGAATATATTGTCACCAGAGCTGCCAACTCTAGTTCTCTATTAGGCTACTTTATGCCAGGTATACAGTATTTCGAACTAATTAGAAATGTCGATATTAGCAACTTAATTTCGTCATTATTCTAGATAGATCCATATAGATTAATCATTGGCATGAAGCTTAAATTTCAAGAAAAGTAGGCTCTTTAGTTCGTCACGGAACTTCTTGTTACTCACCATGTTTACAGTAGATGCTGAAAATATTCCCCATCCTCTGCCAAACATAACCGGCATCTCCTTATGAAGTTTCCGGTTACTCCGGTTAATTTAGCTTCAGTATGGAAATAACGACATTCACGTCTATTTTTATTGTTTACTGAACCTGTACAGTTGAATCTCTTAGCCAGTTGATTTATTGTCCGATTTATAGGAATGGGTCTCCCTGGAAACGGCATTCGAAACTTTTGTCTTGTTCTAGCGCACGTTATGTACGGTACGTATAGTGCAGACCTTCCGCTCGACCTTGGCCGCCGGACCCCGGCCAGGTTGGCGAGTGGTCTCCAGCCATATACCCCGGGTATTCCCTCGCTCTTCTGTAGACGTGTGAACTCTGAGCTAATTGGGTGTTTCAGTCTTTCAGTGTTTTATAAAGCTACTGTGTACCGGTACTGTATATAGTATTGTGTAGTGTTTTATTGTGATTGTGCGTAGTGCTGTAATGCCTTATGTCAAATATTCGTTACATGAACGTGTATATCTGCACAATACGTACATAAAGTGAAGGAAATCGTGCGCTAGAACAAGACAAAAGTTTCGAGTGAGATTTCCAGGGGGATCCACTCCTATAAATCAGACAATAAGACAACTGGCTAAGAGATTCAAAGGTACAGGTTCAGTAAACAATAAAAATAGACGTGAATGTCGTTATTTCCTTACTGAAGCTAAATTAACAGGAGTAACCGGAAACTTCTTAAGGAGATGCCGATTATGTTTGGCAGCGGATGGGGAATATTTTCAGCATCTGCTGTAAACATGGTGAGTAAAAATGTATGCTATTGATTTTCAGCACCGTATTCTGCCGTATATACGCGCGCGCGGCAGCCGGGAACTGAGCTGTCACTGGCGGAGCGCGCGAGTGAGAATGTCCTTGCCGAGCAAATATAAAGACCCTGTACTAGAACGTAACAGAGGACTGATGGCCACAATGTCCTAACAGGAAAGCAAAGTCAATCCAAAATCAACTCAGTAGTGGCCCTAGGGCCCCAAGGAGTTGAGTAAGTTAGAGGCTCTATTTTTTTGCGACATCAGTACTAAATGAGTTAGACTTGTCAGCTGCCATGGCTCCCAGAAATTACACTGGCACTCTTTCCTGTTTTAGGCTGAGTGAACCCTAGGGTTTTATCAGTTTCTAAATGTGGTAGTTTTGTTTCTAAAATCCACTACCAGGATGGGAATCAATCCAACTCCCTCCAGTTAGAAGCTCAGTGCCTCTACGAACTGGGCTACGCTGCCCCCCCCCACGATGTCCCAAACTAGTTAATTAACAAGAAATGACAAGTATATAACGTGTCTACGGGCTTTGGTGGTGAGCATTTGGAGGTTAATTGAAGTCTCCAGCACCTGTACGTGTACCATCTGCATCTCGTACTAATGAGGTTGAGATTTTTAAGTGACAGTTGCTTAGAGCCCTACTAAACCGGTAACATAATATCCACCATGCAGTTTCTTAAAAACATTCTTGGCCAATTTATAAGGTGTGATCAAAAAGTTTCAGTTCGACGGCCGTACAGTCCAGTCCAGAATTGGTATGCATGCCCCTCGGGCAAAATCACCGTGAGTATTGGGGCGCACATCCCTACGACGCACCAGGCTGAAGATCCACGTATGGTTGAACACAGTGTCCTGCTGTGTCCACAGTGCCCACAATTCCACCAAGCTCGTCATTTAATAATCCGATCACTGTGTGATTACCACCGATATAACCATGAACTCTTTTTTCCTTTGTAAATATATTCAGACATGAATTCACCTTTTTGTCACTGAATGATCGGATCACTGTGACAATTGACATAATAAACCAATACTATAATCTAAGCCTACGTGCATATAATCTGATGCTTTCTTTTCACAATTTATAGCTGGCGTATATGTCAAATCGTGATATATGAAATCTTCTAACTCGTCAAAGAATAATCCAACCTCTGTGAAACTAGCACCCTAAGCTGAATGTACTGGTACATTAGACATACATAAGTTATTTGTTGGTGGCACGCATGGCAACTCCTCGGAAAAGATATCCTGTAAATTGTGATGGAATGATTCAATCGGAACGTTAATACTTGTGAAATGTTCTGGCATAAATCTGTCTAGTTTATTTCTCCTTAATATAGACAGTGTTCGTGTTATCCTCTAAGACTAACGCCTATAACTTACCGTCTATTGACCATATCGTAGCAAATATTGATACGTGCGCAAAGATTGGAGACGTTTGCCCGCATACGCCCGGATATATTGTGGTTAGGGGTTAAATTTCTACTCGGCATTTAACAACAGTTGGCAGCCCTGGTGACTAAAATATGAACTTTTATATATATTGGGGTATAGCCTACATTGCACATAACGATTTTGGTTGAAATACATTAAAGAGTATGGATGTTGCATGCAGTTAAATATTCAACATTTCAGGTTGCGTAGTATCATGTTGCCAACACTGTCAGTTATGGGATCCCCAAAATAAATATGCAATATTATACCCTCTATGTGTCTCAACTTTGGAACAGTTTGCATATAGGCCTATACTTATTGAGATATCCAACTTTCTTTTTTCAATTTAATTTGTTAATTGTTGTTTTTTTCTAAATTACGGCTTAAAGTTGTCCTGGTACAGATCTCATATCAAAGTTGGTTTCGATAGCTGCAGCCATTTAGGAGTTGATACGTGAAAAAACACACTTACAGAAGGACAGACACACACACTCCCCAGATTTGATCTCGTAAGTGTCCTTTTTTCGGTATTTTTGGAAAATGCAAAGAGTGCTTACAAGGAAATCCATTTACACGCCGATGAATATCCCATCTTCTCATTGAGTCACCTTGTTCACTTGTTTGGACAAAGGGATCTTTACCATCGCAGACTGAAATAGGGCGTGACTATTATACGATGTCTTTCGTTGAAGTGTCGTTGCTTTATTTACCCAGAAGACAGCCCAGAAGATCCTGTAACAGTTCCCTGCTCATCTCTAATCACTTACCACGTACTGTATATTCCTATATATCCAGTAATGGTATATACTTCTTAGCTCGAAAACTTCCAAGGTCCTTGCCATAAGCATACAGAAAGGAATTGATTATAGGATAGAGATACATAACTCAGTGGGGATCAGTCACTTCGAAATATTTCTTTTAAATGTTTTGTGCAGCGAGTTGTTTTCGTTTATAAGGAAATTTGGAACTCTCAACGACGACGATGATGATGATGATAATGATAATGGAAATAACTCTTATTAAACTCGCCTAATTTCCGGTTCCTACCCTACACTAGTGCTCAGTCAATTATTATTATTATTATTATTATTATTATTATCTATATATTTAAAACACTAAGGCGATTTTTGTTACATCGAGAATGAGATAACGTCTCAACCGATTGACTTCGTAATGCATTCTAAGGAGAGCTCTTGGCATGTAGATTTGCAGAGTGTCTTTTAAAATAAACAAATATGTTACAGAATATTTTTAAATTAATAAGCAAAAATTCAGAAATCTTGCCTATCACGCATGCGCACAATCGCCTTGCCTTATGACAGTCATGGCGGTTACAAGTCCATCGCGTTTTAATTTCATGTTTATGTATAAGAATTATAATGGAAGGGAACATTGCTTATTACGTTTTCATGACATACACTGGAATTACCAGACAGAAAATGCTGAAAAACGTAAACGGACATCAAATTTTGAGTGTGCTTGATGTTTAACTCCCTTAATATTGCGCATCGTTACCAGTGGTTCGGTAGCTCAGGCGGTTACGCCGTACTTCCTTAATTTATGCATCACCCAATGTAAGGGGTTCGAATCCCCCCTCCGGCATGTTTTTTTATTTCCGTATTTTCCTTTCTTGCAATTGCTATTATATTGCCAAAACATATTTAACTCTTGGCATTCCCGTAACTAAGGAATTCTACGTTCCCATCTCAATTTAACTTAAAACGCTATGGTAATTTCATTGAAAAGCTTTATAAGTTCCAACATTCGACAGATTACATTTGCAATAACGGTAGGCTATTTATCTTTATTGCTACAGACGTTTTGGCATATTTTTGCACATGGGATAACTGTGAATCAAGGATTGTACGAATTCCAACACATTACGAAGAATATATGCAGTGAATCCACCCGAGTGTCTTCAAATCGAGCCATGTGCTACGTAACTCATTTGTTTTCCTCAGTTCTTTCTTTGCCTTATAAACATACAAGGCATGTCCAAAATGTTGTTACATGAAATTCCACTAATGAATTGTACCTTTACCAGTTATACGGCAATAATACAGTAGGCCTACGTTGAAATTCTGATACCGGTATTACAAAATGTAGGCCTACTTTTGATTAGATTGTTATCCAAATTAACTTCTATATTTCAGTAGCAGATGCCGCTGCAGTCGAATGTTGGAACCGCCATTTGTATTGTGTTTCCGATCTTTCTGTTATATAGTCTTTGGTGGTCTGTTATAGTCTTTGGTGGTGAGTCGTTTTCTGTCGAGAATACATATCGCAGCTTCTACGAATTGTTAAACCTTTCATTGTATATACCATAACTACGGCATACTAGAAAGTGACTACGCAGAATTACTGGGCCGGTTTGTCTCGATAATTCATTGCCAGCTTTAAGAGTGGGCTTCCCTGTGCAAATACGACTCTTGACACGTACAGGAAATGTAATTGTAAAACTGGCTCCATTATTAAGGTGACTGGCGAAGTGGTTCTATGCTCCTCTTCATAATTTACTGTCATGGATATCCGAAGAATTGTACCAATAACAGGTGACGGAAATTGCTTATTTAGAGCAGTTTCGTACTGTTTGTATCGAAACGAAGAACGTCATAGCGAGTTGCGTTTGCAAACTGTTACAAAAATTGTTGCTGACTGGAATATTTATAAGGATTTTATTATTGGCGATGAGTCTTATCGCCTTCCCCTCAACAACCAACTTGAGTATGAAAATCTTATGTCTCTGAACGGTGAATATGGTGGTCATGTTGAACTCCATGGTATAAGCCAATTGTTTAATGATTATTTGTTTAGAGTGCATAACGATGAGACTAACCACGTTGTAGATTATGGCAATGGAAGTGTTATTTGTCATTTATTGTTTAGCGGCTCCGTTGATGCAGGACACTATAGTGTGATCGAATACGACATTAATTTGGGGATAAATCCTACTGTAAATAGACGCATTCGACGAAAAAGAACATTAACCGGTCGTGTGGAAACTACAAATAGACGCAAAACAATGAGAAATCGGAGAAAAGGCGAAACCACTTTTAATATAAATTATAAATCTGCCATTTCAGAAACAATGCCAGATATTATGCCGTACAGCGTTGGGTCCTTGACGAACGAATGTAAACATTGTTCTGCATTATCCTTCTCTTGCGAAAAAACTACGCTTGGTTACTTCGGCCTTTGCTGTTGCAATGGTAAAATTAATCTGCCGGAATATAAAATACTTGACAGGCTTAAACCATTTTTCACTGGAAATGATGATACCTCAAGGAACTTCAGAGAGAATATTCGGCAGTACAACAATTCTATGTCCTTCGTTTCCTTTGGTGCCAATGTTACCGTACCACCTGAACACGGTCCATATTGTTTTAAAATTTCAGGAATTGTACATCATCGCATTTCTTCCATATATTCCAAAAATATAAGCGACAGTTGTTACGGCCAATTGTATGTATTAGACTGCTCAGAAGCTAATCAAATCAGATTAGCAAATCGAGTGAATTCTTGCATCAGGGAGGGTACACTTCATATTCTAAATAATATTTTGCAAGAGCATAACCCTTACATTCAACTGTATAAGACAATGCATTCAAAAATATGCGAAGAAAATGAACTGGCTTTAAGAGAAAAACGTCAACCGTTAGATTTGGTCATGCGCTTTTACCATGAACCTCAAGAAGATCCTAGACGTTACAATAACCCAGCTTCCTCAGAGATTGCAGCTATTTTTGAAACAACTGACGGCGCTCCGGCTTCACACCGCCACATAGCCGTATTTTCTTATCAGGGAGTTTCAAAGGAAATTGATGTTGACAGCATGCATTGTGATCCATTAACTTACGTTTTAATCTGGCCTTGCGGAGAAACAGGGTGGCATATTTCACTGCCAACAGGAGGGAACCGTAAGACGAACGTTAGGCAAAATATGACAATGCGTGAATATATTTTGTATAGGCTGCCGATTCGAGGTTGTCCTCCCGCAGGAGGTTTCAACCCTTTACTTAATGCAGGTAAACTTACCCAACAATTAATAGTTGACTATTATTGTCGAATAGAAGGTGATATACTAAAATATATTCGCAATCAACAAACGAAATTGCGTGTCGATACCTACGTTGGTCTTGCTGATGCTTTACACTTTAGAGCTGAAAATGAAAGTTTAAGAGCTGGTCGCATAGTTATTTTGCCTTCTACTTTTATTGGTAGTCCCCGAAATATGTTGCAAAATTATCAGGATGCAATGGCAATTGTGAGAAAATTTGGCAAGCCCGACCTCTTCATAACTTTCACTTGCAACCCTTCATGGCCTGAAATTACTACTAGCCTCCAACCTTATGAAAATGCAAACAATAGACCTGATGTCGTTGTTCGCGTTTTTCATGCGAAAGTGAAGGAACTCTTGCGTTTAATAAATCAAAAGCAAATTTTTGGCGAGGTACAAACTTTCTTATACACGGTTGAGTTCCAGAAGCGAGGTTTACCTCATATACACTTACTGGTTTGTCTTCGAGATAGTTGTAAATTACGAGAAATCTATGATATTGATATGACAGTTTCTTCAGAAATACCAGATCCTTCCAATACAACATTGTACAACTTAGTAAAGACACACATGGTACATGGACCTTGCGGCCTTCTGAATCCCAATTCAATTTGCATGAAGGATGGAAGATGTAAGAAGGGTTTTCCAAAGACTTTGTGCCAGAAACTAAAGAGAATGTGAACGGTTATCCACTTTACCGTAGGCGACAGAATGGAAGATCATATACTAAACGAGTACAAGGCACCAATGTTGAAATCGACAATCGCTTCATTGTTCCATACAATCGATATCTATTGATGTACTTTCAGGCCCATATTAACGTCGAAATCTGTGCAAGTGTACACAGCATCAAATACATACATAAATATGTTTATAAGGGGCATGATTGCGCTAACTTGAAAATCACGGCAAACGATGGAATGCTACATCATGACGAAGTTTCTATGTATTTGAATGCTAGATATGTTGGGTCAAGTGAGGCTGCATACAGGATTTTTGGTTACAACATGCACGAACAGTCCCACATTGTTGCCCGGTTACCTGTCCATTTACCAGACCAACAAGATGTATTTTTTCATGCCGATGATGCTCCCAAAGCATTAATACGGGCTCAGTTAAAAAGTACACAACTCACTGCATGGTTTCAGCTGAACCAAAATCCAACAACTAAGAGTGCATATATTTATCCTGAAACGCCCGTTCATTATGTATGGGATAAATGCAAATGCATTTGGAAAAAACGACTTAGATTCGAAAAGGTAATAGGTCGGATGTACAATGTTTCTCCATCTGAATCAGAAAGATACCATCTGCGCTTACTTTTACTTCACATAGTAGGTGCCACAAGCTTTGAGGATCTCCGAACATACCAAGGTGTTACCTGCCCAACATATAAGGATATGGCAATTAAACTTGGTTTGCTTATCGATGATTCAGAATGGCAACACTGTTTGATGGAAGCATCGGTTTTCCAAATGCCCTTTCAACTGAGACAGTTATTCGCCTACATATGCATATTTCATCAACCTTGCAATGCCAGTCACTTATGGGACATGCACAAAAACTCTCTCTGTGAAGATTATTTAAAGTCTGAAGATGAAAATACAGCTTATCAACTATCTCTCAGAGATATTAATAAAACTCTGCAATTGCATGGTTTCTCTCTGCCAACATTTAACTTGCCTGTTGGTACTGACACACACTCAAACGATCAAACTACTAATGAGCCAGTGTTCCCTTTTGATTTGGCTGACCTGATGTCCTTAGCAAACCAGGAACAACTTTCAATTATTAATGAAATCACTAGCGTTCTTCAAAATAACAACACAACTGTCACGAACGCATTCTTTACTGACGGTGCTGGGGGCACAGGAAAAACATTTATTTACCGATGCTTAATACAAAAGTTCTGGAGTTTAGGGCTTCATGTTATATCAGTAGCATGGACCGGAATAGCCGCTGTTTTGCTACCAACGGTCGAACAGTACACAGTACATTCAAAATTCCTCTAAATTTAAATGAGAGTTCAGTGTCTGGATTAAAATTAAATTCCAAAGCAGCTGACGATATTCGATTAGCACGGCTCATAATATGGGATGAAGCCCCAATGGCAAATATTCATTCATTAATGTGTGTGAATCGTCTTCTAAAAGATATTATGGGTAATGACATTCCATTTGGTGGGAAAATTACTGTTCTCGGAGGAGACTTTAGGCAGGTTTTGCCTGTTGTTCCGCACGCTTCTCGCCAAACAATTAATCAAAACTGTATTAAATACTCTCCTCTCTGGCCCTTCAAAATACGCTGCTTATATAAAAACATGCGGTTGAAACCAGAAGAAATTGAATTTTCTGATATTTTGTTACAAATTGGTAACGGTGACTACCCCTCTGTAGATGGTGAGGAATCAAATGTTATTGAACTACCACCCAGAATTTTAGCGCATGATGACATCGTGACTGAGATTTACGGCGAAACATTCATTTCTACGAAAGATATAATCAATTTCTCTAAAGTATGCATTCTAACACCAAAAAATGAACACTGTAATGAAATTAATTTGAAAGTCATCATCGAACTTATACCCGGTAGTTCAAAAACATACACCAGCGTTAACAGATTAATTACTGAAGATGAAAGCCAGCTACTTCAATTTCCTACAGAATTCTTGAATTCCTTGGAATTAAGTGGTTTGCCTCCACATATTCTTACTCTAAAAGTTGGAGCCATAGTTATGCTCCTCAGAAATCTGAACGTTTCCCAAGGGCTCCTGAACGGAACCAGATTATTTGTAAAGAATATGTATGAAAATTGCTTGGATTTGGAAATAATCAGCGGAGATAAAATTGGGCAGAGAGCTCTAATCCCTCGAGTTGATTTAACACCATCCGACAAAACCCTTCCATTTTCTTTTAAGAGACGTCAATTTCCAATTCGCTTGGCATTCTGTATCACAATTAATAAAGCTCAAGGGGAAACTCTCGAACGTGTAGGTCTATATTTACCTCAGCAAGTTTTCAGTCATGGCCAGTTATATGTTGCAATGTCAAGAGTGCGATCTTTCGACGCCCTTAAAGTTTCAACAGTGCCAAAAAGTAGTCGTACAAAGAATGTCGTATATAAGGAAATCCTTCGGTAATTATATTACCATTGACCATCATGTTTCGACTTCGTAAAGCACTCTGACAAAAGCTCTTGGCCTGTAGATTTGCAGAGTGTCTTTAAGAGAAAAAAAATATGTTACCGACCTGTGTTATTGTGATGGTTGTATTAATGCGTGTATCTGTAATTAACGTGAGAATTAGGAAGGAGAACGCCGAGGCCTTACTTAAGGAACCATCCCGGTATTTGCCTGGAGTGGAAGTGGGAAACCGAAGAGAAACACATCCAAGATAGTTAAGGTTGGAATCGATCCTACCTCTCCTCAGTTTTACCTCACGAGGCTGAGTGCGTCCCGTTCCAGCCCTCAGGCCAGAATTAAATTTCTTGGCAGAGCAGGGAAATGAATCCGGATCTCTGGGGCGATGGCCAAGAATATACTTAATAGTGGGCTTCCCTATGTTAATGCGTTTTTCGACATGCACTGGACATATAATTCTAAAACTGCCTCCTTTACGGTGGCTGGCAAAGAGTCAGTGCTCATCCTGTAATTGGTGAAGTGATTCTATGCTCCCCTGCATAGTTTGCTGTTAAAGAAACCCAAAGGATTGAACCTATAACAGGCGATAGAAATTCCTTATTTCGAGAAGTTTCTTGCTGTTTATATCAAAATGAAGAACATCGTCCTGAGCTTCATTTGCAAACTATTGCAAACATTGTTGCTGACAAGGATAATTTTAAGGATTTTATTATTGGCGATCAGCCTCATCGCGTTCTCCTCAGCAACCAACTTAGTATGAAAGTCTCTGAACGGTGAATACACTGATCATGTTGAACTTCATTGTATAAGCCAATTGTTCATTGATTTTATTTGTTTAGAGTACATAACAATGAGTCTAACCACACTGTTGTTTTTGCAAGGGGAGTATTATTTGGCATTTAATATTTAGCGGCTCCATTGATGCAGGGCACTATAGTGTTATCGAATAAGACGTTAATTTTGGGAGAAATACTACTATAAAACCCCGTTCGACGAAAAGGAACATTGTCCGGTCGTATGTTAACTGCAAATTGACGCAATAAAGTGAGAAATCGGACAAAATACGAAGCCACTTTAAAAATCCAATATAAATATGCCATAAAAATACTCCCATTTTCTTTTAAGAGCCACCAATTTCCAATCGCTTGGCATAATTTATCACAATAAAGCTCAAGGGGAAGCTATGGAACGTGTAGGTCACTATTTGCCTCATCAAGTTTTCAGTCATGGGCAGTTATATGTTGCAAAGTCGTCTTTCTCTGTAATCATACAAATAATGCATATAAGAAAATCCTTCCGTAAATATTTTCCCAATGACCGTCATGTTTTGACGGGTTTCAACTAGTTATTATTATTATCACTGTAAGCACGTCTGCCCATACAGAAGGAGGTTTTGATTTGAACCCTGTCTACGTCAAATTTTCATGACTTATATAACAATAGAATTAGTAGCATTATTAGATGTAGATTTAATGTATTGTCTGTTAGGTAGTCAGTCGAAGGTTGGTTGGATCCTCAAAAAGCACGGCCATTAGGTTATGTGGGGGGGATACCCACAAAAAGCCAAGGCAGCGCTATATTGAGGCGTACTAGGCAAGAAGAGGAGTGAGGTAGTTTGTCATTGCTTTCCTCACTGAGTCGGTACAGCAGTACTAACGCTATGAGTAGAACCTGTCACAGCATTCACAGGCACTGACTGTGCCCTGAATGCCATTACTAAACCCCACCCATACCTCAGTAGCTTCCATATTATCACAGCCATTAGTGAGACTGAGATATCGGTGAAAAGCCACATTTTACTCTAGCTTGTGCCAACAGACAAATGCAAATGTACTGCATTCAACGAGAGATGACAAACAGGCCAATTTAATGTACAATAACTGTTAAATAACAGCGTTTAAGCCATTTGAATTTCTAAGATCAAATTTGTATTCCAGTGATGTAATGTTGTTTTAACAATTATGTAATACATATTTCTATGTAAACTGCGAAAGCGATAGCTGTTCTTGCTAAAGCGCAGTACTAGACCATTGGGTAAGCTATATTTAGCCCATAGCAGCCATTTTACATAAATAAGACATACAGTAATATCGAAAATCCATTATTTATTTCAGTTACAATATTGTGAAACACAGCAAATATGGAGTCTCACAAAAAAGACTTTCTCTGCAACAGGCGGAAGATAAACGATTCAATACATCCAAAATGGAGGAAGGTCGTACTTTTCAATTAATTTCTATGCAATTAAAAAGAAACTTAGAACACGGGGAGTCATATGTAGGACATACAACACCTAACGTTCATCACAAGAACAATCAACTATGCTCCTTGATAAGCTATATGTTCCTTACTCTTACAGTAAGAGAAAAAAATTGTCTCTATAATTAAAGCAATATTTCTGTGTGTACATGTGATTTTTTTTTCTAAAACTTTGTGTTTCCTACCCTGCATGAAGTCATGAAGTGAATACTGACCAAATATATCCTCAAATTAAATTTGGTCTGTTTGTCATAGATTGGCGTCAAAAATACTAAAAAAAAACTCATAAAATTCGTGTTAAGAAGACACTCCCGAAATAAAACTTGGCTAAAAATAATTTAGCATTAGTGTCTCATGTGGCGGGGTGATTTTTGCAAACTGAAATATCTTTCTTAATATTAGTCTTATGGTATTATTTAACATAACAAAAGTAGTAGGCAATAATGTATTTTATGCATAGCAATATTTTACCATACGTAGCGTAACCAGGGAGATATTTATGATTTTTAATTTTTCTCACTTTTACGTTCTATTTCATGATTGGAAGTGATGTACACAGAATTTAGGTTCGTCATTAAATAAATCATTTGATTTAATTTTATATTGACGTATATGGACGAATTTTGGGATGTGATTTTAAGTCAGATTTAATATTCACTGTGTAACCTTCTACATGTGAGAGTTCAGATTTATATGCCATAATCAGAGGCATAATGCTTAAATTCCTTTCTTTATATATCCCTTTATTAGCCTACTTTTCACATTTTGCAAAAATGAGGAAAAAGTAGACTTATGAGATCGATCCGGGAAAATGTGTGTCTGTCTGTCTGTCTGTCTGTGTGTGTGCCCCCCCCCTATCAACTCCTAAACGGCTGCATAAATCAAAACCAAATTTAGTATGAGTAAAGATGTGCACCGGAATATCTCACGTCCATATTTGAAAATGATGTCAGTGCTACCAACTGCTGAAAAAAAACACACTAGAAATTTGAGCTCCATTTTGGATATCTTGCAAGGTATGCATGGGAGCTATTGCAAAATTGGCACACATGTAGATAATACTATTTCAGTTTAATTTCCAGGAGGCCAACTATGACAGTGTTGCCAAAATAATTTTAAGCCTTCTGATAAGTCCAATGTTTAAATGCATATAACTTCTACACTATCAATTGCATTTCAACCAAATGTTGTATGTAATATCTGTACATAAACAGATATGACTGAACGTATTCTTAAGAGCCACCAGGGCTGCCAACTGTTAATAATTTCTCTCTCTTTTTTTAAATCCAAATACCTATATATCAGAAAGTATGCAAGCCAACAGCTTTAAACTATGCACACGTATATTCTGACATTTTAGATTAATTTGGAGTAATTTATATACGTCAGTTCTACCAACATGATATAAGCCTGCTGATAGTACCAATATTTAAATACATGTAACTTCTATACTATCAGTTGGAGTTCAACCAAATTTCGTATGTGCTATGTGTACCATAACAGATATGACTATAAGTATTGTTAAGAGCAATCAGGGCTGCCAACTCTTAATAAATGCTGTCTCTATTTTTTACCCTAATATCAATATATCAGAAAGTATGCAAGCCAACAGCTCTATACATTGCACACGTATAGCACCTGACATTCTAGATTAATTTGGAGTAATTAATACAAGGCAGTGCTGCCAACATGATTCTATGCCTGCTGATATGTCCAATTTTAAAATACTTGTAACATCTATACTAACAAACGGATTTCATACAAAATTGGCACAACAGATATCATAATATTTCAGATTATTTCTGACCAGCACACGCATGGTATTGTTGGCAACATGCTTTTACGCGTGCTGATGGATCCAGTGTCTAACTGCATGTAACGTCCATTGGACTTCAACCAAATTTTGTATTCTGTACCTTAAGAGATGGAACTAAGAATATATTCAGTCACCAGGGCTGCCAACTGTAGTGCTCTATTAGGCTACATTTTACCAGGTACATTTTGAACTAATTAGATATTTCGATATTACCAACTTAATTTCGTCATTATTCTAGATAGGTTCATATACTGTAGAATAATCATTGGCATGAAAAGTAGGCTGTATAGTTCTTCACGGAACTTCTTGTTTTTAAATCGTTATTCTTCTACTGCAAAGCAATTCATAGGGGTAGGTTTATTTTGATTTTTGCCTTAGTTTATTTTTAAGGCGGAAATATCTGTGAGAGGAACTTGTGTATTTGTATCAGCAGAAATGGAGGCTAACACATTCCCTGCAACCATGCTACAAATGACCCGTTAAAATCGGACAAACCAGCTAGTCTATCTATCTATATATATAAAGCTCAATGTTTGTCTGTCTGTCTGTCTGTCTGTCTGTCTGTTATGTATACAAATCCACACTGTTTCACCGATCTGAACCAAAATTTGTATACTTACCCTTCGGAACCCTGCGGGTAACCCTGTCCACTTGAAATTTCCGACAGACCACCCCATTCCCTGCATTTAGGCCCTTTGACCCAAATCTACACCGTTTCACCGATCTCAACCAAAATTTGTATACTTACCCTATGTAACCCTGTGAATAACACTGTCTACTTAAAATTTCGGACAGACCAGCCTATTTCCTGCATTTAGGCCCTTTGGCAAACATCTACACCGTTTGACCGATCCGAACCAAAATTTGTATACTTACCCTTTGCAACCCTGCGGGTAACCCTGTCCACTTGAAATTTCGGACAGACCACCCCATTCACTGCATTTAGTCCCTTTGACCCAAATCTACACCGTTTCACCGATCAGAACCAAAATTTGTATACTTACCCTTTGGTACCCTGCGAGTAACCCTGTTTGCTTGAAATTGCGGACAGACCACTCCATTCCCTTCATTTAGTCCCCTTGGCTAAAATCTACACCGTTTCACCGATCTGAACCAAAATGTGTATACTTACCCTTTGTAACTCTGTGAATATCACTGTCCACCTAAAATTTCGGACAGACCACCCCATTTCCTGCATTTAGGCCCTTTGGCAAAAATCTATATCGTTTCACCGATCCGGACCAAAATTTGTATACTTACCCTTTCGAACCCTGCGGGTAACCCTGTCCACTTGAAATTGCGGACAGATCACCCCATTCCCTGCATTTAGGCCCTTTGGCACAAATCTACACCGTTTCACCGTTCAGAACCAAAATTTGTATACTTACCCGTTGGTACCCTGCGAGTAACATTGTCTGCTTGAAATTGCGGACAGGCCACTCCATTCCCGGAAAGAGGACAGGGTACGTCCCAAAGGCAATGGAAAAAAGGGGTAAAACCGGACCCGCTCAGGAAACCCTCAGGGTTGCCATCTCCCGAACTCACCAGCCATGAGCCCTGGAGGATGTAGCACTATCCAGGGTGCACCAGAAGTGGTGGGGCTACACACACCCTGCCTCCTTGAGGGTCTTGAGCAGAAGACATGAGATATTAAGAAAAGAAAAAGAAGGCTGACACCTCGAAGAATGAGGCTATCAGGAATGATTAGACAAGGGCCAATTAAGGCGGGAAAGTGAAAGAGTCGCTAGGCCTCGGATACCCTGATACCATCGGGGTCGGAAGAGAACAAGAGTTTGACCAAGGGAGGCTGACAGGAAAGAGAACTGAAAGGAGCCCGGCACCAGTAAGTAGAAGCAATGCCGGACTCAGTTGGGGTCCCGTGGTCGCAAACCCATGTCCCACAAGTTGAGAGACCGTGGTGGGTGGAGTGGGGAGAAGGGGGCCAGGTGTGAGAATAGCTTGCTGATTCATCGCGAGTTGACATGAGAGAAATGTCCAGACCCCGCCGTGTTACCTGGTATTGCTGACTATGCTTGATGTTCATACAGGGTCTTTGCTCAAACCACTGTAGTGTTACGAAAGAATGAGTGATTCACCGGTCAATGTGAATAGGACCGGGAACCCCCCCGAACGTCTGTCATCATATATCGTCATCATCTGCGATTCGTGCAGCTTGGACCCGGGCAGTACTCGATAAGCTCTTTCACTACACGCATCGAGTATAGGCCTAAGCCAGAAAATAACGTTCAGACTTTGGAAGACATCGAAGGTAGAAATCTAAATTGCCTATATCAGATTTAAAATTACACCATGTTCGTTCAGTAGTCATTTTACATTACCTTATTATTATCATAAGGGCAAATGACCTAGATGTTACGCCCATTATACCGCTCACCACACACAATAAGTCTTCATCGCCTGTGAATTTTGAAATGTTTCTTTCTATCACGGTAGTTTGTAAGTTTGTCGTGTCAATTCAACAGTAGTTTTCATTATCATCCTCATCAAAAGGGCAAATGGCCTAAATGTTACGTCCATTATACTACTAAGTAACACCACAGTCTTCATGGCCTGTGATTTTAAAATGTGTATTTCCATTAGTTTGTAAGTTTGATATACCCGTTCAGTAGTAGTCGTCTTCATTATCATCCTCATCAAAAGGGCAAATGACCTAGATGTTACGTCCATTATACTACTAATTAACAACAGAGTCTACCTAGCCTGTGATTTTAAAAATATGTATTTGCATTAATTTGTAAGGTTGATATACCCATTCAGTAGTAGTCGTCTTCATTATCATCCTCATCAAAAGGGCAAATGACCTGGATGTTACGTCCATTATACAGTACTACTAAGCAACACCACAGTCTTCATTGCCTGTGATTTATAAAATGTGTATTTCCATTAGTTTGTAAGTTTAATATACCCGTTTAGTAGTAGTAGTCTTCATTGTCATCCTCATCAAAAGGGAAAATGACCTAGATGTTACGCCCATTATACTACTAGGCAACACCACAGTCTTACTCGCCGGTAATTTAAAAATATGTATTTCTATTAGAGTGTAAGTTTATTATACCCGTTCAATAGCAGTCGTCGTCAGTATCATCTTCATCAATGACGTTGAGTGTTAAGGAGACTGAAATATTATCATCATTCCACCGGGCGAAGCCGGGTACTACTGCTAGTTCTTTTATGAAACAGTTTCCCTACCCACTGGCTTCTGTACTTACAAAACAATGCTTATGTTCGCTTTTTTGATGGAATGACGTTCGCTCCAATTACAGACTTCTCATCAGCCTCATGAACTCATGCCTGTTAACCTGGGTTACTTTGGCGACTGAACACATGAGTAGAATTTCCTAGGATTGGTGGAAATGCCCCCAGGGTAAAAAAAACGGTAGAATGGTACCCTAATTTATGTAATTACCAACCATGATCCGAAGATGGAGAGGATCGCAAACGACGTTGATCCCCCGTTAGATAAACCAACTGTTCCCTGGTGGCCGGCAATCACTGAACTCGTCGTACATTTTTTTACTGAAATACGAATGCACTATGTTATAACTACAATGGGTTCACGTCGATCTACATAGAGAGAGGGAGTTTCTTGGATTCTCGGGATGAGACGAGTGTGGAGAAAGAATGGGGCGCCTAAATAAATTCATAGTTCACTCGTTACTCTCGCTATGAAATGATAACTTCGTGGATTCTATAAAATGAAGCAAGCAAACTAATTAGAGCCTGCTAATTTTTAATAAAAACAAATACACTAAAATATCACTCCTGAGACCTTATCTGAAAAATGATATAAATAAATATTAATAATAATAATAATCGAGAATAAATGAACTATCTGACCATGAATTTGGTTTATGAATTCCGAAATCCATACTGGTTAAGGAGTGTTAAATAAATTAAAACTATATTTCAATAACTTCCTCCTATCGATAAATTATCCAACAAATGAACAAGCAGCTAACTTCTGAATGCTGTACATAATAACTTCCTCACTTTACAAGTACTTATTTTAATATATACATTACTGACTCCTTAATCCTATTCATTCTTTTAATAAGAGTAACTATCGCTAAACATATTAAATATATCACTCTATTTACACTTTTTACAATCTCCGAAGCTAAGAAACATTCGTCAATGCCCTTATCAGACGTCACTCTTTATTTGCAACATCATATATCACTCACGTTCACTTCTGGTACTTCTCTCCTGTCACAGTCAACTTTGGAACGAGCAACTAGGCTAATTATAGTTAGAGTGGTCAAAATTGTGTTCAAATATTAATGAGAATAATGCTCAATAAAGTGTTTCTAATTGACTGGTACATAGCCAAATCGTATTCAAATCTCAAACTATTTTACAAATTCTAATATCGACTCAAATAAACCAATCTAAATAGATCTAAATTCGCAATCGAATAACATTACATTCGATTTGTTAAGTATCTAAATTGTATCTATAAAATTTTCCAAATTCTGAATAAAATATCCAGCTATTAAAATTTACAACGCAACGCTAGAATATCCTAAAATATAAAATCATCGATAAAAAGAAACATCAAATCTAATCCGAAAATCCAAATAAGTTAAATTAAAATGGGAGTCTAAGATAAATAGATCTTTCATAGAATATGGTCATGGTCAAAGAAATATCCACAAATATCAAACTACTGAAATAATACAATTCCTTCCCCTACCTTCTGCCGTTATGAAAATCCGCATTCCAAACCTGGTGGAAATTTGGTCTGATCTTACTCGCATCGTCTTCCTGAGCTTAGGATAGCCTCGTCCTCGATTTCATGGATTCATTTTCGTGTAGTTAGTTGGTTGACCTCTGGGTTTCTGGATATGCATCTCCTCAATACTAGATGGTACTCTTTCAAAACTCGTCTCGCTTCTGTTCTATATAGAACTGTCGATACCATTCTTTGAACGTCTGCTCTTTTGAAGGTCTCGTAGATTAGAATTCGTTGTATTAATTTTTGGTATGATGAATAATTGAATTCCCAAGTTGGTATAGGAAATCAATTAATTTTGGTGCGAGATTCCAATTGTGTGGTCCATGGTGTAGTTGAATGGTTTCACAACATTTTAGGTGACCCTTCCGTTACTATGTCACTCCAGTAATCTACGTATTATCATCGGCTTTATTTCTCTTGCATGTAATTAGTAACTCATCTCAATCTTCTTCGTAGATTTCATAATTGACATCCTTGTTGACTCCGTTATATAGTTATTGGTCAGCATTGTTGTAATACCCGTAGATATTGAGATATTATTCGTGGTATAGTTTTCAATGAATATTAGTAGAACTAGTTTTTCAATATAACTCTTATAATGATACTGATAGAATTAAATGCTTCATCATTTTCACGAAGTTGTATTATAATGTTCCATTCTGTAGAATACTAGTATTAATTCTCGTTAGGTAGGTTAATTGCATGTAATATATTACAAATTAAATAATATTTTATGAAGTGACTTGTTGAAATATTCTAAGTCCTTAAATGTTCAGTAGAACTTTCATCGTCTATTGTATCAACGTTGACCGTCGAAGGCCCTGTTCTCGCCACCTGATATATTAGCAAACTGCCAGACCTATTCTGGTTGGAACTATCACGTCCATCTCTTTCAATGTCTTTCGAAATACAGCCCTGAGGGTAGCTCTCCGATCCTCCTCCTTCCTGCTATTCTGGCGTCCTTTCGCGAATTTTGGAGGTCAGAACTCATGCGTCTTTTCTAATACATTTCCTGGCCAAATGAAGCTTCTTCTTTAAATTATGTTGAAATAAAACTACCGGTACTTCTTTTTAAATCCCAAACAATTCAATTTCATTGTATCCTTTCTCAATAATGTGTAGTAATTACTGTGATCTAATTACTTTTATTGAAATCCAATTAATTGATTCACCACAGGTAGTCATGTGACCTGGCTCGCGCAAATACCGTACACGTGCCCAGATGCGTGTCACGCAGCGTACATCTTCCTCCGCCTCCCAAATTTTCATGCAGTCGGAACTTCCTTTGCCGAGCGGTTATTGTTTATAAATCGGTCCTTTTTTTGTGCTATTCACCTCACTGGCGAGTTTTGTGTCATTTCCATTGCTAGCTATATTAATACAATGCATTATATCCTTCTAATATTTCGTCTGCCTTACTCGAATTAAATGGATTCCCTTGTCTGGCGAGAAGGGGGTTGCCTACGTGCAACATAGTTGGTTGCCTACATTCCCCTTTAAATTGAAACATATTATGAACACGTAAACGTCTGTTCGACTCCTGCCTTGTGACATGCATACAGTATAAGCTCACAAAATACGGGTTCATCATTACGATATTTACCCGAAGTGAGTAGAGAAAATACACAGGATTGCCACTGTAATTTCTGGTATACGAGTGACTAACCTCTGAACTGTTTCACTGTCCCTCTTCCAATTGCAAAGCGACACAATGACCTTTGAGTGCTTTAATGACTTAACTTACCTTGAGAGTACCGCGTGAGATGTGGTTTGGAAGAAGGACGACACCTTACCTGAAAAGAAAACGAAACGGCGTTGATAAAATCTTCATTACAATATTATTAATTGCGTTAATATTCTAAGTGTGACTAATAATGTTTTCAAGTCTTACATAACAGATATAATCACTCGAAGGTGTGCTACTCCGTAAAGCAATTTCTATGAGTAAGATCCTTCAGACATTGGCACACAGGCGACGTTGAGTGTCGTACGAGACATCATGACAACTCTAAGTTATTCCAGAAGTCATTGACGTTTCAACAGTACTTCTCCTGCTAAGGCTAGAAAATGTGTCGGCATCGAGGTGGTGGCTGATGATTCATTCACAGGATTTGCGACATCGTGGTCATGTAGCCCAGTGTACTTAAGTGTGTGTGTATAAAATCTGTCTGAAAACCTGTGTCCATTCCAGCATTTTCCTGTAGTAGAAGTGGAAAACCATAGAAAACCACTTGTTGGATGACTGAGGTAGAAAATCAAACCCACCTTTTCTCAGGTCTGTCTCGCGAGGATGAGTGTATCTCATCCCAACCTTCAAATCTGAATTAAGTTCCGTTAGGAATTAAACTAGGACTTCCACAATGACAAACAAAAAATGCTAGTCACAAGGCACGAGGTCGTTGTTGGGACGCGGTCGCATTTGTATATATGGATAAAAGCACCTGTCAGGACAGCAAAAATTTCGTCTTCAAATCCCGTTCACAGTCACGTTTACAAGTCTTACTCAACATATATAATAATAATATATCCCATAGGTAATCGATGGTTCCACAAACATGAGAATGTTTCTAATGTTTCCGTGACAGTTAAATGTTCCAAGCACCACAATTTGAAGTATCTGCAAAGGTTGGGCTGTGTGGAATTTACAAGTCATGGCTGATTGTGAGAACAGAGGTAGCCAAGAAGGAAATAGTTGTAGTTTAACTACCTTAATCAAGCAATTACACTGATTTGAGAAGGGTGTGTTACCTGAATATGTATTTATGTTAATGGAAATGTTTCCAAGAGAATGAAGATATTGCCAGGCACCCTCGCACGGGACATGAAAGAAAAACAACATCAAAACAATATATTGCGGAAACGTAAAGCTCAAGTACAAGCACTACTTGTGGACTTATAGTAGGCTTCCGGAGTACGTGATAGTGACTAAACAGTAGGTAACAAAACCTAAGAGGTCAATTTAGAACCTCAACGCACCATAAAAGTAGTTGGACTGATATGAATACATCGTTGGAGGAATATGCAGTTAGTTAGAGAACATCTTCATTCGATGCTGAAACATAAGAGTCCTGAGCCGTTTTCCCATGAATGAAGTTTATCTTGTTCCGATGGTCCTACGAGATTCTTGAGAAGACGGGGGGAGTGATTTCATCCAATCACTGTCAAATCTGCTCTTGAATTTCGAGGTGGACCTGCAATGTGTGTCCACCTAAAGGCATAGTGACTAGCATTCTTAGCCGTCACCACGGAAGTTTGATATCTGGCTCTGGCAAGAAATTTAGTTGTAGTCTGACGGCTGAAACGGGGTTCAGACAGCCTCGTAACGCAGAATTGAGATGAGGTGGGTCCACTTTCTATAACAGCTATCCTAGAAGAGGATTTTCCTGGTCTCCAACTTCTACTCCGTGCAAATGACGGATAGTATCTAAATCAAGGCCACGGCCATCCCCCTTCCAAGTACATCCTTTTCTCAAATACTAACACACACACACTAATGCAGCCATCATAATGACGCAGGTTATAAGACATATTCCACACACATCTAAGTATCCGGGGCTACATGACCACGATGTTCCTTCACTCGTGAATGAATCGTCAGTAAGAACTGTTGTTTTATAGGCAAGCTTTAAGAAAATGTATCTCGTTAACCGATTTTTGTTTATTTTGAGGATATTGGGCATCGTGGTCATTTTTCCCCACGTAAATTGTTACTGATAACCTGTTTTTTAGTTATTTCTGTAGTACTGTGAGTTTGTAATTCAGGCGAGTATTGAAAAGCAGGCAGCCGTGGCCGAAAGTTGGGATCCATCTCGGCATGGACTGTAAGTGAGAAACAGAGGGAAATCACTTCAATAGTGACTGAGTAAGGAATCGAACCCACCTCTTCACAGATTTCCTTCACGAGGCTGAGTGTAGGCCGTTCCAGCCCTAAAGTATGCAGCAAAATAAACAAGGACAATAGACTAGGATTCCGTTCCAAATTACTTAACAGGACAAAGCTAACGAAGTTTCCTAATGGTCATCAATGACAAAACATCATGGTGCTGACTGACATAGTAACGTTCTAACACAAGGATAGCTGTAGAGTAGCAATAGACCGAGCTCCCATCAGCACACTCTTAAATACTTATAGTCCTCCCACGTGACAAAACTAGCTCCCCAGCCATCGGACTATCGCTGAACTGATAACATTCACACTTTGTGAAGTGTAGTTAGAAAATTCTAATTTCAAATTCTGTTGTGCCGGGTCATAAACATCATATTGGCCACTGAAAATTATGAGTGTAATTTCCTCTCTATAAACTCGGCGATGCATTGGACAATCGTACATAATGTCCACCGAGCTTGATAGCTTGCTGACACACTGTCATATATAAAAGGTGAAACTACTTATCCTAACAGTTAGAATCCTTGTTCATGCTAATTATAATGCAGTAATAACGAAATTGTGACATAATATATGCCATGACGTAAAGAAGATTTCACACAATCTAATAAACTGACAGAGCCCTTGATTAATTAAAAATACAAATCCCATTTTTGAGGGTTCGACCTCATGTAACCTGGAAGGTTACCGTATGTCCGCCCTTTATTATTCCCGTTAAGGACGTGGTCAGAGATGAGATGCGATGAAAGTCTGTATGACGGGTGGTTTTTACGGCCAGATTTCCTTGCTCACCTGAACCTCATGAGAGGGTTTACTAAGAAATAAAATAAATGAAGATAAAAGATGAAACTTGGCAAGGAGGTGAGAGGCCATGGCCTATTAGATGCTACCGTCCCGGCATTTTCCTGGATTTGAAAACGGGAGACCACAGAAAACCTTTGTAAGGTTCGAACCCACGTCTACCGAGTCAGCAGACAGCTTGACCCCATGGCCCAGCACTTTCTGTTAGCGTGCATAGCTACTGCTGTCGGTCAAACTCATCCAAACAATAATACTACACACCCTCGATTACAGTCATATTGTTCTCCTCGATGGGACTCATGTACAGACAATGAAACTTCAAGAACGTCGAACTCTTGTCTTCGGTTTGCTTTTAATCTATGTTACGAAGCTCACATAATCCGAAGCTACCGAACACTTTCTCGGCTTATACATGATTGACACTGCGAACTTGGCTTACTGACATCAATCTATCGATTTCTGTATGAAAGCACCCTCACGCACATGTCATCAAAATTTAATTACTTGTTCTCATTTCTAAACCGAAACACTCGATCTGGCTCTTCCCTCGTCATTGCCGTCAATCACTCGTCCTTGTTCAACCGTTGTTTTATAGTAGTTAGGTCCCTGCTGGGAAACTAAGCTCGTACCGATATCAGAACCCCTAAGATTACAAACAAATATAAGGCCACATTACAAGATTGTATATATTGAATACGTCTATCTCATGTGAATGGTGACGGATAGAAGAACTATGATAATACTGTATCTATGATATAGAAATATTCACCAATTTATTATTATAATATTATTATTATCATTATTATCATTATTCAAACTATTGAGTATTGCTCCTTTATTAGTATTATTATTATTATTATTATTATTATTAATATTTTCATCACTAATATAAATATCAACATATTTTCATTTATTCTCTATTATGAACAACATCATCATGAAATTTTATTTATTGTAGGGTAGCCTATTTCATGAAAATGTTGCCACTAAATATCTTCGTCTGTACGATATCAAACCATATGGTTAAGTGTAAATGTGTACAATGACACCTAACGTAGTTACCATAATTGATCACACATATCAATAAATAAATAAATAAATCAATAAATAAATAAATAAATAAATAAATAAATAAATAAATAAATAAATAAATAAATAAATAAATCAGTAAATTAATAAATACAAATTAAATAGGCTAATTAATTAATACATAGATAAATAAACAAATCAATTTTTTTTAAGCGTATGGCTTTTAGTGCCGGGAATGTCCGAGGACATGTTCGGCTCGCCAGAGTTTGTAGCTCCTCTTCTATGCGGACAGTATGGACCAACACCGGCATTTGCCTGCAAGGAAGATGGGAAACCACAGAAGACCATCTTCAAGGTTGCCGGCGGGGGGATTCGAACCTCCTCGCCTCCCGGATGTGAGCGACTGCCTGCAGCCCCGCCGTAACGACCACGGCTAACTCACCCGGTAATCAATGTATTAATAAACTAACATGGTTGTATGTAGAATTTGTAGTTCATTCGATTATGGGGCTTGGAATATCTTGTCTATCAGCCTATTGATTGCGTTGGATATTGTGTAAAATCCTGTCTTTCTATGGTGTTTATAATAGTGTGTATACTTGAGCCTATTAGTATCGGGGATAGTCGCCTCAGGATCTGAAATATAGTATCAATATTTGCCTGGAGGAATTGTGAGATATCCCGGTGAATTACTGTACCCGATACCTAGTTTAGGCTATCGGCTACGCCAGCAGACATTAAGCCGTAGTTGAGGTTTTGGGAAGAGTTAGGAAAAGATAGCGCACCGATCGAGTCAAGAAGAATGTCAAGATGACGTAGGAGGTCTAGGATCAAGGAGGCACTGACATCTGTAAGAAGATCGAATTATGGATAGAGATGTGAAGTTTTATTAAGATATGTATGGAATATGGTAATTAAACATCTTAGAAGAGGATATATAACATGCATTATATGTGGAAATAATTATAAGGAAGTTAGATAACCCTTAAGTTATTTTATAACGGAACAGCCGAGATGATGTGGGTTCGAGACTATAATCGTGACGCGAGAGCACAGTGGTGGGGGACTACACCACGTGTCTGCGCCAGGCAGATAAGAGAGAAGACAGTGCCAGCACATTCAGTGGAGCTCTGTCAGTCGAGCAAGTAGGGTCGAGCTCTGTAGCGCAAGCCAGACGCACGGTGAAGGTCGCGTAGCATACCGAAACTGTCACGGCAGAGTGTAGGCGACAGTTTCAGCATCACCGAGCAGCGAACGCCAAGCAGGTCGTTGATCCAGGCGGACTTGCCGAGCAAGCAATCACAGACGGCCGGGATATGTTAGAACAGCACTGCAAGTAGTTGGAGATTTTATTACAAGCTACATTTCAACGCAGTTTGAACACAGATTTTATGAATAACTTTATGACTATGCTTTTCTATAACGCATTCAAAGTTACTTTAACAATTTCAAGCAAGCGGAATGTTGTTAGCATAGGCACTGATGAACATTAGATCGTGCATTAATGGAATTTATTTCTTATGCAGTTTCATGAATTACCAAATACAGACAACTACAGGGTGTTTAATAAACTTGAACACTCTCATGAAAAATTTTATTTTACGAAAGTGAGACTTAGCAGTTGTGGGAGATTGATCTTTCAATACTCAAACTGAACATTTAACGGAACAGTGGCGTAACTTAGAAGAGGAGTAGGGGGTCCGCTGTTTCCATGAACATTTTCGAGAGGAGTTGGACAATATCCGCTATGGGTAATCCGAAGTTCAACATGTCAGAGTAGACGCGGATAGAGACAAGATGGCACCGCAGAGCGATGGATTCGATTCCTGACGAGAGGAGGTCCACCAGCTGATTCATTTGGGATTTCGAAGGCAATCGTCATTTCATGGATGGAATGATATTCACGCCGATCTTTCGAGAAATTCATTATGTAGGGAAAATCGACGATCTTGGAAATTTAATAACAGCTGATTTTGAAAAAGGTACTGTAAGAGTCATAACTACCTGATACGATTATTTTCATGAATACTGGGCACACATGTATATTTTTCTAATAGGAGTGATACGATTATTAAGACATGGTTTGACTTTATATACTTCGAATTTGCTAGAATATGGAGTGACCATATGATATGGCAGGCATCATTATACGAAATTCTCACCATTGGTTGGCTTTATTAAGCAGATGTTTGGTCTTTTAGACATTTTTCCAGCTAGGATATTTTTCATAAATAGTTTTTTTTGTGTAACGAGTATTTCGAACTCGTGATCTGCATTTGATTATCTAAAATTACTTCGTCAGTTCATTGCATACTAGCGAGCGTGTATTATTCATCAGTAGGGATTTTTCCATTGGATTGTTTGGAGATATTAAGAAGTTATTCACTTTAGTGAATGAACATCGCTTTTATATGACAACTAGAAACTTGTTGATTCCTATCTGGTACATTCACTCATATAGTCTACGAGATGGGGTCTTTCGTATTTATACGATTGTATGGTGGTACTCATCTTACCCATCGTTCAGGGCACTATCATCCAAGTCGACGGGGCGAGGTCTTTCGTATTTATACGATTGTACGGTGGTTACACATCTTACTCGCCATTGAGGGACTCATTTTTATCATCCGAGTGTACACGAGATTGTAAGTGAATCAAACAAGGAACTACTAGTCATATATCAGTCGAGATTTTGTTAAACAAAGTAACGATAAATGTCAACAGGATTGCATTTAGTAATTCTTGTTTGCCAATCCAATATTTTGTTGCTATACTCTTTTGAGAGTAATTTCAGTTTAACAGCTGTTACAGCTGATGCTTTTGATGAGTTTTATAATTGTGTTTGATACCTTTGAGAAGGATTTAAAGTAATTGAATCTTGTAAGATGAATCATTAATGGTCAGATTTATTATAAGGCAGATCAGTATTGCAGATTTTGATATAAGAGATTATAGCACATTGGTGTTTTTCTGTGATGTGAATTATGAAAATTGTAAGAGAATTTATGCTATTTGAAAGCAGATCTTAAATTACTGAGGTAATATATTTTTTCCAATTGTTTAAGAAGTTGTCTAGATGTGATCAGAGTAATTACAGTTATTGGAGATTGTGTGCGTTGATAATTTGAAGCCAGTTATATATTTTGTAGATCATGCAACATGGTTAAGTGGAGTTTATGATAGGCATTTTGTGGAAGTTGCCATGTGATAGTTGCAACGTTGATAATGTATTTTGAAGCAGATATGAGGTCGTCGTACCCAGTCTAGCGTAATTGTTGAGATTCATGCTGTATGTGCTGAATATTTATGGAGTTTTGTGGAATAATTGTTGTATTCAAATGTGATATTTGAAGTATTGAGGAAATGTAATGTCGTTGTGGATAGTTAGATCCAACGTGAGTTCGTGGAGGCAATAATATTTTTTGGCATGATAATTAAATACGAGATATAACTTGGAAGTGATAAAACTGTAAGACAACGTTCTATAAACCTTATTAAACAATTTGTTAGGAAATTAAACAAATAAATAAAGTTGATAATACAAGATTTTCTGAAAATAATAATTAATGAAATAATAATCTGAGATTTAAGCATATTAACGATCTGACCTAATGAAATAAAAATCAGAATGACTAGATAAAATAATGAAAAACTAAATAACCAGAAGATTGAAATTTAAATAATTTGATAAATTAAATTTTTGGAATAAATCAATGAATTAAATAAATGGATGAATTAAAGATTGGAGAAATAAACTGATTGAAATAAATTAATAGACGATTGTAATGATGATGAATAACTGAATTAGAAGAAGATAATTGACTAAAGAAGCTGTTGATTAATGAATTTATATGGAATTAAATCAATTTAATTGAGAGATAATTTGAAGGAATTGCAACTTGAATTGAGGATTTAAATGATGTAATGGTGATGAATTAATGATTCTGACAGGAATATGTAGAATTTTGAAGTGAGAATTAATGTGAGGAATATTTAATTTTGATGATGACGATAACGATGACCAATGAGCCATGAATTTTCTGTAATTCACAGATAAGTAATTATGAATGACAATGTAAATAGTGTAAATTAATTATTCGATGTTTAGGATCATTTGACTAACATGTTCAACATTTAAATTATGCCATGCAAACCATAAATTACGTGATGTTTAATATATGTGATTATAATATGTGTATGTTTAGACAGATTAATAATTTTTTAAATCCACATTGATGATGTTAAATTAAAGAGAAATTAGGTCTCAGGTTTCACAAATGTCAGTGACGAAAGACATAGTGCTACAGTGATCCTGAGAACCCAAGAGAACTTTAGAGATTTTTCTTGTTATGTGGATAAAATAATTTTTTGAATTAGAAAAGAGATGGTTCGATTTTTGGACAATGACAATTTAACGTTGGCATTCGACCATACTCTCAGGTAGGAGTTATATTTAAAATGTCTGTCTGACTATCAAAGTGAAATAAATTTGTTTTTATCTTAGTTGTGATCTGATGATGGTGTGATGTTCCTTTTTCTTTCCTTGTCTTGAGTAAGGCTTATCCGGAAAGGAAGTGGTTTGCTAGGAATTCAGTTGATGGCGCCCATTTATATTTGCATTATTTCTATTAAACTTAAGCCCGTAACGACCCTAGAGATACTTTGTCTCGTGATACCCACTGCTTTTTCGATAACTCAGCTGAATTTCCGACACATTCCTTATTTGACTAGAGGTTCATTTAACTCCGCTCTGTCCCGGAACTCCAGGAATGCGATGTTATAGCAGATGGGTCATCGCATCCCCAGGACGAACGGGTACATTACCAAAGCCAGGATGGCCGCTGCCAGTGCCGGGATTATTAGCACCAATTTTTAGAGACATTGTAGCTCCCTTTCGCAGTCGTGGTTAGAAATTCAACGTGAACGACTACGCCACCGGGTTAGATTTTATGTGTTGTTCTGTATTACTGTGTGTCTCCAGTAGTGAGTGTACTTCTCATGGGGCTAGGAAGGGGTGGGAGTTGGTCCCAGTCTTAGGTTAGGAACCATCCCGACATTTGCCTGGAGCAGAAATAAGAAACTACAGGTAACAACTTCCAGGATGGGTGAGATGAGAATTGAAACCACGCTCCACATAGTCATCTTCATGAAGCTGTGCTGGACGTCGTTCCAGCCGTCAGCGCAAAAGCACATTGCAGAAAATTCAGGGAATTGAGCTCGGCCAACAACGCTAACCCTTAATCCACGAAGTGGTCGATGCGATGGGACGCAAAACGTAATGTTGTTTTCTTATTTAACACTAGCACCTTGGCTTCAAACGAAACAAAACCACTAGCCTACATCAGATTCATACTCACACTGACTCCGATATCTAATGTTGGCAAACACAGAGCATATTATGTTGGTGAGGATATTCCTATCTAATTGTCAGTTTATAATGTACATTATTTGAAATACTGGTGTTGTTTATTGAGGATGTAAATGTTCGTAATTTCAAAATATAACCCGCATAGTATTTACCATATTAATTAGTTGAATATGCAAATATGTAATGAAACATGTGGCGATTCTGGGTGTGTTTATAGATATATGTTAAAGTGATGTTTTTATATGATAGTTTTAGAATTATTATTTTGGCGATTGTAAGTCCCCTTTAGGAGTTATATCTCAATATCAGAGATAAATCAAACAGTAGATAAAACTGGTAGCTTCAATAATATATTAGGCTACTGGTAAATTCCAACTCTTTAAAACTCTCAGATAGGGATAATTAAGAGGTGGATTATATTTGTAGAAGTAAAAAAAAAGGAAAATGGATAATGGAAAATGAACAAGTAGTCCCGTAAAGAACTAAATAACTTATTTCCATGTATCTCACTGGCCTTCTGCATTAGAATTCTCTTGCATATTGCAAAGATTTTTGAGAAACAACTATATATATACTTAAATTTCGCATCGCCGCCATGTTGGATTTGTGTTCATCAGGTTATTTGAAAGCCCAAAGGAAAACTTATGTTAATAGCTTCTATAAACCTACACAATTTCAGTTTGTTTGCTGTAATAGGTTCGGAGATATTGAGAACCGTCTAAATATTTCGGATGATTGGCATGTGGGATTGTTTTAAATGTAGGCCATAGAGTTATGTACCATTAGATGAAGAATACTACATAGGTTTATGATTCAAACGTTCAATTCAATCGCATGATTAGGAAACAAAAATAAAGAAAATAAAAATAAAACATACAAATTTCGCACAGCCTCCATCTTGTCGTTATGAGAAAAAATGAATTGAATCAGATGCCAGTGCATTAAATCTTGTATAAACATTTATCTAACCAAGTTTCACTGCGCTTAGTTGATCAAATCTTGAGAATATACCATTTAAATATTTTGACTTGGCTTGGCTGCCATGTTGGTTTTGTATTTACCATATTTTTAAAGCATCACAAAGCTGATCGTAATGGAGTATTCTCTGTCACCGTACAACATTTCGGGGTGATAGCTTCGGAGATATAGAATGCCAGTGAAATATATCGCACAGCCGCCATGTTGGATTAGTGAGACGAATTTAAATTTGAAGCACACGGTCAGCGTCAGACTAAGTAGTATTATGTCCTTACCGAAGTTCATTAGGATCGCTCCAGTTGTTTAGATTTTATTGGGGACACGAACACACGTACACACACAGACAAAAGGTCATCTCATAAGCCTATTTTAGACGCCTTTCGATTTTCTCAAAAATTGTGTGTCTGTCTGTTTGTCAGTGTGTGTGTAATTTGCATGTCTGTCCCCGCCCCCCTATCATTTCAAACACGGTGAAACCGAATTGAACGAAATTTGGTACAGAGGCATCATTAGCAAAGGGCATCTCAGTGTCATGTTTTTCTGTATATCGTCGCTATCTTGACGGAAACGTAATGGCGGCCACCCAAATGTTCAAAGCTTAATTCAAATTATGAGTAACCTAATCATCTTATCTCTACCAAAGTTTGAAAAATATACCTTAATAATGGAAGCATCTCCGACCCAAACTACAAGGTCATCAGCCAAATAGGTTCTAGATGGCGTATGTATGAATCATGCACGTATTATAGCCTAACCGTAACTTACGGTCCATGAAGGCCTGGCCTCAACAATTCAGCTTATCGTACATAGGGAGGTTTATACTGTCTTCAAGGAGGTGACTGATAGGATATAACCATATTGTAATAGAACTAGCAACGCGCCCCGGCTTCGCCCGGGAACAGTTATGAATGCATTACGTGATAAGTGCCTTTATTTTTGATGTCCATGAACTACGACCTATATCCGTTTTACATCTCAGCATGTTGGGTTAAATCACTGACTGGACTATTAATTATATTAGCCTATCATGGAGAAGCAAATGCAACGAATTCTTGTCAGACGTAATTTTAGAATGGCGAGGTGCAAGAAACTCAAATCCCCCTTCCGTCCAATCTTAACTTGACTGTGTTTCACGGGCGAAATGAAGAAAACTCGAGTTGCACTTCCAGGGAAACTCCAAACACAACCACCCTTCTCAGAAGTCTTAACTCAACACGACTCGACGGTTTGCAGCTGGCTGTATCCGGGGCTAGGTTCTTCCGCTAGCTATGCTGTAACAGGGATGATAGACTCGCCCTTAGCTAGCTCGTGAACTGTCGCCTGAGTAGTTGACTGGTCAGGGTTGGAAGAAATTAAAACGTAAACACTTATCCTGGTCGATGTATTGAAGATAGACATATGCTCTCCGGGATTTTTTTTAGAACTTTTCATGCTGAACAATTCTTACACTCATAGTATTTAGATATTATTGACGGTTTGCCCAGAACAAGCTCACAAAGCGCTCGGACGCCAGGTTTTTATTCGAACTTTCCTCTGAAATCAATACTACTCGGCTTCCTTTGATCATAAATAAATTATTTTCTACAGAAATCATCCTTGAGATATCCTTTACAGAATGGTGAAACCCGCATCAAGATCCATGCAGTGGTTCACAAGCTTACCCGTAACATCCAAGAATCGAGGTCTTTGTTTTATACTAAGTAGAGATTAAATTATACGCCCATCAGTATAATTTAATATAATATAATTCCCCTTCCGTCCAATCATAAATTGACTGTGAATTTTGCGGAACGAAAAGTTCACAGGCGAAATATGAGTTGCATTTCCAGGGAATGGCGAGGTGAATGAAGCTCAAATCCCCCTTCCGTCCAATCTTAACTTGACTGTGTTTCACAGGCGAAATGAAGAAAACCCAAGTTGCACATCCAGGGAAACTCCAAACACAACCACCCTTCTCAGAAGTCTTAACTCAACATGACTGGACGGTTTGCTGCTGGCTGTATCTGGGACAATTGGTTCGCCTGCTAGCTAGGCTGTAACAGGGATGATAGACTCGCCCATAGCTAGCTCGTAAACTGTCGCCTATATTTGACTGGACATGGTTGGAAGAAATTAAAACGTAAAAACACTTATAGCGGGCGATGTATTGAAGATAGACACATGCTCTCTGGGACTTTTTCTTAGAACTTTTCATGCTGAATAATTCTTGCACTCACAGTATTTAGATATTTTTAGCGGTTTGCCCAGCGTAAGCTTACAAAGCGCTCGGATGCCAGGTTTCTTTCGACTTTTCCACTGAAATCGTTACTGCTCGGCTTCCTTTGATCATAAATAAATTATTTTCTACAGAAATCATCCCCGAGATATCCTTTACAGAATTATGAAAACCGCATCAAAATCCATCCAGTGGTTCTCGAGTTTACCCGTAACATCCAACAATCGGGGACTTTATTTTATACTAAGTAGAGATATGTAACCAGAGATGTGACTTACAGGTCAGGCTTACCGTGCCATATCGTTGTGGGACCGGCCGTCCCGTTGGCAAAATGGCCGCTATTTGTCCAGATATCTCCGTAACTTGGAAAGTTAATATCCTTTGTATCCTGAGCAATATAATTCATATTTAGTATCAGATGGGTTGTAGAAACGGCAGAATACGCTAATGAAATCTTTGATTTCAAAACAAAATATAATACGGTTATACTAAATCCCTTGTTAACCAAGTATCATCGTAGTGCTCCGTGGTGTAAAGGTATCTACCTGGGCTCGTAGTCCAAAGGTTCGCGGATCAAATCCCTGGGGGTTAAACTTTTTTTACTTCATTTGTTTTTGAATGTTATAATGTTAAGCATATATAGTGTGTATTTGCAATCGAAAATATTATATACTGTTTATACATACAACAACACATATTCCAGCACTCGAATACAGCGATTAATATTCGTTGACCTTGATCTGCGGTAGAGCCTATCGTTGTTGATGTTTTTTAGGTGTTTTGTGGCATCATGGTATTGTAGCCCCGTTTACTTGGGTTTTCTAAGAACCTGTGTCACTGTGATGTCTGTAGGCTTACGAGTTTGTGTACGTTTATACGAAGAAGGATATGGGTAGGAAGCTGTTGTTATTGCTTTTGTTTCATTTGAGATGCATGGACATCATGGTGGTTTAGCCCTGTGTACTTGGATGAGTGTTGAATTTTGCCTGATAACCTGTGTTATTGTGATGGTTCCTTAGTTTAGGGATGCAACAATGCGGTCATGTAGCCCCTTATTGTGATGGCTGTATTCGTGTGTGTATATATAATTGAGGTGAGGATACAATCAATCAAGGTTTAATATCCGTATAGCACGTTGTATTTCTACAAGCTACTACAACCAGCACTCAATTATACTCCTTGAAAAGGAAAAAGAGTTATAACTATTCCCATGCATTTGGAAGAAAATAGGCTATATGTTCTTTACTGAACATCTTGCTTCATGAATATAAATATGTTAAAAAAGGAATACTGCAAAATAGAAAAATAAATGGGAAGCATGAGCAGAGGCAGAAGCAGAAGCAGACGGGGAAACATAAACAGAAACGGAAAAAGTAAAGTAATGTAAAATAGAATGAAATATTGGCTATTTACCCTCTTTGAAACCTCGGGACGCCATATTTCCGTTATCGTGTACCGATACGTGTCTCTGTGAATAAGACAATTATGAATACAAAATGGGCTTCGCGGGTATATAGTATTCACCCTCAGCGCAGGAGGCTTGTTGAAACACAAACCAGGCTAAATACAGGCTAATTAAAATGAAAAGATAAATAAATAATCCAGATTATCTTCCCAACTCTCCTCAGACATTAAATTTGGCTTGAGCGCAGGAAGGGAGTCCACTCAGCTTTGTGAGTTAACTGAGTGAAGCCTTGGTTCATTCCTCACTTCACCCATCCTTGAAGTGGTTTTCCTTTTCTACTCCAGGTAAATGGCTGGAAGGTACAGTACGTAACTACTACATGAAAAGCATGTCGCAAAACCCCTAAATGAATCAATAACAACACATACTACTGTAAATACCATGCCCAAGGCATGACTCGAACCGGAGCACAGTTCCACAACCCCACTCCCAGGCCTTGAGCTGTGTCGGCCAGACTTGAAATTGCTCGGTTATAAGAGCAGTATGCTAGTATATAATATGCACATCAATTAACCCTACTTGCTTCAGTTTCCCAAACAAATATTGAACATTCCCCTCCTCCTACAAACTTGTTATCAGATCGTGCAGACGATTAAACTCAGTCCTTGTTGTATTGTTCGTGTAACACATTGAGCACAATTCCTCAGTATCATTGCTTCAATGAGGCACTGTTCCCGAAAAATCAAAGAAACCTTCAACCGCTACAGGTCTCAGTTCAACCTCCGGTTTTCTCATTGTTAATAAAAGCCCACATGCAACATTTTAGCTTCCAGAACACAATGGATGTTACATTATCAATTAGCAAAATAAATGATGTCATTTAAACATGTGAATCGCTGGAACTTTGCATATGAAGATGAAAAGAATAATGAATATGACACAAACATCCAGGCCCAAATACAGGGAAAATGACGGTTTAACGTTACAATTCACGATTGGGATCCTTCGGATCAAATGAAATTGACCATTTAGCCACTAAGTCGGACACATATAATTTAATTTAAGGACATAGGCTACTAAGTTGAGTAATGAATGTTGTTATACATTCAACACCCTTGAGGCTGCATGATAAAAAAGTCAACCCCTGGCACTATACAGCCTTTGACGGGCTAAGGCCGACCAAGCCGCCGCTGCCCAGCCATTTGGCCTGCAGATATTGGGGTGACGCGTGATCAGCGCATCGGTTCCCCTCGGCCGTTAATCGTGGTATTCGTGATCGGGGCGCTGTCTCACTGTCAGACAGCTACTCAATTGTCCTCACGAGGCTGAGTGCACCCCGTTCCAACCCTCACGTCAGTTTTAAAATCCCTGACGGAGCCGAGGATCGAACCCGGGGCCTCCGGGTGAGAGGCAGGCGCGCTACCCCAACACCACGGGGCCGGCCGTGGCTGCTTGATGGTGAACACAATTACGGATTCAAATGTGTAGTATTTAGCAAGTGGTATGAATTAATCTACAAGCAACTCAAATTCGATTTTTCTGTCTTATTGGTACCATTATACCACGAACGATGCAGCACTAATGAGACCATATAAGTAAACGGTTAGCACAACGTACTCGTGGGTTTTAATTCCAAGTTATAAATGCATATTTATTTATAAAGTTTTTGACATCAGTTCTTCTTACTTTCTATGAAAGGGAATTAAGGATAACATATGATTTTTTTCGCTATTTGCTCTTTTTGTCTCTGTCATGTGAATATGAATATCAGCTCATAATTACTATTCCTAGAAACTGTAACAGCCAGCATGGGAGAGACTGTAGATGCCATTAATCTGTACATTTGTTGTGGCCTGTGAGGATTTTGAAGAGAGCTAACTCACGTGACAAGGTTTATTTGCTTGTTATTATTGCAGGACTGCTGAGGCTACAAATTGGTGAGGTGTGTCAGGAGACAATCTGTGAAGTCATTAATAGTGCGATGCAACCCAGGATCGGTTCTGATGCTATTACCACCTTTACAAACTCACTTCAACTTAGACTAGGTGACTTCGAATTTCGAATACTGTCAGAGTGAGACTCTCCGAAATGTGACTTGAGCTGATAAGGATGAAGAGCATGATGAATATGAAACATTCATCCAGCTCCAGAGACAAGAGAAATGACTCTACAAAGTTAAAACCATAATCAGGTTCTTTCGGATGAATGGAATCCACTTAGCTACGAAGTCGGACAAATGCAATTTCATTTAGGGATATGATGCGGAAATTAATGAAAGTTATACATTCAACTTCCCTTATAATTTCACCCAACGTGATGAAACTAGGAAACTTAAGATAATTTACTCATAATTGATGGAAACCAAAGAACGTCCGATAAAAATGCTCGTACAAAATTAACTTCAATCATGGTTTCTTAAAAGTAGTTGCGTTATAGTTAGCATTACAGTTACGTTGTGTGAAAAGTAAACGAGTTATGTTTACACTTGGCAACGTAACGCACTGTTACTCTTCATTTATTTTTGTATAAAATATCTAATCCATATTATTCGCTGATAACACACGTTATCATAATAATCCATCAATCTGAAATATACAAGAATAATGACCAATTTTCCAATATCCAAAAAATAACTAGTAACAGTAATTTGTGTTGAACGTATTTGTAAGTGGTATAAAATTTGTTGCTCAAGGCTCGCCAAAAGAAAGACACTATCAGACTGCAAAGTAAGTCTTCCATATGCAAGATATGCCGAGCTCATCCGTCATATGGCCATAATGCCCCCATGATCTTAGTATTTACTTCCCTGTCCGCAGTCCTCTGCACATAATACCAGCAAACTAATTAGTCCTCATACATTGCGGGGCATGGTCCAGGTCTGTGAGAGCCTCGTGTGATTTACTCTCTCCCTTATGCTGTCTGCGTAGGCGGCCGTGAATTATCGCTCAGGTTTTGAACAGACAGGAAATGCATTCATTACGTGATGTACGCGACGCGATGCGGAGCTGCGTGGAGAACTCGCAAGTTACTGCAACATAAGCTTGATTTAATCTTCAGGCAAACAACAAATAATGTGCATAATGAAAGAAGTTGGTAACTACCTCGGGAAACACTTTGCACTTATTAATAACGGGTTTAATCCAGAACGCTATCTCCGCTTCCTTCTCCTAATAACCTGTGATGGAGGGATCGATTCCAGTCCGTCTGAATTATGGTGATCAAGCCCAAGTATTTATTTTCTAACTGCGTTATTGCTGTCTCATTTAGGGTTTAGGATATCGTGGTCATCATACTCGTGTGCTCGTGTGTGAGCAACCTCTCTGATAATATTCGAACCCACGCTCTCCCGATTGCCAGCGAGGCACGATTTAATACGTTAGTTCTCTCGACCATTGTGACCGGTATTTGTATTTACATCGCTTTACAAGTGTCAGTATTTGTAATTGGGACTGGGCTAGAGAAGGAGGTGACCGTAGTCTTATACTAGGCAACCCCTGCAATACTAATTAGCCTATTTTCATTTATGAAACAAGTACTTCCGTGAAGAAATATATAGCCTGTTTTCATATACCCTACCTATGTTTCTAGTCTCGATCAACATACATATTTTCAGTTTTATTCAGTAATATATTCCTAGATATTGAGAACCGTCTAATTAATTCGGATGATCACCATGTGGGATTCTTATCTATAGACCTTAGAGTTAAGTACCATATTATGAGGATTACCGTGTAGGGGTATTATTCAAACTTCAATCGCATGATTAGGACACATGAAATAACAAGCGGTTCCGTGAAGATTTATAGTCTATTTTCGTATATCCTATTAATGTTAATTGCCTCTATCAACAAACAAAATGCCAGTTTGATTGCTGTAATAGATTTGTAGATATTGAAAACCATCTAAATATTTCGCATGGTCGCCATGTTGGTTTTTTATATGTGTAGGTGTTAGAGGTATGTACTATTACATGAATATTATGGCGCAGGTGTAGTATTCAAACTTCAATCGCTTGATTACGACAAGAGAAATAAAAACGAGATTTTAAAATTTCGCACAGCTGCCATCTTGTGGTTATGAAAACAATTGAAATAAATTAGATGCCAGTACATTCACATTTGTATTAGCAATTACCGTACCAAATATCACTGCACTCAGAAGGTTCAATCAAGAGAAACTTCCATTTAAATATTCATATTTCACGTCGCTGCGATGCTGGACCAGGTTATTGAAAGTCTCACATCCGAACTTATGCTCATAGCCTCTATCAACATTCAAAATTTCAGTTTGATTGCTGTAATAGATTCGTAGATATTGAGAACCGTCTAAATATATCGGTTTGTTGCCATGTTGGATTGTTATATGTATAGGCCATACAGTCATGCACCATTCAATGGAAATTATTGCGTAGGTTCATTATTCAAACTTTCACTTCGATCGCATGATTACGGCACAAACAATATAAGAAAAAAGTTTTCCAATTTCGCAAAGCCGCCACCTTAAGGGTATATAAACAATTGAAAAACCTAGATGCCAGTCCATTACAATGTGCATAACCATATACTGTACCATATTTCACAGCGCTCAGATGGCCAAATCGTGAGAAAAGTCTATTAAAATGTTCCATTTCGCTTGGCTGTCATGTTCGTTTTGTACTTCACAGGTTTTTGAAAATTACACATATGAACTTGCAGTAGTACCGTGTATCGCCGTACAAAATGTCAGGGTGATATCGGCGATAGTTTCGGAGATATAGAATGCCGGTAAAATATTTCGTACAGCCGCCATGTTATATTGGTGAGATTTAATACAAATAGAAGGACACGGTCGGGGTCGTTTAAAAGGGTGCTATGACCTTACCGAGTTTCATTGATATAGCTACAGTCGTTTAGAAGTTATTAGGGGGACACCCACACACACACACGCACACACATACACACAAACGGACAAAATGTGATCTCAAAGGCTTTTTTTTTTCATAAATGAAAATAGACTAAAAACGAGATTCTTAAAATTGTGCAAAGCCGCCATCTTGTGGTTATGAAAATAATTGAGGTGAATTAGATGTCAGTGGGTTAAAATTTATATAAGCATATACCGTACTAAGTTACACTGCTCTCAGTTGTTTAAACCACGAGAAACGTCCATTTATGTATTTAAATTACGCGTCGCTGCCATGTTGGATTTTTGCTTATTAGGTTAGATTATTGAGTGTCTCATAGGTAAACTTATGTTGATAGCCTCTATCAACAAACAAAATTTCATTTTGATTGCACTCATAGATTAATATAGTCTACTGTATATTGAGAACCGTCTAAATATTTCGAATTGTTGCCATGTTGGATTTCATTATACTGTATGTAGGCCATAGAGTTATGTATTATTAGATGAGAATTATTGTGTAGGTTCATTATTCAAACGTTGACTTGGATCGCATGATTAGGACATAAAAATCAAAACATAACTTGAAAATTTCGCACAGCCGCTAACTTGAGGTTATGTAAACAATTGAACTAAAATATATGTCAGTGCATTACAATGTGCATAAACATTTGCTGTACCTAGTGTCATAGCGTTTGGATGGTTATATCGGGAGAAAAGGCTAATTAAATGTTTCAAATTCGCTTTGCCGCAATGTTCGATTTGAAGAAAAGAGGTTTTTGAAAGTCACATGGGTGAACTTCTAGTAGTGCCCTTTATCATCATGCAAAATTTCAGGGTGATACGAGGAATACACTACTGATTGTAGAAAGTGAAACACCAAGAACATGAGATGTGACCACATTGCCCTTTATACCACAGATTAGGGACATGACAATGCATTACACATTAGAAAGACAGTCCGGTACTGCACCCGAATCCCGCATAGTCATAGCCTATATCCGCAAAGATAGAAAAGGATTGTAGGGAGGTCGATACCCGGCCAGGTTGACGAACACTACCCTACTAGGATAATGATTAGGGAACCCTCGATGCATACCGGCCATGCAACAACACTACCGATTAGTTACACATTTACATATAAAATAAACTATCCTAAACACGAAATGGTAGGACGAGAATCTCGGCTCTCGGGTGTGAACGGTGAACGTTGAGACTAACTTGAACTCTAGTAACTAATTCGCAGTATTATCGCATGTCGATTGCCAGAATGAAATGATGGATCAGATTTATAAAAACGAACAGGCAAACAAAAAAGTGCCTGGGATTTATTTTCAAATAAATACAAATAATAAAAAGAAAAATCCCTATCACCATTAATAGATAAACAAGTTAAATTTAACTGTTACACACGTCAAATATTTCTACTATCTGTAGAATAAATGTTTCTGAATATTCTCGTTACAGCAATGTAACGATATTAAGTTTCACAAAATGTTTACATAAATTTACAGTCACCCTGTGGCTGTGTCATTGAAATAAACTGATTAAAATCAGCTGTTCACTCATAAAAATGAAGTTAACATTACAAATACCCTACATTATACACGGGCGTACGTAAAATGTTACTATCTACTCTAATAATATTGTTATTAAGTATATATGGTTTAAATATTTATATTATTTACAGATCTCGTGCTTCACACGGTTTAAAAATTACCATTAACACTGTCAGTCGCGCTCTGACAGCTTCATAGTGTCTCTGTTACAGAAACAGTTCTTTTTACAATGCTTCTACCAACGATCAAATTCTCAGGTACTTCTAGTGGTGTCATAATAAATAAGCCTGAGTATCAAACAATTAAGTTAAATAAAGCTTAGAATGTCGTGTCAATAAATAAAACAATAGGATAAAGATCGATGCGAAACTACTTAAAGACTCTATACAATTCGTGGATCATTTACAAATACTCTCAGACATAAACAATTCAAACATTAACCTCTGTGTTAGCGCTTTTTACTCATCCTGTAACAATTCGTTGCTCCACATAGCAATATATTCCTTCCTTCCGCAATACGGTGAACAATACTTATCAATGGCGTCTTACTACGCTCCAAACATGTCATACATCCTTCCTTTCCTCTCAATAAACAATCTTCACAGCTCCGCACGGCATTACTTCCATAAAAAAACCATCTTGCTACACACTTGTAGAAGAATTAGTGATTTTACTAGATAACTACGCTAGAGTATGTTACCGTTCAGAATGCACTCCTAACTCTCAACTCCTGTCTAAATTATTAAAACTCGTGCATCAAATTACAACAATTACATGTTCGTTCACAATAATACAATTCACAAAGTACTTCTTATTCCTTTCATTAGCGCTATTCGTTCTCTTTGATCCATAACAATCTTGTTCATCCACGTTACGAAACGTTAACAATGTTAATTTGTAGTTCGCTCGTCTTTTAGTTGTTAATAAAAATAAATTCATATCCTCCCGCTTCTGGTGTAAATTTAAATATATAAACAGTTCATATTTAAGTTGTTTTCAATATACAAGACCGCAGGTAGACTAACATATCGCCTGGTCTATTCATCTCAGTTGAACAATGTTTATACTTTAATTGTTGATAAATGTAGGCACCATTTGACCTCAATTGTCAATACCATGATCCTATTTTATAGTGTATTCGTAGTATAATAGTCCAAGACTATTTAGTTGTCTAATAAGTTGTATTCCGCTATAGGAATTTTATAACATTCAAATTGTTATAAATAAATATTTCAGATGTATATTAACATCAAAATGTTTGTTACATAGAATTATACCATCTCACAATAATGCTTTACTTGATAACAATGCATTATAGACAAATAAATGTATACTTTCGCTGTTACGCATAGAAATTGTTAATAACAATTATAATGTTTATACAACGTTTCCTACAGAAATAAAAATACGAGAAGCGCAAATCTAAGTTAAATATGCATGAAATAACGTCTCAAACGACACACGAAGACGTATCAAAAATTACAATGAAACTCTAAAATTGAAGCTATTAAAAAACAAAGAATAAAGATAAGGATTTCTACAAATGAAGTTGGTCACTCCAAAAATGGATCTCTACTACTACAGCAAAACTACAGACATTGTATCAAACGGGTGTTCTACCTTGAGACGTCTTCTACAGCCAGGGAATACCTTTATCAGCTGTTCTAGATGTTCCATTGAAGCTGTCATCGCTCGCCTCCTAGCGAAACCAGTTACTGCCAAACACGGGCAAATCAGCTGCGAGCGACCCCAAATCACTCGGCCTGCCATCACCTGTTCTGCATCACGGCTTAAGCTACTGACGGTAGATGTGTCATCTTCGCGGCCAGCGGCCTGGAAACTGCGTTTCCTAGTTCGATCGGCTGCAAATGGTCTTCTACTTCTTATCTCTGTCCTGCAGAGTGGTCTCGCTAATGTAGATCCGCAAGTCCTGAGTTGACATCTCGTCCTGGTGTTGTGGGACATCTTGCTTGTAGGGTAGAAACTCACATTGGAATACTGCAAGTTGTTGCGCAGTTGTAGCTGTGTCGATCCTTGAATTTCCAAGTCACTCTTACCTCCCAATCCATGGTATAGATTAACCTCTTTTCATTTTATTTAGTTCTCCATAATATTCTCTTCAATAGACGTAGAATAAGCTTTTCCTCCCCGACTTAAAATCGCTGCCATCATGTAGACAGTAATGTAGATTGTGATGAAATACTGCTGAATATATATAGTTGAAATCGTTGTAGCAATATCGTTGCTTTCAGTAGATAATGCTATTAGTTATTGCTTCTCTGAGAAGTGTTGTTCTATAATCGAAGTCTCGTTCTAATGCTGTAATACTTTTATAAACGCTGGTCTCACCAATATTAATGTAAATGCGTTTCGCCGGCTCCTCTTCCCAACTTCCTCGACGATCCCTAAGTCGTTCGATGGTTCATCGGTGCCTATCAACCGGGCTTATGTTGCGTGCAATAACTGCTTCTTTGCTGTGCGCGTGCGTCAAACGCGTCTGCTCGTGTCCAGTCGCTGTGAGAGAGTGTCCGCCACGCTTCTTCTCCCCGCGGCGCGTGTCATTGCTGGCCTAGCTCCGCTAGCCTCACACACATGTATATTAATAGAAATATACTCATATTCGCTCTATTATTCAATAATTTATATTTCTTTTCAACCAAATAAATTTCATATTGCATTCTACACCTGTAGATGTGCTTATTTCTCTTTATATCTGCCAAATTTATATAAAAGGGATTCCCACAAAAATTATGTGGTTTTATTCGATTGGCTGTTGAAATATTCTGAAAAAGGCTCCTGGATTTAGCCTCTTCTCCACGGGTCGTGTGCATTGCTTTGTCATGATCGCCTTGCTAACTAAAACTGGTTTTCTAGTGCCAAACATGAAGCTTTGTACAATATCCAGCTTCGAATGATCGAGCTCTTCCTTAGTTAAAATCTCATTCACCAGAATATTTCCAAATAATAAATTCCTCAAAATGCTTCAAATTTCTCCAAAATACTTTCATTATGCTTCATTTGCATCCCATAATACATGTGTATTTATTAAATTATTTTAATTCCAAATTTCCAATTTTTCCTTCCAATGGTGCACAAGTCGTTCGAACCTCGGCTTGGTCGAAGGTCCTAAGCTGGGCTGAATTCAAGTTCAGTACATGCACGTTAACGGTCGATCTTCATTACGGCGTCGCGCCAACACATGCTGCACTCAGAGCCGCTAGACGTCGTGGCTTGGAATCATACATAACTTGAATACCCTGCTGGGGAATACTGCCCCACGTGGTTTGTAGACGCGTTCACAAAGCATCAAAACAGTGGCGGCAGGTGGACCTGAACGAACAAGTTGCCGACCGACCATATCCCAGACATGTTCGATGGGCGAAATGTCAGGCGAACGGGCAGGCCAGGGAAGCAGAGGTATCCGTCGTTCTGCGAAGAGGGCTTGCAAATTCCTCGCCTCATGCGGGCGTGCATTGTCCTGCTGAAATATGGCCTGTGGAAAGGCCTGCAAGAAGGGCAGTGCCGCGGGCTGTAAAACTTCCCTGATGTAGTAGTTACTGTTCAGATTGCCCGCAAGACGTAAGAGGCGTGATCGCCTGTTATAGGCAATTGCGCCCCAAACCATTGCACCTGGTGTTTGTCGGCTATGCCGCTCAACAATACAGTCTGCCTGATTGCGTTCTCAATGGCGGCGTCAAACGCGTATACGGCCATCACTGTAGGGCAGGTTGAAGCGGGACTCGTCCGCAAACACTACATTTCGCCACTCAGCCGGCCAGTGACGGCGTGCACGTGCCCATTGTAGTTTGAGTCGTCGGTGGTTCCTAGTCAATGGAAGCCGACGCAGTGGCACGCGTGCTACCAGTCCAGCCCTCAAAAGACGGCGCCGCACCGTCGACGCAGACATGTGCACCCCCGTTGCAGTACTCCAGCGTCGAGCCAACACCGAGGACGACGCTGTTCTGTCCGATGCGGCCATGCGGAGAAGATGGCGGTCGTCTCGTGCTGTGGTCACATTGCGTCGTCCTGTACTCTGTCGTCGCTGTGTAAGGCCCTCCTCTCTCCACTGGATCCACATGCGCCTTACTGTTGACGTGGCATGCCCTGTACGAGCTGCATTGTCTCGGAACGGCAGACCCGTCTCCCAGAGCCCAAGCATTCTGGCGCTTTCATCCGCACTCACATGCTGATAGTCCACCCTGTAATGTCGGCGAGGCATCGTTGCACATGCTCACACGTATACACTTGGTATGACGGCCCCACGCCGAAAGAGCTGTGCGAAACTCTGACTTGTCCGGTCCCAAGACACAGGGCACAGGTGGGCCAATGTGCACGTCATCTCTCTGCGATTTCAATCACTTAGTATGGTACCGGAGGCCTACACGACCTCTGTTCTGGGAGTGTCTCCGACCATTTATTCTGGGTGTTTCACTTTCTACAAACAGTACTGTAGTTTTGACGATATAGATTGCCGGTGAAATATTTCGCACGGCCGCCATGTTGGATTGGTGAGATGTAATCAAAATTGACGGGCATGGCCGGTGGGACCGAAATGGTGCTATGACCTTACGGAGTTTCATCAAATTCACTCCAGCCGTTTAGATGTTATTAGGGGGGCACACACTCACACATACGCACACACATTCACACTCACGCACACACGGACAAAAATTGATTTCATAAGCCTATTTGTTCATCATTGAAAATAGGCTAAATATAGACTTATGAGATCACCTTTTGTCCGTGTGTGTGTATGTGTGTGCGTAGTTGAGTGTGTGTGTTCCCCTAGTAACTTATGAACGATTGGAGCGATATCAATGAAACTCAGTAAGGACATAGCACCTATTTAGCCGACCCCTACCATGTCCTTCAATTTTTGTTACGTCTCATTAATTCAACATGGCGGCTGTGCGAAAAATTTCACTGGCATTCTATATCTCCGGAACTATTACGGATATCACCCTGAAAACGAATACGGTAATAAAGGGCACTACTAGTAGTTCACCTATGAGACTTTCAAAAATCTGTTAACTACAAAACGAACATGGCTGCCAAGCGAAGTTGAAACATTTTAATAGACTTTTCTCGCGATTTAACCATTTGAGCGCAGTTAAATATGGTACAGTAAATGTCTATACACATTTTACTGCACTGGCATTTAATTTAGTTTAATTGTTTACATAACCTCAAATTAAGTTTTTTATTTCTTAAGTCGTAATCATGCGAACGAAGAGAATTTTGAATAATGAACCTACGCAGCAATTTTAATTTATTGGTACATAACTCTGTTGCCTATACATTATATATAACAATCCAACATAGCGACCATCCAAAAGGTTCTCAGTATCTACGAATCTATTACAGAAATCAAACTGATTTTTTATGTTCATAGAGACTATGAATGTAAGTTCACCTATGGGACATTCAATAACCTGGTGAGCACAAATCTAACATGGCGGCGACGCGAATTATAAATATTTAAATGGACATTTCTCGCGATTTAAACATCCGAGTGCAGTGAAATTTGGTACGGTAAATGGTTATACACATTTTAATCCACATTTATTTCAATTGTTTTCATGACTAACTTACAAGGTGGCATCTGTGCAAAATTTTAAAATCTCGTTTTTATTTCTTGTATCCTAATCATGCTATTGAAGTTTGAATACTGTACGGTAAATGGTTATACACATTTTAATCCACATTTATTTCAATTGTTTTCATGACTAACTTACAAGGTGGCATCTGTGCAAAATTTTTAAATCTCGTTTTTATTTCTTCTATCCTAATCATGCTATTGAAGTTTGAATACTACACCTTCACAATATCCTTCATGTATCTAATAGTACATAGCCTAACTCTTAGACCTACATATTAAAAAATCCAGCATGGTGACCATCCTGAATATTCAGACGGTTCATCATATCTAGGAATCTATAACAGCAATCAAAATTAAATTTTGTGTGTTGATAGAGGCAACTAACATAAGTAGGATATATTGAAATAGGCTGTATATTTCTTCACGGAACTGTTTCTTTTATTAATGAAGGTAATTGCCATTTATTTTATTTTCGGGGTAGGTCAGGGAAGGGATTTTGGAAGGAAATCGGCCGTGGACCTATTGAAAGGAATCGTCCTGGTATTTGTCTGGTGGTGAAAAGGGGAAACCAACGAAATGTATTTTCAAGATGGCCGAGGTGAGATATAAACCCACGCTCTCCCGATGCCAGTGAGGCACGTGTTAGCGCGTTAGTGCTCTCGACTACTGTGCCTGGTATTTGTCTCAAATAAAAGTGGGATAACATGAAAAATCACCTCTGGGTTGGATGAGGTTGGAAAGGAATATAAACATCTCATTTCTTCTCACAATGCAGCCTTAAGGAAAGAATTAAGTTTCCTGGCTGGGGTAGAAGCTTCAACAGATACCCCATATCCCGTAGAAGGTGGGATTCTAACAGCTGGTGAATCCGGGAAAAAATCTATCATCCTATCCTCATGAGATTTAATACATTCTATACTACACATACTGCTTGTCAGAAGTCAGTCTCGTACACTAGAAGCACATAGGTGTGACGGCCATTATTTTGGATGGTGACTAAACGATGATACCAAAAGGAAACTAACAGAATTCCGTGAGTTGAAATGAAAATAGCAACGCCATGAATGAGTGGGCAAAACAATAATGGTGCAGTCAGGATCAGAATTAGACAATGCTACGAAAATCTGTCATAAATTGGGTATTTTGATAGTGTGTCCATATAAACATAGGTAATTGTAATCCTTAATTACCGGGCCTGGATAGCAATCAGCCGTGTTCTTAGAGAAAGTCAAATTTGTTTCGAGGTGTTACTTGCAATGATGGTATTTCGGCACGTCTATTTACCACATACGCGCATAAGTTCAACTGTGGACAAGGTTTCAATACGCTAAACATTCCGGTCGGATTATGAAATGTATTTATTCAAAAGAAGTGCATTATGCAACAAGAGATTCGTTCCCATAGGGAATTTAAACCATGCATTGTACATTGAATATAAATTTGAGGAGAATCGGTTTCATTTCAGATAAGTGGAGCTTGAAAATAGAACTACCGCTTCCAGAACGTACGTATGTATCCCTTGAGTTTACTAAGGCTTGAACAGAAATGATTGCCAGGTAATTCCTAGGGGTAAAGAGAGATGGCTTGAGAGCTGAGCACTCTTATTTGTTTCATTCGCGTGGTGAGGTATTTCCAACTGACCCATGTAGTGGTATACCTGTAGTTGGTTTCTGTGTAGATGCCTTCAAATCTCTCTCCACCCCAGGGGCTCACAACATGTGGAGCGTTGGTTGCCGGGGGGATCCCAGATCAGCACGGTGTTGTACCTAACTTGTGCCGGACACCTCTATTCTTTTCTATCAACCTCCGTTTGGTTCTTTTATAATCCCGATAATAACAAAACTTGTATGGGCCTACTTTTAATTTTCCTGCCTTAATTGGGCCTTGTCTTTTCATTCGTTGTACGCTGACTTTGAACAGGCCAGACCTATTCCCTTTGCATATTTGAAGAGATCCTGAAGGGGATTTATGCACTCTGGAGAACAATAAGAGTTCCACAATATATAGTTTACTGGGTCTGTTGAGTTAGCTTCATTTTATTTCCTCTTTTGTCTACGTTCCAATTACGGACGTGGCCACATTATTGGAAACTAGCATCCCGTCCCGGCTCCGCCCGGTGTCATTAACGGTTTACTCAGTGTCAGCCTTAAAGGCGCATGGACGGTAGGTCTCAGACGCAATTAAGAAGAGCCGAGGTGAACAGCGAAACTCCAAACACATATATAATTCTCTGAAGTCTTTACTCGACACGACTCGACAGTTTGATGATGGCAGAAGCTGGGGTCATAGGCTCGTTCACTAGCTCGTAAACTCGCTCTGAAGCTAGAAATTTAAATTTCCATTGAATGGAGTTTATTGGAAGAAATTAAATAGTAAAAAAAAAAACAATACGAACCTTACAGTAGTCGCATATGATGTGCAACATCTGACATAGAAGAAACCTCACGTGAAATTGTTGATACACCGGTATTTTATACTATTATTCGCACAAATATTAATCTATTGTAAAAGGGAGTGTTTTACAGATATTGTAGTTTATAATACGGAACTCATTTTATTAGATGATTTGTAGCTTCCACCAGCACTAGCCTAAATAAAGAATACGATATGGATCAACTAGATTAATAGACGCGACACCGCTCATAACCTTAAATTCCTCATAAACAGGTCCTCTTCATTCACAGACCAACACGTAATTTCATATGGATTCTGTTAAAATGAGTCATATTGATATGATAAATATCGTTTAAAATGATAATCTGGTAGCAAAAACATCTACCCCGTCCAGGATTCGAACCTGAGATCTCTAGATTCACAGTCATAGGCGCTAACCCCATGGCTATTTCGACTACGCAAACATTGCGCACAAGATGGTGACTTATTTCCACATTCCAATAATACTGCATTACGGAATTAAGTTTCATTTATATTTTGCTTGTTTCGATAATGTTCCTGCGTGAAATTGAGTTTAAAATGCCTTATGAATAGGCCCCCTTGTGAGTAAAGAGAATGGATTCAGCAATAGTTCATGAAGGCTTGCTCAATTCTCGTATAACCAGAACGATTATATTATATTGATGACTGCATTACCGTTATGAGGGTTAATATTTGAATAGCCATTGTGCAGAAACATAATACCGACAATGCCGATTACTTACAATGTTTGATTTTAAGGCATTTTACCATTTACATACTGATACAAAGACTTCGAACATGTACCATGGGCTTTGTCTCAATCACTTGACACCAGAGTTCGCATGAGCGTTTACCGTTCACTATGTCATATACATTCCACATGGCCGAGAGTACGTCGTGGTATCAATTTCCGACACGGCGCGCTCATTGTTTCTCTTACCGCTGCCAGCTGGATCTTACCACTGCCAGCTGGATCGATCGATCGAGTTGGCAGTGCGTCTTACACTTCCGTTCGAGCACACTTCCGTTCGATCGAACAGAAGTATTGAACCCAGCTGGTGCCACCTCAATCGTTCCGATACACTTCCGTCCCATTTTTCAAAATCACTCCCACATAAATACCCAGCAACAGAGTGGAAAGATGTTACACATCAAAAAATATATTGGGCGATGTATTAAAGATAGAGATATGCTATCGAGGACTTCATTGTAGAACTTTTCATGCTGAACAACTCTTTCACTCATAGTAGGCCTATATACTGTAGATATATTTCACGGGCTACCCAGCCTAAGCTTTAAAAGCGCACGGGTGGCAGGTTTTACATTGACTCGATTCACTGAAATCATTACTGTTGAGCTTCTTTTGGTCGTGACAAAATGTTTTTATACAGAAGCATTCCTCGAGAAATTCACTACAAAATAGTGAAAACCGCATCAAAATGTATCTAATGGTTCTCGAGATTACCCGTTACATCCAAGATTCGAGGACTTAGTATTATGCTATGTCGAGATAAAGTAAAATTCTCCGATGAATTTACTATTTGTAACCCTGTGTTTTCAAAAATTGTATTTTAGTTATTGATGAATGTAAAATTCCCATGTTTTGAAATATTAAAATATTTATTCAATTACTGTACTTTGAGTCAAAGGGATTATTTTCACCCCATTGTTTTGTGAAAAGTTACCACACTTCTTCCCCATAATAGAAAAATATTAATGTCCAGAAAACACTCATACATGTCTGTGTCCAGAAATAATTAAATGCATACGATATGTGGGCCAAAGTGGATCTGCACCCAGGTGGTGGCTGTCTCAAACATCCATGTTACTGCTTACACTTTCTGGGAGACCGTTGAACGTACCCTAAGTCTGCAGAACGAACGGTTGGTCTGCTAGCCATGATTAAATACTGTGAAGAAAACATTTTCTCTCGCGAAACCACGCTCATTTCTCCATAGGATTTTCACGATTTTCAGGAGTTCTTTACCTGGAGAATCGTACGTTTCTGACTGCTTAGTTTTATCCCACCCACCCTGTATGTGACAGGTCCAGGAGTAAGACCATACAAACTTCAATATTGATCTTCTCTCGTTTAAGGAGCGACACGGTGCTAGGAAGAACAAGTGCCATCGCATCGGTCTCCAGGAGCTGTCAGCCCCTTGACCTTGCAGCCTTGGCCTGGCCTGCAACCGGGCACCCAATTTGTCTTTTGATGCCCGCCCTCTGTAACAGGTAATTATGTAGTAAATGTAGCACCCAGCTGTCAAGTTGTTAACGCTCCATCCAGCTCTATCAATGTCACACCTTCTCCCACAATACGTCATAAACTTATTAAACCAGTATTCTTCTGACTGAATCAATAATTCAACAAAACACGTGAGGGTGGTACTTTACCTCTGATTCATTTCTGAGAATAAAGTATATCCTTATCTTACTTTAATAATAACAATAATAATAATAATAATAATAATAATAATAATAATAATAATAATAATAATAACAATAAAAATAATAATAATACTAATAATAATGTTAATTGATTCATTGCGTGCACTCATGATCGTGGGTACTGTATCACATACCTTTGGACGGAAGACAATTACACACATCAAAAAAAGTTTTGCATCACCTCGGTTCCAAGAGTTCCGGAACCTTTAAATACAAAGGGAATAGAGATCAACACAAACAACATTTCAGCTCGTTTTATTGCTCATGAGACCCACACATTGCATGTTGTACCATCATACAGCTAGACTTTCAGCATTTGTGGTCCAGATTGCAGTACACACCACTACCTCTAATACCCAGTAGCACGTCCTCTTGCATTGATGCATGCCTGTATTCGTCGTGGCATACTATCCACAAGTTCATCAAGACACTGTTGGTCCAAATTGTCCCACTCCTCAACGACAATTCGGCGTAAATCTCTCAGAGTGGTTGGTGGGTCAAGACGTCCATAAACAGCCCTTTTCAACATATCCCAGGCATGTTCGATAGGGTTCATGTCTGGCGAACATGCTGGCCACTGTAGTCGAGCGATGTCGTTATCTTGAAGGAACGCATTCACAAGATGTGCACGATGAGGTCGAGAATTGTCGTCCATGAAGACAAATGCCTCTCCAATATTCTGCCGATATGGGTGCACTATGGGTCGGAGGATGTCATTCAGGTATCGTAAAGCCGTTTCGGAGCCTTCCATGACCACCAGTGGCGTACGTCGGCCCCACATAATGCCACCCCAAAACATCAGGGAACCACCACCTTGCTGCACTCGCTGGACAGTGTGTCTAAGACGTTCAGCCTGACCAGGGTGCCTCCAAACACGTCTCCGACGATTGTCTGGTTGAAGGCATATGCGACACTCATCGGTGAAGAGAACGTGATGCCAATTCTGTGGGGTCCATTCAGCATGTTGTTGGGCCCATCTGTACCGCGCTGCATGGTGTCGGGGTTGCAAAGCTGGACCTCGCCATGGACGTCGGGAGTGAAGTTGCGCATCATGCAGCCTATTGCGCACAGTTTGAGTTGAAACACGACGTCCTGTGGCTGAACGAAACGCATTATTCAACATGGTGGCATTGCTGTCAGGGTTCCTCCGAGCGGCAATCCGTAAGTAGCGGTCATCCACTACAGTAGTAGCCCTTGGGCGGCCTGAGCGAGGCCTGTCATCGACAGTTCCTGTATCTCTGTACCTCCTCCATGTCCGAACAACATCGCTTTGGTTCACTCTGAGACGCCTGGAAACTTCCCTTGTTGAGAGCCCTTCTTGACACAAAGTAACAATGCGGACGCGATCGAACTGCGGTATTGACCTTCTAGGCATGGTAGAACTACAGACAACATGAGCAGCGTACCTTCGTCCTGGTGGAATGACTGGAACTGATCGGCTGTCGTACCCCCTCCGTCTAAAAGGCCCTGCTCATGCATGGTTGTTTACATCTTTGAGCAGTTTTAGTGACATCTATGAACAGTCAAAGGGACTGTATCTTTGATACAATATACACAGTCAACGTCTATATGCCGGAGATCTGGGAACCGAGGTGATGCAAAACTTTTTTTGATGTGTGTATTTAGACTAGCGGAACCGTGCGAGAACTCTCGCATAATGGGTTCTGTGTTCGCCATGCATACGGACTACCCGTCCGGCACTAGTGCCATGCGGGCTGTACGCAATGCCAGGGGCAATCTTCTTTGTTTATTAGATTAAAAGCACTTGATAAACAAATAAATATATTTCCGTTGACATTTCATGAAATCCAAGAGTTTTCCTGTACTCTCGAGATGATTTAGAAGATTTTGGTACAAACCACACCTTCAAACTCCCTCTGGTTTAGGAGCTTGAGTTTTGTGAAACAAACGCCTTAGCGTATTATATAATACGATTCTGTGCCATGTGGCATTCTAGGGCTTCTTTAAATATGACTCTCCATGGTTATTATCCAAACTCATTGTATGCAAATGCTGGAATAGCAGCATATTTAAAATTCACATATTCCTGCGTCAATCTCAACTCCAACTACAGTAATTACATTATATGCCCATTGGCAAAAATAATTATTTTCCGACAACGGGTGGTAAACATACTATATTAGCAGAACGAGCAAACTTACCTCTGAGACGTAGTTCAATGAAGAGCCGAAAGCGTATCTGCGGTAAAGATACTTCAATTGCTGTGGGTATAACAATTATTGGCCACTGGATTATAGGAATTGGCTACTCAAATTGATCAATTTTAATAACAATCAAGATAATTCTACAGGTTTTAAGTCCTTATTTCTTAACTATCGCAGCTTTTAAGGACACCCATTGCCGAAAGTTTGACCTGAAGGGGATCCTTAACGTTCAAGTAAATGTATTCACATGGCTCCCTCGTATTTAAACACCATCAAATGCCAGGTGACTACGCCGAAATTCGATCCCTCAATATAGCAGGAGAAAACAATACCACTACACCACGCAACAGCTTTTCTCCGGATTCGAGAAAATGAGTGTGTGTAAAGGGTTTTTATTGATATTTACACGTACACAAATATGCCATCATATGTTTACAAAGGTTACAATACGCATTACAGGATAACTAAGATAACTTCCCATTTTCTCTTAAATTGAAATATCTTCATAGAACTCCGAAACATAAGAGGGCTAGAAAGAAAATAGTGGCAACAGGGTTAAAAACATACGTTGTTGCAACCAAATAACTTGTCAGCTGACGAAGATATTGACATTCTGTTTTCAAATTCATGACTTGTCAAATAATGTGGTACGTTTTCATGGGTTTAATAATAATAATAATAATAATAATAATAATAATAATAATAATAATAATAATATAAATTACAGCTTCGTTTGATAAGTATTTTCATCCTATGAGATGTAGGCTTGTGAGCTCACATTTTTCTCCATGTGTGTGCCCGGAATTATAATGATTGACTACAGTGATTTTAATGTAAATGGTAAGGACTTACCTGTAGCCCGAACCACCAATGCAATCCAATCCAAATAGAATGCCACGAGGAATGTACGAAATTATTACAGTTGTCACACTGGAATATTGTATGATGATCTAAGTCTAGAAAGAAAGTTTATATTCGTTACCGTCAAAAACATGATAAGCACAATACAAACGTGTTGGGCACGCAAATTTCAAATATTAAAACTGAATTTTATAGCAACCTAATCATCCCACCCCAGTGTGCTATTCATAATTTACAGATAAACACATCGGATGTTTTTGTACTGTCTCCGAAAATTTACGTTGGCAGCATAAATATTTTGCAATATATTTACGTCGGTAGCATAAAATTCTATAAATAAAAATTAAAAAAGAACCTTGGCCTTTATCCATTTTTCCCGGTGGGCTTTCTGAGTAAGCTGCCATTCTAAAATCGTTTTAGAAATCTAGCGCACGAGATCCACATGAATGTTATTCAAATCGCACATACAGAATTCTAGATATTAACGTTAACGTATGAAATATTGGCCTTTATAATAAAGATCAAAATGTTCTTTACTTTTCTGATGATTTTGTCAAGTTAACTGGCGATTTTAAACATTTAAATCCCTATAGCAGAATATTTGAAAAACATAAAATGGATTTATACAGGTTCGGTAGCACTCTATAAATAAGCGTTAATGTATAAAATCTTGATATTTTATGTAAGAAGATAGGTATGTTATATCTGGAGAGGAGCATATCATACTGAAGTTCTGTTGAATGGGACTTAGGAAAAATTGGTAAACCAGAACCATGAACTAGATATTCTGGTATATAATAATTTAGTGTTTTATTTATGTACTGTTGACAGCTACTTGTCTTGTGATTATGGCCAAATATTTTCCGGCGCTGGATATATATTATTGTGAGTTATCTTCAGCAAGGATGAAAGCGTTAGTTCAACATAGGGTAATCAACAGTGAAATAGGAAGGCCACTTAGTCATCATAAAATAATTTGTTGATGCTTATTGTTTAAAATAGCTACTATGTTTATACAATGAGTTTTAAATATGAAATTGTTATCCTAAACTTTATCATAATATAGGTCACGTGTTATAACCTGCAGTATATGTCATATGGATACCATATTTAATTGACGATTTAGTTTGGAGTTGTAGAGGACTGGTGGAATATGTGGAAAAAAAGCTAAATTAACACTCCTCGTGTAACAACTTGTAGGCCTATTTTGGGAAATGATGATGTTTTCTATCACCAGGAGGAAATTCATATAAATTCAGACACGTAAGTTAAACAAAAATTGAGCAATTGTTCTCTTTTTAATGTCAATAATTTTCCAAAATGATCTTCTACCCCAGCGCACAGATTGGTGGGGTCGCATCATAAGGGGTCAGCTAGCAGAAGACGATAATTCGACACGCTCCTTATGACCGCGGACTCTCAAAATGGCTTTTCATTCAGTTAGGAACTTTCCGGTGATTTGAATGGAGTAGAAGTAGGAAACCACGTAAAGCTACATCCAAGTGAGCTGTGGTGGATTTTCAACCCACCTCTTGTCATTTGTTCCTAATGAGGCTGAGTGTACCCTCATCCATTCCTCAGATCAAGATTACATTTAATGGCTCAGCCGGGAATCGAATCTGAACCTCAGGGGGTGACAACTGTGCCACTGTGCCACGAGAAGGACTTTTTTACATTTCTTATGAGATCACGTTGTGCTTTAGCAGTTAGTATTGTTGGCTATCGTCCTGCAAGCCGGGGTTGGATTCCCGGCTGTGCAATGGGGCATATTAATTCCATTTACAAGGTTGTACTCAGCGTCCTACGGACACTGAGGAGAGATGGGTTGGAATCCTAGATATGGTTTTTCATGATTTTCCAGTTGTACAGTAAATTCAGGAAAATGTTGGGCTTTTACCTAACTCAAGGTCCTGACCAATTCTACTCGGTTGCAATTACACACTCTGCTAGAGACATCACAAGTTTCTACTCTCACCCAAATACACGGTGTTCATAAGTCCCTAAACAACACAAGAGTAATACTAACATACGATCTCCTGGTGCAGCGGCTAACATTCATGACTGTCGGGGTTTGATGCGTGGCTGTACCACGAAATCTAATATTGGTGTGAGGGCTGGAACGGGGTACACACAGCTTCGTAAGACAAACTGAGAAGAGGGCTACATTCCCACCACAGTCTTCCAGGAAATGGTTTTCTGTGGTTTCTCATTTCTACTCCATGCAGATGCTGGGATGGATGTTAACTTAAGGCCACGGCCACTTCCTATCAACATCCTGCCTCAATTACAAGTATACACACAAGTACAGACATCGCAGTGATGCAGGTTATCACACAGAATCTACACACACCCAAGTACATGGGGCTATACGACCACGTTTTCGGAAAGCGCCTAAAAATCAACAGCTACAACATCAACAATCCCATTCCACACTGTCGCACGTCTACAAATGCGTAATGAAATATATCAATTGATCACAGATCTCACCTGAATTACAAGTTCACACATGAATACAGATATCACAATTACACCGGTTATCAGACAAAAATTCCAGATACGCCTAAGTATATGGGGCTGAATGTCCACCATGTCCTAGTCCCTCAAATGAAAAAAACACCAAATATTTGAGTGATTGTTGTAATATGTTTGGAGATATTCATGTTGTCGTTGATTCATTTAGAGGCTATGCGACATCGTAGTCATCTATCCCCGTGTGCATGGCTGTGTGTCAAATTTGTAGATATTGAAAAACGATGAAATGCATCGCGTGGCCGCCATGTTGTACTGATGATAAGGGGGTAGTTGTGAGTCATTACCATATTTCACTGAAATCGATCCCGCCAACCCAATGTGATTACATACCCATACACAGGTGACCAAAAGGTGATCTCAGAGGTTATTAAAATCTCTGAGCCTTACAAGAAATACAAATTTAGATGTGAATACTATTTCAATGTCTAAATGAGCCACAGGATAATAAGATATGTCACTTCTTGCTCATGTGAATTGCTCATTGAGCATTGGGTGAGTTGGACCATAAAATCCATCAATGTGATAATTTTCGAAGGTGAAATACGAAACATTATATTTCTTTGACAGAGCCTGGTGTTGTACGTAGATTAAAGTGAGTTTCTAGTTTCGCGAGACCTTCAATTTCACGATGATAAGCCACGCAACCTGTGATTTACGTGCAATGTGTGCCGTTTGACGTGATCTTTCAACTTCACAATTCCACGAGCATTAGTCGGGAAACGAACCTCGTCCGATTTGGTTGAAGGCAAACATCTTGACCACTGCGCCATCATATCCTGTAAACGGTACTGAACATTACTAGTTTTCACTCGCTGTCGCTACGGCCTATTACGCGGGAAACATAATAGTGTTCAGTATCGCCTGCGGGATATGCTTGCAGTACATTAGTACCATACGGGATGCAGCAGAGCAATATCGACCTTTCTGACAACATGAGTTCATTGGGCTGCATAACTCAATATTATTAGGGGCAGCGGATTCCACGGTCATATACACTTTAATTACAAGCAGGTTTTTTTCAGGTTAATTTTCGCATGTCCCAGTAATTGGGATTAAATAGTGTTGTGTGTTGTGTTAGACTCTTCAGTGTTTTGACTGGTTTGATGTAGTTTTCCACGTCTCCCTGTCCTGAGCTAATCGTTTAATCTCATCGTAGCTACCTTATCCTACATCCGAGGTAATCTGTTTAACATATTCTAACCTTGGTCCACCCCTACAGTTCTTATCATCGACCGTTCCTTCCATAACTAAGTTTGCTACTCCTGGGTGTCTTAGTATGTGTCCTACTAACCTATTTCTTCCCTTCATTATTAGTCACTACAAAAATCTCTTTTCTTCCAATCGTCTGAATACCTCACCATTTGTAACCCAAATCCCATTCTGATCTTCATCATTCTCCTGTAACACCACACTCCAAACGCATCAATTCTCCTCTTTTCTGCTGCTCCCACACTAAAATTTTCACTTCCATAGCATGCCACGCTCCAGACAAATAATATAATAACCCCTGGCACTACAGCCCATGAAGGGCCTAGGCCTACCAAGCGACCGCTACCCAGCCAATTGGCCAGCAGATATTGGGGCGACCACGTGATCAGCGCATCGGGTCCCCTCGGCCGTCAATATTGGTTTTCGTGATCGGGGCGCTGCCTCACTGTCAGACAGCTACTCAATTGTCCTCACGAGGCTGAGTGCACCCTGTTCCAGCCCTCGCGTCAGTTTTTAAAATCCCTGACGGAACCGGGAATTGAACCCGGGGCCTCCGGGTGAGAGGCAGACGCGCTACCCCAACACCACGGAGCCGGCACGCTACAGACAACTGCTTTCCAAAATGAATTCCCAATACCAAAATCTATATTCGATGTCAACAGATTCCTTTTCTGTAGAAATGCTTTCCTTACCTGTGCCAACCTACCTTTTATATCTAGTAGTAGTGAAGTTCACAGCTAGCTTTCATGGACGGTAGAATTTGGTAGCGAAAGTAGGAACTACTTGAAATTATCGTCTGCAGTCCTTACTTGAATTAAAAACAGATAGTACACACTAATACAGTCATCACAATTAACACCGGTTATCAGACAGATTCTACACACACCCAAAGTACACGGGGCTACATGACCACGATGTCGTAGCCCCTAAACTAAGGAACCAACCAACCAAAGTAAGCCAACCACTTACCGCTAATATCTTCTCTGTAACACTGTACGTTGATTGCCATAATTTTCATTGGACGTTTAGACAATCGTCCATAGTTTTTGTCGCCGGTGTGCCTATCATGAAGTTGCAAGTTATTAGTGAACTTAGGACATACAAATTTTCACCTCCTCGGCGTTCTTTACTTATGATATGGTTTGTAACTAATCTCATATAGACTACTGTAATGCAAACAATGTTATTTCGTGAAGAATATTGTAGCTTGTACTTTAAAATGCCATCCATTGTTCCCACACACCGGCTAGGGCGGGCATCGATTCCAGTCGGGTACCTGAGTCAGGTAGCCACGGTTACCACAATTCCACTGGACAATCCAGGTAGTCGCCAGATGAATTCCTCAACTTCGCTCGGTCGCGGTCTCTTTATCCTTACGCATTCTTAGAACGACACAAGTCTTCCATGCTCACTTCTACCATTGATTATAAACAATGCTTCTAATAACTATTCTAACTTCTAATAATGATAACAAATTAAGTATAACTTCTCAAAATAACCTACCGTGGTCAATTATATTTCAGCAGTACAATAACCACTGTTTCAGTGTTTACATTTTTAAGTCTACTAAAATGAGTGGAACAGCTAATTTCAAAACACAGAATAGAATTGTTTAACTTTTTGTTGTAACTTAGTCTACTCCTCATTTAAAAATTTCTTATCACTTGTCAACTGATAAGAACAGACGAGATGATTACATAGAAAAAGTGGTGTGCAGGCGATATCGTAAATCTTAATAACTGTTACGGTAAACAAGCCTAGCCCTATAAGAGTTAGAATTCATAACTAATTCGTTGTGTGGGAATGCAGCTGATTTTTCCGTTCTCGGCTGGAAAACAGTATTTTCAGCATCCACAGCTGATGTCGAAAGTATTTTTTTAGGTACAAATTATACACCTATTATTATCTAAATTTAATTTTACAATGTCTAAGTTAAAAAAAAACATACATACATTTAATTATGCACATGTTAAAGACAATGCATAAAATTTGTAGAAAAAATAGAAAACTTGGCAGACTTATTTAAAAGAATATTATGATTAATTTTAAATCACTTGTATTTTCTGCCATATAAGTTATAATGTGCCAAACATTTTATACCTGATTTAATGAATGAGTGGACTTGACATCAGAGCGGTTAACCAATGGCACAACCATGTCTTGCAAACACCACCACGCCATCGGTCAAGCGCTCTGAAGTCAAATTTTTTCAACAAATTTTTTAGATTGTTTTTAACATGTGCATAATTAAATGTTTGCATGTTTTTTATCCTAGTCAGACATTATGAAATTAAATTTAGATAATAATAGATGTATAATTTGTACCTAAAAATACTTTTCATATCAGCTGCGGATTCTGAAAATACTGTTTTCCAGCGTAGAACGGAAAAATCAGCTGCATTCAAGAATTCGCTCATGCGCTGCAGTAGGTGTTTCACCCAGCCCTTGGTATGCTAGCATGAGGGTTATGACATTTGTTTACGTCATTGGGGATAACCCCTTTGCCGACCCCTTGCCAAAGCCTGAGCGGAGTTGAGGAACTCAATATTGGGTCACTTGGAGGACCGAGTGGAACTAAGGAAAATCGAGGGGAATTGATGTTCGACCACCGGCTATGTTCTCAGCTAATGATGTCTCTCTTGGACACGCTCCAGCGTGAGCTCACATGAGCCTACTTGGTCTCTGGATGCTGCGATTGTCTTCGGCAGTGCTGCTGGAGCAGAGTTCGGGAGTGTTAAGTTACTTGTGACGCCGTTACCAGTAACAGTTGCTTTTAAGAGTAACGAGACGGTAACGAGTTTACCTTTTATAATACGTAACTGTGACGTCGTTTCTAGTAACACTTGCTCTTAACGGTATCGAGGTTACGTTTTATAAAAAGTATCTGTAATGCCTTTACTTTTAAGAGTAACGAAATAACGAAGATGGAGCGATCTGTTGTCAATAGCACGTGGGAATAGAACCAACAACTTCCCATAATGCACCAACCCTTCTCTATATTCGACACGAAAAATAACCATAAACGAACGGTGAATTTCTGATGGGTTTGAAAGGTTCGAGTACCTGCATCTATCTCTTCCCAAACATACGTCCGCACTGCACTGGTGCCGTAAACGTTCCAACCCTGAAATGTCTCTGCATTATAGACCATTTACTTGGAAGCCTGAGTATAGCAAACTTTCCTCAATCTTATCCAAGAGAAAAAGCAGGATCGTAGAATCTGGAAGCCCCGGCTGAAAATAACCCCCAAGACACCACCACCAAGGATAGACCACGGATAGGAATACCACAAAAATTTAAAAGAATGTGATAAGAAGATGCCAGTGGTCTATAAAAAAAAGCTCAAAGTGAGCTACCAAGACTCTTAAAGATAATTAAATTAATCTAATCTCGGGCGCGTTAAAAAGCATCCTAGCTAATGACCCACTGGTTCTCGAAGCACATTCTAATTCGAATAGAAATCACTAAGTCATTAGTATGAATTTTAAAATTTAACAAAAGTTTATTAACCGAAACCGCAGTGTCGTGAAGTGAAAACTCCACTGAACAAAAATTTATAACCTTATGCCTCTGCCGAAGCATGAAAAATGTTTAAGAAACAATCGCCTTAATTAGGCCACACAAACTGCCTGACGTCTCACCATCATGAACGAAGTTCCAAAAAAAATATATATACAAAAAATATTCTGGTATTATCGTAAACCCTTTTTGATATATTTATAAAAATATACTATTCAATCGTAGCAATAAATATATACATATTTTACATAATTACATTTTATTTCTGAGATTTAGTTGCGCCTAGAATTATTCATCACGTTAATTTCATGTATTCATATAAACTTATTTGGTTTCAATTTTCAAGTCCGTGCCGTCCTAAATGACAAACAATTAAGCTAATCGGACGTCGTATTGTTAATTATATTGATTATATTTCATTTCACTTCCTCACAGATATTAGATTTTCTATCACTCAATATTTTCGTTATAAATAGCTCAAGTTTATACAAGTATTAATATTACAGTCTTTCCAATTAAACTCTATTCTAAAAACAATTGTTACTAAAACTTAACAAATATTAACGATGTTGTTACAATACTTGGTTCCTTAAATGTTGGATTCAAAATTGTATATTAGCTTTCCACTAGCTAAAATCGAGACTCAATTTCACGTTCAAAATAATACACCGTAGTGCACTCAGTAATAGCTCTAAAGCTAATTCAGTGCTGGAAAAATTGATATTGACTATCCACATATGTCAAATATCTCCTAAATTGCAATCCAAATACGCATAAAAAATTCCATTATTACCATATCATCGCTAAACAGCTCTTAATAAATTCCAAACATTACGAATATTACACAAGTTTTTATACAATCATGGATAAATATGTTGTTTCAAATTAGCCAAAAGTTAAAGTGTCGAGAATAATCATTATCAGAACAATGATAAAACATTGTATTCACAAGTCCAAATAACTGTGTGAGAATTCGAAGTCTGTCACCTCAATTATGACTTACATATATTTTAAACATTTCTCTCTTTACATTAAATATCATTACTAATTACATTTTCTCAAACAAAGTATTTCTTTCGTATATCTCAACCGATCATTGTGAAAAGAAAGATTCAGTTTTCGCATAATTGAAAATAATTCCACTGGAGATCCTCCTCAAAGGAAAACACGTCAAAACTACAGCATGGGAAAGAGCCTATCTTGAGAAGGTACAAATTAACCATTAGATTCGAACGCTAAACCAAGTTGGAGTTTCCCACAAGAATCCACAAAAATTTAAAAACTGAACGAGCTCACAAAGGGAGTCAAAATTAAAAGAATTTCAAAAAATCTGGATTACCAGAAATAAATTCGCACAATCGCAAAGAATCATACTAGAAATCACTATCTTCCAGGTTTATGCTCAATCTGCCAAAAATATAGACCTGAATGTCTATCTAATAACTTGCATGAGCTTTCAAAAATATATTCGAAGTCAAATTCAAAAAGTCCAGAGAATTTGTTCAAAGTCGAATTCACGTATACGAAGGATTATGGGACATCTGCTTGAGTTAGAATTATTCATATATAACTTTAACGTCGTCTTCTCCCTATAATTTTTCACATGTTGTATTCCCAACAAACTATATTCTTCTATCTTATTCCCAAATTACATCTTAATGAAAGCAAGGTAATGTTCAAAGTAACACTACAATCACTACTAAATTGAACTACAAAGAGAATTACATATTCGGACAGAAATGATTAAAGAATCACCCTAGCCCTCGTCTGTAATTCTTAACTACTCTAATCAAAATTGGTGAAAAGGAACATTCAAAAGCATGACAAATTCATACTGTCTACTAAAAGAAAACTTCCAGCTACCTTGTTGAAATTCTAGTTGAATGAAGTGAGAATGTTATAACACATACTCCTGCCTGGGATCGAACCATATCTGCTCAGCTGTACCGATCACGAAACGACTGGATATCAAGTAGACCCGATTAACGTTTGCGAAACGAGACGAAGCTAACAGATGTTCATTTGACAAAGTTCATAGTTCTTTCATTTGCTAGAGAACACGACAACATTGATGTAGTAAGCCAAGGCAGTTTCATTATGTAGCAGTACAAATTGTCATTCAGACTTTCACAGTCTCTTCAATCTTCTCTTATAAAGTCTCATACTATAGTTCCTCATATTGGAATCAAGTAATCATCCTGAGTATTCAACGCTGCTATGTGTTACATTTCTTGTCTGTGTTTAGCCCATATTCTGCATCTTCATAACGTAGCAATATCTCTCTCTCTCTTTATATCATCTATGACAATCATGGCTAAAGCTGTTTATTCTGTACTGCAATGTAGAACACGATGTTGTACCATTGGCTTAATAAGAATTTATCATACGTGACTGCAAGTTCGCTGTGCTCGAAATGAAGGTTAACACTGTCTGAAACTATAATAAGATCAGACGAAAATCCTATCACGTTATACTGTAACACGTATATATCGGTTCAACTCCACGATTACCGAACCAACACGTTTTCACGGCAACGCACGAACAAGTCTTAGACCAGAGAGTTCTACGACCCTCCTCTCTGAAGTTGTATTCACTAATCAACTCTACGTTTGCTCTTGCAAATCATACTGTCTCCAGGTGATCCACAATGCACCTTGTTCTCTGATCGACAGCAACTATCGATACATATATCATTGCCGAGTTCGATAATCACATGTTATAATACTGTATGCATTCATACTCACATAAAAGTTCTGAGTTATATTCCTTTATCCACAGGATGCGTTTCCCATTCTTTGTTTCATACTACATTGTGTATATTGCTCTACCACGATGTTCAAAATAACGACAGTGGTGCTGTGTCCATCTTGTATTCAATACAAGTATTAAAATATGCAACATGTGGTCGTCGGTATGTACGGCGGGTTGCTGACAGCTCCTGACCTCGCCACAGTACTACCGCACACCTGCATTCCAAAGGAATTTCACAGTGCTGCCATCAGTGTTATTGCCAACTTAACCTATATCCAACTAAATGCAAAATACGGTCTCATCTCTCTCCCAACGCAACAAATAAAAGTGTGACAATACTTTTATTTCATCTTTCTAGATATTCTTAATATGAGCAGTATTTTGTCATCGCTCTACCTTTGTATGGTATTTCCTAAGCGTCATGAAATACATTGTTAAACGGAGATGAATAATCATTTACTTCCTCTTGGTATCTAAAATTAGCTTTTTTCATCGGGACGCCTCTCTTGCCTCTCAGCTTGTTGGCTTGTCCCTGGTTCTTGTTCACTTTCCGTGTCTCTTCGTTTGTTGTTTCGCTCTTCCCTTTTTTCTCTGTCTTTTCTAGACTGTTGTTTTTCCTCCTGGGTCTGATAATTCTTATCACGATAGTTCTTGTACCGTGAGTAACCCTGCTGGTTATTTTGTTGCCTTTGGAAATAGCCCTGTCTATCCTCATTGACATATGATCTACCGTCATTATTCTGGTTTCGGTATCTATTATTTCTCTGTTGATTCCTTGTTCTGTCAGAATATCTGTTGTTGAATCGTTCATTCCTTTCCCTATCCTGATAAGGTCTGTATCTATCTTGGTCTCTATTATACTGAAATGACCTTAGTTGACCTCGATAGTAATTAGACTGATAATTCCTATATTGCTCTTGATTATTCCTATAATCTCTCTGTTGGTCATAATACCTATTGTTCCTGTTGTGACCTGTCCATTTTGACTCGTTTTGACCTGTCCTTTCGGTTTGTTGAGGCCTGTCCATAACCACGGCGTTCACGGTTTTACTCTCCGTCCTTCCGCTTTTCATAATTGTTGGTGAAATGGATGTATGATCCAGCCTACGAAGTAGATCGTCCATCGTGGCTAAATTGGCTACTCCAGACGAAACAATGTTACGCCTGACCTCTACCGGTAACTGACCCGAAATGATCTCTAGAATTTCTTCCTGGGTCAAAGGTGGGTCAAGAAAACGGAGTCTGGCCAACTGAGATGTAAAGAATTCCGAGTAGCTAGTAGGACCAGTGCTACTATACTTCCTCGAGTAAATCTCAGCTCTTACAGCATGTTGAGTTTCGATTGACCAAAATCGCTTTATGAATGATTCTGAAAACTGCTCGAAGTTGTCAAACGTGTAACGAAATGCGCGAAACCAATTTAAAGGACCATCCGCTAAATGCCTCTCCACTATCCGTAGTTCCCTGTCTCTTGCTACATGATGTTCGACAAAATAGTCTTGTAAATTTCGTATGAATTCGATCGGAGTTAATCTTTCTGAATTAGAAAACTTTTTAATTTTCTCATCATAACTTCTCACAATTGTGACATTAGACCTATCGTTGGGTGTCGATGTTCTAAAGTCTCTAGGAGCATACTCGTGAGAACTCGTATTGGAAACCTCTATCCTTTGTCTAGGCTGTTCTACAGCTCCTGTCCCATTCGAACGAGCTATGAAGTTCCTTGCTGGGGACGTTGTATCTTACCCCTCACTAGGATTCTGAACTATATCTACCCTATCGGAATTCATAGTGCTTTTTATTGACTCTAATTGTGCCTTAAACTCGTTTCTTAAAGCATTAACGTCTACATGTTCACTTAAGTTGAATTTGGATAACTCCTGCCTGATTTCATTCAACTCTGATGACTTTTTTCTCTCTACGAATTTACATCTAACCTGACCTGATCTAACTTGAGAGTAACGTTTTTAACCTGAGATTCAAGATTTTCCCTGAGGTTATTTATGCTATCGGTAGTCGATAACTGAACTGAATCGCTCCTTTTCTCAGCGTCTTCTCTTGCTTGAGAAATATCCTTGTTTAATCTAATTTCGACCTTAGCAACTTGTATTTCTAATTCATATTTGACATTATTAATTACTTCTTCATTAATCTTTGTGATTTCACCTCTTATTATTGTGACCTGTTCACTAACAATGGCCTTGAGATCGATTTCAAGATCCTTTCTCAAAACCTTGTTATGATCATCAACTTTTTCCCTCAAAGAGACCATATCACCATCTAATTTTGATAAGGTCCTTTGTGTGGTGATCGCCTCGTTAGAAAATTGTAACTGAAGGGCATCTAAGATAGTTTTGTTCTCCTTCTGATTGTTTTCCAGTTCCAGTCTAACATTTCTGACGTCCTCCTTTATGCCAGAAATATTTGACTGCATGCTGGTTACAAGTGTTTCTGTGTTTAAAATTTTAGCCTCAGTGCTAATTATCCTTTCCTGAGTGCTAGTCACCTTTTCCTGAGTGGCATCAAGCTTAGCCTCAGTGCTAATTATTCTTTCCTGAGTAGCATCAAGCTTAGCCTCAGTACTAATTATTCTTTCCTGAGTAGCATCAAGCTTAGCCTCAGTACTGATTAATTTATTTTTGGTGTCTGTTATATCACTTTGTGCTAAATCAAGTTTAGCCTCTGCAGTGGCTACACTAGAGCGTACATGGCTAACCTCTACATTAACATTGCTTATATCTAATTGTACAAGCCTTACATCTCCTTGAACACCATCTACACTAGTTTCTACATCATTTATTTTTTCCTTAATTTCTTTGGATCTCTCGGAAATGTTGCGGTTACTATCCTGTAAACGCTTAAGGGATAAATGAAGATGGGACATGCCAGCTTGAGCTGAATTTGTATTTTTAGTCACTGTTTCGTTTAAATTGTCCAAGCTAGTTTGAGCATTTGACTTAATATCGGCTAAGTCCTGCTCCTGTTGCTTAGCTTTTCCTGCATGGCATGTAACAACGCCACGACATCGTCCATAGTCGCAGCCCCTGACATTTTACAACACTAAATGGAGAAATACAGAAATGCAACACATGTATAGCAGAATTGGCATACCCAGAATGACCCTTTTCACCAATATGAACAATATAGTTTGTTTTGCAGCTATCCTTATTAACTAATTTAAATCTATAAGAAAATAGGAGGTATATGCGCATAGTGGTTCATATTAGAACTAATTCAAGTTATAATCGCAATTCTAGCTTATTGAATTGATTGTAAAATAGAAATGAATTTAATATAACTCATGATCTTCCAATTATCATCGCCGGTAACAAGCATAAAATGGCCGACAAGCATGGAGTGAAAAACAATCCCCATATGCTGCCCCATATGACCACGTTGATCTATAAAAGTTTCCAAGGCATGTCTCTTATGATCAAACTGTAATCATTTACAATTACATTTAAAGCAAAGCAAAGATATCTAATGAATTTAAATTAAATGACGATACTTCTATCTGTATACCAGGTAGATTGAGTAAACTCAAGTTCACGTTTCTAAGAAACGTGAATTCCCAATGAATTCTATAATCGTAGCAGTGCCAAAGACAAATGCTGACGACTAGAAATTCTCACAAGTCAACTCGTTAACCGCATGAAAAATGGGTTCTTTTACGAAGATGACTATCCATTAGAGTGCTCGAGGATGCCAACCCGAATGTCACAATGATTGGGTCTCCAAATTAATGTGCCCATCCACTACGACACTCGAATTAAAAGAATTCGATCGCCTCAATACGTGGGTCGCCATATTAATGTGCACCCGTATCCACGTGGTCTTACCTGATGAAATCCAAGAGAAAAAGCAGGATCGTAGAATCTGGAAGCCCCGGCTGAAAATAACCCCCAAGACACCACCACCAAGGATAGACCATGGATAGGAATACCACAAAAATTAAAAAGAATGTGATAAGAAGATGCCAGTGCTCTATAAAAATAAGAAAAATAGCTCAAAGTGAGCTACCAAGACTCTTAAAGATAATTAAATTAATCTAATCTCTGGCGCGTTAAAAAGCATCCAAGCTAATGACCCACTGGTTTTCGAAGCACATTCTAATTCGAATAGAAATCACTAAGTCATTAGTATGAACTTTAAAATTTAACAAAGTTTATTAACCTAAACCGCAGTGTCGTGAAGTGAAAACTCCACTGAACAAAAGTTTATAACCTTATGCCTCTGCCGAAGCATGAAAACTGTTTAAGAAACAATCGCCTTAATTAGGCCACACAAACTAGCTATCGTCTCATCATCATGAACGAAGTTCCAAAAAAAAAAAAAAAAAAAAAAATACACACAAAATATTCTGGTATTAGCGTAAACCATTTTTGATATATTTATAAAAATATACTATTCAATCGTAGGAATAAATATATACCGTACATATTTTACATAATTACATTTTATTTCTGAGATTTAGTTGCACCTAGAATTATTCATCACGTTAATTTCATGTATTCATGTAAACTTATTTGGTTTCAATTTTCAAGTCCGTGCCGTCCTAAATGACAAACAATTAAGCTAATCGGACGTCGTATTGTTAATTATATTGATTATATTTCATTTCACTTTCTCACAGATATTAGATTTTCTATCACTCAATATTTTCGTTATAAATAGCTCAAGTTTATACAAGTATTAATATTACAGTCTTCCCAATTAAACTCTATTCTAAAAACAATTGTTACTAAAACTTAACAAATATTAACCCTTAGCTACACGCATCTCTTTCACTAACATTCGTACACGCTAGCGGCATCCTATGCCGTAATATATTTCTTCATTCTTTTTCGTAATGTAGTGACTTGCTAATCGGCTAAACTTGATTTGTACGGAGAATTATACATATCCTTTGAGAATATATTGAAAAAATCTTAACAGTATGTATGAAATTCTTATTAATAAAATATATTATTGGGAGGGATGGGATAAGGAAATATTTACTATTCATACTTAATGTAATTAAAAAATCTTATTAACATTTATTGGACAACGAAGAAAAAATAATAATTTTCACACACAAAAGAGACATTGAGAATTATTGGATTGAGATTGCCCTTTTTTCAGGCTCATATTACAAGATATTGTACCTGATGCTCAACAAGCTCAACACTAGAGTAAAAGAAAAACGGTTTGTCAATATCATGTAGGCTATACACTTAGATTCTTGACTTGGAAAAGGACACTTTCTGCTAATTTGCAGTACGAAATAATATACAGTGCCTAAATACACAAAATAACTCTGCACTAGGACTTAAAATCAAATAGATCCTCTTCATCCAGTGACCTTTCTTGCTATCTAGTACTTGGAGCAACCTTTCAATCTCCTGTTGTTGACAGCCAAGTCGAGACCTATAAACAGAAGGCAAGCGTGCAGACTATGTGCTGACATCGATAACAATGATAGAAGCATAGACAGAAACAACAAAGGTAAAATAAGTTAAATACTTACATTATTTCACAACGCCAATTCCAGCCAGTTGTTACACGCTAGCGGTACGGAATGCCGCATTCGCGCATCTCGCACTTTGGCAACTTGTCTCCGACTGATTGGGAACCAGACAAGCTCCGAACCGAGCCCCTCCCCAGCAGCACATGTCGAACAAAGGATATAGCGGGCGATCTCACAGAACTCGTAAGTGTTTACCACGTCAAACAAAACTTTGCAAAAAAAGCGGCACTGAGTGCCGCTTAGCGTGTATCTAAGGGTTAGCGATGTTGTTACAATACTTGGTTTCTTAAATGTTGGATTCAAAATTGTATATTAGCTTTCCACTAGCTAAAATCGTGACTCAATTTTACGTTCAAAATAATACACCGTAGTGCACTCAGCAATAGCTCTAAAGCTAATTCAGTGCTGGAAAAATTGATATTGACTATCCACATATGTCAAATATCTCCTAAATTGCAATCCAAATACGCATAAAAAATTCCATTATTACCATATCATCGCTAAACAGCTCTTAATAAATTCCAAACATTACGAATATTACACAAGTTTTTATACAATCATGGATAAATATGTTGTTTCAAATTAGCCAAAAGTTAAAGTGTCGAGAATAATCTTTATCAGAACAATGATAAAATATTGTATTCACAAGTCCAAATAACTGTGTGAGAATTCGAAGTCTGTCACCTCAATTATGACTTACATATATTTTAAACATTTCTCTCTTTACATTACATATCATTACTAATTACATTTTCTCAAACAAAGTATTTCTTTCGTGTATCTCAACCGACCATTGTGAAAAGAACGATTCAGTTTTCGCATAATTGAAAATAATTCCACTGGAGATCCTCCTCAAAGGAAAACACGTCAAAACTACAGCATGGGAAAGAGCCTATCTTGAGAAGGTACAAATTAACCATTAGATTCGAACGCTAAACCAAGTTGGAGTTTCCCACAAGAATCCACAAAAATTTAAAAACTGAACGAGCTCACAAAGGGAGTCAAAATTAAAAGAATTTCAAAACATCTGGATTACCAGAAATAAATTTGCACAATCGCAAAGAATCATACTAGAAATCACTATGTTCCATGTCTATACTCAATCTGCCAAAAATATAGACCTGAATGTCTATCTAATAACTTGCATGAGCTTTCAAAAATATATTCGAGGTCAAATTCAAAAAGTCCAGAGAATTTATTCAAAGTCGAATTCACGTATACGACGGATTATGGGACATCTGCTTGAGTTAGAATTATTCTTATATAATTTTAACGTCGTCTTCTCCCTATAATTTACCTCATGTTGTCTTCCCAACAAACTATATTCTTCGATCTTATTCCCAAATTACATCTTAATGAAAGCAAGGTAATGTTCAAAGTAACACTACAATAACTACTAGATTGAACTACAAAGAGAATTACATATTCGGACAGAAATGATTAAAGAATCACCCTAGCCCTCGTCTGTAATTCTTAACTACTCTAATCAAAATTGGTGAAAAGGAACATTCAAATACATGACAAATTCATACTGTCTAATAAAAGAAAACTTCCAGCTACCTTGTTGAAATTCTAGTTGAATGAAGTGAGAATGTTATAACACATACTCCTGCCTGGGATCGAACCATATCTGCTCAGCTGTACCGATCACGAAACGACTGGATATCAAGTAGACCCGATTAACGTTTGCGAAACGAGACGAAGCTAACAGATGTTCATTTGACAAAGTTCATAGTTCTTTCACTTGCTAGAGAACACGACAACATTGATGTAGTAAGCCAAGGCAGTTTCATTATGTAGCAGTACAAATTGTCATTCAGACTTTCACAGTCTCTTCAATCTTCTCTTATAAAGTCTCATACTATAGTTCCTCATATTGGAATCAAGTAATCATCCTGAGTATTCAACGCTGCTATGTGTTACATTTCTTGTCTGTGTTTAGCCCAAATTCTGCATCTTCATAACGTAGCAATATCTCTGTCTCTTTATATCATCTGTGACAATCATGGCTAAAGCTGTTTATTCTGTACTGCAATGTAGAACGCGATGTTGTACCATTGGCTTAATAAGAATTTGTCATTCGTGACTGCAAGTTCGCTGTGCTCGAATTGAAGGTTAACACTGTCTGAAACTATAATAAGATCAGACGAAAATCCTATCACGTTATACTGTAACACGTATATATCGGTTCAACTCCACGATTACCGAACCAACACGTCTTCACGGCAACGCACGAACAAGTCTTAGACCAGAGAGCTCTACGACCCTCCTCTTTGAAGTAGTATTCACTAATCAACTCTACGTTTGCTCTCGCAAATCATACTGTCTCCAGGTGATCCACAATGCACCTTGTTCTCTGATCGACAGCAACTATCGATACATATATCATTGCCGAGTTCGATAATCACATGTTATAATACTGTATGCATTCATACTCATATAAAATTTCTCAGTTATATTCCTTTATCCACAGGGTGCGTTTCCCATTCTTTGTTTCATACTGCATTGTGTATATTGCTCTACCACGATGTTCAAAATAACGACAGTGGTGCCGTGTCCATCTTGTATTCAATACAAATATTAAAATATCCAACATGTGGTCGTCGGCATGTACGGCGGGTTGCTGACAGCTCCTGACCTCGCCACAGTACTACCACGCACCTGCATTCCAAAGGAATGTCGCAGTGCTGCCATCAGTGTTATTGCCAACTTAACCTATATCCAACTAAATACAAAATACTGTCTCAGTACCAAATAGCTGCTGTTATGATATTTCTGTAGTCAATTCTGAGGGCAATTATTATCTTATAGAGAGCCTGAGAACACAATGCAACATTGTATTATTTGCCTCCGACCTGTTTAAAAAGTTTGGAGAGGGGGAGGGATTGGTACCCTGCCTCTGTCACGTTTTACGTCTTAATAAATCATCCCTGAGGTATTATTCTCTGGTGAGATTAACACTGCAGTAGTCGCGCGAAATTTAGTAACATTAGTGGTCGCGCGGATTACTATTGTAATCCATTTTAAAATAGATATTTTTAATACTATTTTTTTAATTTATTATTATTTATTAGGGCTAAGCGTTTATATGAGACACAATTTTGGGATAAACAAGATTCAAGATTATAATCTTATATACTGTGTAACAATAATACAAAGTTAAGCTTATATTTACATATGTTTCCTATGTAGTTGAATATTTTGGTAGAAAAAAAACAATACTGATACAAATCAAGGTTTTTCATATAGTAATATTTCGGATAAGAGTAACAAACACAATATGATTGAATATATACATGTTTCTCCTTGTCGCCTTGTTCGTGAAGTTCTAGGTTCCAACGGCTCTAGGTACCATCTTGAAGTTCTGTCTTTTCAAAGGTAAAATTCTCGGTCAAGCCTATCCAGCTCAATTTCTTGTCTTCCTGGTCACTCTCTTCTGAACTGCTTCCGCCATTTCAGTGTTAGGCCTTTCTTCAATGAAGTCATCTTCTTCATCTCCATGAGATACTCCAAGAACACTTTCATTATCACTCTCAGTTTCTGCAAGCCAGCGGCGTATTTGTTCACTATTCAACTCAGACATTACTCATCGATCAATGTATTGATGATAGTGATGATGATGATGATGATGATGATAATTGTTGTTTTAAGGGGCCTAACTTCTAGGTTATCGGTCCCTAATGGTTTGGGTGATAGTGAAAAATGAGATGAAGCAAATAAAGGACAGGAGGAAAAGAAATGCCCTCAACCCTCGAAGAATGCGGATTGAGGGGCTTGGAAGGAAGGAGAGCCATAAAAGTCAGATAGGAAGTGAAAGAGGAGTGGTCCGTCCCACAGGTAATCTATAAAAGGGGGAAAACCGGACCCAGCTCAGGAATCCCTCGGGGTCGCCAACTCCTGAACTCACCAGCCGTGAGCCCCGAAGGGTGTAGCAATATCTAGGGTGCACCAGAAGTGGTGGGGCTACATACACCCTGCCTCTTTGAGGGTCTTGAGCAGAAGGCAGGAGATAACATGAAAAGAGAAAGAAGGCTGACCCCTCGCAGAAGGAGGGTATCAGAAAAGATGAGACAAGGGCCAATTAAGACGGGAAGGAAGAGACTCCCTAGGCCTCAGATACCCTAATACCGTCGGGGTCGGAAGAGAACAAGAGTTGACCAAGTGCGGTCGACAGGAAAGAAGACGGAGAGGTGCCCGGCACAAGTAAGAGGAAGCAATGGCGGATTCAGCTGGGGTCCCGTAGTCGCCAACCCACGTCCCACTAGATGTGAGCCCCTGAAGGGGCGATCAATGTATTAATTGCCACTTAGTCTTAATGAACAATATAAATAAAAAGCACTAAAAACACAAAAACAAGAAACTACTTCAGAAAGAAAAAAGTCAGTAAATAGTCGCGCGGATTACTATTGTAATCCAAACAATTTTAAAATTCCACCAAAAATCGATGCGTTTGCTTTGAGTGCTGCCACTTGACTGACAGCAGTGCGGGTATGTGACCGGAAGGTAGATGAAGGCTCAAGGTCATAAGTGTTGCCAATCCTTAGTTGCAGCATAAAATGTACCCCTGGATTACAATAGTAATCCGCGCGACTACTCCAGTGTTAAAGATAAAACGTGTTTAGGTCTAGACTTGTGCTATTGTAAGAGAGCAGAACAAAGGGAAAGTGACGTCATGGCTGTCATACACCGGCATATTTAATTTCATAAAAGTGGATGTAAAGTGTACACAGTTGGAAAATTAATACCGAACAGTGGTAGTTCCACAGGGAACGTAAAGAAGTATGTGCAGGTAAGACACCAGTAATTCGATAGCTTGATATTATTATTGTTATTATTAATAATATTATTATTCATTCAATTAGTATCGACCATTAGAGGACCGCGTCATTCCAACTGTCTCATTCTTCGAGCTTTGACGTTTGCCCAGTATAGCTGCCTTCGTTCTCTGTGGGTTTCCTTCCTTTCCTGGATCCAAATCTTTCTCGTTTACAGGCTCGGCTTTTCTTGGAAACCTTGGCATGCTTGAAGCATTCTCTTCAGTGGGATGCAATCATGAATGTCAGTTGATATATTCCCCACTTCTTTGAGATCTCTATGCAGTTAAATGAACCAGGCCCATTTGGTTTTCCTCTCCTGAAAGAAAGTAATGATGCGGTTGGTCTGGTTCACTGGGCTCATTCACTTCACATGTGCATGCTTGTTAATCATTCTTTTCCGGATGGTGTCGATTACCTTTCCACATTTTAATTACGATTATTATTATTATTATTATTACCGACAGTAGTGGCTACGCGGGCTAAAGCGCTGCGTTAGGTCAAGGGGTCAAGCTCTCTGCTGACTCGGTAGACGCGTGGGTTCGAGCCCACACGTCGGCTGTCCTTGAAATGGTTTTCCGTGGTTTCCCCATTTTCAACACCAGGCAAATGCTGGGACGGTACCTTCTGACAGGCCACGGCCGCTTCCTTCCACATCCTTGCCCAGTTTCATTCACCATCATTCATTTCATCTCTCACTAACTCCTCTCATGAGGTTGGCGTCAGGAAGGGCATCCGGCCGTAAAACCATCGCCACTAAGACTTCCATCGCATCTCATCCCCGACCCCGTTGGAAAAACGGGAATAATAAGGGGTAGCCATACAATAAAATTATTATTATTATTATTATTATTATTATTATTATTATTATTATTATTATTATTATTATTATTATTGTTCTGGTTAGAACGTATTTCTATATTTTATACTATTCACTTTCCTTTAAATGAAGTATTTTATGTCATGAGATCTGCTATCATAAGACGAGCTCCGGGTTATTTTAAGGATGTAATAATAATATAAGCTTATTATCTTATTATATACTACGCTAAGGTGTATGTTTCACAAAACTCAAGCTCAGAAGGAGTTAGAAGGTGTGGTTTGTATCCAAATCTTCCAAATCGTCTCAATCGTACAGGAAGAATCTTGCATTTCATGAAAAGTCAACGGAAATATATGTATTTGTTTATAAAGTACTTTTAATCAAATAAACAAAGTGTTCAGTAAAGAACATATAGCCTACTTTCTCCTAAATGCATGGGTATTGTTAAAACTCTTTGTCCTTTTCAAGGAGTATAATTGAATGTTGGTAGTTGTAGCTTGAAATACAACATGCTATAAGGATATTAAACATGAATATGAGGTGCCCTTTGCTAGTGCAACCTCTGTAAAAAAAAAATGCATTCAATTCGGTTTCACCGCGTTTGAACTGATATGGGGAATCGATTTCCACGCATATATGGCCGCTATCTGCAAACTATTGTAGTTCAGTCAAAAGATGCTTCCCACAAATAGGTATGTTGTTGCAAAATTTGGTAGAGATCAAATGATTAGGTTGGTCGTAAATTGATTTAAGCTTTTAATATTTGGGTGGCCGGCATTCCGTTTCCGTCAAGATGGCGGCGATATAAAAAATGACACTGAGGTGCCCTTTGCAAATGCTACCTCTGTACCAAATTTCGTTGAATGCGGTTTTACCGTGTTTGAATCGATAGGGGGAATCGATTTAAACACATACATGGCCACCATATACAAACTATTGGACTGATGACCTTGTAGTTTGGACAAAAGAATCTTTATACATAAAGATATAATGTTGCATAATTTAGTAGAGATCAGATGATTAGTTTGGTCGTAATTTGATTCAAGCTTTTAACATTTGGGTGGCCGCCATTACGTTTTCGTCAAGATGGCGGCGATATAAAACATGACACTGAGGTGCCTTTTGCAAATACTAAATCTTTACCAAATTTTGTTCAATTCGATTTCACCGTGTTGGAATTGATAGGGGGAATCGAATTGCACACATACATGGCCGCCATCCGCAAAATATTGGGCTGATGACCTTGAGGTTTGTTCAAAGGATTCTTCATACTATAAGGATAATTTTGCAAAATTTGGTAGAGACCTAAATGATTAGGTTGGTCGTAATTTGTTTTAAGCTTTTAACATTTGGGTTGCCGCCATTACGTTTTCATCAAGATGGCAGCGACATAAAACATGACACTGAAGTGTCGTATTTTAGTGCTACCTCTGTACCAAATTTCGTTCAATTCAGTTTCACCGTATTTGAATTGATAGGGGGAAACTATTTGAACACATACACGACCGCCATCCGCACATTATTGTGCTGATGACCTTGTAGTTATGTGAAACGATTCTTTATACACAAAGGTATAATGTTGCAAAATTTAGTAGAGATCGGATGATTAGGTTAGTCGCAATTATATTTAAGCTTTGAACATTTGTGTGGCTGTCATTACGTGTCCGTTGAGATGGCGGCGATATAAAACACGACACTGAGGTGCACTTTGCTAGTTCTACCTCTGTACCAAATTTCGTTCAATTCGGTTTCACCGCGTTCGAATTGATAGGGGGGGACAGACATTCAGAGTACACACACTCACACACACTCACACACACACACACACACACACACACACACACACACACAGACAAACACCCTTTTTTTGGCCCTGTGTAGATCTCATAAGTCTACTTTCATTTTTTGAAAAATCGAAAGTAGGCTAACAAGACAATAGCCCCTGCCAGAACTGTGCCGCGTACAGCCGCATAGCACTAGGGCCGGGCGGGTTGTCTGTACACATGTGGCGCACCCAACCCACTGTGCAACCAGCAGCAGTGATTGAATTGCTCTCTGATTTCATAAATATCGACAATTAGCTTAAAAATTGCGTTTAAAGAAACATATATATCGAAGCCTGCATAACAGTGAAGCCAGGCGGGTGGTTTATACACATCCTAGAGTTCTCGCACGTGTCCGCTAGTTATACGATATAATGAATATGTCCACCTAGTCAATATTAGGCTGCATTTTTGTATAATTTTCAAACATTATAATTATCAGGGTATATATAATCGTTAATACGGTTCCTTGATGAATTTTAAAATGCCCACAATTGTAATGATAATTCACTAGGTTTTCCATATTCCAGGAATCCACTATCCCGTTCAAATCAAGGAAATTTTAATAGCAGGGAGAATGTTATTATGTAACTGTATTTCTGTACAAATGTAACGAAAAGTAACAATTTGTTACTTAGACAGTTGAAATTGTAACATTGATACTATTTTTGACAAGTAACTTGAACGGTAACTTCGTTACAATTTTTGGCAAGTAACTGTAACTGTAATGCAGTTATTTTTGAAATGTTACCTACACAACGCAGTGTTGGAGTTAGGCAAGCAATGAACGATAAGCAGCTATCGTGCATATCTCCAGCGTAAGGCACATCCTAACTGCCAGTTCTCCACGGAAATGCTGTGTTTTATGTAAGCTGATGAAGGTAACCTTGAAAATGTAATATTCAGTGGTGGAGTACAGTGACATTCCAAACAAACACACAACTGCCCGCATGGGAGTATTAAGACAGCTTAGAAGAGAGATTCAGTGTTGCCTTACTTTTTTTTAAATCGATTTTACTCTCCAGGTTGGTGGTTCCCACGGACTCAGCGAGGGAACTCACCACTACCGCCTCTACGGGCAGTGTCCTAGAGCTGGGAACATCTGGTGGGAGTCGATACAACTGAGGAGGTGTGATCAGCACCTTGCCCAGACGGTCTCACCTGCAAATTGAACAGGGGCCTCATGTGGGAAGGGAAGGGAGGGGAAGATTGGGATGGATACGCATCGAAGAGGGAAGGAAGCGGCCGTTGCCTAACAGTAGGTACTATCCCGGCATTTGCCCGAAGACAAAGCGGGAAACCACGGAAAACCACTTCGAGGATGGTTGAGGTGGGAATGGAACACCCTCTACTCATTTGGGCCACCCGAGGCTGAGTAGACCCCGTTCCAGTCCTCATACCACTTTCAAAATTTCATGGTGGAACCGAGAATCGAAGCCAGGACCTACGGAGCGGAGGCCTAATTGCCAATAAAGTTTGCAACTTTCAGTCAGTCAGCACAAAATAATTTCAATTACTGGAATATGTGAAAAATAAAGTCATATAATAGTACATTACGCAACGAGCCTATAATGACAATAAAGACACGAGTATGTTTATAAAACGAGCGAAGCGAGATTAATAATTTCCAAACGAGTGTCTTAATTACCATTATAGGCGAGTTGCATACGACTGTTTATGTTCGACAATAATTATAACTTTATTATATGTTTTAACATAAATATTCATAAATATATGTGGGATTCAGTAACTTGAGTTAGTGAACAGAGCGCGCTGGGTGGTTTGCTGACTGAACAGAGTGCATGCGTGGGTCAAAGAATTTCGAAAGCAGAGTCCATTTACTTTGCTTGGCAATGCTATTGTTTACAGCCTGCATGATGTCTAGTGCCGATCAGGACTAGCATTCACTAATAGTGTCACCGAAGTCGTTTGAAAGCAATGCGCTGTGTAGAAATTGGAGTTAGGGATATTAAGGTACAGTGCTATTTCTTGTCTCTTATTCGCCAGTTTATTTACGCAATCATACGGGACGGTGCCCATTCAATGTCGGTAATTTATATAGAAGGATGCTGTGTTGCTAACTTCTGGACGTAGATTCATTAATTTCTTGCATATGTCATAGTATTTTCCTGTTACCGTAAAGGTTCTTGCAGATTTTGTCTTTGTGTTTGGGATTGTAACTACTATGGTCGAACCGATATCCAATTTGAACTTTCAAATCATGTAATTCATGTCCGACATGTTGGATTTTGAGCGCATGCGCGAAGCTATCCTTACTTAACTGGTCAACGAATGAGCTCTGATTTTCTGGAGAAACTGTTTTATAATGAAGAATAGTCCTATAATGACCCTCATTATAATACAGTTTTCTGACATTTACATTTCGAAATCGTCGAACATAAATTAATTTAGTTGAGTCAAAACATTGTCTGGACCGACTGAAAGTCTCAATATTTAGTGTAGTATAATCTACACGCAACAATGGAATGCAAAATCGAATCCTCCCAATTTTTAGCTCACTTTCGATTTTTGCAATAAATGAAAGTAGACATGAGATCAAGACAGGGCAAAAGAATACTGTTTCTGGCTGTGTGTGAGTGTCTATGTGTGTGTGTAATCCCCCCTATCAATTCAAACACGGTGAATCCAAATTGAACGAAATTCAGTACTGAAGTAGCACTAGCAAAGGACACTTCATTGTCATGTTTTATATCGTCGCCGTCTTGACGGAGACGTAATGGTGGCCACCCAAATGTTCAGAGCTTAAATCAAATTACGACTAACCTAATCATCTGATCTCTACCAAATTTTTCAACAACATACCTGCATGTGCGAAGCGTCTTTTGACCAAACTACAAGGTCATCAGCCCAATAGTTTATAGATGGCGGCCATGTATGAGTGCAAATCGATTCCCCTATCAACGCAAACACAACTAAACACAAATCGAACCACGTTTGGTACAGACGTAGCACTAGCAAGGGACAACTCAGTGTCATATTATATAGAGCCGCCATCATAAAAAAGGAAATGACGCCCACCCAAATGCTCTGTGCATAAATCAAAATACGAATAACCTAATCATCCAATTTCTACCAAATTTTGCGACAATATACCTTGTTGTGGGAAGCGGCGTTTCCTCAAATTACAAGGTCATCAGCCAAATAGTTTCAAGATGGCGGATGTATGAATCATTCGACTGTTATAGACTAACCGTAACTTGCGATTCAACAAGTCTGGCCACAACAATTCAGCTTATCGTACATAAGGAGGTTTAAACTGTCTTCAAGGAGGTGACCGGTAGGATATTAGCATAACTTATTATAATAGAACTAGCAGTAGTGCCTGGCTTCACCCGGTGGATTTATTTGTTTTATGGATGATAATTAATATTACTACAGAACTGGCACATGATACTTAAACTAACGGAAAATAAATATTTCTAAATATAACTTTTTGTGGAGGTGGTGGTGGTTGTAGTGGGGGTGACAAGTAGTACAGTATAATGGACGTAACATTCAGGTCATTTTCCCGTTATGATAATAATGGATAGGGAAACGGCCGTTTACTAACTACAGCACTGACACATGTAATTTACAAACACATTTTAAAATATGTTTAGAAAGAGGAGTAAGTGAAATAAGACACTGCCAAGGGCCTATATCTCATAGGCTGTTAGAAATGTAGAGACCAATAGTGTCGTCTTTTGTCGCATAGCGCCGTAGGAAAATAATCAGAGCTCTTTGGAAAACTTCGGCTGTCCAGAGCTCCTGAGGTAGAATAGTATCTTTTACCGCCACATAGCACTCAACGATAAGTTTCGGAATAAATGATGGTAAATTTGAAAGCATTAACGCTTATTGCAGCTGACAACCTCAATGCACTGCACCAATACAATTGCACTTAAACAGAGGCATAATATGTTCAAGATGATAACTGATTTATGGGGCCTAGGAAATCCTTTTGCATTAATTACTCCCCGTGACTGCAATTTATAAACAGCGCAAGATTTAACTATTTTCAAAATTCTGCACCAGAACACTGGTAGGGGCGACGTGATGCAGCCCGAATTGCCAGTCAACAATGGACTTATTAGAATACTTTTACAATTACTCTACTACAGACATGAATGGTTCTAGGGCCTTAATACGTGGTTTTGAAGTTCCGTCTGTTTGTTATTCTAAGTGTAGGGAATGGAGAGCATTGTCCAAAATATCAAGTGGACAGTGTTACCAGCAGGGTTTCAAAGATTAGGTAAAATTTGATGCAATTTGGAGGAACGGTGTAGAATTGTGATACAGGGCCTAAATGCAGGGAATGGGGTGGTCTGTCCGAAATTTAAGTGGACAGTGTCACCCGCAGGGTTCCAATTGGTAAGTATTCAAAATGTGGTTCAGATCGGTGAAACCGTGTAGATTTGGGCCAAAGGACCTAAATGCAGGGAATGGATGGTCTCTCCGAAATATCAAGCAGACAGTGTCACTCGTCGGGTTCCAAAGTGTAAGTATGTGAAATTTGGTTCAGACCGGTGAAACGGTGTAGATTTGTGCCAAAGGACCTAAATGCAGGGAATGGCGTTGTCTGAAATTTAATGCAGACAGTGTTACTCGCAGGGTTTCGAAGGGTAAGTATACAATTTTGGTTCAAACTGGTGAAACAGTGTGGATTTGTGCCACAGGGCATAAATGCAGGGAATGGAGTGGTCTGGCCGAAATTGCATGTAAACAGTGTTTACTCGCAGGGTTCCAAGGGTAAGTATACAAAGTTTGGTTCAGAAGGGTTGAAAGGTGTAGATTTGTGCCAAAGGGCCTAAATGCAGGGAATGAACTGGTCTGTCATAAATTTCATGCAGACAGTGTTACTCGCAGGTTTCCAAAGTGTAAATAGGCTATACAAATTTTGATTCAGATTAGTGAAACGGTGTAGATTTGTGTCAAAGGGCCTAAATGCAGGGAATGGACTGGTCTGTCATAAATTTCATGTGGACAGTGTTACTCGCAGGGTTCCAAAGGTGAAGTATACAAATTTTGGTTCAGATCGGTTAAGCGGTGTAGGTTTTTACCAAAGGGCCTAAATGCAGGGAATGGAGTGGTCTGTCCGAAATTGATCATAGCCTAAACTATTCCTCTTGAATCCGGCTTTCATATACAAAAATATTTTTTCTAATCCGACTGGCAGTTCCAGTGATTAGCTCGTTTAAACACACAAACACACAAACTCTTCAGCTTTATTATATTAGTATAGATATGTAACCGTAGAAGTGACTAACCAATGCCATATCGTTGTGGAGCCGTGCCGTCCCGTTGTGTAAATGGCCACTATATTTCATAGTAAATCCATATGTTTTCATAACTTCGTAAGTTTATATCCTTTTAGAAATGTACTGAACGAAATAATACATATTTAGTACCAAATGGTTTATAAAATCGGCAGAAAACGCTAATGAAATAGTTGATTTCAACACAAAAAGTGATAGTGTTATACTAAACCAGTTGTTAATCAAGCATTATTGTAACGCATCTGTAGCGTAATGGTAGCGACCTGGGCTCATGGTCTGGGGGTTCGTGGTTCAAATCTCTGCAGGTTGAATTTTTTGTACTTTGATATTTTGGTTATTGTTATACTTAAGCATATATAGTAGGTATTTGCAATAGAAAATATTATATATATCCTTTTTTCTTCGTTATCGTTTTACCCTGAGGGTTGGCTGTTCCCACGGAATAAGCGAGGGATCCCACCTCTACCGCCACTGGGGACAGTGTCCTGGAGCTTCAGACTCTGAATTGGTGATACAACTGGGGTGTGTGACAAGCACTACGCCCAGGTGGACTCACCTGCAAAGCGAACATTGGCCTGATGAAGGGATAGGAAGGGTAGGAGGGTTAGGCAAGGAAGTGGGAAGGAGGCGGCCGTGGCCTTCCTGTAGATATCATCCCGGCATTTCCCGAAGACGAAGTGGGAAACCACGGAAAACCACTTTGTGGATGGCTGAGGTGGCAATGGAACACCCTCTACTCATTTGGACCACCCGAGGCTGACTAGACCCCGTACCAGTCCTCATACCACTTTTCAAATTTCGTGGCATAGCCAGGAATCGAGCCGTGGACCTCCGGGGTGGCAGATAATCACGCTGACCACTACGCATAGTTTTATAAAACCACATATTTCAACATCGAAAACAGCGATTAAAATTCGTTGGCCTTGATCCACGTTAGAGGCTATTGGTGTTGTTGTAATAGTTGTTGATTCTTTAGGGGGTTTTGTGGCATAATGGTCTTGTAATCCCGTGTACGTGGGTGTGTGTAGAAGTTGTCTGATAACCTGTGTCACTGTGATATCTGTAGGCTTAATACTGTGTGTACTTGTATATGAGGAAGGATTTGGGTAGGAAGCTGTTGTTGTTGCTGTTGTTTCATTTGAGATGCATGGACATCATGGTCATTTAGCCCCATGTACTTGGGTGATGTTGAATTTTGTCTGATAACGTGTGTTATTGTGATGGCTGTATTAGTATGTGTTTCTATAATTCAGGTGAGGATTCAATCAATGAACGTTTAATATACGTATAGTACGTTGTATTTCAACGAGCTACTACAACCAGCATTCAATTATACTCCTGGAAAAGTACAAAGAGATATAACTATATCCATGCATTTAGGAGAAAGTAGGCTATATGTTCTTTACTGAACATCTTGTTAATTCTTCTGCCGGTTATCTTTTTATCCATATGAACGATTCATTTCTTTTCGGAAGAAAACACTTTTAAAGCCACTCAATAATAATATCCTCCAGAATAGGCTTCTCCTTCAGATTCAGGATGGACTTCAAACTAAAACTTGAGGGAAAGGATAGGAAGCTTGTCGATTCTCCGTGACCGTTAATCTCGTGATCAATAACCACGGGATGCCCTTTCTACGTGGAATGTGAACAACTCAATGAGACATTACAGTTTAAAATAGTGATACCAGCTAACTATGAATCAAATCACGTCTATTGGAGGAGCTTAGGTTTAAACTTGTAGCTTTCCTATTCTCCGGGTGCTTAGTTTAGTTCACGTGTGATCATTACGCGGGGTGGTCTGGCAAGCTAGACCACAAGTTTGTACAGTCGACGATTGCGGAGCCTGGAGAGTGACGGATAAGTTAGGAAACAGCTATCGTAAGGCTTAAAGTTCCGTCTACGTTGTAGCGATACCCCATCCAGTTTTGAACTCTTAACAAAGAATTAAAATCGACCTCTCAATAAAACTCCCCATGTTATGGATGACATACCTTCTTCTATGAAACTTTAATTAAAATCAAAATGATCGGTTAAGAACGTATAGCCTACTTTCTCCTAAATGCATGGGTATAGTAATAACTATTTGTCCTTTTCAAGGAGTAAAATAAATTGTAAGTTGGTTGAAGTAGCTTGTTGAAATACTTGTTATACGGATATTATACGTTGATTGATTGAATCTTCACCTGCATTATATATAAACACACTAATACAGCCAACACAATAACACATGTTAAGCGCCAAAATTCAACACTCACCCAAGTACACGGAGCTAAATGACATTGATGTCCATACATCTCAAAAGAAAAAGCAACAAAAAAAGCCTCCTACCCAAATCCTTCCTCGTATAAAAGTACTCACAGTAGTAAGCCTACAGACATCACAGTGACACAGGATATCAGACAACTTCTACACACACCCAAGTACACGGGGCTACAAGACCATGATGCCGCAAAGCCCTTAGTGAATCAACAACAACAATAGACAACGAATTTTAATCGTTATATTCGAGTGTTGATATATGTGCTGTTATAAGTATACGTATCTATATATATAAAAATCAATGTTACGTGATAGTATGTATGTGGGTGTGTGGGTGTGTATATGTCCTATGCGTTCATACACCACCCATCCGATTGCGCTGAAACATGGGTGAGTTGTTGATTACTCTCCAAGGAAGGTTTCTGGCTTAGTAAATCCATTTTAGAATAGGCAGCGCACGAGTAGATTCAACAAATGAGCGACGACGCGCGAAGCATTTCGACACAGTCCCGTATTTGTTCGTAAACCTTTCATCCGATTGCGATGAAACTTGGGTGAGAAGTTGTTTCCACTCCAGGGAAAGTTTCTAACTTAGTAAATACAGTTCACAGTAGATAGCGCACGAGTAGATTCAACAAATGAGTGACGACACGCAAAGCGTTTCAACAAAGTCACGTATGCATTCATATACCATTCGTCCGATAGCTATGAAACTTGGGTTAGATGTCGTGTACACTTCAGGGAAGGTTTCTGGCTTAGTAAATCCACATTACAATAGGCAGCGCGAGAGTAAATACAACAAATGAGCTACGACGCACGAAGCGTTTCAACAAAGTCACTTATGCGTTCATATACCATTAGTCCGATAGGGATAAAACTTGGGTGAGATGTTGTGTAAACTCCAGGAAAGGTGTCTGGCTTAGTAAATCTACTTTACAATAGGCAGCGCTCAGTTAGATTCAACAAATGAGCTACGACGCGAGTAGTGTGTTTGTGCCGGTTCTACAGCCTCCTCCTCCTCCTCACCCTCCTCACAAGATGGTGGCAGCCCGATATCTCTCGAACGCATGATCGGATTTTGACGAATGAGGTGTCATTGAACTCGGGCTGATACCCCCTTTCCATTGGACAACATATTTCGACCCCAAAATAAACCCTACGTCTTCTAGGGGGTGAAATTGTAATTTTTTAGAGAATCTCTCTTTCCAATTGCAACATGTGAGAGTTTGAATGCCAATATGGAATGAAACGTTGTTCTACATAAGAGACATGTGTGCGGTGGATAGCCAATATGAATTAACATGCTTGTTTTTTTGTTTTTACGCATGCCAACTCATAGCTTTTGTAAGAGGGCGGGCTTTTTAAAGATGGCAGCTGTAGTGTAACCTAACGTAACCCAACCCACGAGTGGTGATCAAAAAGTATTTTAAGTGACGCTTGTCGATTGGCAAACCAATAATCAAAGAGGGATATGTCAGACCTTGAGGCGATAACCCCTTTTGATTGATCCCAGTTGACTGCTCCCTTTTGATTGATCTCTGTTGATTTGTTTCTTTGGACTGGTCCCTGTTGACTAGCCCCTTTGGACGGGTCCTTTTGAAGGGGGTCCTTTATAACGGGTTCCTGTTGACGGGTCATTGTTGACGGGTCTTTGTTGACGGGTCCATGTGGACGGGTCATTGTTGATGAGTCATGGCTGACGGGTCCTTGTTGACGAGTCCCTGTGGACGGGTCATTGTTGACGAGTCCCTGTGGACGGGTCATTGTTGACGAGTCATTGTTGACGAGTCCTTGTTGACGAGTCCCTGTGGACGGGTCATTGTTGACGGGTCCTTGTGGACGAGTCCTTGTGGATGAGCCCCTTTGGACTGGTCCCTATGGACTAGCCCATGAATTTATTTAAATTATGTCAAAGGGCCTAACTACATTTGCGTGTAATGCAATGTGTTGAACTGACGTTGTTCACTAATCCCCCACTACTATAATAGGATAACGATATGAAAGGAAAGTGACGAAATACATGTGAACATACAAGGGATCTAACTTGGTGGATGGATGTGTTCTAACGAGTCATTTGTAGTTGAAAGAGAACAATACATGTTCTTAAGATGTTAAAACTGAGGAGATGGTAGGTGCAGTAAGACGTCTTGTTATATATTTCCTGTGTCATATTACAGACATGGCAGAGAGCGCACAGATCAGTTGCTATTACTAACGCTGCAGTAATTTGAAACCGCAAGTGTTCATTAAGACAATGGGTGATGATCATGCAAAGTTAGCAGTTATTCGATATTACACAGGTGTTCCTTCCGGTGTCATGTTGCTGACATGGCAGAGAGCGCACACTGCTGTTGCTATGACTGACGCTGCAGTAATTTGAATCCTCAGGTGTTGATCAAGACAATGGGTAATGATCATGCAAAGTCAGCAGTCATTGGATACCACACAGGGGTTCCTAGTGTACTTTGGACTCTCAGCTGTATTGGGAAAGGAATTGCAATGTTCTGCAAAAACTGCTGACACGAGCGATGATAGTTTATATAAGAGGGGTGTCATATATCTCCCTACTGTCAGTCTTTATTACTCGCTTTGAGTGAACTGTGCTCTATTACTGCTCAAGAGTTGTAAATAAAACGTTTTGGTAGAAAATCATTAAATTATTTTGCAAGGTAAGTACTTATTATTAATGGATTGTAGTATTTTATTCTAATTGATGTTGAAGTTATTGATTGGAATGTATTTATTGATTGATTGATTGATTAATTTGTTTACAGATAATTGGGTACCTGTAGGTTACCAGATTCCTACAATCTGTTCATTCAGTGGCAGTTGTTGATCAATTATAAAAAGGTAAGTGCCACTCTAATAACTTTTAAACAGTTAGAGTGATATTTTCCAATGTTCATCACTACAAGTCAGTGAAAATGGTATATTTAGCAGTCAAAAGTTGGAACTACTTGACCATGATGTGTAAAGCTAAATTTGTAGGTTAGATTTTGATTACCGCTCTATTAAGTCCGAATGTTCATTGCTAGGTGTCAGTGACAGAGGGAATATTTAAAGACTTAACCTCAGTTCACCTAACATAACCTAACTTTACCTAACTTAACCTTGTCACGTGATATGTTTTAAAAGTTTAGACTTGCTTTATGACTGACTATGACGTCACACTTAAGTCACTTAACTGGTGATCGCTGGTTTCCAATATGTGACATGTTCTACAAGTTTAGACTTGTTTTAAGACTGGCTATGACGTCACACTTAGCTCACTTAACTGGTGGCTGCTGGTTTCTATCACGTGACATGTTCTACAAGTTTAGACTTGTTTTAAGACTGGCTATGACGTCACACTTAGCTCACTTACCTGGCAATCACTGGTTTCTCCCACTCTATCAAGTTCCAATGTTCACCGCTAGGTGTCAGTGACAGTGGTATATAGTAACCCCAGTTAGAACTACATGAAGTTAGACTTGATAGGAGTTCACAGATGATTGGTTTAAATACCCTGCTATAACCATTGACTGGAATGTAATTAAACTATTTATATTTTACATTGTTTTATCTTTTATTAACATTTATGATTTCTTTCTTTTATAGGTAATTTTGAAAGTGATCATCATGTTCAAGTGTGCTGACTGTAAGAAACAGTTTTCAAGACCTGACAACCTTCAACGACACGCAAATGCTAAACATGACATTAAAATGTTTGTGTGCAGTCATTGTGCTACCACATTTAACAGACAAGATAATCTTGCACGTCATGTAAATTTAATGCTTGTTAGTTCAGCACCTTTTTCATGTTCAGTTTGTGATCTTGGTTTTTCTGTTGTAAAGCGATATCAATCCCACATGGTTGAAGTGCATGGAGAACAACAGGAATTGAAATCTGTAAAACCATCAACTAGCACGGAACCTTTAAACAAATGTGATGCTCAAAAGCGTAAACGTTCTCAAGATTGTGAAAATAATTGTGCAACAAAAAGAAAGAAGAATGGTGAACCTTCGATAACACATTGTAATGTATGTAATATTGATATACCTTCTTCAATCATTCATGGACATTTACGCAGTATTCATCATAAAAATAACGCTTGCCATGAAATAAATTCTGGAAATATTCAGAAAATTGGCAGTGCATTTAAAAGTCGAATTGCTAGTTATAGACTTTATAGTAAAGAAAAAACTCAAAGTATTGAATCAATTTTAAAAAATGTACAACCAACTGTGTTTGGCTTGGTAGATAATGTTTTAGTAGAGCATAAAACAATTAAAATGAATTTTGAACTTTTTGAACTCTATGTAAAAACTGGGAGCGAAGGTGAAATTACGGATATCAAATCTTTTAATACAAAAAACGTAATTGTTAGTGAATCAACTAATATTAGTGATATATACCAAAATATTTCAAGTGCTATCATTGTGAAGAGTGAAGAGTTCCAGGAAAGGGAGTCAGGCTGGGCGTTGGTTGAAGTACTTTATTTAGAAACCAATATGAATAAATATAATCCCCTTCGAGCATCATCATACATTGATTTGCCAGGATGGATCAAACGTAAGCATGCTTGTGTAAACGTTATGAATAATGATGACGCATGCTTTGCATGGGCTGTAATCTCAGCTCTCCATCCAACAGTGATGAATGAAAAGAGAACATCATCTTATCCTCACTATTCCTCAGTGTTACACTTAGAAGAAATAGATTTTCCTATGGCGATAAAAGACATTCAACGTTTTGAAGAGCAGAACAGTGTAAGTATTAATGTTTATGGAATTGAAAATAAGAGTATAGTTGGTCCTCTATATTATACTCAGGAAAAAAAGGATGCTCATGTAAATTTACTGTACATAACTAAAGGTGAAAACGCCCACTATTGTCGGATAAAACATTTCAGTAGACTTGTTGGTAGTCAGATAACAAAAAGAGAACATAAGAAGTGGTTGTGTGATGGTTGTTTGCTATATTTCCAGAAAGAGGATCAACTAACTCAACATCAAAAATGGGGGTGTAATCATGTGTGTACGGTATTACCAACTCCTAAAAATAACATTCTAAAATTTAAGGATTATGAGAAACAGCTTCGAGTACAATTTGTTATATATGCTGACTTTGAGGCTTTGCTAAAACCATTTAATACATGTTCATCGAATCCAGCCGAATCTTTCACCAACACTACTCACATTCATGAACCTTTTAGCTTTGCATTTATTATATTAAATTTAGTTATTATGACTCTTTAAATAAGTTTGAGCTCTATAGAGGACCTGATGCACCTAAAGTTTTTATGGAATGGCTTGAGAAAGATGCCATCCGTATATCCTCTATTTTAAATACGATAATTCCAATGGAGCCACTAACTTCATCAGAGCAAATGAATTTTGAAACTGAAACTAATTGTTTTATATGTGGTGAATGTTTATATACAGACAGGGTTTGCGATCATGACCATTTAACAGGAAAATATCGTGGTGCTGCTCACCAAGAATGTAATTTAAATTATAGAGTAAGTAAATTCATTCCGGTCATTCTACATAACGGTAGCAAATACGATAACCACTTTATCGTTAAAGAATTTGGAGCTTCAGATGTGAAAATTGATGTGATTGCAAATAATAAGGAACAATACATATCGTTCACAAAATACATCAAAACTAGCAATAAAAAAACCATTATACTGCGATTTTTAGATTCATTCCGCTTTATGCCGAGTAGTCTTGATAAGCTGGCTAGTAATTTAAAATCAGATCAGTTTCATGAAATTCAACGTGTCTTTCCTAAAGAAGATGATTTTAATTTGATTCGTCAAAAGGGTATATTCCCTTACGAATATATTAACTGTGTGGAACGTCTTGAGGAGTGTTGTTTACCATCGAAAGATGCATTTTACAGTTCCCTAAACACAAGTCATATCAGTGATCAGGAATATTTACATGCACAACGTGTATGGGCACAGTTTGACATTCAAACTTTAGGAGAATTTTCAGACATATATTTGAAGACAGATGTGTTATTATTAGCAGATGTTTTTGAAAATTTTCGGAATGTTTGTATGAAAACTTATGACCTTGATCCTTGTCAGTATTTCACTGCTCCTGGGTTAAGTTTCAGTTCAATGTTGAAAAAAACGAAAGTAAATTTAGAATTAATGACTGATATAGACATGATCAATTTTATAAAATCATCAATTCGAGGTGGATTAAGCCAATGTAGTGGACGGTACTCTAAAGCGAATAATAAATACATGCCTAGCTACAACCCTTGTGAAGAGTCAAAGTATATTGTCTACCTCGATGCAAATAACCAATATGGTTGGGCTATGAGTCAATATCTACCACTGAAAGATTTTCGCTGGCTGACACAACCTGAAATTGATGTCTTACATGTTGACACTCTTAATGATAACGATGATAAAGGATATATTTTAGAGGTAAATCTTGAGTACCCTAAAGAGTTACATGGTGATCATAATGATTTACCATTTTGCCCTGAGAATATGAAATCTCCATACATCACATCACGAACAAAAATGTTAATTGCTAATGTAAATGATAAATGTAAATATGTAATACATTATCAAAACTTGAAACAGTGTCTACAGCATGGATTGAAATTAACTAAAATTCATCGCGTATTGCAATTTCATCAGTCAGCATGGCTCAAACCGTATATTGATCTAAACAATAATTTAAGAACACAGTCAACAAACGCGTTTGAAAAAGATTTTTATAAACTCATGAATAATAGTGTTTTTGGAAAGACTATGGAGAATGTTGATAAACGAGTTGATGTAAAGCTGATAACAAAGTGGGAGAATGATGGTAAAAGGTATGGTGCGAGCAACTTAATAAGCAAGCCTAACTTTCATAGCTGTTCAATTATTCATGAGGATTTAGTTGTAATACAAATGAATCGTCTTAAAGTAACTTACAACAAACCCATATATGTGGGTTACACCATTCTGGAATTATCAAAAACACTTATGTATGAATTTCACTATGATTATGTAAAGAAAAACTATCTTGATAATGCTAAATTACTGTACACAGACACAGATTCTTCTATTTATGAGTTTAAAACTGATGATTTTTATGAGGATATCAAAACTGAGCTAAATAGGTTTGATACAAGTGACTACCCCGAGGATAATATTTACCATTTGCCTCTAGTAAACAAAAAGGTTCTTGGGAAATTTAAGGATGAATGTGCTGGTGTTATTATAGACACCTTTGTAGGTACAAAATCTAAATCATACAGCTATATGACAATTGATGATGTAGTAGTAAAGAAATTAAAAGGAGTGAAAAAGAATGTTGTTAGTAAAGAGTTAGATATAAGTGATTATAAAAACTGTATAGTTAGTAACCCACCTGTATTATATAAGAAAATGTGTGTATTTAGAAGTAAAAATCATCAACTACATACCAATTTGCTGAACAAAGTTGCTTTAAGTAATGAAGACAACAAACGATTCATTATACCGAACACATTTGATACTTATGCTTGGAGAAACAGTCGCATTGACGACTATTACTTTACTTAAGTCTAATGATCACTATATTTTAATATTTGTAGTGTGTTTTCTATTGTAATATTTTTTGTAAAAAAAAACTGTAAGTAGAATGTATAATGATAGGCAACTATAGGTTAGTAAAAATAAGATAAGTAGTACATTTTAGAGTAAAATGTTTGCTTTTGTATATTACGAAAAAGATTTTTAAAAAATGTACAGAATGTGTGAACTAAACAAGGGAAATGTAAAAATGTAAAGTGGAAATTGTAAACATCCACGTGTGAAAAAGTGAAATAGTTATCACCATTTTAAAATTAAAAGACATTGTGATCTGGTAAACCTTGTTTTTATTTCACAACAACAAAAATGTACAGAATGTGTAAACTAAACAAGGAGAATGTAAAAAATGAAAAGTGGAAATTGTAAATATTCATGTGTGAAAAATTGAAAATAAAGAAATGGCTATCACCATTTTAAAATTAAAATACATTGTGATCTTGTAAACCTTGTTTTAATTTCACAACATATATGGCTTTACAAAATAGAATACAAAGACATACCATTTCCTCAATCCTTTTCAATGTTCACGTCCACTCATCATTAACTTCCCTCTTATAGCAGTAATCACAATGAGGGCTGCCAACCTCTCCCCCACTGAGTCATTATAGGATGTCAAACGTTGCTTAGCTTTTCAACGATACTTTTTCCACCACACTTATTAAAGTATAATGACTATGACGATAAGAAAGGTCATGTTCTTTACATGCTTAATCCAAAGAAATAATAGGTATTTACTTAACACAGGGTCTTGAGTCCATGAGTTTGGTACATGTTGCAAGATTTCTTTCACGGCATTGACTGTCACAAAATAAATGAAAACTTGGAGAGCACCAATAATTCATCTTTGGTAAGGACTATCCAGGATCTTGAGTCCATGATTTTGGTATATGTTGCCAGCTTTCTTTCACGGCATTGACTGTCACATAATAAATGAACAACTTGGAGAGCACCAATAATTCTTCTTTGGTAAAACTATCTGCATATCGATGACAGATAACCTTTTAGTTCCACCCTTAAAACAACAACACTACCTCTTGCATAATCTGCGATGTTGATGGCTCTTGAGACGTGAAGGATGGATTAAACATAACTTTTACATCAACAGGAATTAGACTTTGCTCAGTAAACAATGCACTGTCATGAGCCACAGTATTTTTTTTCTTGGACTTGCTTTTTTCTTTTCTTTATAAGTGTTTGAAACGGTGTATTAAAAGAGAATGATAAACATCCATAGGGTAAATAGAGTAACAAATAAAGAGAAATGAAAATGATACTTCCATATCAATTGTTAGGCATGAACTAATCTCTAGCAAAGTTCACTCAATACTATAAATAATAGTTTAAAGTGGGTGCAATAGTGGGTGCAAAAGTGGGTGCATAAGTGTGTGCAAATATGGGTGCAAATGTGGGTGCATACGTGGGTGCAAAAGTGGGTGCATAAGTGAATGCAATAGTGGGTGCAAAGGTAGGTACAAAAGTGGGTGAAAAAATGCCCCCCCCCCCTTTTTGAATCTCGCTAACGCCCCCTTTTTAATCTATTTTTTGAAATTTTGACAAAGGGTCTAAGTGCACTTTTGTTAATATCTCGCGAACCAGTCTCTATTGACGGGTCCATGTTGATGGGTCCCTGTGGGCGGGTCCTTTGGACTGATCCCTATGGACTGGCCCATGCATTTTATCCAAATTATGCCAAAGGGACCTGTCAACAAGGACCCGTCAATAGAGACTGGTTCGCGATATATTAACAAAAGTGCACTTAGACCCTTTGTCAAAATTTCAAAAAATAGATTAAAAAGAGGCCGTTAGCGAGATTCAAAAAGGGGGGCATTTTTTCACCCACTTTTGTACCTACCTTTGCACCCACTATTGCATTCACTTATGCACCCACTTTTGCACCCACTTATGCACCCACATTTGCACCCACTTTTGCACCCACTTTTGCACCCACTTTAAACTATTTTTTATAGTATTGAGTGAACTTTGCTAGAGATTAGTTCATGCTTGACAATTGATATGGAAGTATCATTTTCATTTCTCTTTATTTGTTACTCTATTTACCCTTTGGATGTTTATCATTCTCTTTTAATACACCGTTTCAAACACTTATAAAGAAATGAAAAAAGCAAGTCCAAGAAAGAAATACTGTGGCTCATGACAGTGCATTGTTTACTGAGCAAAGTCTAACTCCTGTTGATGTAAAAGTTATGTTTAATCCATCTTTCACGTCTCAAGAGCCATCAACATCGCAGATTATGCAAGAGGTAGTGTTGTTGTTTTAAGGGTGGAACTAAAAGGTTATCTGTCATCGATATGCAGATAGTTTTACCAAAGAAGAATTATTGGTGCTCTCCAAGTTGTTCATTTATTATGTGACAGTCAATGCCGTGAAAGAGAGCTGGCAACTTATACCAAAATCATGGAGTCAATATCCTGGATAGTCTTACCAAAGATGAATTATTGGTGCTCTCCAAGTTTTAATTTATTTTGTGACAGTCAATGCCGTGAAAGAAATCTTGCAACATGTACCAAACTCATGGACTCAAGACCCTGTGTTAAGTAAATACCTATTATTTCTTTGGATTAAGCATTTAAAGAACATGACCTTTCTTATCGTCATAGTCATTATACTTTAATAAGTGTGGTGGAAAAAGTATCGTTGAAAAGCTAAGCAACGTTTGACATCCTATAATGACTCAGTGGGGGAGAGGTTGGCAGCCCTCATTGTGATTACTGCTATAAAAGGGAAGTTAATGATGAGTGGACGTGAACATTGAAAAGGATTGAGGAAATGGCATTTCTTTGTATTCTATTTTTTAAAGCCATATATGTTGTGAAATAAAAACAAGGTTTACAATATCACAATGTATTTTAATTTTAAAATGGTGCTAGCCATTTCTTTATTTTCAATTTTTCACACATGAATATTTACAATTTCCACTTTTCATTTTTTTACATTCTCCTTGTTTAGTTTACACATTCTGTACATTTTTGTTGTTGTGAAGTAAAAACAAGGTTTACCAGATCACAATGTCTTTTAATTTTAAAATGGTGATAACTATTTCACTTTTTCACACATGGATGTTTACAATTTCCACTTTACATTTTTACATTTCCCTTGTTTAGTTCACACATACTGTACATTTTTTAAAAATCATTTTCGTAATATACAAAAGCAAACATTTTACACTAAAATGTACTACATATCTTATTTTTACTAAACTATAGTAGCCTAACATTATACATTCTACTTACAGTTTTTTTTACAAAAAATATTACAATAGAAAACACACTACAAATATTACAATATAGTGATCATTATACTTAAGTAAAGTAATAGTCGTCAATGCGACTGTTTCCCCAAGCAAAAGTATCAAATGTGTTGGGTATAATGAATCGTTTGTTGTCTTCATTACTTAAAGCAACTTTGTTCAGCAAATTGGTATGTAGTTGATGATTTTTACTTCTAAATACACACATTTTCTTATATAATACAGGTGGGTTACTAACTATACAGTTTTTATAATCACTTATATCTAACTCTTTACTAACAACATTCTTTTTCACTCCTTTTAATTTCTTTACTACTACATCATCAATTGTCATATAGCTGTATGATTTAGATTTTGTACCTACAAAGGTGTCTATAATAACACCAGCACATTCATCCTTAAATTTCCCAAGAACCTTTTTGTTTACTAGAGGCAAATGGTAAATATTATCCTCGGGGTAGTCACTTGTATCAAACCTATTTAGCTCAGTTTTGATATCCTCATAAAAATCATCAGTTTTAAATTCATAAATAGAAGAATCTGTGTCTGTGTACAGTAATTTAGCATTATCAAGATAGTTTTTCTTTACATAATCATAGTGAAATTCATACATAAGTGTTTTTGATAATTCCAGAATGGTGTAACCCACATATATGGGTTTGTTATAAGTTACTTTAAGACGATTCATTTGTATTACAACTAAATCCTCATGAATAATTGAACAGCTATGAAAGTTAGGCTTGCTTATTAAGTTGCTCGCACCATACCTTTTACCATCATTCTCCCACTTTGTTATCAGCTTTACATCAACTCGTTTATCAACATTCTCCATAGTCTTTCCAAAAACACTATTATTCATGAGTTTATAAAAATCTTTTTCAAACGCGTTTGTTGACTGTGTTCTTAAATTATTGTTTAGATCAATATACGGTTTGAGCCATGCTGACTGATGAAATTGCAATACGCGATGAATTTTAGTTAATTTCAATCCATGCTGTAGACACTGTTTCAAGTTTTGATAATGTATTACATATTTACATTTAACATTTACATTAGCAATTAACATTTTTGTTCGTGATGTGATGTATGGAGATTTCATATTCTCAGGGCAATATGGTAAATCATTATGATCACCATGTAACTCTTTAGGGTACTCAAGATTTACCTCTAAAATATATCCTTTATCATCGTTATCATTAAGAGTGTCAACATGTAAGACATCAATTTCAGGTTGTGTCAGCCAGCGAAAATCTTTCAGTGGTAGATATTGACTCATAGCCCAACCATATTGGTTATTTGCATCGAGGTAGACAATATACTTTGACTCTTCACAAGGGTTGTAGCTAGGCATGTATTTATTATTCGCTTTAGAGTACCGTCCACTACATTGGCTTAATCCACCTCGAATTGATGATTTTATAAAATTGATCATGTCTATATCAGTCATTAATTCTAAATTTACTTTCGTTTTTTTCAACATTGAACTGAAACTTAACCCAGGAGCAGTGAAATACTGACAAGGATCAAGGTCATAAGTTTTCATACAAACATTCCGAAAATTTTCAAAAACATCTGCTAATAATAACACATCTGTCTTCAAATATATGTCTGAAAATTCTCCTAAAGTTTGAATGTCAAACTGTGCCCATACACGTTGTGCATGTAAATATTCCTGATCACTGATATGACTTGTGTTTAAGGAACTGTAAAATGCATCTTTCGATGGTAAACAACACTCCTCAAGACGTTCCACACAGTTAATATATTCGTAAGGGAATATACCCTTTTGACGAATCAAATTAAAATCATCTTCTTTAGGAAAGACACGTTGAATTTCATGAAACTGATCTGATTTTAAATTACTAGCCAGCTTATCAAGACTACTCGGCATAAAGCGGAATGAATCTAAAAATCGCAGTATAATGGTTTTTTTATTGCTAGTTTTGATGTATTTTGTGAACGATATGTATTGTTCCTTATTATTTGCAATCACATCAATTTTCACATCTGAAGCTCCAAATTCTTTAACGATAAAGTGGTTATCGTATTTGCTACCGTTATGTAGAATGACCGGAATGAATTTACTTACTCTATAATTTAAATTACATTCTTGGTGAGCAGCACCACGATATTTTCCTGTTAAATGGTCATGATCGCGAACCCTGTCTGTATAGAAACATTCACCACATATAAAACAATTAGTTTCAGTTTCAAAATTCATTTGCTCTGATGAAGTTAGTGGCTCCATTGGAATGATCGTATTTAAAATAGAGGATATACGGATGGCATCTTTCTCAAGCTTTTCCATAAAAACTTTAGGTGCATCAGGCCCTCTATAGAGCTCAAACTTATTTAAAGAGTCATCATAACTACATTTAATATAATATGCAAAGCTAAAAGGTTCATGAATGTGAGTAGTGTTGGTGAAAGTTTGGGCTGGATTCGATGAACATGTATTAAATGGTTTTAGCAAAGCCTCAAAGTCAGCATGTATAACTAATGGTACTCGAAGCTGTTTCTCATAATCCTTAAATTTTAGAATGTTATTTTTAGGAGTTGGTAATACCGTACACACATGATTACACCCCCATTTTTGATGTTGAGTTAGTTGATCCTCTTTCTGGAAATATAGCAAACAACCATCACACAACCACTTCTTATGTTCTCTTTTTGTTATCTGACTACCAACAAGTCTACTGAAATGTTTAATCCAACAATAGTGGGCGTTTTCACCTTTAGTTATGTACAGTAAATTTACATGAGCATCCTTTTTTTCCTGAGTATAATATAGAGGACCAACTATACTCTTATTTTCAATTCCATAAACATTAATACTTACACTGTTCTGCTCTTCAAAACGTTGAATGTCTTTTATCGCCATAGGAAAATCTATTTCTTCTAAATGTAACACTGAGGAATAGTGAGGATAAGATGATGTTCTCTTTTCATTCATCACTGTTGGATGGAGAGCTGAGGTTACAGCCCATGCAAAGCATGCGTCATCATTATTAATAACGTTTACACAAGCATGCTTACGTTTGATCCATCCTGGCAAATCAATGTATGATGATGCTCGAAGGGGATTATGTATATTCATATTGGTTTCGAAATAAAGTACTTCAACCAACGCCCAGCCTGACTCCCTTTCCTGGAACTCTTCACTCTTCACAATGATAGCACTTGAAATATTTTGGTATATATCACTAATATTAGTTGATTCACTAACAATTACGTTTTTTGTATTAAAAGATTTGATATCCGTAATTTCACCTTCGCTCCCAGTTTTTACATAGAGTCCGAAAAGTTCAAAATTCATTTTAATTGTTTTATGCTCTACTAAAACATTATCCACAAGCCAAACACAGTAGGTTGTACATTTTTTAAAAATGATTCAATACTTTGAGTTTTTTCTTTACTATAAAGTCTATAACTAGCAATTCGACTTTTAAATGCACTGCCAATTTTCTGAATATTTCCAGAATTTCTTTCATGGCAAGCGTTATTTTTATGATGAATACTGCGTAAATGTCCATGAATGATTGAAGAAGGTATATCAATATTACATACATTAAAATGTGTTATCGAAGGTTCACCATTCTTCGATTCCCGGTCAATGCATGTGAGATTTTCGAAGTGAAATGCCATGTCCTGTGGTTCGGATTCCACATAAAAAGGAGGTCCCGTTGCTCATGATCGAGAGATTAACGGTCACGTTAAACTACAAGCTTCCTTTTCACCATTCTTCTTTCTGTTTGTTGCACAATTATTTTCACAATCTTGAGAACGTTTACGCTTTTGAGCATCACATTTTTTTAAAGATTCCGTGCTAGTTGATGGTTTTACAGATTTCAATTCATGTTGTTCTCCATGAACTTCAACCATGTGGGATTGATATCGCTTTACAACAGAAAAACCAAGATCACAAACTGAACATGAAAAAGGTGCTGAACTAACATGCATTAAATTTACATGATGTGCAAGATTATCTTGTCTGTTAAATGTGGTAGCACAATGACTGCACAGAAACATTTTAATGTCATGTTTAGCATTTGCGTGTCGTTGAAGGTTGTCAGGTCTTGAAAACTGTTTCTTACAGTCAGCACACTTGAACATGATGATCACTTTCAAAATGACCTATAAAAGAAAGAAATCATAAATGTTAATAAAAGATAAAACAAAGTAAAATATAAATAGTTTAATTACATTCCAGTCAATGGTTATAGCAGGGTATTTAAATCAATCATCTGTGAACTCCTAGCACGTCTAACTTCAAGTAGTTCTAACTGGGGTTACTATATACCACTGTCACTGACACCTAGCGGTGAACATTGGAACTTGTTAGAGTGGGAGAAACCAGTGATTGCCAGGTAAGTGAGCTAAGTGTGACGTCATAGCCAGTCTTAAAACAAGTCTAAACTTGTAGAACATGTCACGTGATAGAAACCAGCAGCCACCACTTAAGTGAGCTAAGTGTGACGTCATAGCCAGTCTTAAAACAAGTCTAAACTTGTAGAACATGTCACATATTGGAAACCAGCGATCACCAGTTAAGTGACTTAAGTGTGACGTCATAGTCAGTCATAAAGCAAGTCTAAACTTGTAAAACATGTCACGTGACAAGGTTAAGTTAGGTAAAGTTAGGTTATGTTAGGTGAACTGAGGTTAAGTCTTTAAATATTCCCTCTGTCACTGACACCTAGCAATGAACATTCGGACTTAATAGAGCGGTAATCAAAATCTAACCTACAAATTTAGCTTTACACATCATGGTCAAGTAGTTCCAACTTTTGACTGCTAAATATACCATTTTCACTGACATGTAGTGGTGAACATTGGAAAATATCACTAACTGTTTAAAAGTTATTAGAAGGCACTTACCTTTTTATAATTGATCAACTGCTGCCACTGAATGAACAGATTGTAGGAATCTGGTAACCTAGAGGTACCCAATTATCTGTAAACAAATTAATCAATCAATCAATCAATCAATCAATCAATCAATAAATACATTCCAATCAATAACTTCAACATCAATTAGTAATAAAATACTACAATCCATTAACATTAAGTACTTACCTTGCAAAATAATTTAATGATTTTCTACCAAAACGTTTTATTTACAACTCTTGAGCAGTAATAGAGCACTGTTCACTCAAAGCGAGTAATAAGGACTGACAATAGGGAGTTATATGACACCCCTCTTATATAAACGCTCATCGCTCGTGTCAGCAGTATTTTGCAGATCATTGCAATTCCTTTCCCAATACAGCTGAGAGTCCAAAGTACACTAGGAACACCTGTGTGGTATCCAATGACTGCTGACTTTGCATGATCATCACCCATTGTCTTGATCAACACCTGAGGTTTCAAATTACTGCAGCGTCAGTCATAGCAACAGAAGTGTGCGCTCTCTGCCATGTCAGCAACATGACACCGGAAGGAACACCTGTGTAATATCGAATAACTGCTAACTTTGCATGATCATCACCCATTGTCTTAATGAACACTTGCGGTTTCAAATTACTGCAGCGTTAGTAATAGCAACAGATCTGTGCGCTCTCTGCTATGTCTGTAATATGACACAGGAAATATAACAAGACGTCTTACTGCACATACCATCTCCTCAGTTTTAACATCTTAAGAAAATGTATTGTTCTCTTTCAACTACAAATGACTCGTTAGAACACATCCATCCACCAAGTTAGATCCCTTGTATGTTCACATGTATTTCGTCACTTTCCTTTCATATCGTTATCCCATTATAGTAGTGGGGAATTAGTGAACAACGTCAGTTCAACACCTTGCTTTACACGCAAATGTAGTTAGGCCCTTTGACATAATTTTAATAAATTCATGGGCTAGTCCATAGGGACCAGTCCAAAGGGGCTCATCCACAAGGACTCGTCAACAAGGACCCGTCAACAAGGACCCGTCAACAATGACCCGTCCACAGGGACTCGTCAACAAGGACCCGTCAACAATGACTCGTCAACAATGACCCGTCCACAGGGACTCGTCAACAAGGACCCGTCAGCCATGATTCATCAACAATGACCCGTCAACAATGACCTGTCCACAGGGACCCGTCAACAATGACCCGTCAACAGGAACCCGTTATAAAGGACCCCCTTCAAAAGGACCCGTCCAAAGGGGCTAGTCAACAGGGACCAGTCCAAAGAAACAAATCAACAAAGAGATCAATCAAAAGGGAGCAGTCAACTGGGATCAATCAAAAGGGGTTATCGCCTCAAGGTCTGACATATCCCTCTTTGATTATTGGTTTGCCAATCGACAAGCGTCACTTAAAATACTTTTTGATCACCACTCGTGGGTTGGGTTAGGTTAGGTTACACTACAGTTGCCATCTTTAAAAAGCCCGCCCTCTTACAAAAGCTATGAGTGGGCATGCGTAAAAACAAAAAAAAACAAGCACGTTAATTCAAATTGGCTATCCATCGCACACATGTCTCTTATGTAGAACTACGTTTCATTCCATATTGGCATTAAAACTCTCACATGTTGCAATTGGAAAGAGAGATTCTCTAAAAAATTACAATTTCACCCCCTAGTAGACGTAGGGTTTATTTTGGGGTAGAAATATGTTGTCCAAAGGAAAGGGGGTATCAGCCCGAGTTCAATGACACCTCTTTCGTCAAAATCCGACCATGCGTTCGAGAGATATCGGGCTGCCGCCATCTTGTGAGGAGGGTGAGGAGGAGGAGGCTGTAGAACCGGCACAAACACACTACTGACGCGCGAAACGTTTCAACAAAGTCCCGTATGCGTTCATATACCATTCGTCCGATTGCGATTAAACTTGGGTGAGATGTTGTGTACACTCGAGGAAAGGTGTCTGGCTTAGCAAATCTACTTTACAATAGGCAGCGCACAATAAGTTTCAACAAATGAGCTACGACGCGCGAAGCGTTTCAACAAAGTCCCTATGCGTTCATATACCATTCGCCCGATAGCGATGAAACTTTGGTGAGATGCTGTGTACACTCCAGGGAAGGTTTCTGGCTTAGTAAATACATTTAACAATTGATAGCGCACGAGTAGATTCAACCAATGAGCGACGACGCACGAAGCGTTTCAACAAAGTCCAGTATGCGTTCATATACCATTCGGCCGATAGCGACGAAACTTGGGTGAGATAGAGTACATTCTAAGGAAGGATTCTGGCTTAGTATATCCACTTTACAATTGGTAGCGCACGAGTAGATGCAACAAATGGGCGACGACGCACGAAGCGTTTCAACAAGGTCCCGTATGTGTTCATATACCATTCGTACGATAGCAATGAAACTTGGGTGAGATATTGAGTACACTCTAAGGAATGATTCTGCCTTAGTATATCCACTTTACCATAGGTAGCGCACGAGTAGATTCAACAAATGAGCGACGACGCGCACACCGTTTCAACAAAGTCCCGTATGTGTTCATACACCATTCGTCCGATAGCAATGAAACTTGGGTTAGATGTTGTGTACACTTTTGGGAAGGTTTATGGCTGAGTAAATCCACTTTACTATAGGCAGCGCACGTGTAGATTCAGTAAATGAGCCACGACGCGCGAAGCGTTTCAACAAAGTCACGTATGCGTTCATATACCATTCGTCCGATAGCGATTACGCTTGGGTGAGATATTGAGTACACTCTAAGGAAGTATTCTGGCTTAGCAAATATACTTTACAATAGGTAGCGCACGAGTAGATTCAACAAATGAGCGACGACGCGCGAAGCGTTTCAACAAAGTACCGTACGCGTTCATATAGGCCTACCATTCGTCCGATAGCGATGAAACTTGGCTGAGATGTGGTGCACAGACCAGGGAAGGTTTTTGACTAAGAAAATCCATTGAACAATAGGTAGCGCACGAGTAGATTCAACTAATGAGCGAAGGCACGCGAATCGCTTCAACAAAGTCCCGTATGCGATCATATAGGCCTACTATTCATCCAATTGCGATGAAACTTGGGTGAGTTGTTGTGCACACTGCAGGGAACGTTTCTGATTTAGTAAGTCCATTGTATAATGGGTTGCGCATGAGTAGTTTCAACAGATGAGTGACGGCGCACAAACCGTTTCAACAAAGTTCAATCTGCGTTCATATACCATTCATCCGATTGTGATGAAACTAGGGTGAGTTGTTGTGCACACTGCAGGGAAGGTTTCTGACTTAGTAAACCCATTGTACAATTGGTAACGCGCGAGTTGATTCAACAAATGAGTGACGGCGCGCGAATCGTTTAAACAAAATCCCGTAAGCGTTCATATGCCATTCATTCGATTGCGATGAATCTTTGATGATTTGTTGTGTATACGCCAGGGAAGGTTTTCGACTTAGTAAATCCATTTTACAATAGGTAGCGCACGAGTTGAAGCAACAAATGAGTGACGACGTGTGAAGTGTTTCAGCAAAGTTCCATCTGCGTTCATATACCATTCGTCCGATTGCGATTAAACTTTGGTGAGTTGTTGCGCACTCTCCCACAAATGTTTCAAAATTAGTAAATCCATTTTACGATAACTTAGAGGCAGTTAATGGAAATTGAAGAAAAAATTGTGTATCTAAAAGCACTTCAAGAAACCAAATTACAATGCTGATAACTTTCTTTGATTGGCATTGCAACGCATGCCGGGTACAGCTTGTATATAATATTTTCGATTGCAAATACACACTATATGATGCTTAACATTATAACGTGTGAGTGGTTATAAATCAATAAATACAAAAAATGAAGTAAAAACATTTGAACCTGCTTGGATTTTATCCGAGCTCCTCTAGACTATGAGTCTAGAACGCTACACACGCCCAGTACTAACATTAATTTAGCAACTCGTTTTGTATAACTACATAACATATTTTATCGTGGAATGAACGATTTCATTAGCGTTTTCTGCCGTTTTTATAAATCATTTGATACTAAATAATATGTATTATTTTGTTCAGTACATTCCTTAAAGGATATAAACTTACGAAGTTACTGAAATATGAACTAGCGAGCAAATAATAGTTTCAATCTTGACCCAACGGGATGGCATGGCCCACCACGATATGGCATGGTCAGCCTGAACTGTTAGTTACTGCTAAGGTTACATATTCTATTATGAAAAATTAATTTCCTGCCAATCACCTTATGAGGACAGTTTAAACCTCCCTATGTACGACGAACGTATTTGGTGAGGCCAAGTCTTGTCGAATCGTAAGTTACGGTTAGGCTATAATATTTGCATGATTCATACAACCGCCATGTTGAAATTATCTGGCTGATAACTGTGTAGGTTGGGCAAAAGGCGCTTCCCACATTAAGGTATATTGTTGTAAAATTTGGTAAAGATCGGATGATTATGTTAGTCATATTATGATTTCAGCTTAGAACATTTAAGTGAGCGCCATTTCCTTTTCGTTATGATGGCGGCAATATACAACATGACACTAAGCGCTACCTCTGTACCAAAGATGGTTCGTTTTGGCTTCGTTGTGTTTGACTTGATAGGGGGAATTGATTTGCCCACATACACGTCGGCCATCTGCAATCTATTTGGCTGATGACCTTGTAGTTTGGTCAAGAGACACTTCTTACATAAAAGTATGCTGTTGAAAACATTTGGTGGAGATCAACTGATTGGGTTGGTCTTAATTTGATTTAAGCTTTAATATGTGGGTATCCCCCATTACGTTTCCGTCAAGATGGCGGCGATATAAAACATGATATTGAGGTGCCCTTTGTTAGTGCTACCTCCGTACCAAATTCCGTTCAATTTGGTTTCACTGTGTTTGAATTGATAGGGAGGGGGGGGGAGGCAAAAATGCAGAGTACACACACATTAACACTCACAGACACACATACAGACACACACTTTTTGGCCCCGTGTAGATCTCATAAGTCTACTTAAATTTTTTGCAAAAATCGAATGTAAGCTAATATAACCTTTTATATTTATAAAACAAAAATCGCGAGATAGAAGTCTAAGTTCTTTCTGATGGTCAACATTTCTAGCATTCAAAATGCGAAACGCAACATATCTTCGTTGATGTAGGTTAGTCTGGAACACCCTATATATCTAAATAAGTGTAATTGAAACAATGTACTAGCATAAGCAGTTAGTGAGGCCACCGTTCTCAGCATATTACTACTCTAAACGTTCATTCAATTCTTTTCAGATTGAAGGAAACCTTAGTAACTAATATGTTTTACACACGTTATTCAAGATGCCTGGGACTAGAGCAGTGAACCCTAGAGTACCGAAGAAAGGAACCCAGTCTGTCATGATGAGGTGCATAGAGGTGATACGTATTATGCCACTAGTTAAGACTTGGATATGCTCAGGTCTTTTCTTGTCAGATTTGTACACGGGTTGAGTATCGTCCACCCGAATGTTATCAGTGCATGAGAAGGGGATAGGAAATATAGTTTTATTCCATCCTCACTGACACCAGCAGCTGAAGTTCGCCATCCTATGAAGAAGCTAGAGACGTTCATTATTAGCTTATGGAGTTTTGTAAAAACCGGAAGTAGACTTATCAGATCTACAGCACACAGGCCAAATGGCCGTGCATCTGTGTGTGTATGTCAGTCATCTTCTTCCCCCCGCCAACAATTCGAACACGACGAATCCGAATAGAACCAAATTTGATATATAGAAAAGTACACCTCAGTGTCATGTTACATTTTGCCGCCATCATAACGAAAACAAACAGGCGGCCACCCAATTACACGAGGCTGAAATCAAATTACGACTGAATTAATCATCGGATCTCTACAAAATGTTTAGCTGAAACGCGTTGGAACTCATTCTACTTCCTGTGGAACGTCGCTGGAATACTGTCTAAATATAACTTGTATTATTGCAATGTTCTGCAAGTGCATGATTTGCAGATGTACAGTACATCAGAATTTCATATGTTGTAAGTTGTTGTTCATTCCTGTGATGTGGTCATGAAACCTCGTGTACTTGAGAGAGAGTGGAATCTGTCTGATAACGTGTCATTCTAACAGCTGTACTAGCATGTATATTTGTAATTGGAAATATGCGGCCGTGGACTTCAGATTGGTAGTTTTACAGTATTTGCTAGGAGCACAAGTTGAAAAGCTCTGTAAACCACACACAGGCCTAGGTAGGCTGAGGTGGTAATCGAACCAATATCTTCCCTGTCTCACGAGACTGAGTGTCCTCCTTTCGGGTGCCCAGACCAGAATAAAATACATTGGCACAGTCGTTAATCAAACCTGGATCTCAAAGAAAACTGCGAAGAATGCTAGCCACTTCAGGTGAAGGTGGTCTCATCATATAAGTTTGTAGCTCATTGTAAGCAGCCAATGGATTAAGAAAATCTCAGACGAAGACAATTCTACGAGTGGGTCAAGTACAGTCAACGGGCATCAGGTATAGTGTTACCCAGCAACACTGCCTCAGTAGTATTTTCAATGTACGTTTCTAGCAAGGGAACACTGTAAACGTGAATCACGATGTCACTGGAAACGAGGTCTCATCAGGTGTACTTCAGTCATTTCCTCGGTAGCCTATCTACGAAGAGAGGGCCTGATAAATATGCCGAGGAAAGTGAGTAGGGGGTTATGGAGAATCTAAAGCCAACGAGCATGTCGCCGGCCACGTTGGCTGCGCCCTTACATTGGTCAATATCTCGGGAACTATTTATCGGAGAGGGTCATGTGACGGTTCGATTTAAAGGTACTTTTTCTCATCTTTCCTATGACACACCCATTTACTCAAATATCCCAAAACGGCAAGGTCATCGACTTTTGTTTCCCTTGATATGTCGCAAACCGATAATCGTACATGGGCATGTCGGGTGTCTTTTTACGCGGTGTGAAACCCCTTTCTGATGACACATGAATTTATCCAAATAACCCGAAACGGCAAGGTCATCGACATGAGATTTTATAAACCAATAATCGTATTTTTACATGTGAGGTGTCGTAGGACTCGGGGTGACTGGACAGATATATACACAAACGGGCAAAATTTAATCTCATTAATCTCCAGTGTGTTTATCTCAAGTCATCCGAAACTGTTTCTCCGGTGTTTTTCAAAATATTTTCAATAACGTTGGTCAAACAGAAAATGAAAATCCACAGCCTGCTTCCAGTCTCCGACCGGGTCAGGAATGGAATGAATGAAGCCCCCATCTAGCGGCGAGGATATGAACTGTGCCGGCTGCCGAGACCTGACGCACTCCTCTGGGGCAATGATTAAATGAATGACAGATGAAATGAAATGATAGTGGAGAGTGTTGCTGGAATGAAATTTTGCCAGGGAAAACCGGAGTACCCGGAGAAAAACCTGTCAAACAGAATAATACCAAATTAAACATCTTTCTATTACCTACGTTGTGCAACGTCCAGTCTAAATATAAAAACGTCTTTTTGTTTTCAAATCAGATAAAAAACATTAAAATGTTAGTCAGTTTGTACAGTCGATAGTAGACCACAAATTAGTCTATTATATTTCCAATTTTAGAGGAGAATTGGTGACAGTGGTCAAGTAAAGGAGTATAGTTTGTGTTTGAAATAGTAGTTGAGCTTACTTGATCAGTGCGCCATACCTCACTGAGGCAAGGGACGCCAAGTGAGCTGCTTCATTCAGCGATTACTAGTACAGTAATACTCATAACTCTTAACATGGTCACCGTCAATAAATATCCTGGAATTAGTATCGCGATAGACTAATTCGAGGCTGCTCTATTGATTGGAGAAACAAAAATCAATTTTAGAAGATTTTGTTTCAATTCGTAAATATAAACAGGACATCACATGGCGTATAATTTATTTAGGCATACCTGTCTACTCACTTCAAACAATGCATTTGAATATATTTTCACAAAGTCTGGAGAAATGATGCCTGGTGAATCTTAGTTGAAACACCTATATGATGGAAGTTTATTAAAATATATTTGGCTTATGTTATACAAAACATATTCTTTGCTACCCCTCTGATTCGGTTACAACATTCTGTATAGACCCTGAGTATATTGCGTCTTCAGGTGATAACGTTGCCAGCCCAGCTGAAGTTCAGCAATGTGTTGAAGGCAAGTATTACATTACAATTGAATAACACACCATGGTATTATTCCCACCTACTGAATATCATATAAAGATGCAGAAAGGATGTGGATCAAAAGACTTCGGTATACTCGAGAAAAGTTAGATATGGAAATATAATTAATTTCACAATATCCTGCTGAATAGCGTCTCCCCAAGAATTCATGAAACGGAGATGCAGCGAAATAATGCATGGAATATTTAGAAGTATTTCATAAGAAGCGTAGGCACCAACGTCTCAAGCTCATTTTCACGTTTCCTTGAAAGAGCACCAATCACGACATTCAGGTTTCATATACAGGATGTTTCAAAATTGTAGGCCAGGAAAACATAAGCATGATAGGCGAGACTAAAAATGTAGTCGGTTTATAAGACACATTGCTCAATGAACACGACTGGAATGATCACCTTATTAGGAACTCCTGGGATGAGACTGTTAGTGATCAATGATGCGTTATTACGTCGTGACAACGTCAAATAGGGTAGCAGATATTGGGCTCATCTCCAGTCTGTACATCGGACGACAACTTTCGGAAATAGAGCAACGTCACGACTTGGAACTCATGTGGACCGGTGGTGTGGTGCCCGTTCCTAGACACGCTTGTTGGCTTTTCCCACACTACGGTATCGAGGTTGTATGGCGAGTGGAGAAATTGTGTACATTTACCGAGCAGATGAGCAAACTGCGGTCCACCACGTGTTCATGTTCAACATCGCGCCCGTCGGGTGTCACGGGTAATATCAAAACAACTTGTGATGATCTTGTGTGTCCCGATTAGATTTTACAATCTGATCCTACTGCCCACGGTATAACACCAACAAATAGGGACCGACCCGTTATTATAAAGTGTAATGTACGTGGCAATTCCCAAACGATGACTAGTCCCTGAAACGCATTTGGCAGTCAGTATCACTGGACTCGCCTAGGACCATACCAGACTAGGAAGTCATCCAATGAACCACTGACTGGATAGCAAGTCATCTGGTAGCTCGTATAGCGAATCATGGGGTATTAACAATGTAAGGAATTTTGTACCGCACAATATTGCATAGGTCTTGAATTTTTAACTACCATGAAGGAAATGTTAGTATCAATAGGTATAGGTTTATTCACAAAAATCCTTAATGTTATCACTACTTTTAACCATATAATAATAATAATAATAATAATAATAATAATAATTATTATTATTATTATTATTATTACTAAATGGGTATATCAGTGTGTTAACAAGCATCACCATGAGACCAGGTTAACTCCGTACTCGGGCTTTACCAACGCCATCGTCAAAATGGATTTATATGGTTTCCTAATGTTAAGCTCTATGCAAGTCCCAAGCCGCGTATTTAGGAATCCTCCCGATTTCCACCCGTCGGTTCAATCAGTCCCGCCGTCATCCCTCTCTTTCCTTTCTGATCAGCTCTGATTAGTCTGCGCTCGGTGGGTATTCATAACACGGCAAGAGATCAATGATATGAATATATTCTTCGTGTCTAGCTTATTTCGTTCGAATTATGTTCCATACAATATTCTGCTACAACAAAATTCATATTAACTTGAAAATCTCATGAATATTGGAATCTTGGCTTGTTATTACACAATAAACAAGTAATTTTGTACCGAACTAACATTTATGAATCAATCCGTATCCGCCTTAGACCAATTTACTGTAGAGAAATATCATTATATACGGAATTAAGCTGGCGGCACTGGGTTTATAAGATTTACTCAAAATAATCCTGAAATAACTTAGTTTAATACAGCAATACAGTTTGCACCCTTATGAGGTTCCAGTAAGGTGAAAAATGATGATTGTTTTCATTTTCGTCCTTTTTTATTGCTGAATATTGATCTTCGGAATGCCCTCTTAAATTTGGTGTATAAAATATACACTCGCCGCACGCCGGCAGGCTGGTTTCTGCCTCTCTTGGATGGGCTGCCTGCCCTGGTTGCTGGGACGTCTGACCGACTAAAGTTCGGATCGCTTGCGCACCGGACGTAATGTAAATAAACAAGAAAACAAACAAACTGTTCTTCCAATATTTCTGTTGTCCAAAACATCTACATTTTGATCGCGCGTTTCTCCACGTACCAGTACTTGAAGATTACTTGCCTAGCATTAAAACATGTTGTTGTTGTTGATTGATTTAGGGACTTTATGACATCGTGGTCAAGTAGCCGCGTGTACTTGGGTGTGTGTATAGAATTTGTCTGATAACTTGTGTATTTGTGGTGGGTGTATTAGTGTGTCTATTTGTAATCCAGATGAGGACTGGGAAGGAAGCGGCCGTGGCTTTAATTTAGCAATTATCCCGGCATTTGCCTGGTGTAGAAGTGTGCAACCACGGAAAACTATTTCCAATAAGGTTGAGATGGGAATAGAATCCACCTATTCTCAGTTTGCCTGTGTGCTGTGTGCACCCAGTTCCAGCCCTGAGACCAGAATTAAATTTCTTGGCAGAGCCAGGATTCGAACCCAGACCTGCGGAGCAAGAGCCAAGAATGCTAGCCGTTACACCACGAGGTGCTCAGAATTAAAACAATCAGAAATATTGATAAGGTATCATGGGACTCATTTAATTAATACAATTTTGGTCACATTATTATTTTCGGAACTCGAACCTGAATGTCATGCTATTCAGACAGGTGCGAGCACGGTCCGAACGCAGCAAATCAATTTCGTATATCAGTGAACTACGAGTATTACATTCTATGCTACTGGTAGTTGCTGGGACCTGTAGACGTGGCACAGGGTTCATACGATTTCCTGCGGGGAAAGAGCGCTAGTGAATACGCCTGTTGTGTTTTATTGTGGGTAGGCCAATGTCCGAACATTATGTGTTGCTTGGATAGTACCTCATAACATAATTGGGCCGATAACCTAGATGTTAAGCCCCTTAAAACAACAATTATCATCATTATCATCATCATAACATAATTGCAGCCTGACGTGTTTTCAACCAGCTGTTTACCTTTCCACGCGGCTGAGGATTTCATGATCTGGCAGTAATAATACAACCTGGATTATAATTGACGCCATGTGACTAAAATGCTATAGGCGGCGTTTTCTTACTTGCATCACGTAACTGATTTATTACTGTAAAAAAATTGTTGGAGGAATTTACTTTTGGAACGGTCGTTAAACCACGCTTTAACAACAAGGTAATGGTTAATTATATATGGCATAGACGTATGTCAGAAAAATATAATATATTGTTCTGACCTGAAATGGGGGTAGGTCGAACAAGGGTGTTGTGGAATTTTGAGTGTGTTGTCCAAATGGGGCGAGTTTCCACGAAGGTGCGGGAACTCCGAGTAAGAGTATGTGAAAGAGTGTTGGGGGAGTGTTGGAGAGCTCTATTAAATGGGGGAGCGTTATCCAAGGGGTGCACGATCGAGAAAGGGCTATTAACGTACAGGGTAAACACTGTATGTGAGCTATTCACTAATCACTGAGCGCGCACGTTACGCTAGGCAGTCTGAGCACTTCAAGGTTACTACAATGCGAATTGCATGCGCAGCAATTCTACACACATCAAAAAAAGTTTTGCATCACCTCGGTTCCAAGAGTTCCGGAACCGTTAAATACAAAGGGAATAGAGATCAACACAAACAACATTTCAGCTCGTTTTATTGCTCATGAGACCCACACATTGCATGTTGTACCATCATACAGCTAGACTTTCAGCATTTGTGGTCCAGATTGCAGTACACACCACTACCTCTAATACCCAGTAGCACGTCCTCTTGCATTGATGCATGCCTGTATTCGCCGTGGCATACTATCCACAAGTTCATCAAGACACTGTTGGTCCAAATTGTCCCACTCCTCAACGACAATTCGGCGTAAATCTCTCAGAGTGGTTGGTGGGTCAAGACGTCCATAAACAGCCCTTTTCAACATATCCCAGGCATGTTCGATAGGGTTCATGTCTGGCGAACATGCTGGCCACTGTAGTCGAGCGATGTCGTTATCTTGAAGGAACGCATTCACAAGATGTGCACGATGAGGTCGAGAATTGTCGTCCATGAAGACAAATGCCTCTCCAATATTCTGCCGATATGGTTGCACTATGGGTCGGAGGATGTCATTCAGGTATCGTAAAGCCGTTTCGGAGCCTTCCTTGACCACCAGTGGCGTACGTCGGTCCCACATAATGCCACCCCAAAACATCAGGGAACCACCACCTTGCTGCACTCGCTGGACAGTGTGTCTAAGACGTTCAGCCTGACCAGGGTGCCTCCAAACACGTCTCCGACGATTGTCTGGTTGAAGGCATATGCGACACTCATCGGTGAAGAGAACGTGATGCCAATTCCGTGGGGTCCATTCAGCATGTTGTTGGGCCCATCTGTACCGCGCTGCATGGTGTCGGGGTTGCAAAGCTGGACCTCGCCATGGACGTCGGGAGTGAAGTTGCGCATCATGCAGCCTATTGCGCACAGTTTGAGTTGAAACACGACGTCCTGTGGCTGAACGAAACGCATTATTCAACATGGTGGCATTGCTGTCAGGGTTCCTCCGAGCGGCAATCCGTAAGTAGCGGTCATCCACTACAGTAGTAGCCCTTGGGCGGCCTGAGCGAGGCCTGTCATCGACAGTTCCTGTATCTCTGTACCTCCTCCATGTCCGAACAACATCGCTTTGGTTCACTCTGAGACGCCTGGAAACTTCCCTTGTTGAGAGCCCTTCTTGACACAAAGTAACAATGCGGACGCGATCGAACTGCGGTATTGACCTTCTAGGCATGGTAGAACTACAGACAACATGAGCAGCGTACCTTCGTCCTGGTGGAATGACTGGAACTGATCGGCTGTCGTACCCCCTCCGTCTAATAGGCCCTGCTCATGCATGGTTGTTTACATCTTTGAGCAGTTTTAGAGACATCTATGAACAGTCAACGGGACTGTATCTTGGATACAATATACACAGTCAACGTCTATATGCCGGAGATCTGGGAACCGAGGTGATGCAAAACTTTTGTTGATGTGTGTATAACTAACGATGGACACTGGCAATTCAAGGTGTCAGGAGGGGAAGCTAGAGGTAAAACAATGTGCAATAATAACTGTATACAATGGTCTGTGATAAATGTATCTGCTGGTTTATTAATACCAGAAGTGTTAGACTGAGTTCCTCTTATTAGGAACGTGTAAGAACAATGTAAGAAGTACAATCAATGTTTAGGTGTCAAATTGGGAAGGAAGTTATAACTCTGTGAGTGTAGGATTCTGAGATACACTTACCCCTGGCAGGACGTCACGGTGTAGATCGGCAAGGCCTTCGGCAAACAACAGACCCTTAGTCCAGTGGGGGCCTCCTTCTTATGTCTTTGGGAACTGCTGACTCGGTGTTTTCACTTGTTGGTGTTCCAGATACCTCCAGTGTTTGTGTATGTGAGTGATGCAAGCTGTTGGCTAAACCAACTGTAATAAGTGGTGGCCTGCTTGCGGTGTTCCGAAAATGTATGTGCTGTCCTTCCGGCCTGGGGTAGTTTTGGGGTAGAAGAGGGTGTTGAATGTTGGGCTAGAAGCGTAGTATTTGTGGGGTGGTTATCGGAGTATCTGTAGATTCCTGTAGATGTGTAGCTTGTAGATGTGTGTAGGTCCAGTGGCGTGGGACACATCTCTCTTGGGGGTGTGTAAGGTCCTAAGGGATTAGGGACCCTGGGGCCTTAACAGTATAGTAGATAAATCTTATAGTTTACAGGAGGTGAACTTGTATCTGTGTTCTTCGACTGGTGTTGCATTATAGTTTTTATTATGCGCTGGTGTTTGGATTACGATGTAAATATTTCTGACCATTGATGATGTCACGCAAGGCACTTTATGCTGCTAACTATCAAGTTGCACTACAACCACCAGTTGTAGTGTCTGCAAGAGTGATCTGTAAACAAGTAGCGTCCCGCGACGTAACCAAGCTTGTTGAATTGTGCATCGCAACCACGCGAGCAGCTACAAGTAAATTTGGAGATCGTAGGTTCGATTCCCAGCTCTGACAGCAGCTATCCTGAGTGTGGTTTTTCCTCGTTTTTTTCTACACTCCCTCCAGGCATTTACCGAGATTGTACCTTATATCAAGTCCCGGGGCACCTACCCCATCCCCACCCCTTATACCACAGCTACTCACTTTACTACATTCATCATATAAATACAGTTACCAGACAAATTCAACAAACACCCTACTACACGGGCCTGATTAACAAGATGTCCAAGCCCCTAAAATGAACTAACAACATAAACAACGGTAAACATGGTGGCTTCGAAACATGGGTGGCGACAATGATTATAACCATGAGTCAACCCAACAGTAGGCAAATTACTACAAATCATCATGTTTGGAGTGATGGGGAACATATGGAAGGTTTCATATTCAGTTTCATGTTTAAGATTACGCGTTCTATAATCTGGAATCATAAAAGTTCGATCCTGTTAAAAAACTGTTCAGACGACTAATAAAGCTCATTAACATCCATAGTGTATTTGTTAAGGACTGGGCTGACTTGGTACGAGGAAAGATCGATTGGCCGGGCAAAAAGGATTTAGTTAGAATCTGAAGTGACACACACATCATGACCTTGATGATCCTCCCTTTCAAACAATAATCATGACCACCAGCATACACGTCGCTCTTGCCAACGAACGCAATAATAACAGAGGTCCCTTGGGAGACAAGCAATTGAATACAAGCGCAGAAAAACTAATCCTTAAATAGATTCAATGATTGGTGGTCTCCCAGATAACTGTTATTTCGGCTTTTCAGAACAACACTTACTAAACGAACCTAACAAAAGTTACTGGGTGTTGGAGCTTTGAGATGAATCTGCCGACGTTTACATAACTAAAATTATACATTAATACTATTATAAAGCCATTCCTATAATTTCATCCTTATCATTCCAGTAGTATATGGTCAAACTTCACTGGCGGAAAAAATGTCCCAACAACATGAAATGAGGAATGTAGAGTACGGAAATTCCGGCAATACATTTGTCGTGGTAACATACTTAATTGATTAAAGTTAAAAGACAACAGGTTAATGTCCGCGCGAGAAAAGCCATCTCAAATGTGCCATGCTGGTCCATTAATAACCGGTATATTCGCCAGAATGTAGAATGCAAGCATGCAAACGCGCATGCATTGTGTCGTACAGGTGCCATACGTCAGCTTTTGGGATGGAGTCCCATGCCTGTTGCACTTGGTTGGTCAATACAGGGATTATTGCTGGTTGTGGATGACGCAGGTGATGTCGTAAAATGATGTCCCATACGTGCTCGATTGGGGACAGATCGGGGGATCGAGCAGGCTAAGGCAGCATGTTTATACTCTATACGTTGGGTTAAAACAGCGGCATGGGGACGTACTTATCTTGTTGGTAAACTCCCCCAGGATACTGACCATGAATGGCAGCACAGCAGGTCAAATCACCAGACGGACGTACATATCTGCATTCAGGGTGCGTGGGATAACCACGAGTCTGCTCCTGCTGTCATAGGAAATTGCTCCCCATACCACACGGCCGGTGTAGGTCCAGTGTGTCGACGCCGCAGAAAGGTGAAATGCTGGCACTCACCTGGCCTCCTTCTAACCAACACTTGGCTATCACTGGCACCCAGACAGAGCCGGCTTTCATCGGAAAACACAATGGATCTCCACTCCATCCTCCAATGAGCTCTGACACCACTGAAGTCGCAAATGGCGGCGGTTTGGGGTAAATGGAATGCACGCCGTAGGGCGTCTGGTTCGGAGCTGTCCTTCAAATAACCGATTTCGAACAGTTCATTGCGTCACTTTGGGGGCAACTACTGCAAGAATTGCTGCTGTAGACGCCGTCTGATGCGCAAAAGCCATACGCCGAATACGGCGGTGCTCCCTCTCGGTGGTGCCACGGGGACGGCCGGAGCCCGACCTTCTTGCGACCGTACCTTCTCGTCACCACTGCTGCCAGGACGCATGCACAGTGGAGACATTCTGCCCAAGTCGTTCTGCAATAACGCGGAAGAAATATTCACCTTCCCGTAGCCCTATTACACGGCCTCGTTGAAACGCAGTGAGCTGTTGATACTGGCCTCTTCATCGTCGTAAAGGCATTTTTGACCCACTCACAGTCACTCCGGCCACTCTCACGGGTAACTAACGCTCTCGCACAGTACAGCCCGTATTTAAATCAGACCTGATGTTCAAGGTCATGGGGCCACTACTAGCGCCTCGCTAATGCAATTTGCGGGAAATTTGAATCAATGTCATCTTTTGAAATATATAAACACGTCTACTAACGTACGCTAATCTAGCACAACCCCTCCATGGTGTTGGGATATCTTTTTCCACCAGTGTATAAGGCAACGAAACAAACAAAACCAGAAACCTTACAAGTAGTTCCGTGATGTCACATAATATGTGACCTTCCTGAACAGTCTTCCAACACCACACAGAATTTCAGTGTGCTTAAATATTTTCGGAAATATTAAGAACCAGGGAAATGTAATGGATGCCATGCTGGATTGTTTAATACACCAGGTGGCCCATTTCCGCCATGCAATCTACTAAGTGTTCCGCATATACTAGTGATGAACGGGAGGTCTAATAACTGAATTGGGGCCGATAACCTAGATGTTAGGCCCCTTAAAACAACAATTATCATCATCATCAATAACTGAATTGCTAAGGGGTAACCTTTCATGCAAGTAGGTTACGTCAGAATGCCAAGAGATAACAACCAGACGGCCGCACGCTGCATATTCCTCAGTGCCCCAGTCAAATGCACCCTATAGCGGTATGAAGCTTCGCTGGTGAGCGCAGAATAGTAGCTTTGCACGTGGTACAGCAGTATTGAAGTTGCTCTCAGCACATCGACAATGGCTGAGGTTTTCACTAAAAACGAGCACACGCTGATAATTTTAATCTATGGAGAATGTGGTCACAATCCTACCTAAACTCGCACATTAAATGCACAGGAGATTCGAAATTGACGCCTGCCTTCTTTACATGTATTTCCCCGAACAGAGCTGTAATTAAGAGCTAGTGGATTGTTGAAGCATATACCAGCATGGCCAGACCCGTCTGCAACAATTCTGATGTTGTGCTGACTGCATAACAGTAGGCTACTATGATCGAAGCCTTCACACGGTACGTTGACCTACACTGTAGGCTACTGGAATAATAAGTTGTTGTTCTTGATTTTTAGGGGCTTTGCAACATAGTGGTCATGTAGCCCCGTGTACTTGAGTATGTTAATAATTTGTCTGAAAACCTGTGTCACTATTGCAATTTTATTGTTACAGTCTAGTGCAGATATACCGGGGGAGTTAGCCGTGGTCGTTACGGCGTGGCTGCTGGCAGTCACTTACATCCGGGAGGCGAGGAGGTTCGAATCCCCCCGCCGGCAACCTTGAAGATGGTATTCTGTTATTTTCCATTTTCCTTCCAGGCAAATGCCGGGCTTGATCCATAACTAAAAGCCACAGACGTTACCTTCCAATTCCTCGTCCTTATATTCACACTTTACTCCCCAGGCAACACTCCACACGTGACGGTACTTTTAGCTGACCCTATGGGTGTCCGCATAGAAGCAGCTACAAACTCTGGCGAGCCGAACATGTTCTCGGACACTCCCAGCACTAACATCCATACGCTAAACAGAAAAGTGCAGACATCATAGTGACAGTAATAATAATACTAATAAAAATAGGAATCCTGTTACAGTACTTGTGTTGTAAAATTACTGCTAAATTGTTGCACAACATCCAAAATACTGAATACAACGATGTAACGTTCCTTTGCAAACAACGATTTATGTAATCAACGGGGTTCATTTGTAAATACGCCAAAGACGCAGTAAAGAAAGTTTAATAACACATTATTTGTTACATGTAGGCTACAGAATGTCCTCTCTGCAATAGCATTGCTTGCTATATGGACCAATTCTACATAATTACTACTGCCTCAAAGCTTAGAAAATAAAATGAATTAAAATTGCACTCTTGGACAATTTCAGTAGTATGCATCCCTCCTGCGGCGCTCACAAGATACCGATCGTGAAAAATGAGCATTCAAATGAAAGAGAATATACAATGCCAGTGACCCATTGCATTCTAATTTCATAAATATCCATAATTTCTTTAAAAAATGACTTTTAAAAAACTGTACGAAGTGTGCGATTTGCAGTTACTGTTGCTGCAGGAAGATACGCTCCATAATTGGTGTCCATTTCATATTTTGACAACTGAGACGCCTTTTCTTATTGTCATTTTAACATTCTTATCATTTTGCATCGATTTCAGAAGCAGTAAATCAAAGGAATGTGTACTCAAATCGTATAATTTCATAAATTAGCAGTTACGAATTGCATTCGAATTACATAAATATCAATTTTTGTAAGAAGTGTGCAATTTGCAAATACTGACGCTTAACATGCTGCAATTATGAGTTGACGTCTAAATCCTCAAAACTATTAAACGTTAATTATTTTACAGGTTTTTCTTCTGCATTCTACTTTTATAAATATCGATCATTTCGCATGGTTTTCAGAAACAGTAAATCAATGGATTGAGTACTCTAAATCGTATAACCGACGTATGTTACGGCGTCTAAAACCTTAGAACTATTAAACATTAATTATTTTACAGGTTTTGCTTCTATCATTTCCCATGGTTTTCAGAATTACTAAATCAATGGATTGGGTACCGGTACTCAAATCGTATAATTTCATACATATCGAATAACCGATGAGTGTTATGATGATCCAATTTTCAGTGATTGCCTTCTTAAGTTAGGGAACGTACAACTTGCAAATCTGACTGAAATGTATCGAATAACCGGTGAGTGTTATGGCTAAGCTCTCAATCAATGGACTCAACACAGAAATGGAATAAACAGTGACGAATTGCATTTTAATTTCATAAATATCAAAGAAAGAAACCAGCCACAGCACACTCTCATGCTGATGCTCCACTCGGGAAAGCGAAAGCACCCCTGTAGGTAACGCGTAAAGGAGTTTACAGTTGAGCGCTACACACAGAACAAGGAAAGCACCCCTGTAGGTAACGTGCAAAGGAGTTAAGCGTTGAGCGCTACACACAGAACAAGGAAAGCACCCCTGTAGGTAACGTGCAAAGGAGTTTAGCGCTAATCGTTGCACTTAGGAACAAGGAAGCCTCACTGTAAGCGGGGCGTGAAGAAGTTTTCCAACGAGGGCTGTCCTGATAAGGGAGAAGGGGGCTCCTCAGGCAACAAGATAAAGCAGGAAATCTTGACCAAGATGCTTTCATAAATATCGAATAACTGGTGTGTGTTATGATGATCCAATTTTCAGTGATTGCCTTTAAGTTAGAGAACGTAGAACTTGGAATTCTAACTGAAATGTAAACAGTGTTCTATAATCATTTGAATGAAATGAAAAGATAACAACCTTTCTCCTTAATTCTCTCAGTATAAACCTATTGGGAAATGTGTGGTTTATGAACAAGCGGGATTTTCTAATTTCATAAATGCCTTTAATTTATACGAAGTGTGCGATTTTCAGATAATGTTCCTGTAGGGAAATAAGCTCCATAATTGCTGTCCACTTCACATCTTAGCCGCTGTGACGCCTGTTTAGTGTCATTTTAACATTCTGAGATCTTTCCTTTGTCATTCTGCATGGATTTCAGAAACAGTAAATCAAAGGAATGTGTACTCAAATCGTATAATTTCATAAATTATCGGTGATGAATTGCATTCGAATTGCATAAATATAAATTTTTGTAAGAAGTGTGCGATTTGCAAATACTGATGCTTAACATGCTGCAATTATGAGTTGTCGTCCAAACCCTTAAAACTATTAAACGTTAATTATTTTATAGGTTTTTCTTCTGCATTCTACTTTCATAAATATCGATCATTTCGCATAGTTTTCAGAAACAGTAAATCAATGGATTGAGTACTCTAAATCGAATAACCGGCGTGTGTTACGGCGTATAAAACCTTAGAACTATTAAACATTAATTAATTTACAGGGTTTTCTTCTATCATTTCCCATGGTTTTCAGAATTACTAAATCAATGGCTTGGGTACTCAAATCGTATAATTTCATAAATATCGAATAACCGATAAGTGTTAAGATGATCCAATTTTCAGTGATTGCCTTCTTAAGTTAGGGAACGTACAACTTGCAAATCTGACTGAAATGTATCGAATAACCGGTGAGTGTTACGGCTAAGCTCTCAATCAATGGGCTCAGCACAGAAATGGAATCAACAGTGACGAATTTAACTTTAATTTCATAAATATCAAACAAAGAAACCAGCCACAACACGCTCTCATGCTGATGCTCCACTCGGGAAAGCGAAAGCACCCCTGTAGGTAACGTGTAAAGGAGTTTAGCGTTGAGCGCTACACCCGGAACAAGGAAAGCACCCCTGTAGGTAACGTGCAAAGGAGTTAAGCGTTGAGCGCTACACACAGAACAAGGAAAGCACCCCTGTAGGTAACGTGCAAAGGAGTTTAGCGCTGATCGTTGCACTTAGGAACAAGGAAGCCTCACTGTAAGCGGGGCGTGAAGAAGTTTTCCAACGAGGGCTGTCCTGATAAGGGAGAAGGAGGCTCCTCAGCCAACAAGATAAAGCAGGAAATCTTGACCAAGATGCTTTCATAAATATCGAATAACTGGTGAGTGTTATGATGATAGAATTTTCAGTGATTGCCTTCTTAAGTTAGCGAACGTACAGCTTGGAATTCTAACTGAAATGAAAATGGTGTTCTATAATCATTTGGTTGAAATAATAACATTCAAACCATTCTCCTCGAGTCACTCATTATAAACCTATTGGGGAAAGTATGACTTATGAACATGCGAGATTCCTCGCACGGGTCCGCTAGTCTATATATTTAAAAAAACTAAGGTGATTTTTGTTACCGCGAGATTGAGAGAACGGCTGAACCGATTCACTTCGTAGAGCACTGACGAAAGCTCTTGGCCTGTAGATTAGCAGAGTGTCTTTAAAATAAACAAATATTTTGCAGAACATTTTTAATTTAATAAACTAAAATGCAGAATTCTTGCCACTCACGCATGCGCACAATCGCCTTGTCTCATGACAGACATGGCGGTTAGAAGTCCACCGCGTTTTAATGTAATAGTTATTCATAAGAATTATAAAGGAGGGGATTATTTTTATGATGTTTCCACGATATATTCTGGAATATAATTATAAAAGATGGGAAATGTAGAAGAACTTAAACTGACAGTTGAATATGTAAGTTGTTGAACTAACGTAATATTGCGTGACTTTACCAGTGATTTCGTAGCTGAGCTATAGATGGACTCTAGTCGTGGCCGAGTGAGGTGCGCATGTGCGAGTTGTGTGATCGCATTGGAAGAGTGTACGTTTCCTAATACCAGTGCTTCCGATAGTTCCACGGGTGTACTGAGCTTCCGTGTGACATTCGGACAATACTTTTTCAAGTAGTGTTCCAGATAGGACAACAAATCAAGAAACTCAGAAATCCCCTCTGAAAATCATGTCCGGATACCAGAGGAAAAACACCGTACGCTGTCAATGGGACAGGCAACGTTCTCGCCCCACACCAGGAGAAATTCACCGCTGGATTAGCGACACCCTCCGGTTGACTGTCGACCAAGTAGAAGCCATCCAGTTAAATGCGCAAGAAAGAACCATGTACATTAAGGTAATCAGCATATCTAATTATCAAAAATTGCTAAATACTTTTGAAGCTCCTATTAAATTTCAGTATGACTCAGGCGAGGTGACTAATGTTAAGATCTCCACAGCGGATTCAAATTTTACCACAGTGCGTATATTTAATGTCCCACTCGAAGTTCCCCCTGAAATTTTCAAATCCGTCCTGTCGAAATATGGCACTGTGAGTGACGTCAGAAAATAACAATGGTCTTCTGCTTATCAGTTTCCAGTGAATAATGGAATACGTGCAGTCACTATGGAAATCAAACAAGATATCCCCTCCTCTGAGACCTTTGGTGGCCATTCTGGCTATATATCGTATAATGGACAGAAACAGACCTGTTTAATTTGCAATGCTAACACTCATCTCCGTATCAACTGCCCAAAGAAAATGATTCCCCTCGGTATTACTCCTACCCAACAAAGACGTGTCCAATACACCGATGTTGTGACACCGCAACGTCACATGAAAACAAGCTTATTGATCAGTCAGCTGGGACAACAGCAGGTGTGGCCTCTACCACACATAACGCAGAACGCGTACCTTGCACTGAATAGATCAGCAAGCTACATAGTGCCCCTGTGCCATCGGCCACCTGTATTGCAGCCATAGAGCCAACTCTTCCGTCACTACAGGCTGCGCCAGAAATTTTGCCTTCACTGCCCCCACCTACTCTGGTACCCAGCGACTCACTGAAGCAGGTTGATCGGGGTTCTGGGAACGTAACTAAGAAGATTAAAACAAATGCCTCGATCGCTGTACCAGCCCCGAAGAATCAAACTGGTTCTACACACGTTCCCCCAGCTGTGAAAAAGAAACAAAATCTTCCTTCTACGTCATCTAGGGACCCACGAACGCTCTCAAACGCTGACAGCCGACCCATGAATGGCACTCATAAGGAACTTTCTCACCCTAATTTGACATAGTGCACCAGTATATTTCTCACCCGTGTCTTTCTTCCTTTTATTCTTTCTTCTTTTTCTCGAGTTCACCATCCAATATGCCTAGCACAGCATTTATACTCTTCTTAATGGCGCAATTTATCACTGTGGCCACTGTGAATATCAATGTAATAGAATGTCCCCTGAAATTTCAACTGTTGGAGAGATTCCTTCGAGATGCAGACATTGACATTGCTTTCATTCAAGAAGTTGCTATACCCTGTCTTCCCTATATCTGCCTTCTACAAACAATACATCAATACCGGTACTAATAATAGAGGGACCGGTTTCCTCATAAGACATGATATCCCACTCGAAGGTGTGCTATGTCATCCATCAGGACGCGTAATATCTGGACACATAAACAATACCACCCTGATAAATGTATATGCCCCATCCGGGTCAAGCAAACGTGTGGAACGGAAAATGTTCTTGCAACAGAGTATGCTGCCTCATCTGCACGACGTTAAGGAAAAACTTATTCTTGCAAGGGATTTCAATTGTATTCAACGCCTAGAGGATTCCACTAGTCCATACCAAGGTATCAACCCGGCCCTCAGGACCCTCCTTACTTCCTTACACCTCATTGATGCTGTGGATAGTTTAAGGGTGCCCCTGCCCCATTACAACTGCATAAGTCACAACTCCTCATCACGAATTGACCACATCTACTTTTCCCAAGACTTTATCCAGCCCAGACGATATGAAGTGATACGTGCCAGATTCACTAACCATCATGCAGTCGTATGTACAATCTCTTACCCCCATCCCATTTTTCACATAGGAAGAGGTTATTGGAAATTGAATTGCTCGCTGTTACTGGAGGAGGAATGCCAAGATATTTTCAGACAACACTGGAATCGATGGGTCCAACAAAAATGCAACTTTCGTGACTGTGCAGACTGGTGGCATATTTAAGTTAAACCAGGAATCCGCCGTGTCATTAAGAACATATCCTACCAAAGAGGTCGGGAAAGACGGGATACAGTTGAATTTTACTATCGAGTTCTTTGCCATCTCCAGCAAAGGTCTGATGCTGGAGAGCGTATCTTTGACCAGATTGGGGAAATTAAAGCCAAGCTCCTGTCTCTACAGCAACGAACGCTCGCTCATATAAACGTGGCTTTAAAAGATCGTACAGTGCTCCCGGACGAAAGTGCAAGTGTATACCATATCGCCAAAGACCAACGTGAGCGGCAACGTAAATATATCCACCGCCTCCGCACCAGTACTGGAAGTGTCGTCACCTCCTCTGACGCTATACGTAGTGAAATTTCATTATTTTATCAGCGGTTCTACGCTAAGGCTCCAATTGATCCACAGCAGGTGACCATATTGCTTTCATCTTGCAGTACCCAACTATCTCCGGACAACAAAACGCTGCTCAGCGCGGACATTACCGAAGAAGAGATTCACTCTGTGGTTAAGCACCTCCCAAATAACCGCTCATCTGGCATTGATGGCCTGCCATATGAACTGTATAAACACTTCTGCTCTCTCATTGGGAAAGAATTTTGTCAAGTCTTGCATACCATTCTCCAACGTCATGCTCTTTGTCAATCACATCACGAGGGTACCGTAGTCCTCATACCATAAACATCCTCTCCCATGGCAGTTGGTGACCTTCCGACCAGTTACTCTGCTCTGCAGTGATTATAAAGCCCTTATCAAAGTACAAGCATGCCGATTGAAGACTGTTCTACATGATATCATTGGTGATGAACAATGTTGCAGTATTCCTGGAAGAACTCTGTTAACAAACTTAGCGATACTACGGGACCTACACCTAAAAGCCGATATGGTTCCCACTGAGCCAATGAGTTTTCTCACCTTAGAACTTGATAAAGCTTTCGACCGCATCAGTCATGAATACTTGTACATGGTCTTGCAACACTTTGAATGTCCTGAAATCCTGATTGACTACATTCGTATGATGTAATGCTACGTCTCGAGTGCTCGTCAACGGTTTTCTTTCCCCTCTGATTCCAATACAACGATCAGTTAGGCAAGGATGTCCCCTTTCCATGCTACTTTTTGTCATTGGCCTTGAACCGTTCATTCGGACTACCCAGGTGAAGCTACAGGGTTACAAACTGTCCACACATGTTTTTGGCATGTGCGCCTATGCTGATGACGTATCAATATTGATCCGCAATAATGAAGACATCTCCCACATCGATAGCGTCCTTCAGCTCAACCATATCGCCTCTGGAGCACAATCGAACCCCCAGAAAACTGCTTTGCTTCCGCTCAATACTAACTCAGTGATTACCCAACAGCCCTGGTTCCGGATAGTAAATGAGGTGAAAATTCTTGGTATTACCTGGAAGCAATCGCTTCTGGACACAGTGCAAGCAAACTGGACTAAGGTCATTGCCAAAGTTAGGGGAGTGCTGATCCAATTTGGTCAAAGAAACCTCAATATAGTGCAACGGGTCATGGTCCTCAACGTGTTTGCGCTTTCTAAAATATGGTATGTCGCACAACTTTTCCCACGTTCCAAAATGTTTGAGAGCCAATTGTCAAAATATACAGGTTGGTTTATATGGCAAGAATTGTTGTTTCGAGTACAACGGGAACAGTTGTATCTCCCATCCCGGCAAGGCGGGCTAGGGCTAACAGTTCATGGCATGAAATGCCGTGCACTCCTCTGCAAGAACGATATCACCATCCTTTCCCAACATGACACTTTTACGAAAGCGCTATACAAAGATCTTCGAAACACAGCCCGTGGTTGTGATAGAGCTTTGCCGAAGATATTTAGGGACCATCAACAGCACCTTCTGGAAACTGTTCGCCAAATGCCTTCAGGGACTGTTCTAACGACGAAAAGTATTTATACCATGTTGCGGCAAGTGGTACACTCCAAACCGCGAATCAAGGCCACCACCCTCTACGTCCATTGGCCCACTGTTTGGAAAAAATTTGGGGCTATGAACATTTCTTCTGCTGTACACTCCCAGGTTTTTATCTTCCTCAACGATCTCATCCCAAAGGCTCTACGGCGATATAACATCCGTCTTGAATCTTACCCATGGTGTACTATATATGGTCAAACTGATACGGCGATACATCGCTTCACAACTTGCACGCGAGTTGCCTCCACGTGGCTGTGGTGTAAGGGACAAGTATGTCAACTATTAAATGTGCCCACGGGTGATCTTGATGACGGGAAGTTGATTCGTTTGTCGGTGACCGTCTTCCCCAAAATTAAACAGACGGCCATTGTGTGGATAATGGGTCAATATGTACACTTCGTGATGGACAATGATTAACATTTCTCGTTCCTGGATCTCATGTGTCACCTGCAGAAAGAGCGCTGGAAGCTTAGTGAAAGTGAACAATTGTACGATAAATATGGACACTATTTGGGTTTTCTTGTGATGTAATAGTATGGTATTTATCATATCTGAAAATTCTGTAAATCTGTAGAGAGCTAATAATAATATAAAAAGCTGGTAGCGTGCAGGACTCTGAATTGAAGCATCGCGGAATGGAAGAAGTCCGGATCCCACCTCTAACATGTTTTTTTTATTTTCGTATTCTTCTTTCTTGCTATTACTATTACATTGTCAAAACATATTTTACTTCTAGCATTCCCGTAAAGTAAGGAGTCCTCCGCGATTTACGTTGCCATCTATAATTAAAACACTAAGGTAATTTGTAGGATGGATTTCATTGAAGCGCTTTATATGTTACCTCGTTCGGCACTAGGTTTCAGTGATATCTGGTAGCGAACGTTGGAACTACTTGAAATTGAACGGAACTTGTAGTCACAGATTACATTTGTAATACCGGTAGTCTATTTGTTTTTATTGCTACAGAAGTTTTGGCATATTGTTGCACATGGGAAAACTGTACAAGGATTGTATTTGACTGTGGTATTCTTTATGCTATATACAGTATGTGCCAAACAATCTTACATTCTCCTATCACCATTTTGCAGTTTGCACGTGTAGACAGATTTTATTTCATTTCAGGAGTTTGGACATCGCGGTAATGTAGCTCCGTGTACATGGGTATGTGTGTAATTTTTGTGATATCCTGTGTTATTTTGACGGTTGCACTAGCGTGTGAAAGTGTAAATTGGAGGTAGGATTGGGAATGAGGCAGTTGGGAACCTTCGTAGTATTGGCCTGGAGTAGAAGTGGTAAACCACGAAAAACCACTTCCAGGCTGAGGCAGGAATCAAACCCACCCCTTCTCAGTTCCTCCCCTGAGGCTGAGTGTACCCCGTTCCAACCTTGAAATCAGAATTAAATTTCTTGGCAGAGCCGGGAATTTCTGTAGTACGAATTCCAACACATTACGAAGAATATATGGAGTGAATCCACCCACCTGGGCGACTTTCTTCCGGATGTCTATGAAATCGCGCCATGTGCTACGGTACTCTTTTGTTTTCCTCAGTTCTTTCTTTGCCTTCTAATAATGCAAAGCATGTCCAAAATATAGTTACATGAAATTCCACTAACGAGCTGTACCTTTGCCAGTTTTGAGACAATAATATACAGTAGGGCATACGTTCAAATTCTGATATTACAAATACTGGATGACTTTCCCGGTTTACTTCGTAAATAAGCATACACTATTATGGTATTTGAAGCCATTTTTCAGTGTTGCCTTAGTTATCGATATTTAACGTTTTTCAGTCGGTCAACACGATTTCACCCAATTGTAATGGGTGGTACCCTAATCCTGAAATAAATTACATTAGATTAATAAATACACTTAAGACGATCGAAAATGGTAATTCAAGTGTATTTATTAATCTCATGCAGGCCTATTTTTATTCCATTGTTTACCAAATTAACTTCTACATGTTTGGGTGAATAGCAGATGCCACTGCAGTCGAATGTTGGAACCGCCATTTTGTATTGTGTTTCCGATCTTCCTGTGGTATAGTCTTTGGTGGTCAGTCCAAATCAGTCAATCAGTCGTTGTCTGTCGAGAATTCATCACGCTGCTTCTACGAATTGTTAAACCTTCCCTTTTTATGCCATAACTATGACATACTAGAAAGTGACTACGCAGAATTACTGGGCCGTTTTTTCTCGATAATTCATTGCCAGGTTTAAGAGTGGGCTTCCCTTTGTCAATACGACTTTTGACACGCACATGACATAGAATTCTAGAACTGACTCCATTATTATGGGGACTGGCGAAGTGGTTCTATGCTCCTGTTGATAATTTACTGTCATGGATATCCGAAGATTTGTACCTATAACAGGTGATGGAAATTGCTTATTTAGAGCAGTTTCGTACTGTTGATACCGAAACAAAGAACGTCATAGGGAGTTACGTTTGCAAACTGTTTCAGAAAGTGTTGGTGACTGGGATATCGCCTTCCCCTCAACAACCAACTTAAGTATGAAAAGCTTATGTCTCTGAACGGTGAATATGCTGGCCATTTTGAACTCCATTGTATAAGCGAAATGTTTAATGATTATTTGTTTAGAGTGCTTAACAATAAAACTAACCACGTTGTTGATTATGGCAATGGACGTGTTATTTGTCATGTATCGTTCAGCGGCTCCGTTGATGCAGGACATTATAGTTTGATCGAATACGACTTTAATTTGGGGATAAATCCTACTGTAAATAGACCAATTCGACGAAAAAGAACATTAACTAGTATTATGGAAACTAAAAATAGACGCAAATAGATGAGAAATCACAGAAAAGGTGAAACCACTTTTAATACCTATATATTTAAAACACAAGGCGTTTTATTTTGCCAAATCGCCAACAACTCCCCACTGGACTGATTTTTATGAAATGTAATGTATATGTGCCATAACTATTGCTTTTTTTCTACAAATATTAGTATTTTATTTCATGAAATTAACTTGCACATAATGCTATTCGCCCATATACGAAAATTATTATTTCTATGTACAATCCACCAGCCAATTCTACAAGGCCGATTTTCATGCTGTTTTCTTTAAATTAATGATTCATATATCTACATTCCGCATCATCTTTTCTTCGTTTGGAGATACCAGTTTAAAGGAGTTTGTAATTATTGGGGCAATGGTTTCTCTTGGCCCCACATATCACTTTCAAGAAGTACAATCAGTTCCAGTAACTGTGAACAGATGGCAGCACCATTGCATCGATATATTTAAAACACTAAGCCTTAGCGCGTTTTCATGTGATAGTTATTTATGAGAATTAAAAAGGAGGGGAATATTTTCTATGATGTTTCCACGATATGTATACTGGAATAGAATATAAAAGAAGGGAAATGTTGAAGAACATTAACTGACAGTTGAATGTGTATGTTGTTTATGTACCTTAGTATTGCGTTCACTTCCGAACGCTTCAGTGGTCAGTTGGTCACTAGTCGTGGCCGAGTGAGGTACGTGTGTGCGCGCGGTGTGACCGCATTGGAAGAGGTTACGTTTCCTAATACCGGTGCTTCCGATAGTTCCACGTGTGTACTGACCTTCCGTGTGTCATTCGGACAATACTTTTTCAAGTAGTGTTCCAGATAGGACAACAAAACCAGAAACCCAGAAAACCCCGCTGAAAATCATGTCCGGATACCAGAGAAAAAACACCGTACGCTGCCAATGGGACAGGCAGAGTTCTCGCCCCGCACCAGGAGAAATTCACCGCTGGATTAGCGATACTCTCCGGTTGACTGTCGACCAAGTAGAAGCCATCCAGTTAAATGCGCATGAAAAAACCATGTACATCAAGGTAATCAGCATATCTACTTATCAGAAATTGTTAAATACTTTTTCAGATCCTATTAAATTTCAGTATGACTCAGGCGAAATGACAAATGTTAAGCTCTCCACAGCGGATTCCAATTTTACCACAGTGCGTATATTTAATGTCCCACTCGAAGTCCCCCCTGAAATTTTCAAATCCGTCCTGTCGAAATATGGCACTGTGAGTGACGTCAGGAAAGAACAATGGTCTTCTGCTTATCAGTTCCCGGTGTATAATGGGATACGTGCAGTCACTATGGAAATCAAACAAGATATCCCCTCCACTGAGACTTTCGGTGGCCATTCTGGCTATATTCATTCATTCATTCATTCATTTATTTGCAATGGGGGGTGTGTCCCCCGGTGGCAATTTGGATATACATAACAAATACATAATTATACATAACAATACATAATTATACATAACAATTCAATAACAATTATACAACAATTAAACTGGAGTATTTACACAAATAGTCAGTCTTTTCTTAAACACACCTATATTTTTGGGAAAAGGCTCTAAGACTGCGGCAGGTAGAGAGTTCCAGTTATCAATGGCACGGTTTACAAAAGAATATTTACCATAATTTGTTCGCTGTGGTCGGCCCTTAACTTTGAAAGGATGATCGCTCCTACCCATGTAAGTGGGCTTTCCCAATCGTTTGCTAAGCTCACCCCATGCTGGTTGATTTGTATACGTGTTGTACATAGCGCAGAGTCTAGATTTCATCCTCCTAGCCTCCAGTGATTCCCACCCAAGTTTCTTTAACATACGGCTCACACTGCTCCTGGGATTAAAGTCACTGAGCACAAATCTAGCGGCCTTTCTTTGTACCATTTCCAACTCATTGATGAGCCCTACTTGATAACGTATAATGGACAGAAACAGACCTGTTTAATTTGCAATGCTAACACACATCTACGTATCAACTGCCCAAAGAAAATGATTCCCCTCGGTATAACTCCTACACAACAACGACGTGTTCAATACTCGGAAATAGTGACACAGCAAACGTCACATGAAAACATGCTTATTGATCAGTCAGCTGGGACAACACCAGAAGTGGCCTCGGATTCACATGACGCAGAACTGGTACCTTGCCCTGACCAGAGCCGCGAGCAACAGAGTGCCCCTGTGCTATCGGCAACCTGTATCGCAGCCTTAGAACCCACTATGCCGTCACTACAGGCTGCCACAGAAATTTTGTCTTCACTGCCACCACCTTCTCTGGTATCTACCGACTCACTTAAGCAGGTCGATCGGGGATCCGAGAATGTATCTAAGAAGATTAAAACAAATGCCTCGATTGCCGTACCAGCCCCGAAGAATCAAACTGGCTCCACAAACGTTTCCACAGCTGTGAAAAAGAAACAAAATCTTCCTTCTACGTCATCTAGGGACCCACGAACGCTCTCAAACGCTGACAGCCGGCCTATGACTGGCAGTCATAAGGAACTATCTCAACCTAATTTGACATAGTGCAACAGTATATTTCTCACCTGTGTCTTTTTTCTTTTTTCTCGAGTCCACCTTCCAGTATGTCTAGCACAGCTTTTATACTTTTCTTAATGGCGCAATTTCTCACTGTGGCCACTGTGAATATCAATGTAATAGAATGCCCTCTGAAATTTCAACTGTTGGAGAGATTCCTTCGAGATGCAGACATTGACATTGCCTTCATTCAAGAAGTTGCTATACCCTGTTTGCCAATATCTGCCTTCTACAAACAATACATCAATACCGGTAATACGAATAGAGGGACCGGATTCCTCTTACGACATGATATCCCACTCGAAGGTGTGCTATGCCATCCATCAGTGCGCATAATATCTGGACATATAAACAATAACACCCTGATAAATGTATATGCCCCATCCGGGTCCAATAAACGTGTGGAACGGAAAATGTTCTTTCAACAGAGTATACTGCCTCATCTGCACGACGTTAAGGAAAAACTTATTCTTGCGGGGGATTTCAATTGTATTCAACGCCCAGAGGATTCCACTAGTTCATACCAAGGTATCAACCCGGCTCTCAGGACCCTTCTTAACTCCCTACACCTCATTGATGCTGTGGATAGTTTAAGGGTGCCCCTGCCCCATTACACCTGTATAAGTCACAACTCCTCATCACGAATTGACCGCATCTACTTTTCACAGGAACTTATCCAGCCTAGACGATATGAAGTGATACCTGCCAGTTTCACTAACCATCATGCTGTCGTATGTACAATCTCTTACCCCCATCCCATAGTTCACATAGGAAGAGGTTATTGGAAGCTGAATTGCTCGCTGTTACTGGAGGAGGAATGCCAAGATACTTTCAGACAACACTGGACTCGATGGGTCCAACAAAAATGCAAATTTCGCGACTGCGCAGACTGGTGGGATATTTTAGTTAAACCAGGGATCCGCCGCGTCTTTAAGAACATATCCTACCAACGAGGTCGGGAAAGACGGGATACAGTTGAATTTTACTATCGAGTTCTTCGCCAGCTCCAGCAAAGATCTGATGCTGGGGAGCGTATATATGACCAGATTCGGGAAGTTAAAACCAAGCTCCTGTCCCTACAGCAACGAACGCTCGCTCATATAAACGTGGCTTTAAAAGATCGTACAGTGCTCCCGGACGAAAGTGCAAGTGTATACCATATCGCCAAAGGACAACGGGAGCGGCTACGTAAATATATCCACCGCCTCCGCACCAGTACTGGAAGTATCGTCACCTCCTCTGACGCTATACGTAGTGAAATATCATTATTTTATCAACGGTTCTACGCTAAGGCTGAAATTGATCCACAGCAGGTGACCCTATTGCTTTCATCTTGCAGTACCCAACTACCTCCGGACAACAAAACTCTGCTCAGCGCGGATATTACGGATGAAGAGATTCACTCTGTGGTTAAGCAACTCCCAAACAACCGCTCACCTGGCATTGATGGACTGCCATATGAAATGTATAAACACTTCTGGCCTCTCATTGGCAAAGAATTTTGTCATGTCCAGCGTACCATTCTCCAACGTCGTGCTCTTTGTCAATCACATCACGAAGGTACCATAGTCCTCATACCAAAAACATCCTCTCCCATGGCAGTTGGTGACTTCCGACCAGTTACTCTGCTCTGCAGTGATTATAAAGTCCTTACCAAAGTACTTGCATGCCGATTGAAGACTGTTCTACATGATATCATTGGTAATGAACAATGTTGCAGTATTCCTGGAAGAACTCTGTTGACAAACTTAGCGATACTACGGGACCTACACCTAAAAGCCGAAATGCTCCCCACTGAGCCAATGAGTTTTCTCACCTTAGATCTTGATAAAGCTTTCGACCGCATCAGTCATGAATACTTGTACATGGTCTTGCAACACTTTGAATTTCCTGAAATCCTTACTGACTACATTCGTATGATAAATTGTAATGCTACGTCTCGAGTGCTCGTCAACGGTTTTCTTTCCCCTCTGATTCCAATACAACGATCAGTTAGGCAAGGATGTCCCCTTTCCATGCTACTTTTTGTCATTGGCCTTGAACCGTTCATTCGGACTACCCAGGTGAAGCTACAGGGTTACAAACTGTCCACACATGTTTTTGGAATGTGCGCCTATGCTGATGACGTATCAATATTGATCCGCAATAATGAAGACATCTCTCACATCGATAGCGCCCTTCAGCTCTACCATATCGCCTCTGGAGCACAATCGAACCCCCAGAAAACTGCTTTGCTTCCGCTCAATACTAACTCAGTGATTACCCAACAGCCCTGGTTCCGGATAGTAAATGAGGTGAAAATTCTTGGCATTACCTGGAAGCAATCGCTTCTGGACACAGTGCAAGCAAACTGGACTAAGGTCATTGCCAAAGTTAGGGGAGTGCTGATCCAATTTGGTCAAAGAAACCTCAATATAGTGCAACGGGTCATGATCCTCAACGTGTTTGCGCTCTCTAAAATATGGTATGTCGCACAACTTTTCCCACTTCCCAAAATGTTTGAGAGCCAATTGGCAAAATATACAGGTTGGTTTATATGGCAAGGATTTTTGTTCCGAGTACAACGGGAACAGTTGTATCTCCCATCCCAGCAAGGCGGGCTAGGGCTAACAGCTCATGGCATGAAATGCCGTGCACTCCTCTGCAAGAACGATATCACCATTCTTTCCCAACATGACACTTTTACGAAAGCGCTATACAAAGATATTCGAAACACAGCCCGTGGTTGTGATAGAGCATTGCCGAAGATATTTAGGGACCATCAACAGCACCTTCTGGAAACTGTTCGCCAAATGCCTTCAGGGACTGTTCCAACGACGAAAAGTATTTATAACATGTTGCGGAAAGTGGTACACTCCAAACCGCGAATCGTCCATTGGCCCACTGTTTGGAAACATTTTGGGGCTATGACCATTTCTTCTGCTGTACAATCCCAGGTTTTTATCTTCCTCAACGATCTCATCCCAACCGCTCTACGGCGATATACCATCCGTCTTGAAGCTTACCCATGGTGTACTATATGTGGTCAAACTGATACGGCGATACACCGCTTCACATCATGCATGCGAGTTGCCTCCACGTGGCTGTGGTGTAAGGGAAAAGTATGTCAACTATTAAATGTGCCCACGGATGACCTTGATGACAGGAAGTTGATTCGTTTGTCGATGACCGCCTTCCCCCAAATTAAACAGACTGCCATTGTGTGGATAATGGGCCAATATGTACACTTCGTGATGGACAATGATCAACATTTCTCGTTCCTGGATCTCCGGTATCACCTGCAGAAAGAGCGTTGGAAGCTAAGTGAAAGTGGACAATTGTACGATAAATATGGACACTATCTGGATTTCTTGTGATGTGATAGTATGGTATTTATCATCTCTGAAAATTCTGTAATTCTGTAAAGAGCTAATAAAAAAAAAAGTGGTCTAAGTGGTAGTGTTCTATACTATGCGATATAATAATAATGCATCGTCGAAGGAGTTCGAATCCCACATCCGATACATATTTTATTTTTATATCCGTATTCTTCTTTTTTGCTATTGGTATCACATTGTCAAAACATATTATACTTTCAGCATTCCCATAAACTAAGGAATTCTCCGCGATTTACGTTGCCATATGCTTTTAAATTACCGTTTTAAAGAAAAATATAGTTTTCCAGGCACTCGCGCGTGTCCACAATTGCTTTCGACATGAGAGACAATTGGTAAACATAATTCGTTTGAAGGGCTCCGACATAGTGATCACTCAGACCCGTGTACTTTGGTGAGTATTTGTAAAATATTCTCTGATAACCTGTACTATTGTGATGGCTGCATTAATGTGTGTATTTGTAATTAAGTTTGGGAATGACAAGGAGACGGCCGAGGCCTTAAGTTAGGAACCATCCCGATGTTTTCCTCGAGTGGAAGTGCGAAACCTTTGAAAACCACATCGAAGATTGTTGAGGTGGGAATCGAACCTTCCTCTTCTTATTTATGCATCAAGAGACTGAGTGTGCCCCGTTTTTGCCCTCTAGACCAGAATTAAGTTTCTTGGCAGAGCAGGGAATGGAACGCTGATTTCCGGGCCGATAGCCAAGAATGGGTGAGCTTGCATATGTTAATATGATGTTTGAGAGGCACGAGAAATAGAATTCTAAAACTGCCTCCATTAGGGTGACTGCCGAAGTGAGTCTAGGCCTATGCCCATTCATGTAGTTGGCGAAGTGATTCTATGCTCCCCTGCAAACTGTACTACCATGGAAACGCAAATTATTGTACCTATAACAGGTGATAGAAATTGCTTATTTAGAGCAGTTTCGTACTGTTTATATCAAAATGAAGAACGTCATCCTGAGCTGCGTTTTCAAGCTATTGCAAAAAATTTCGCTGGCAGGAATAGTTATAACGATTTTATTATAGGCGATCAGTCTCATCGCATTCTCCTCAGCAAACAACTTCAGTATGGAAGTCTCTGGACGGTGAATATACAGGTCATGTTGATCTTCATTGTATAAGCCAATTGTTTATTAATTATTTTTTTAAAGAGTACATAACAATGAGTCTAACCACGCTGTTGATTTCGGCAATGGAAATATTATTTGCCATTTAATATTTAGCGGCTCCCTTAATGCAGGACACTATAGTGATAATGAATATGACGTTAATTTGGGGCGACATTCTACTATAAATAAACCCATTCGACGAAAAAGAACATTGGCCGCAAAAAAAAAAACTGGGAAATCGGAGAAAATACGAAGCCACTTTTGAAATCCAATGATGAACACGTTTCGCAGTGTCTGCATGGAAACGACGTAACATTTCAGGTGTCACTGCAGCACTGGCCTCACCAATGCGTTGTTTTAATTGATCAATATTTTCTGGCGCCGTTTGGTAAACATTTGATTTTATATAACCCCACAGAAAGAAGTCCAAAGGTGTTAGATCAGGCGATCGTGGTGACTATTGCCAGAATCCCCCACGACCTATCCACCTTTCTGGATATCGTGCATTCAGATATATCCGTAACGGCTAGGAAGGTGAGAGGTAGAGCACCATCATGCTGGTACCAATATTGTAATACAACCTAGAGTGGAATGTATTTTAAAAGGTTTTCCAGAGACATGTCGGTTTGTAGAAATTCAAGATAAATCCTACATGTGAGTCTGGGGGCTATAAAACAGGCCCAATTATATAGTCTCCCAGAATACCACACCATCTGAACAAGCTATGCTGGAGCCCAGTAATGAAGATTGTGACTATTGACTTAGGCATCATTGGCGAAATAGCATTCATCACTCCATAGAATATTCCTGGCAAATTGTGGATCTTCTTGTAATGCAGCGGCCATTCTTCGGCAATATGCTACCCTGCGATCGAAATCATTTCCATACTGTTGTTGGTGTATGTGCGTTTTATGCGGATGCCATTTTCGTTCCTTCAGGATCCCCTGTATTGAAGTTCGTGGCACTCCTAGCTCCCTTGCAGCTCTTCTTTGCCCTAAGCAACAATACTGTATATATGTGCACAATATGACATAGATGGTTTGTATTATTATTATTATTATTATTATTATTATGGTTTCATGATATTAAATTATCTTGTACCAGCACTACATAATGAACTACCACCTGGATTGTCCAATATGAACAGCAAACAACTAGCCATACGTCACATGAAAATTATTACATATATAAGCATTGATTTATAACATAAACTTCTTATTGAATGCACTCTTGTATTGAAATACAATCTGTATAATGTTGTAAAAATTAATTACTATGTCTCATGGATAATCTGTACTGGTTTTGCCGTCAGATTCTTGAGACATATCACAAATGTAATATCAATAGTAAATAATAAATACATTCTAATTAAAATTAAAATAATAATTATTATTATTATCAGCAGTAGCTCAGTAAGGTGAAGTGTAACTGACCGTGTGTAGGATTCCGTTCAAAGTATTGCAGTACATTCCGCACAACTTCAGCATTACCGCAGACGGGTCTAATCCTGCTGGTATGTACCTGGAACGTTCCATTCGTTCGTAATTGGAGCTCTGTTCGGCGAAATACTTTTTGAGACGGCAGACGTCTATCTGGAAACACCAGTGCATACCGTATACGCTCTACGAGCTTCAACAGCATTACGACCAGCTTCTCCATAGATTAGTATAATGTCCGGGTAGGCCTACTCATCGATGCTGAATACACCAACCTTCGTCAATATGTTGCCAGCAACTGTCGTGTTGTTGTACCACATAGGAGTCTATTGCGCTCTCAAATGCGAGGCTCCAAAAGGCTATGGGGGTGCATTAGACGGGTAGCGCTGAGCAATATGCAGCTAGCGGCCGTCCGGTTGTTATTCCTTCGTATTCTGACGTAATCGGCCAGCATGCAATGTGACTCCTGTGGAAATCAGTTATCAGACATCCTATACAGCATTAGTGTATGCGGGACACCTAAAACTATATTTCACGGGCTAAACGGGCCACCGGGTATATAGTATACTGTAGGTCTACACGAATTTACGTAACTACTAACCGTTTTCAGAAAGATGTAGAGGATCCCAAAGGACGTTGATCCCCAGCTAATAAAACCAACTGTTCCCTGCTGGCTGGCAAGTTAGGAACTCGTCGCACACACATGTTTATTAGCAATACGAATGTAATATATTTTAGCTACTATGGTACACATCTATATACACAAGGAGAGTGAGATTCTAGAAACCTCGGGATGTGGCGGGTGTGGAAAAAGGATTTGGGTGCCCATAACTATTCAATAGTACACTCGTAACTTACGCTATGAAACTAAGAATCGTGGATTTTTATAAAATGGAACAAGCAATCTAACTAGAACCTGATTAATTTTAAACACTAAGGACAATCCAAAAAAATATAACTTCCTAAATTCGTAATAAACTAACTGAATAAATGAAATAATAATAATAATAATAATAATAATAATAATAATAATAATAATAAAAATAATAATAATAATAATAACTTCTGAACAAAATAAATTAAAATACCGTGAATTCAGTCTATGAATCTTCTAACTAACTCACTATCCTCAGCTTTTCCCAATTAATTGGGGTCGCCGGAGCCAACCAGGCTCATTTTGGTTTTAGACGGGGATTTAAGACCGGATGCACTTCCTGACGCCACGTGATTTTTCAGGTGAAAACTCCACCCCGCTGTCACCGGGATTCTAACCCCGGCCGTCCGGAGGAAAGAAGAGCAGCTGGTAACATCGCCATCACGCACCCCGTCTGTGAATCTTCTAACTATTCCTAATTAAGGAGTTAAAATAAAAATAATGTCTTCCTCAGACTTATCCGTCTTTCCAGATATCGTTAAACATAAATATTCTATCAAAAGCTGACTTCTCCATGCTGTGAATACTTTGCGTCTCTCTATTTACAATCTGGACTTGAAATCTATACAATCTTTACTCCTTAATTCTATCTACTCTTGTCATAACCAAGTAACTTTAGAAAGAGCAATAAACCTAATTCAAGTTAATATTCTGTCCAATCCTTGATATAATAATATAAAAAATACGAGCCTTACAGTAGTCGCATATGATGTGTAACATCTGACATAGAAGAAACCTCGCGTAAAATTGTTGGTACACCGGTATTTTAATGTATTATTGGCACAAATATTAATCCATTGTAAAAGGGAGTGTTTTACAGATATTGTAGTTTATAATACGGAATTTATTTTATTAGATGATTTGTAGCTTCCACCAGCACTAGCCTAAATAATGAATACGAAATGGATCAACTAGATTAATAGACGCGACACCGCTCATAACCTTAAATTCATTATAAGCAGGTCATCTTGATTCACAGACCAACACGTAATTTCATATGGATTCTGTTAAAATGAGTCATATTGATATGATAAATCGTTTAAAATGATAATCTGGTAGCAAAAATATCTACCCCGCCCAGGATTCGAACACAAGATCTCTAGATTCACAGTCAGACGCACTAACCCCACGGCTATATGGACTACCCATTTACTGTGCACAATATGGTGACTTATTTCCACGTTCCAATAATACTGCATTACGGAATTGAAAAGAAAATCCACAGCCTGCTTCCAGTCTCCGACCGGGTCAGGAATGGAATGAATGAAGCCCCCATCTAGCGGCGAGGATATGAACTGTGCCGTCTGCCGAGGCCTGACGCACTCCTCTGGGGCAATGATTAAACGAATGACAGATGAAATGAAATGATAGAGGAGAGTGTTGCTGGAATGAAATTTTGACAGGGAAAACCGGAGTACCCGGAGAAAAACCTGTCTGCCTCAGTTTTGTCCAGCACAGATCTCACATGGAGCATTACGGAATTAAGTTTCATTTATATTTTGCTTGTTTCGATATTGTTCCTTCGTGAATTTGAGTTTAAAATGCCTTATGAATGCCTTGTGAGCAAAGAGAATGTATTGAGTAATAGTTCATGAAGGCTTGCTCAATTCTCGTATAACCACAACGATTATATTATATTGATGACTGCATTACCGTTATGTGGGTTAATATTTGAATAGCCATTGTGCAGAAACATAATACCGGCAATGCCGACTACTTGCAATGTTTGATATTAAGGCATTTTACCATTTAAATAGTGATACGAAGACTTCGAATATGTACCATGTCATTTGTTTCAATTACTTGACACCAGAGTTCGCATGAACGTTTTCCGTTCAGTATGTCTTATACATTCCACATGGCCGAGAATGCGTCATGGTATCGATTTCTGACACCTCGCGCTGATTTTTTCTCTTACCAGTGCCAGCTGGATCGATCGATCGAGTTGGCAGTGCGTCTTATACTTCCGTTCGATCCACCACTGCCAGCTAGGGCACACTTCCATTCGATCGATCGAGCGGGCAGTGCATACTTCCGTTTTCCACCACTGCCAGCTAGTACAACTCCATTCGATCGATCGAGCGGGCAGTGCATACTTCCGTCCGATCCACCACTGCCAGCTCGATCGTTCCGATCCACTTCCGTCCCCAATTTTCAAAATCACTCCCACAAAACTATCCAGCAACCGGGCGGAAAGATGTTGCACATCAATATTAACGTTCCATAGACGATCCATTCTCAAACTCCAGTTGCTATCAATCAAAGATGGTATTACATTAGATCATAACTTCTCATCAGCTGCTACTTCCATAAAGCATCATATTAATATTTAAGTCGCTGATAACATCGTACAAATTACATAGGCTAAATAGACTTCATCAAGTCTTTCTCAAACCGTACCATAATCGCACGTACTTTCTGTGATAAATAATATCCTCGTCGACCCAAATCTTAAAATAGCCTATAACAGCACGGAATTCATTACAACATTATATATACCTTTTTATTATTGCCATTATCAATAAGAATATTTACCATAACATTACCTTTCATAATAGTAGACTTAACCATCAATAGTATTCACTTAATCATCGTGCTCACATTAATAGGCCTACTATACGACTGTTACAATCAGCTGTTATCTACAGTCAGCTGCTTATACTTTCAGAATGCTATGCTTCGCTTTCTTTAAAGTACCACAACCTAGGGTGCCAACTGCACAATTTCTGATCTAGAAAGTCTGCCTGTTCACATCATACGTAATAACAATATATTTATTGCTTGTATCTCCTTTCTGGAGCTGGCTAGGTGGCGTAGCGGTAACGTTCTCGCCAGCTGTACCCAAGGTTGCAGGATCGAATACTGGCATAGCCAGTTGGCATTTGAGGGGGCGCAAATGCGAGGGAGCCGTGTCGGTAGATTTACTGGCACGTTAAAGATTTCCTTCGGGGCAACGTTCCGGCACCCCGGCGTCCCTAAAACCCGCAGTAGTCAACAGGGACGAAAGACCAATAACATTATTACATTTTTCTACTCCCTGGTCATATATATATATATATATATATAAGAATGAAAGTTTGTCTTTTTTTTCTGAATTTCCACGGAAATTTGCGTTATTTGCGCGTTTCAGGCTGTTTTATGACGGATGCGCGCAAAAATAAATTTTTTGTCTGTCTGTCTGTCTGTCTACCTGTCTGTCTGTTTGTTTGTCTGTCTGTCTGTGGACAACTTTGAGTCCTTATAACTTGAGAACGGCTGGGTGGATCAACGTAAAATTTGATACAGATATCCATCAGAGGCACCACACTAATCATTGATGTAACTCTTCTCCGTACCTCTCATATGAGGAGCTTACCCCCTTAAAATGCATGCTGAAATAGGTGTAGAAGGGCCAGACAAAGCTCATTTTCAGCCCCTCAATATCAGAAACAAAACTCGGAGGCCGAAGGGCCCCGAAAACCACATTTTAAGGCCCTAAAACCAATAGTTTTTGAATTATTCCCAGAAAACTAATTTGATTTAATACAATAATGAAAATATGCAACCCGATAACAATGGCAACAGAATCTCACGGGTCCATCTATTGCGGTAAGTCGCAATACAATTCCATTTATTACATTACTGAGATAGTTTCCTAACGGTTATAAGGTTATCACGGAACCAAATTACGCTGTAAAATGCATCAATACATACAGTATACTGCGCTTAAGGGGGTCAAGAGGTACTCTAGAATTTTTTCACGTGATTTACACGTGTGGGTTTGGTACGGAAGGTCTATTTAATCCCTATCTCTATATAATTATACAATTATTATTATTATTATATAATGGCACACAACGACGAGACAAAGCTCATTTTCAGCGCCTCGGTGTCGGAAACAAAACACGGGCGCCCTAAAGTGTCCCCGAAAACTAAATTTTAAGGCTCTATAACCCACAGTTTCTGGGATAATCCATGAAAACTAATTTCATTTAATAAACTAATCAAGGAATGCAAGCCGGTAACCTTAACAACAGTATCTCAAGAGATGACATCCAACTTTCCATCTCTTTCTTTAGAAGCAATACCACTCCATTTATTACATTTCTGTGAAAGTTTGCAAATGGCTATAAGGTTATCACGGAACCAACTAAGACTGTGAAATTCGTCAATGCGCTTAAGGGGGTCAAGGGGCACTCCAGAATTCTTTCACCCGACTTACACGTGCGATATGTTGTACAGAAGGTCTATTATATCTCCAAACAGTAATATTATTTGCAAAAATCCCTGGATTGAAATAGTATTTTTGCGGCTTTTTAGGAATTTGAGGTATTCAATTTTATTTTCACGTCAGGTAGTACACGTTAGGTGAATTTAGTTTGAGAGCACATTTTAACTAATCATTCTTTTTTGTCAACAAACGGGTACATCGTAAGGATGATTTTGTTTGAGTTAGTTAGTAATTGCTGTTTTAAAGGGTGGAACTACGAGGTCATCTGCCCCTTGAATTAGTTTGATACTGTGTGGTTGATATATCCATATTTGGACATCTGGGTGATAAGTTGTAGTCAATAGAGTTAGTTTGCCTCATGGCCACTAGCTGCCTTTGCTCTTGCATAAATACACCTATCTATAAACATATGATTGTTTGTTTATTAAATTTTCAATTTTGTTTCTTTTACGCATTTCGGTATGTTTTTTTTTTTTTTTTTGACGGATGCAAGCAAAACGTGGATTTGTGTGTCTGTATTTCTGTGTATCTTTATGTACGCCTATAACTCGTGTTCAGATGCTTGGAGCATCGTAAAATTAGGTAGGTGTCCATGAGGGTCAATACACTAATCGTTTATAAAACTCTTCACTGTACTTCTCATAGAAGGGTGGATATAGGGAAAAAGATTCAAAATACATGCTAAAATAGGCGAAATATAAAAATTATTCTAGAAAGACGACCAAAGCATATGTTGCGCTTCTCAATGTGAGACACAAAATTCGGGGGTCTATAAAGGGTCTCCGAAAACCACATTTTAAGGCCCTTAAATTAACAGTGTGTGTGTGATAGTCCCAGAAAACTAACTTAGTTCTGATAAAACTTTTGAAGGAATGACAAACTGCTAACCATTGCAACTGTAGCTGAATTGATAACGTCTGGTTATTCATACCAACGACCGTTCAAAGAACGTGTACTTCTGCTAGTTCATAAATATAAATACACCCACTTCTTGAGTTACAACAGACGAATTACAATACAATCGTTGTTAGCTTTAGCATACTCTGGAATTGTCAAGACTTCTTAAATTCATGACATAACTGTCTAGAATTGCATAATGCTTCGTAAAAATAATGATAAAATGATCCTCAATGGCTATTGCAATAAATCCAATTCACATCTGTTTTATCAAATAACTCCAAAAATCCTGACGTCAAATATAATACAATCCTTGCTAAATAATTCCTAATAAACCGAATAACATACTACTCGTATCTAATTATATCTAAATCGAGTCTATAATATTTCCCAATCGTCGAATAAAATAGAAATCCAATCCAAATTTAAATAACATGGCTGAAAATACTAAAATACCAAAATTCCAAAAAACATCAAAACTTCCTACAATAAGAATCCAAATTAACAAAAGAAAATGGGGAGTCTAAAATACGTAGATCGTTCCTAGAAGATGGTCAACATCAAAATGTATCCACAAATATTATCAAACTACTAATATTCTGCCTTTCCAAACCTGGTGGAATTTGGTCTGCTCAAACCTGCATTTCCTTCCAGTTAACGATGAGGTTCACCCTCGCCTTCCTCGGTTTGATGTCGAGTTGTCGGATGATCCCACGGTCTTCGGTTCTGCATTCTCTCAACACTGCATAGAATTCGTTCAATTCTCGTCTCGCTTCGGTTCTAGATAGAACAGTCAATATCATTCTTCAAACGGCCTCTTTCTTGAAGATATTGTAGATGGAAGTCATTATATTCATATTTTGTGATTACCCATAATTAAATTTCCAAGTTGGTACAGGAAAGTAATTATTGTAACTTTGAGATTCCATTTATGTGGTACATGGCGTAATTTTAGATCCACATGTCCATCTGTGTCAAAGTATACGTTTACGTCACTCCAGTAATCCACATATTATCATTCCATAAATTTAGTAGTTATTTCCCTTCGTCTTCATAATATCCATATTCAGGTTCCTCATTGACTTGATCTTATAATTCATACCGGATATGTCGTGGTAATAATCGCAGATGTAGTTATTTGCGCTTAGTATTAGTTGGTTGCAGTTTTTAAATAACTCTCGGAGATTTGCGGTAGCCTCTAGATTTCAATTGCGTTGCTATACGGTTCTTCACGAAGTCGAATTGTAATTTTCAGATGAGCAGCGTTTATATAATTAGCACCGCGTTGATCAACTTTTAATAGCAATGTTCAAAATATAGTAATATCTCTTCAATAGTTGATGAAATATTCTAAGTCCCTATTTAACGGTGTGGAACTTTTACCGCCTATAAAGTCTCTGCCCTTGGCGTCAAATATTTTTGCTAACACCGTACTAATGTCTGCTCTGGACCAACACGTCCATTCGATGCTATGTTTTACAAAAAAAACTCGATGGAAGGACTCCATTCCTCCTTGCTGTTCTGATTTATGCGCTGAAACTCCTGGTGACATTTAATAGTACATTATGCAACGAGCCAATAATGGCTATAATTAAGACACGAGTATGTTTATAAAACGAGCTTTAGCGAGTTTTATAATTTCCATACGAGTGTCTTAATTACCATTATAGGCGAGTTGCATACAACTGTTTATGTTCGACGATAATTATAACTTTATTACATGTTTTAACATACATATTCATAAATATCTGTTCAGTAACTAGAATTTTGTGATCGGGTGGTGCGCTAGGTAGCATATCTCCATGTTCCAAGCTCTCTGGCACAGAACTCTGGCCGACCGACGCATGCGCTCTGTGTGCTTGCAATGCCATATGCAGGCCATATGTTTACATCTGCCGCCCCTCAGTAATATTGTTACCGGAGTCGTTTCAAGAAAATGCGCTGTGTAGAAATTAGTGTTGGTGATTCTAAGGTACAGTGCTATTTCTTGTCTCATATTCGCCAGTTTATTTACGCGAACATATGGACGGTGCGTATTCCATGTCGGTAATTTATTATAGTTCGATGTTGTGTTTATGTCCGACATGTTGGATTTTGAGCACATGCGCGAAGGCATCGTTACCTAATTGGTCAATGAACGAGCTCTGATTGGCTGGAGAAACTGTATCATAATGGAAAACAGTGTTATAATGACCATCATTATGATACAGTTTTCTGACACATAATAGTGAGTGTCGAACATTAAGTAATTTTCAGGCTTAATAAGGCTTCTCTTTTATATTCTGAAGATTCGAAACTGTTCCTTTTTAAATCCCACTTAATTTAATGACTTTATATCGTTTCCAAATAGTTTAGAGTAATTACTGTGATCTAATTACTTTTCATGAGTTCAAGTTATTTGGTTGGCTGTGGCAGTCAAGTGACTGGTTTTGCGCGTTCTTTGCACGTGTCCGAAAGTGTGACGCAAGTCTTGCGTGTGCCTCCCCTACTCGTTCAAATTTTTATATCGGCGGGATTTTCTTTGCCGTGCAGAACCTGTGTGTAAACCAGTTTTTTGTGACTCTGCTTCAACGTGCTCATTTTCAGTTAGCAGTTTTTATTAAAAACCATTATAACCCGATAACATTTATCATTCAAGAATGTTTGATGCTTTTCAGTCGTTCAACACGATCTTTCCCAAAAGAGGCGGGTTATTCCCTAATCCTGAAAAAAATTACATGAGGTTAACAAATACACTTGGATGATGAATTTCGATCGTCAAGAGATCATCATCAGATCCATTACACTTAGACCCTAAAATGTATATGAGAAAGTATGGGTGAAAATATTGACAATTGACAGTTATTTAGTTACAGAATGAGTTGAGATAATTTAACTCGTCAATATTTGTTACCTGTTGACTATGTGATAATTTGTAAAAAATACTGGAATTGGTGATTGATCTCCAAACTTGCTTGTTTGGAGTGATTAGAAAATAAATGAATTTCGATCGTCAAGAGATCATCATCAGATCCATTACACTTAGACCCTAAAATGTATATGAGAAAGTATGGGTGAAAATATTGACAATTGACAGTTATTTAGTTACAGAATGAGTTGAGATAATTTAACTCGTCAATATTTGTTACCTGTTGACTATGTGATAATTTGTAAAAATACTGGAATTGGTGATTGATCTCCAAACTTGCTTGTTTGGAGTGATTAGAAAATAAATTATCTCGACATAACTTTCGAACGTAAAGCTTTCATATTCCATATTCAGAAAACCCACACAAACTTCACATGTAATTGACAATCAGTCCAATCACCCCAGTAAACTACGCATAACTTAGCGGAGATCAATTCAATGGTGCACAGGGCTTTAAACATAACCATGTCAATGACAATTATAATAAGGAAATCAGAATATTCCAGCAAATAGCAAAGGAAAACAATTTTCCGTCCAGCAAAATAGATCAAATTGTGGACAGACATAAAAGCAAAACGATGTAAAGTCCGGAAAATTATGAGAAAAAATTCCCGCGTTTCAATTATGCGAATGCATATAAAATCACCAATCTGTTCAAAAACCCATGCATTAAAATTGCATTCACAACGAATAACACAACTGGAAAGCATCTGCTCAACAGTTATCTAAATAAACAAGACCCTTATTCAAACTCAGGGGTATATTCCAGTACGTTCCAAGAAACAGGGTGTTAAACTATCTACATCGGACAGAGAGGGAGAAGAATGGATACACGATACAATGAACACAGAAATGTGATTAAATACGGGACACACTCGGCCGTATGCGAACACATGTGTGAAGCGGGACACAGTTTCACTAATGTTGAAACTGACTTCAAAATAATATTCATCACCAACCGAAAAGTAGAGTTCTTGACATTAAGGAAGCAATCGAGATACTGAACCCGATGTCACATTTGCCATGTGACCTCTTTGGCTCATGAAGAATTCATCATCCATGGAGTAGACTAAGAGAGCACTCGTTTGACTAATATGAGTTGCCGCGCCGAGAGTATATTATGTTGTAAATATTTTGTGAACCCCATGATTATTAACCAATGTTGTAAATATTTTGGATGCTCAGAAGAGAAATATGATTTATGATAAATAGGAGGCATGAATATAAAGAATCCCTAGTAAATGCCACAGATATTTTTACAGTCACACACTTGACTAGTCACTAGAGAGTCCATCCGGCATCTTGAAGAAGCGACTCTTATCGCGAGCACGATTGCAGTGTGACGTACTATTTTTGACAGGCATGGTCCTGCCTTGACGTCGAAACGTACTCGATAAATCGAGGAGTATCTGTGTGATTCTACTTAATCTGGTGAAGAAACATATGTGATTATGTGCATTATGACTGCCAAGTGCGTTTTTGATAATCAGTAATCGCCAATTCGGAATATTTGTGATCTTTCACTAACAATTTAACATAGGCACAAAGCACGCTGCTAAGCCACGTTTTTTTCTTACGTGTGCAGCGAGATTATCATTATCAGTGTTAAACAAGTAATGGACGATTCACGAGTGAACTTAATCAATCAGTTCTGAGTGTGTACTTTGGCACAAGCCATAAGTTAGGTTCTATGAGCGGAAAAACTCCATGGCCATTCTATCTTGCTAACCGCTACCAGTGTAAATTCTGTGAAATTGCAACTAGAGTGATAAATTCAGTGTAACCACCTTGGCTTTATTGAAACATAACTATTATGAACAAACGCCAATTATTCAACTAGTCATGAGCTTTGAAATGGAGTAGACCCATACCATGGCGGGGTTTAGCGACGGTCGGACCGCACTCCAGATGGTCTAGCGATGGTGGGATCGCACGTCAAATGGTTTAGTAATGGCTGAGATTGTACTACAAAGCAAGCACGAGGATTACAGGCATTCCATCCATACGCCTAATTTGCAACTTAAACCATGCATAACTATGAAGAACACACGTGAGTCAGGCTGATGGCCAAAACCTATTTTTATGTACGGTCCTGCTGTGGGGACTAGATTAGTTATTATGACCTTACTCCGCACATTCTTAGGTAGGATTTACAGTTAACATGCACACCTAGGTGGTGGAGAAACCACTAATATAACGTATCATTTGCACTTGTTGAGGATAATAGCATTTGCCACCCATTATTGTATATTTTTTTTATATAACTTCGACAGAGCATCGAACCAACACTCTTTTACGTGGAGGATTTGTATCATAATCTTGTCTGAAAAAAAAAAACAGTGTTTTATTTTAACAAGTGAAACTCAACGACCAGCTGTTGGCCGTGAAAAGGAGCCAAAGTCACACTTTATTTGGGTTATTTTGACCTTGCAAACGCGACGACAGCGCGCTCTTTTCTTCAGTAAATTATATAGAAGGCAGTGGGCCCAGTGAATAACAAACATTCTTGTTACCTGAAAACCAGTTTATGTAGTGTGGGGAAGTGAAACAAATACTTTTTTTTGACATGCAGACGACTGCCAAACAAGCTATGAATTGTAACATTATAAGATGAGCTGAGCAGGCTATCCTTGGTTCGAGAGAACGGGTCATTTTAAAGGACTGTAAGCAAAAGACCCAGGTTTATAAAGGCTAGATTTCCAGACGCTCAGGTCTGATATATGAGCAAATAAGACACCTTTCTGTAACTTCAGAGTATACAGCTGTTATGACAGCAATATTTAAACCTTATCCTCAAGCTTGGATTGTATAGATTTAAAAGGAACCATGTAATGTAAAACGCTCTACAGCGGTAGGATATGATTACCCTTAGATGCTAGTACAAGTTTTCGTACTTTATAGGCTGGTGACGCGTACGGGTTTTGTCACGTTACTACAGCAGATGATCAATGGAACAGTGGTATTGATCAGCACACTGAGGTGCTATTTATGGTATTGGAATTGATTTTTCTTCCAATGAAGTGTTTGTATTGGATGCTTGGGACACCAATTGTTCACACTATACGAATTTAACATGGTCATTAAAAAAATACAATGAAACTGATAGGAATAAACTAATCTGATAAATAAGAAGGTAATATCAAATATCAGGGTTTTTCAACTAAAACTGAATATAAACCAAAAGCTAGGAACTCTAATGAAATCTTAATAAAACCATAAACTTAAATAAATCTTGATGACCATAACTTAGACTTGTCTCTTCGTCTCATTTTAAATACAAATATAGCTTTCCCCTATTGAGCGACGACAGTCAGATAGTTACGTGTCTAAACGCGGTAGCTAAGCTGATGATGCGATGTTAGACATGTATTAATTCATGCTATCGCCAACATAACGTTTCTCTCCCAACACAAACATGACCCAAATTCGCAAGGAGTGAATTTGCGATGTAGGAAGGTAACTCTAGTGGCGCCCATTGCGCATCTAATTTAAGAGTGTTTACATGTTATTCATTTGTGTTGTAACTAGGATAGATTTTCATACTTTCTGTTTGGTTCAGAATGTGCATAGCTTTAGCTTGGAAATACATTTTGGATGAAACGCTTCTCGTTTACATCGTTGCCATTATGATTAATGTACAATAGGCATTAGATTAAATGATTATAACGTTAAAAGTTGGAGATGACACCATCATAGCGTAGCTTTAAACTTATTATGCTTTAAATGTATCTAATATCTTGCATTGTTAACAAGTAAATAACTCACCTTGCTGTAGAATCATTCTTGTACTATTACTATTATTGAATCTCCGAAGTAATTGGATAGGGAAGATCTACGTGTCATTCTCTTAGATTGCATTCTTTGTTTTTCCACTTTAGCGTAGGACATCGAGAGGCTTAATTTGTTAGGATTGTCGCACAGAGACGAATTAATTATTATGAACATTGTTAGCACGGACTAGCCGTTTTCACTTCTCGGAAGTGGTTAGGGGTCTGCCACTTTTTTGAATAAACTGAGTGCGATTTAAATGTAAGCCTTGCCTCTTTATTGAATTTGTTGAGTTTGTATTCCTCTGGACTGGTAGATTTTTTCCTCTCATTACACCCGACACCCCGCGAGTACTGATTCTTGAGTGCTTTCCCAGTCCAAGAATGCATTCCTACCCGGCCTATATGTCTTCCTGGGAGATGGGGGTTTCGGAAGGGTCATTTAAGGCTTCCCGGAATCCTCGTCAATCGGGCACAATACACTTAGCTAAAATAAACAACCCAAATAATCCAAACTAACCAACATTCATTGAGAGTTCACCCCTCTTCACTCTACAAGAAAATACACCCCGCTGGATACACGACAAAATATAAAGATGTAGCCAAGCTAGATAATGGATTAACAAGGGAAACATGTTATTCGTTCAGGATGTACGATGTATCTCTTTCTTAAATAAGCCAAGGCCGGTGTTATCGGCAGTATTAAAGGTGCCGGGACATTCTCATTAGACCGGGCAACGCTTATATGGCTTTTTAGATTATGCGTGGCGAGGAAGAAACCAGGTCATTAATAATTGAAGATTGCCCGAATACTGTAACATACACCACATTAGGGAGACTAGATTTGTCCATACACTGTCACATTGTACAACGTACACAGAAACTCAGGACTACGAGAATGGAATTGCCCAGGTATATAAAAGACCTTGGCTCACAGGAAGTTTCCCCAGTTGTGAGTAGATAGTGACCAAGATAACTGTTTTCACCAGGACAGCGCAAGACACATCAGGTAACTAACCGGTACAATACAACGTGTATTGACCAATTAACCACAATCACTAATTCACTCCAAACAAGCAATTTTGGAGATCAATCACCAATTCCAACACCGTATTTTAACAAAACATCACATAGACCACAACTAACAAATTGACGAGTTGAATTACCTCAACTCATACTGTAACTAAATAAGTATACATATTGTAAATACTTTTACCCATACTTTCTGACGTAAATTTATGGGCCTAAGTGTAATGGATCTGGTGATGATCCCTTGACTATCAAATCTGGTCATCCAAGAGTACTTGTTAACCTCATGTAATTTTTTTCAGGGTTAGAGAATAACCCATCTTCTTTGGGAAAAATCGTGTTGACAGACTGAAATGCATCAAACTTTCGTTTACTATGGCAACTCTGAACACCATAATTTATCATTCATCTTCCTCGAAAATATATTTTTCTCTGCCTTGCCTGTGAAGCGGGTTGCCTAAATATGTATAGATTGTAGTCTACATTTCCATTTGAATTGAATCATTTATGAACACGTAACTCTAAGCCTCCGTGGCTTAGGCGGCAGCACGCCGGCCTCTCACCGCTGGGTCCGTGGTTCAAATCCCGGTCACTCCATGTGAGATCTGTGCTGGACAAAACGGAGGCAGACAGGTTTTTCTCCGGGTACTCCGGTTTTCCCTGTCAAAATTTTATTCCAGCAACACTCTCCACTATCATTTCATTTCATCTGTCATTCATTTAATCATTGCCCCAGAGGAGTGCGTCAGGTCTCGGCAGCCGGCACAGTTCATATCCTCGCCGCTAGATGGGGGCTTCATTCATTCCATCCCTGACCCGGTCGGAGACTGGAAGCAGGCTGTGGATTTTTCATGAACACGTAACTCGCAAATCGTTCCTCGCCTTGTGACATACAGTCAAACTCAGAAAATACGGGTTCAATCCTATATGAAATGCCAGAAGATGAATATTATAATCGTGGCTCATTATACTAACCTACATTTCAAAAATGTCGCACAGTCGACATTTTTTAGTTCCCAAAGTAAGTGAACTAAATTAGACAGATTTACCATGCAATGTTTCACTTCGCTCGGAAATTAAGTCGCTTGACAAATCCATATTCATATTTAAATTTCCAGTAGCCAATATGATGGATCTGTGTTCATCAGGTTTTCCAACGTCCCGTAGATGAATATATTATGCTTATTGACTCTATCAACATACGAAATTTCAGTTTAATTGTTGCAATAGATTCGCAGATATTCACAACCGACTAAGTATTCTGGATGATCACCAAGTTGGATTGCTTTACATGTAGGCCATAGGGTTTATGTAGTATTAGATGGATACTATTGCGTACGTTCATCTTTTAAATGTTAACTTGCATCACCTGATTAGGACGCAGACATAAAAAACTTAATTTTAAATTCTCGCACATCCACCATCTTGCTTTTGTGTGAAGAATGGAATAGATTCCGGTGAATTAAATATTGTGTATACATGTAGGGTTTCAGGTTTCACTGCACTCGACTGATTACATCTCGAGAATATGTTTTCAAATATTTTCACTTCGCTTGGCCGTCATGTTAGGCGTATACATTACATGTTTTAAGAGTGAAATAAATAAACGTATCCTGGTATTCTCTGTAACCATACAAATTTTCAGGGTGATATCAGTAATAATTTCCGAGATTTAGAATGGCCGTGAAATATTTCGTTTGGCCACCATGTTGAACTGGTGAACCGTATTTCAATTCGAAGAGAGAGACCGGGTTCGGACAAAATACTACTCAAACCGTACCGAGTTTCATTGAAATCGCTTCAGCCGATTAGATTTTATTAGGGGGGTCATACACTCACACATACACACGCCGTCAAAAGGTGATCTCGTGAACCTATTTTTACATATAATGACAATAGGCTAAAATAAAATTTTATTTTTAATAATATATATGTTTCTTCCTTTGATGTCTATATAATCAATTCCTTCATGCACATATGAATGCAACAATAACAAACTTGCGCATTGACACACAGAAGCAAATTTCATTGGTAGGAGAAATTATAATCCAATATGTAATGGAAGCAACATCATCAGCCCATATGTTCAAATTCGCTAACCAGAGTATCTGCTGATTGATAATTCCCTACTATGTTTGGTGATCCGTGATGGCCGATCCCAGGCTGCAAGAATCAGAGTGGCGTGAAGACAAGCAGGCTTTACAGATTCATCAGCCACCAATTACACAAATCAAATATTAAAGGATACAGGTATAAGAGCTCGTATTAAAAATGGTTGAAAACAGCATTAAACATTTCATCCCGTCTGCCTGTACGGGCATCGGGGATGTATATAACATGTCCTAGAGATACAATTACTATTATTATAATAATGGGATGTCACTACACAACATCGTCAGTATGCTAAACTATGCAAACTATTATAAAGATGATGATAAATATTGGTTTGTCCGTATAATAGGCTACTAACGTAAGACATTCAGTGCGCCCAATGAAATGTACTTCTGTTGAAATTCTGGATTGGCACATATGACGTGACTCAGCCAAAAGATGGTGGTTATTGTTATTGTTGTTGATTGATGTAGAGGCCTGGATTTCGAGGTCATTTCAGCCATGTATGATTGAGCGTATATCTAATTTGTCTGATAACCAGAATTATTGTTTGCCTGGAAAATTGTGTGTATTGTTACTGACACGAAGATTGGGAAGGAGGTGGTCGATGCTTCAAGTTAAAAACTTCCCGGCATTTTCCTGGAGTAGAAGTAGGAAACCTCGAAAAACTACTTTTAGGATGACTGAAGTTGAAATCGACCCCGCCACTTCTTAGTTTTGCCTCATGATGGAAAATCAACCCCATTCCTACCCTCAGACGAGAGTTCAATTTCCTGGCTGAAGGCATTACATGGTATCAAACAGCTTGCAAACACCAATCACAACATTAAATTTTTAGCGCATATTAATTTATTTTATAACTAATTGTTGTTAGAGGAAAGTAATATTTTGTTTATGCTAGGGTAGTTACCATTCTGTTAGGTTACCTATTATTATTATTATTATTATTATTATTATAACTATTAATAGTATTATTTCGGTCTTGTTGATAGGGTGCCTCTACGATCTTTAATGCTGAAATGCGAATGAAATTATAGTGGTGTAATATAATAGTACATTATGCAACGAGCCTATAATGGCAATAATTAAGACACGAGTATGTTTATAACACAAGCGTAGCGAGTTTTATAATTTCCATACGAGTGTCTTAATTACCATTATATGCGAGTTGCATACGACTGTTAATGTTCGACGATAATTATAACTATTTTATGTTCCAACATAAATATTCATAAATGTCTGTCGAGATTTCGCCAGTTTTATGTACTGAACAAAGCGCATGGGACGCAGAGAATTCCACGGCCTCCTCGAATACTCTACTATGATACTACTGTTAGCCACGCAGTGAAATTTAAAATAGTAGGCCATGGAAGTCAGCACAGGTGCGATACTATCCTTACCTAATTTGTCACACAACTGTTTCTTGAGCTCTGATTGGTGGAAGAAACTGTTTCATAGTAAAAACTTGTACTATAATGACCCTCATTATAGTACAGTTTTCTGACATATAATATTTACATTTCGACATCGTCAAACAAAACGTATTATTATTCACTGCAATGTTAGATACTCATCAAAGCCCAAAAGCTGCACAATCATTTCTCAGCTCTCCTGTCTTGATTGTAGAAAAAAGTGTCTGCTTGACATTGCTTCGTTATTTGGATCTTGCCGCATACGGTTTTCTTCATGTATGAAAGGTACGGTAACTGATTTGTTACAACACTTTGTGAAGTGTTGGCATTTGCAATCTTGCCATTTTCCAGTATAGCCTTAGTAATCGGAATTTATTTTTGTTCCACATACTTGAAACGGGTGAACAATATAAGGGATTTAAATAATAATAATAATAATAATATAATTGTCCGGGATAGCAACTAGCATCCACTCCCCTTTCGGATTTGAAGAAATTTTTACCAGCGTATCTTGAGAGTATTCCATATTTCAAATTTCCAACGCTGATTTCTTCCCGGAGGCAGGAGTCCGACGATTATGAAAACTATTTAGTTATATGTAACATATGAAAATCTAAGACTTAAGTCCATGGGGTATGGGCTATTTCCTGACTCAGTAGAGGAGTGGGTTCAGAATTCATTATCAAATCCAAGCAAACGCCGACACGGTATCTTCAAATAAGCTACGGATGCTTCCTCCCAATTCCTTGCCCAGTTTCATTCATCTTCATTCCTTTCATATCTCAAGGCACTTATATTGGCGTCAGGAATGGTGCCTTGGCCCATCCACCATATAGAAAGTTATCTCACCTTATCCCTGACCACGTAGAGCCTTGAATAGTTAAGGTGTAGTGTTTCACGCAATTGTAGATAAATCGTAACTCTATATCCGTTTCCAAAATGTCTCAAAATTTTTCGAATACACATATCACACCCTTTTCTATCAGAAATTCTCTGAACGCTCCAGTTTCTCCACACAATACCTTCCTCTGTCACACGTTCTCACAACATAAACTGCAAAATGCTTGTTCTGATAACTGGAACTTCAACCAACTTAAGACATAGTCATTTCATCATCTCTATTCCAGTACTTGTTAAGATAGTGTCCTTGGACCTTCTCTGTTCGCAAATATTTTGAATGACCAGTCATCATATCTCTG